>OZ023236.1:24206458-24806458 GCA_964006365.1 Trididemnum miniatum
TACAAGCAAAGTACCAACCAACAAGCAAGTATTTACTAGCATTCATTGCTAAAAAAGAATTTGACCAGGCGAAAAACAAAAAGCCAATGTTCAAAGCTGCAATGTCAATCACAACGGAACAGATTTTGCAAATTTATGCCAGAGCAAGAATTCCGACAAAACAAGCAAACAAGATTGCTCAAGATGTAGTGCAACATTATAGGAGTACGCAAAGTTTGATGAAAATTAAAAAAGAAAAAAGAGAAACAGGAATAGCCGAAGAATGGATTGAAGCATTTAAGAAGCGTTTGTAAGAAGCCATAGCCTGCTGGCTGAAAGATGTATGGAACAGGTTAACCAACACAGAAGACAAAGCATTTCTTTTATCAATGTAGAATGATCGCACTTCATCAATAGCTGAAAAAAATATTAAAACGCACAAATTGGAAATGAGATAACGGAAAAAAAAGCTGAGGTCAGATTTGAACAAGCAGAAGAAATGAGAAAAAATGAAGAAGCAACAGTTGCAATGCTTGCCAATAGTTCTGACGATCAACTTTCATCACAATCATCTGCACCAGAAGATGCAGATGATTGTGATGAAAAGGCTTTTTGTTTTTGGTTTGGTTGAATTCTTCTTGGTTTGCAATGGATGCTGGTAAATACTTGCTTGTTGGTTGGTACTTTGCTCATAATAATGTGGATGTCGTCTTGAGTTGAAACAGATCCCAGCAAAAACAAACGGGGATCTCTATGGCGTTTAGTCATCGTATTCTTGCGGATAATTTGTTTACCAAGTAGCACTATGATGATTTTTTAACTTTTAACTCATCAGTATTACACACACCAGCTTGTAATCTATACGCAAACCAAACACAAAATTAAAAAAACTAAGATACTTCTAGTCCACCCATGAGCTAGAATATTGTTACTATATTGTCATGTTACCAAAGCAATGTTGGTACCTGATTTCGCTCTGTATCATTATGAGGTCGCTTAAATAGATGGAGTAATAACATTGCACCCCCCTACAACCTGACTTTGAAACATAATTAACGCAATAACTCGAAAACTAAGCATCCTCTGTAAGCTAGATAGAAACTTGATGTTTTTGAGTCATTTGAGCCATCAACCAACTTTCTAACACAAGTGGGTAAGAAGATAGAAAATTTCCCAGTATTGATAGGCCTGTCATCATGGAAATGAAAAGCGGAATACCTAAACAATGTTCAATTTTTCTAAAACTTCATATTTGGAGTTTTTTCCGGACTGGTCACCGTATATCAAAAGTAATTTTGTTTTTGGCCCCATGAGAGCGTTTGCAACACCCTTATTCTACAGCTTCACTTCGGTCTATAATCATAATTTTCACAGAACTCTTTTCGATGCCAGTAGTTTTTGCCGTTAGTTTTCATTTGCCAATATAGTTACTAACGTACGATGTGCGCCCCACAAAACTCGAACTGCGATTAAAATGACTCATCGCAGTTGAAATGAATGTGAGGCAGCAACGTGGTAGCTGATTCGAAAAAACAGACTAACTTCAATTATAAAATAAGCATAGTTATTAGAACGCGGTTTTGGCATTGATGGAAAGCAAGCGGTGAGTAAGGACCAATACTGCAGGCTTTACTGCCAAACTTATGAGCAGCCTAATTTTACTTGAGCCAGGTCACTCACTGCCCACCATATCCTCTTCAGGGCAGGACGAAACCTAGCTTATGCTACCATCCTTTTGATCGGAAAACTAAAGCCCCAATTACAAGAGCCCAACTCCTAGGTATAGTGACGCCTCAAATGACGTTTAAAAATTTACATCATCATTGCTATCAGTTTATCTATAAAACAATCTTGATTTTTTTGTATTAGGGGTAATTTTTTTCTACATGAACTTAATATCTGCTGTCATCTTAATTATGATTACTCAATTTTAATCATTTAGGTAAGAAATAAACATTTTATTAATAAAATATTGAATTTGTTGGCCTTGATTTTAAAATTATTATGACACTTGATTGTAATTCGTTGATAATTAGTTCACAATTTTTAAATCCAAAATATCTTGATACATATAGGGTTAGTATGAAACCTCATTATTTTGCCAAATAAAGAAGTTGTGTTAAAGCCTTATGACTAATCCAATAGTGTTTTTAAGAAATACATAAAGTCTTTTTGAGTCATTGGCGATAGTTGTAGATTGTTGACATCCACTACGCATTTAGTTCAGTTTCAAATGAACGAAAATGTTTTGAATTAAACCCAATGATCTCGACTATCACTTGAACTGCAGGTGGTCTCTTTTGATTGCATCTATTATGTTTTTATTGCGATGGTATAATATATTTTGACAGTACTAACTTTTAGTGAGTTTACTTGTCAGTTATTTCAAGACTTAACATTCTTAGCAATAAACATCTGAAAAATTTGTCCGATAAACTAAACGTAAATTGTTCACTTAACGACATGTACATATTTTCGTTTACAACCACTGTTTATCTTTCAGTTTTCACACCAATCAACCAGAATATGTAGATTTACAAAATGTGTGAATGGTACTGCATTAAAATGCACTGCTATGTGCGCTTTTGTCAAGGCCAGACAACTTTTACTTTATTTTGGTGGAGTTCTGGATAAAAGCGCTATAGTAAAGCCCATTCATGAGGTGAAAAGAGTTGGCAGAAGTTAAAAAATAAATTTTATTTCTATCGTTATTACGAAAGGCTCTTGTTTGATGTGTCAGCTTCTAAGCGCACAGTTAGTGCACGTTTTACTTCTAATTTAGGCAACCTCAAAATTTACCATCACACAAAACTCAGGTATATTTTCATAAGCCAACGCATTCTGGATTGTTCATCAATATGAAAGCGAAAGTAGGCGTATTAAGAGAAAATAGTGAGGTTATTATTATTTTTTATTTTTTTCTTGTAAAAAAATATTATTTTTTGCACAAATACAAGCATAACATATAGCACAATTGTTAAAGGCGACGCTAATTTCATTAACTGCTTTTCTTCTCACATTTTTCCTCATTTTTCTTAGAATGAATTTCAATCCTTTTAGTATGTTGTGTTTTTTTCCTTCACGCTATAATTTAATTTTATCGGCTAATTTTTGAATATTTTGTGCATTCTAACCTGTTTACAGGTTAATAGGATTTGCACTATCATCTTTTCAGCTCTTAACGGACTTCGCGGTGATGCATTCTGCGTATTGGGAGATCAGCTCATTTAAATGGTTGCTACTAATAGGCTTGCTGTTGCTAGTGATTACTTTAAGACGCTCTCTTCAGTACTGTACTAGCTTTTAGAGCAATTGTTTGTCTGTTTGTTTTAAACTAGTGAAATGCTGCTACTGCTATCGCATTTTGTTTTTGAAACTTCGTAGGTCCTGAGCAAAATTTTTGCATACGCTAAATCATTGAAGTAGCGAGAAATTTAAAGATGGAGAGGCCATAAGCTACAAAAGCCATTAAAGATTAGTATATTTTATTCACTTGGCAACATTTGTTCTTTTTTACTTAAAGGCAAAATCGAAAGAGGGGGGCCATGGCACAATACCCACGTAAATACGCCCCTGGACTAAATCATATTTTTTCAAAGTTTCAGCTTCATAACTGCTACGCTAGATGTTCTCCTTATGAGCCAGTGTAAAACGTTTCACTCGTTAAATAAAACCATGCAGACATTGCCGTTCGATGAAAAATCAATGTCGTAGAAGTTCAGCGGTTTTGTACAAATACAGTTATACTCAGTATTAGCAACTGTTGTTTGAACAAGTCGAAAGTTAGTACATTTTTAAGATCACTTAGAAAAATATAAACTTTCCCAACGTCACAGCATCTTGAGACTGTGAGATAGTATAAAACAGCATTTCCCACTTAAAACTCCTTAATTAAAAGTTTAACTTAAAAAGCTGTGGCAAAATATTATATCGTTGGACCTCTCATGATTTGGCAAGTTAAGTTAGTTTTCATACTGTAGAAATTTAATGCGTGGTTTTTTTGATCACTTTAGTAAAGTGACTTTACTGTGTTGAGACCGCGAGATTTATGAATTTGCAACAAATGCTGTAGTAGACCTTCATGTCTGCATGACTCCATACAGCGTTTGGTTGGAAATGCATTGCACTTATCTTAAAATTTTGCTATTGGTGGAGTTTGCACTTAATCATGTGGGGAATTAGTTAAGACAAATCACAAGATGACCGTTGCGCAGCCGTGGTTGATAAGTCTTTTCAGGGCATTGAATTTGAGCAATGCAGAGGTGGATTGAATAGCTTTTTAATCAAAAACTGTTAAAAACAATGTGTGGTCAATGGACAGTTTCGCATTCAGGCTTGTAACTCAACCAAAATATTCGACAACAGAAAACAATCAATTCAAAAAGCAGCTGCTAATCTGTTTCAGTCAATTTATTAGATAAAAATCTTATTGGTGGAAAAATGAAGCATGTTTTGATTATTATCCGATGCCCAGTCGAAAGTTGCGAGAATTTCAATTAAAAGAAAGTATTTTTAAACATTCAGAGTAGTCTGGCCACAGGTGCGGTGTTCTTGGCCACACAGTAGTGAAAAATAAAAATGTTTATTGCTATAAACAAGTACAATATCTATTTCCTGTGTAACCTTTACCGGTACCTTATAAGAGTGAGCCGAATGTAGACTTTGACTAACAAATAAATATACACAAGCTGACCCAAAAGAAAATGTCCCAAAGTGATAAGCCTATCCAAATCTAAAACTTGTACCACAAAAACGATGCTTTTTAAATGTAAGTTCCAAATCTACTGCAAAACAGAGATACTCAATAACAATTTGGATCCAAATCTAAAAGTCGAGTACACACTGTAACAGTGTAGCTTGCACCAATGCCCGCGTGTTTCATTTTCTTTACATAGAACAGAAGCTAGCATGTCAAAGGCAGATTCAAAGGTGGCGATCGTCTTTTGAAGCTACAGCAAACTGTAGTAAGCGCTGTTTTTTTTTCAAATTCAAAATTTATTATTTGTTGTCGATTCATGGGGCTCGAAAAAATACAACACCAAACAGGCAACAACAATCAACAACAGGCAACTGCGGAGTGACCATAGTGGTCTTCGAGTCGAGCAGCAGCCTACTGGAAAACTGGCTGTTTTGCTTAATGTGAGTTGGTATGTCGAATCTCCATGCATTACTACGAGCCATAAAGTAATTTCCTCGTTACAGAAACCCTGTATTCGTACATGAGGCCTATGTTCAAAACTGTGATTGCCCTGCTCACATGTCCAGTTCATATGGTTCCAAAGGCACACGGACTTTGTGCATCATAATCGACTTTTTGATGTCTTTCTTCGTCATCATCATAATTAAAACAAGTGATTATGACATCAAAATTTCATTTTGATGCACAAAGCACTTTGGAACCACTAAAATCGAGCAAATGGACAAGATAAATATGCGGTATAGATTTTACACAAATTAAGCTTTACAACATGACGCAATTCCATAAAAAAATGTTATTACAACAAATAAGCTTGTTGAATTACAAATGATCAAACATGAAATGATAGCATGCTTGCATGGGACTATAAGAGGTACAGAGACGGTGCGTTTTCATCGTTCTGTTACTGTGGTACACAAAAAAATCATGCAGAAAGGGCTAAGCCTATAATTGTTGTTGTCGTTTGTTGAATAGATATTCCTTTAATGAATATGGATTGTTTTTTTAAGACATAATCAGACACATCGGATTTTATCATATACTTCCCAATAAAATTGTTCTTAAACTACAAGGTTAAAATTATATGGTATCAAAATTCTTGGCGCGCTATCGCCAACGTAAATTACTCAAAATAAAACACTGCGTTGAGAATTTATTAGTCATATCCAATTTGTTTCTGATGAATGTCAAAATGAGTTCCTAATAAATTCTGTTCAAGAATTATTCGAAGCTAATTGTGTTTAAAGCTTTTATTATATGCCTACATATTTTGATGAAATAATTGTACTTATTAATGATCAATCTAAACAATAAGCAGATGTATTAAAACTCATCACGAAGTAATTATGGTATATCATGCAAACTATATGTTGGGTAGAAGACAGAGCAGATTCTGATAGTCATGTAGTAATCATGCTAGTGAAAACTGTTAAAGAAAATAAGTTAAATTCTAACCTTTGCCCGAGTGCTCAGAGCATTTGCCTTTGAATCAATAAAGTCGGGTTTGATTCCTAGTCGGTTGACGAAATTTTGGTTGTAAGTTGCGATCTAACTGTTGTTGGGCCTGCGAGTAGTTCCAAGTCTCACACACCGAACAAACTTAAATTAACCAAACAATTGCTCTATTCTTTTTAACAATGCATCAAAAAATGTCTCTATCTAAGCATTAAGTTGTTCAAAGCTGCGCTATATGGAAAATGTAGATTTAAAATTTAAGCTGGGGATGTTAGCAATAAAAAACTCGTAATGATTTATCTGACTACTGTTGGATCACGATCTAAATGCTTTCTCAAAACCTTAAATTACTTCTCAACAAATATTCACTTGTAACCAACAAATAGGGAATTTTTGTCTGCAATTACCTATATCGCGTTTAAACGCTTTTACTTTATTTGGTTAAATGGCATTACTTTTTGTAAACATTTCTACCTACCATTGCAATTACTTTCATTTTCAAGTTTGTTGAAACGTTGTTTTAAACACAATTAACAAGATTACTCTAATTACTGCGAGGCAAAGCTGGCCCTGAAATGTTAATGATAATGTTGAATTTAAACTTGATCAACAAAGAAAGTAATTAGCTACAAATTACAAACTCAACGCTATGTTTTCTTCTTAACTATTTGTGTCCATATAGCCTAGTTTTCCACCAAAGCGTTTCTCAGCTTTCGCCGAAAGTCATTCCCCTAGGGACTATAAGCAGGGGTTCAATTATGATCTGTTTCTATACAGTTACAAATATTGATTTACGCATATTTTAGGAAATTTACAATTCGTGTTGGTGAGTTTTAAGTGCATGAAAGTTGAGGATCTTTTTTTGAAAAACCTCGAATCAGGTCGAGAGTCTCTGATTGACAAACATAAATATTTCTGAAGCAAAAAACGGTAAAAGAGTATTAACAGTAAATTTTTTTGTAAGGGCGAACTGATTTCAAAAGCGGAACTACCGCTATTGGTAAGGTTTGTATTCTACAAAACTTCCGATATTGATTGAAGCAAAGCTTTTGCGCAGCGTTCCATTTTTTTTTTCTGAGACCCGCATACATATCTTTGGAAAGAGGGTTGTTCTAATTGGAGTTTCTTAGCACATTGATCTTTTGCGAAGAAGGAAAAATGCTTTGGCGAAATTCCGAGGCGAGATCAACCGATCTTATACGTAATTTTCCAATGGGTTCCGGGACCACCTTTACGCCTTCGACTGCTTGCTTTGACATTCGTGTCACATGGTATTTGTGTCCATACCAACGCAATTGCAATCTTTCTACTCGGAGAAGCAGAGATTCGATGTTCATAGTGTCACAAATATCTGCATTTTCAACCTTATGAAACAGAGTTGAATTTTGCACCGTAAATAATTATTTTTGATATTGCTTATGGTTGCTGCTAAAAAACTTCTAAGTCATTATTATTTCCTCAATAAATAATGTAGGCTACGATTAATAAACGTTACCGGAACAATTTTGTGAATCAACTCGTCAAAGTCCTGTCCGCTATTTATAATTAGCTCTTTTCTGCCGTTTAGCGAGCAATGTTTTTGTTCAAAGTCAAGTTTACGCACGTTTCTATAAAGCATTGAAAACTTTTGGTTTAGTTATCTTGCACTAAAAACAATTTTGCGTCTGAACTTGTATTACTAATAGACTCGATCTCGAAATCTTTAACAAATAATGGAATCAGGTAAAAGAGATCGTTTTGATCCAAGATATTTAGAAACAGAGGCGGTACTTATGAGCACCCAATTTGCTATGCAAGACTGGATTTTATTCGTGATCTAGTCACACCAAGATCTTCAATAACAAATTTCTCCCAGTTGTGAGTGGCTCATTCGGTATTTAGTCCAATTACTTACCCATAGTATTTATAGAGCTTGCTTACTTATTGTGTTTACTAGTTTTGTTTCAGGTGATGAGCCTTGGATAAGGTTTCAGCATTTCGAAAAAATTCCTTCTTTTTGGTAATGTTTTGGCGAGAACATGATTTCCAGGAAACGATCAGCAGCTCCGAGCCATTTTTCATTCCTAAATTAGAAACCAATTTCTATCAGGGCGAAGAAAATCAATCTCGTTTTGCAGTGATACTCAACCTTTCTTAAACGTTTGTTTTTTTTGGCTAATTGCAAAGAATCGGTAGACCAGAGGGTAGATCTTCTCAAACATTTGTCAATGCAGCTCATTTATAATATTTCCAAAGTCTTTTTTCCCTTCGTTTACTGTGCCTTTATTCAAAAATCCAAAACTTTTGTAAATTTATTTGACTTTGATTGCTTTTTGCTCATTACATCTTTGACAAACTTTTTAAAAAAGAAAAAAAAAAAAAAAAAAAAAAAAAACGACCGTCAAATACAGGCAACTAGTTTTAAACCTTTCGCATTAGCTTCATTCGGTGTGATAGGCAAGCAATATTACATTTTCAATATCTAAGAAAGAATTCTTGCTTTAACGGACATTGCGTAGCTCTCTGGCACTGGAAAAAAGCCACCCACGCAGAAGCCTTAAACAGTGAAAGCACTAATCATATTGATGCTGCACACCCACATCAAAGAAGCATGTCCCTATATCTCATCAAGATTTGACCTTATTAGTCACGTGTTAAGCCAACAACTACTGTGAAAGTGATTTTTAAACAAAAAGGACAAGTAGCTGCAGCTTGAGTTTCTTGGTAAGATGCCCCGCGCAAAAAGATTAAACTGGGCCTAAGTTATAGATGAATGTCGACAAATTTCAAAGTTTCAAAACTGCAAGTGGATGCCTTATTGTCAGTTTCGAATGTTTTTATCTACAACGAATTAAATATAAGCACAATCAAACTAATCACGGGTGTGGCTTAGCTAATCTTTTAGGTGATTTTGGATTTATAGTGGGTTCGTGACATAAGAGACAATAGCCGCTAATGTTTTCAGGGAACGATTAATTTTTTTGCAAAACAAGGTATTTTCTGCGTTTACTTAGCAACAAATAATGCCAAAGCTTTTCAGAGAAAAAAGTGACTTTTACCATCTGCCTTGCTGCACTTTTCATTGCAAAAAATTCTGTCATTTTTGTCTGCTGTTGTGTAAACAAAATTATTGCATAACACCAAGCAAATAAAGTTTTTTTCGTTTTGATAACAAACGAGTGTCAAGGAGAGGCAATGATCTCTTTTTCACTAATTCGATCTCCTCAGCAAGCCCAACAGGTTACAAGGAAAAGTCTACTTCGTCTTATAAGCTAATCTTAAACGATTAGAAAATATGAGAACTGTCTTACTAAACACTATAAGTAATTTGTACGCTACGTAATATAGGATGCTTTTATATTTGGGTAAGTTTGAGCAGAACAAGCAAGTGAAAAAGCGATTGTCCTTAACCAAATTTATGAAAACCACAAATGAAAATTTTGCAGAAAAGCCACTGAAATAACTGCTCTTCATATGAATTGTTTACATTAGTTTCTACGTTGTGAAATAGGAATGAGGCTTTTCGTAAACAATTATCATTTAAAAATGCTTTTTGACAAACTTAAAATTTTTATTATATTTTTATTGTTTTATTTACATAATATATACAGTATATATTTCTTCAATTTGAAAATATAGGCACTAAATTTTCAATTTGACATAGTCACAATATGCAAGAAAGTTGGTAGAGGTTCGATAATTCGGAAGCAATTTAATCTACTGTTATATCAGCAAAGTTAACATAAACCATCGTTATTTGACAGCTAAGTCACTAAGTAGATAAAAATGTGATCGAGTCCTTTGTTTCTTACTTTGAAATTTGCGCTTGACGATATCGTTTGTAGAAAAAGCATTTATTTGTATTCTGAAATTTTTAAGGTTTTGCCCAAAATCGGACGTGACTTAGGTAATGGTTGGCCAAAGACGCTTTATTGGGTCAATGAAAAGGTCACGAATCGCTTAACTGGCTAAGTTGTCATGTTTGTTTTCTTTAATCAAAAGCCTTGAGGCAAAAGTGACAGGAAAACTAAACATTGTTTATCTTACTTTCAAATGAACAAGTTTGCTAAATGGGAACATTTAAATTTACTCACCCAAATAAACGATTGGTAAGAGTGATTAATAGACGATTGAAGCACCCACAAATTTAGAAATTGGAACTTTCAGGCTCATTATTTTCTCAGTAGTTTCTCTTGTTTTTGTTGCTACCTTATAACTTGAAAACAAGCATGTTAAATTTGGAAGCAATATTTGAATGACAACTTAGCTGCCGCTGTCAAGGAACATCTTATAGCTATAATTAATCGTTTTCTGCAATGATTTTTTTCATTTTTTTACATCATTTCTTTTTAGTTCAAACGCTGAACCAAGACTAGATTAGATGTCTGGTTGAAAGTTTATTTGTAGTGACTATTTGATAAAGCTTGATAGTAAAGTCTATATAATTTATCCAACATTTAAACAGGTTAATTATAAAAAGAAAACTCGAACTAATTTTAAACATCTGCATTTTATTCTGATAATTTGAAACATTTGCATTTTAAATTCAAGTGATGTTTTAATTTAAAATATTTTGATTTTTTTTAATTAGGTACGGTTAGTGTGACAGACGTAGGTCTATACGTTACAAACTGTGTGAAACAATTTAGTTTTATTTTCAGAATTGGTAATAAAATGTTTGAGAACAAATGAAAACGTCTCTATCAAGCATCTTTTAAATTATTTTTGAACTTCTATTTGTTGTTAAGAATGTTTAGTGTCACCCCAAGTTTTGTTGCAGTGAAATTTAAAACAAGAAAAACAAACGACCAAAAGCGAGAAACGATAATTGCCTACGTTCTAACATACACACATTTTGCACAACTATGCACATTCACTGGAGATAACTTATGATCATTAAGCTATTAGGGTTCCTAAATGAGTTGAATAGGCGAAATTATTGCACCATGCTTCATCAGTATGCGAAGTGTTGCCTTAGGTTTATTAAAACCCTAGGTACTAGGGTTAAGTAAAACCCTAACTATTCAGCGCAAAAGCATGGCTCACAAAATATTGTAAAAAGGCTTATGACTTTCACTCTGATTGGAACTAGTCACCAGTTTCCAATACTTGGTGTGTACAACGACTACACCGACCTTACGTCCATCATTACAATCATCTAAAACGAGTGCTTTGGCTCCACCATGCGGACTAACGGTCAAACATGGCATGTATGCAAAGGTTCTCTTTATGTCAGGAGTATGGTAGCTTGATATTTAATTACTAATCAGCAATCTTTTCTTAGCTCTTCCGATGAGACCTAATAATGTTGAAACAGTGGCTGTCAAGAGGTTAAAACAACAATTCTATAAGAAATGAACTGTTTATTGCATTGTTGTAGTCGAGACCGCTTGCTTCGAGACCAAGACCGGTTGTCTTTCGAGACCTTTGGTTCGAGACCGAGACCAGGAATAATCGAGACCAAGACCGAGGCTGAGACCGGCAATTATTCAGCCTCTAAAAATACATTTATACCACCGAGTTTCAGTTTATTTTTTATTTTCCAAAAAGTTACAATTACATTTCAAGTAAACTAGAATTTCTAGCATTTCCGAAGAGAGCCTTGCTTTCTTGGAGTCGCATTATCAACCCTCTTGCGCAAAAATTTTTTCTACCGGAGCCGAAGAAACTGGTATACATACATAGTGTGTGCTTGGATAGTTTAAAAAGAGCAGGCAATTTTCCACTTCTCTATTCCCAAAATTCAAAAACATTTGAAGACACGGTTATCATTGCCACTTCATTCAAATATTTTGTGAGCTGTGCCCTTGGTATTGCCTTTGACGTTTCTTGGTTTCCTAGTTGTCTTTTGCTGGCATATTTTGCGCCGAAAGTTTATTGGAAAGTTGTTGCTTGTTGGCACAACTTATTTATTACTGGAGTTTTCCAGTTGCAATGCAGATGCTCATGCATCCAGAGATGGGCAGTATCGAGATACTTGTATCGGCGATATTTTTGTATCGATATCGGTATCGATTAAGTGTTTCACTACAGTATGGCGTATCGGTATCGATTAAGCATGTTTTTGTGCATGGCCGATACAAGTATCTTGATACTGTTTTTGAGCACGATCAGTCTTATCAGGTGTTGACTGCGTGTTCAATTACGGTTTCTGAAGAATGTGAAATGAAGCTAACTTCCCTCATTGATTCAAAGCGACGTACTGTTCGCAAATTTCTCTTATCACTAGCCTATTTGCAATTGTTTCGTAACGCCATTGAACGATGTTAATTGTGAAATTATAACATGTCCCAATGAACAGCTCAGATGGCCGAGTGGTAAGGGCGTCGGCCTTGAGAGCTGTAGATTGGATTTTGATTCCGAGTCGGGTCAAACCAATGACTTTAAAATTGCTATTCACAGCTTCCCTGCTTGACGCTCAGTATTAAAAGGACAGTGTTGAGAACAAGCCGGCAAGTTCACTTGTGCCATTGGGAAAGGCACTTAGCGGGATTCCCCCATCTTGGTGTGATAGACAGATGACTGGCAGCTCCTAAGCGAACTAGTATAGCGTGTTAATCGCTTTCTCGTGATACGAGTATAAATATGCAACAAAATAAAAAAAAAATACGTGTAATTTTTGCGTTGAGCGCAAACTTGTAGCAGTGCGCAAACTTGTAGCAGTTTTTTAATTCATTTGTAAACCAATTTCTTTAATTGATTTTTTTTCCTGATATTGTATCGAGGTACTTGTATCGGCGATAAAAGTATCGATATCAGTATCGATTTAACACCTCCTCAAAGTATCGTGTATTGATATCAATTGACTCAAAAATTGAGTATCGCGCCCATCTCTGCATGCATCTTAAGTTTAACTTATGTTAAAAAGTCTTTTCCACCACAAGGTTACTTAACCACGCGTTTTTGTGATAAAAACTGTCGGCAGCTTACCGAACCGACACCAGTTCCGTTATTTCATTTCTTTTAATTTTTGAGAATAAATTCTTCGGAGCCAATAAAACTGTCATACTTCAAAAAAAATCGTTTTCTATAATTGACAAATTTCTGAAATCTGCAGAGTCTCAAAAAACTTATAATAAATAAATCAATTGCTTATGTCTAAGAGAATAGCTGCCGCAACGCTACTCGACCTTAACGACGCTTTAGTCAGTTTCGTGTTTTGCACGTACACAGAATTTTTGAAAATTGAATTTCGCTAATTCGCTCTATAGCAGTGGTTCTTCACTTTAAAACCCGCACCCTTTTGGCAAGGAAAAATCATTCTCGTACCCCTTGCACAGTACTTCACTCACGCGATGTTCTGTACAGACAATGGCGCAGCGAGAAATTTTAAAGGGGGGAAAGAAGCCGTAATTTCCACATTTTTAGGGGCATTTTTTTCAGCAGAGTAAATTTGAAGCTGATTGAGAAACAAGAAAAGCTCTAGGGGGGTCACGGGGCATGCTCCCCCAAAATTTTTTTGAAAATTTACATGCTGTAATGGCTATTTTAATGCTTTTTGAATAATTTTCAGGTAAATTTTGTTTAAATTTTTTGACCCTAATTTTGAATGCTTCGCCAAATATAATGTATTTTGTTGGCACATTTTCGATTAAGCGTGCTTAAGGCGAAAGGCTTATGGCTATCGAAGAGGTTCGAAATTACGGAATAATTGTATATATCAAAAGCACTTTTGAAAATGGCTGGTGGGAGGATGCATGCTCCTCATCCTATCCCCTGTATTCGCCCCTGGCCATAAGCTACAGAAACCATCGAAAGAGTCTGGCAAATTTCAGTCACTTGGCACCATTAATTTTGTTCTTTTTGCTAAAAGGCAGAGTCAAAAGTCGGGGGGGGGAGGGGCATGGCCCAATCGCACACAGACACATTTCAGACGTCGCAAACATACAGCTATGGAGAACCAACGATACCGTTCATCAGCGATAAAATTGGCAAGTTCTTCTTGCACCCATAGGGGGAACGAGCACCCCCAATTGGGAACCGCTGCTCTATAGTGTAAGAACCTGAATCATGAGAAAAAATAGCAAAAAAATTGTGAGTAATAATTCAGGCGGCTTTTTGTCTGTCTCCCCCCTCCGCCCCCCGTCTCTTCGCGCTGCATGAATTAGGATATTGCACGTCAACGTATCCATGCCTTTAATTAAAAACCAAGCGATATCAAAAGCGTAAATGGAAAATCGCCGTCGAAGGGAAACAAAAATGGAGCAATATCGAATAGATGTGTCAATTCTTTCGCCAAAAGCAGCAGAACGCCGCCAGATAAAAATTTTCACGATAAGAGTTTTTTTTTGATTTTGGCGCAAGAGTTTTTACACCTATTTGATTATTTGACATTGCTCCATTTTTGTGTCACTTCGACGGCGATGTTCCATTTACACCTTTGATATCGCTTGAATTTTAGAGAAAGGTATGATACGTTGACGTGCAATATCCTAACTCATGCAGCGCAAAGACAGATAAAATTTCGCTTGTTATCCTGCTTCAAGACTTATAAGATTGTTTTATTTGCATGCTGCAGTGGCCAGTGAGGATGCAATTGCGCATTTTGTTGACACTGCAAAAACAATAATTACGTAATGTATCAAAGACCTAAAAATGTTCGGTCTCGAGACCAAGTTTGAAAGTGCGAGACCAACACCGCACCATGCCGAGACCAAGACTAAGACCATATGCCCAAGTTCAAAACCGAGACCAGGACCAAGATCGCAAAAAATCAGTAAAATTGGTTTATTGTAAGATTCTCAAACTTATCAAAATGTGGCTTAAACGTTTATACAGTGAACTTCCAATTTTTACACTTTTTTTGAAGAGACCCGGTATGAAAATACATGATAACTTGAATTGGTGCGTTTTCGCACGAGGTTGCGGACGCACTTGCGGCTGAGACTCTAAAGTGTTAGTCCCAAACGATTTTTAAATGAAGACTGATTTCTTCATTTTTGCCTTCCTGTCACGAGAAAGCGGCGGAGGCGCTATACATGGGACGAAGACAGACTCGCTTACGAGTTGCCTTTGTTTCTGAGTTTTTAAATTGAGCTTTTGCTTCTGACTTCTTTAATTTGCAGCTTGTCAGATCCCACCAAGCAGAGATAATCATCGCAAAGCATCTTATCCAAGGACGCAACAACGAGGTTTGGTTAGGAGTTGAACCATCAATCTTGCGATCATTGTCGTCGTAAAAACGACGCTCCGAACCACTACGCCACGCTGCCGACAGATTACGCAACAAAGACTCTTGCACTTGATCCAGGTTTTAACTGATTGCTCTGAAGCAGGTTTAAACCGCTATAAGCAGGATAGGTATACAAAAAAATGGCAACAAATAAAAATATGTTGGTAGCATTGCAAATGCATTGTCACATTTAGTCTTTGGAGTAGATGTTTAAAAACCTACTTTAGTTGTACAATGGAAGCTTATTCTAACTTTTCAAACTACCAGAAAAAAATCAAAATCTCATAGCACAAAACAAAATACTGCAGGAATATTCAAAATACACAAATATAAAAATGAAATTTATGTAAAAAAAAAAACGAAGTTTGAAATCAATTTGCTACATTTCAATACCTTTTTAATACATTTCGTAGTTTAGAGTGATAAAGTCTTTTTCATAAATTTGCATTAATTGCTCAATCTTTTTTTTGCTTAGCTCGGAGAAAGCGGTTGAAGTTTGTTTATTGTCCACCAAATTAGGGGTGTCGGTGGTAAAAAATATTTTCTTAGCATCCGGATCATTCCTTTGCAAATATTCCAGGAGTAAGTTTGATTCTTTAGCCAAGTCCTCAAATCTGATGACATAATTGTAATTCATTACGCACGGATTGCAAAGAGCCACTTGAGGTCGCCAGTGTCTATCATATTCAAAAACGCTGAGACGTTTTTGTTTATGGTTCAAAATGTATCTGCAAACAACATAAACTAATGAAAGCACCTTCGATCAAAAGTTTTGTGTAAATGGAAAAGACGTCTACTTCATTTCTAAAATTCTTAACAGAAAAGTGCTATGCTATCGGCATATAAACATGAGCTGGATGCTGGATGTGCAATACTCTAACAAGATACCAAGAAAACATACTTATTCTAACTTAGCAATGGCTGGTAATCTGAAGGGCAAAAAATCTGGTATACAATATGAGCTCTCGATCGATTTTTGCACTGATTAATCGTTGATGTTAGTGTAATAATGATGAAATCAGATGTTGATAAGCATAACCTATTAGCTGATGCTTAAAAGGGACTAAACGAATCTTGTAAAAGACGTTTTTTACTTACTTCACAAATTGTGGAAATGTAATGTTTCCTGTGTTCATGATAGAAATGTATTCCAAAGCTGCATTTTGGGCCGTTTTATCAAGTCTTTCAAACTTTGCATTTCGTATTAACTTGAATCCATCGCTATTAAAATACACGTCATTAGCTGGTGCAGCAATTTAAAGTAAGCCTTTATTCAACGTCATTGTAGCTTAGTTATCCCTCTTTCATAAAAACCTACCTAGTTATTTCGTAGTCTAGTCCTTTTAAATGCTCTCCAGCTTCCTCTTTTGCTAGAGTTCGTCCTGTTTTCTTCATAAATTGGGTCACTACCCCATATCTCAACGAAAACTTGCTTTGGTAAGCTGATAACAATCTTTCAAAAGGATGACGAGCAACAAAAAAAGTTGTGTATGTCAGCAATCGTTTCATCGCCTCTTCTCGAGATAACCTGAAATAGTACGATTCCACTAGGGTAAAGAATAATTATGTTGATAAATGACAGACGTAGCTTAACAGCAATTGAAAAGTTATTGAAGAACAAATCATCCTTTTGATCGTCTCATTCCTGTTGCAGATGCAACTTACTTTAACGTAATTTAGAAAAAACTATGTGAAAAAAGTAAACCAGTCGTATTCCAATGTGCGTACTGCATAGTCACTCCCCGACTTAAAACGAGTTGGCTTTCAAAAAAACGTTCGCAACTCGAACTTTTTCGTGAGTCGTTACTATTGTTACTAAGGTAAAGGGGGCTACGTTTGCTATACCATCCTACATTGAACCCTGTTTAAGGATTAAGGTTCTGGGTCAGGGACTTAAAAAAGGCTTGAAATGAAGTGCAAATGTGTGTTGGTTTGTATGCAAACTGCAGTGCATTACCATTGATAAAAATCTCACTAAAAAAAAGCTATGTAAACTGACGAATTGTGATGTTCATATGGACGACTGTTCGCAACTTGAATGCTCGTAAGTCGGGTAGTGGCTGTAGCTAGTCATCTGGTAACGTGTTTCATGCACCAATACTCATTGCACGGTCAGTCGCAGGAAAAACTAAAGATACAAGCTGCGGATATCTAAATTTTGCGTCCCACATTTTACAATAGTCAAACCATGGTCAAACAGTACCACAACATAATTATACCTGCTTAATACAGGCGTTGTTCCATTTCCAATTAAAAGCAAGTCTGAGCCTCCTATCTTCATTGCATCTTCTTTGCTGTCGACTTTACCAATCAAGTACCACATATAACGTTTCCAAGTTGTGCAGGCATTCTGTTAAAGTTGAAAAAAATCTTCAAGATTAAACCAAACCACAGTTACATACATTACTTTTCGACCATACTGTGACTGCATAGTCTCCGTACTTAGTGGGATCGTTCTAAATTTTTTCCCCTCATACTTTCATGCAATACATCAACCCAGAAATGCTTTAAAAAGACAATAAAATATCATTACATTTACAGAAGTTGTGGATCATGCTATTTTTTTTCACAGATATTCCTACCTTTAAATCAAGCAACCGAAGAATTGCTCAACAAGAAATGCAGAAACAGAGCATAATGAGCTCATTCTGATCTAAAAGAGTACTTCCCTGCCCCCCTCCCCTCCCAAAAACAAAAAAAAGAATAAATACGTTACTAACTCTTGCACAATGCACAATACATACACTTGTGTAAAGTCACTCCTACCTTTGGCACCACGCACATAATTGTTTTGTGTTTATCATCATACACCATTCGGGACAAATCAATTTTGCCATCAACAACGTAATTGCAAGTATCTCGTAGATTTCTTTGCCGAGTGAATATCTCGTTGTTTGGGCAAATATTTCGGGTAGTTTTCGCTATAATCAAAAATACTCCAGACGTTTTATTCAAATTTTAAATTTAAAGGGTTTTTAGGCAAATTACTGGTCGTAAGTTTATGCTTTACTTCTAGTAAAAACAAAAATTTTACAAGGGTAAAGAGTGAAAGGAATTTGAGAAACTTGCCAACTACATAGCTAGTCGGTGACTTCAACCTGCTTAGAGCTCATGGTGGGGTTAAACCTTAAAACTGTTACAGCTTGAAATTTTTTTGACGAGGGAACCCAAACGTTTCATTTAGTATTAGCTGAATATTTTCATGCAGCTAAAGTAAGTGATTACCCATTCTGCTAGTATAACAAAAAAAAGCTGCCTATAGAGCTAAGCACAATCAGTGTTGTAAGTCAAAAAAACATATTTTTTAATCTAAAAAAAAACAAAAAACGTGTTTTTTTTTGTTCATTGGGTTTTTGTAATACTCGTATGTTTAACAGACATATTTTAATAAGGTGCTACGTAATTTTGCTGCGTATTGCTATTGTGAACATTTGGGGTTGAGTAAAATCCTGAAAACACTTTATGGGAGAGTATTTCGGTCATACATTTTTGAAATTGTAAGTTAATGCGAATCAAGGTTAGATTTTAATACTCTTTTTATTTACTGCGCCAACAACGTGGGTACGCTTGTTACTATCGGAAAATAGGTAACCTTCCAATTAAAGGACCCATTCTTTGCTGTTTTTAATAGCAGATCAAGCAAAACAGTTCGCTTTTTAACAGATATTTTAACCAAGAGCTACGACTTTACCAGTTATCGCAATAAAAGATGAACAACGAAGGTGATTAATTCATTACGTCCAAAGCAGTCAGCAGCGGTACACAAAAAAGATTTTTGATTTTTTACTACGAAATGTCAACATGATAGCGAGCCACAGAAACCTTGCACAAATTGATACGTTCAACGATCAAACCCAAATGTACAATAAGTCAGTCAAACGACTTCCATTCGCTGCACCTAACCTCGAGTTGCAGAGCAAAAATTAAACACAAATTATACAACAAAAAAATCTTTAGTTTGCAAAATTAAATCGCTTGAGCGTATCATTAAAAATAAATAAATTTAAAGGGTTTTCAATAACGGTCTTGCAGCTCGTTAGCGGCTTAATGCTAAAAAAAGCAACAGAACTGGACCGTTAGCGGACCGACAAAAAGTCCTGCTAACAGCTAGGCTTAGGTTTACCTTTTTCTCGGATTTTCAACTACCCGGGAATCGGAAAATTTTCAAACAATTTCTCGGGAATTCCGGGAAATTTTTGGAATCCAAAAAATCTTCGGGATTCCCGGGATTCGGAAAATTCCCGGGAAATTTTCGCTGGAAATTTTTTCGAGCTTGATTATTTTTACGTCTTTTCTGATTTCCAGCATTTAAAATTTCATTTTTAGCATTTTGTTATGTTGTTTTGACAAACTTAGCTGAAGTTTTTTCATGTTTTCGACAAATTGAAAAAAAAATTTTGATCTCGCAAGCGTTTCGTCTTAAAAAATTTTGCGAATTTGGAAACTAATTTTTAGAAAGAAAAAAAAATTTTAAAGGTGATATACGTATAAAGGACAATCTGAGGGCGTGATGACCTCTTTTTGCTCTTCACTTGACTTTAGGCGAAAAATTGGACATCTACGGACGTGTCGACCTATTTTTTTGCTCTTCACTTGACTTTGGACGGAAAACGGACGGCTTAATTGCGCCCCCCCCTTTTTTTCAAATTCCTGGGCACGCCCCTGGAAATCCTTACTAATGTGAAGACATTTCCCGGGATCACGGCATAAACTTTCCGGGAAACGGGAAATTTCAAAACTCCAAATTTCTTGTCCCGACTTCCCGGGAGGAAACACAAGCTATAGGCTAGTCCAACTAGCACTTAAGGCACCCAAAATGGCTCATAGTCATGCCATAAATGCCATCTTTAGCACCGAGCAAAGAGTGCAGGCAGAGATGGGCATTTATCGCGACAATTTATCGGCGATAGTTATCGGCGATATTATATTACCGATTATCGTTATCGCTCAAAATAATTTTGATTCATTGATTACCGATATCGCTTTTGTTACATATTTTGTTATCGCCGATAAATTATCGCGATAAACGGTTTTTTATGCACGCAGTGTTTAAACTTCAAAGTCCGTGAGTTGGCGCTACGGAAAAATCACACGGTGTTCATTAAAGTTTGTTGTAATTTCAAAAAATTACCTGTTTGTTTTGTTTAATTTCACGGCAGAGTTTGTGAACTGCTCTCTTTTCTTGAAAAATTTAGAAAAAACATTTTTGCTATTCGACTTACAAAAAAAAACTTTGTCAAACACATTGAAAATTTACCGCAACATTTATCGGAAAAATTTATCGGCGATAATTTATCGATTACCGATATTGCTTTAAAAAATTGAGATTTATCGATTATCGGTATCGCCTAGACCTTTTCTGAAGTTATCGATTATCGTTATCGTTTTAGTACAGAAAGGTTTATCGTGTCCATCACTGAGTGTAGGCTATATTTCAGTTGTTAATGATAACTTGATATTGCAAATAACATATAGGTACTATTAAAAACAGCCTTGTTTTGCCTCAATCTCGAGCTGATAACAAGCCAAAACGGGGTAGACTACTCAATTAGCTATGAAATTGTCAACAACATAAAAAAAATACAAAAATAAAAAAAAAAACACGAAGTAAAAAAAACGGTTTTTTAACAACATTAAGCACAATACAAATCCAGATATGTGTAAGAATTGAGTGGGCTTGGTTAAAGTTTTGCGTATCATTTTCGTTGAGCGCCACCGTTGCGACGTTTCTCCGGAGCAGCGTTGTGTTGCCCAGGCGCTAAGCCGCGTAAATGGGCCCCATCATGGCGGGGATGGCACTCGTTATACGCCTCGGCGTAATACGACGAGTATAATGAAGATTCGATTTTTTTCTAATTTTTGTGTTTACGGCTTGACACTGTGATTTTTCAATTTGCTGTTTGTACTATAAAACAGTCTCAGTACAGCAGTCGGTATGATAGAATATAACCTACGAGGACTCTCAATCAATAAGTGATGAAAGTCAGCAAATTAGCCGACGGTTTTCGTCATGATTCGTTATCGAACTTCCAAGTCGTTAGTATGCAGTAGCCTATTAGGCCCTATATCTTAAGTGAACCGTTACTACACATTGAATAAGTGAATACTAACAATAACCGCTGCAGTAGAATGCTGCAAATATATTAACAACAAAATAAACTTTAACTTACCTAATGCTTTTACACCATCTTTGCTTAAATGAAGAAAGTTAGGCTTGTCAAATGTTTTAGATTCGTAAAGACTTTGCAGGTAACTCGTAGACAAAACCATGGTTGGTTTCGAAAGAGCATGTTCGTTTGTACAAAAACTGAGTAAATATTAGTAAAATGTAAAAACGAGACAAAATTTCGAGTAGGGATAAACCAATGACTTAAAAATACGTTTTCACAGCTTTCCTGCTTAATCGCGATCAGCATTAAGATGGACAAAGAGGAGAGCAAGCCTTGATGTGCATTGGGAAGGGCAGTTAAATGCATTTCCCATCTTTGCGTGATAGACAAGTGGACGGTCACCGGCAAGCTAGCTAGTCACAGCGCCTCCATTTCTCTCTCTTGATAGCAGAATGGACAATCCAGAAATTACACGTGCAGCTAATAATGATGAGGCGGAGTCCCTTGAAACGATCGCTTTTTACCTTTAGGCCTAACTCTTATGAAAATCTACAAGCATTGTTATACGAACATGATCACAAGTTATTATTCCAGCTTACTTCTCAAGATCACTTTCCGCTTTGCTGTGAATTGTAAAGCTTTGTTTAGGACTTTTGAAGAAGGTGATGAATATAAACACGGGTAAACCAATCACGAAAATGATTACGACTTTTCTCTTCTTTTTCATTTGCGATATCGATTGCATAGTGAAATGCGAAACATACAGAATGGAAATTATTTCCAAGCTTTTATGTCAAAGCATACAATACATACGTATCCACACAAGCTCTTGTTACTAAGTCTATACACTGCGAATTGCAAGGGCAGATTTCTATTTTTCGCACTCTACACCATAGCTTATTTTCGTCCGCATATGTTACTTCAATGTTGTGCTTCTTTGCAAATACATTAGATTTTAGCGAGTAGTTGGCGCGAATTTTGAAAAAAATTTGCTTCAGACTTCGTGATGATCGCATATAACTGCTACCAAATTATTTGATTAAATTTCCCTCCAGTCCAGGGCTGGGCAAACTACGGCCGGCGGGCCGTACCATTTTATGCGCTTACAGGATTATAAACTCTTACCGTGAATCAAGCCAAAGACCTTAATTTAGCTCCATACTGATACTGAGTGGAATATCATGTGCGGACGTGACGACCTTTTTTTTGCGCTTCAAATCAGTGCAGTTCTCAGCTTCAAAATTTTTTTCCAATGCGGTCCTTCGTGTCAAAAGCTTGCCTACCCCTGCTCTGGTCGATGAAATTATTGCGTACTTTTGTTTGATTTTACTCCTTTTTTTTACTGATTGAGTTTATTTCAAATTATTTCACGCACGACGCTCAACGCTCAACACAATTCGTCAAATTTATGTCTTAGGCTATAAGTGTAAATTTGGTTTGATAAGGGCGGTCGTTTTGTCGAAACAAATGCTGCCTTGCACCAAGAGAATATGCCATTATCCAAAACTGATTTTTAGTGATATTAATGATGCATTGAATTAAACCTATTTCCAGCCCACACCCATCCAAAACCTTTTAATTTATGCTACGTGAGTGACCTTTTTAATGTCCACTCGACCCTCAGTAGAACGTTTCAGGTTAACTTTATTGAATAGTCAGTATCTCACCAGTTCAGCTTTCAAATTTCAACTGTTGATAAGCAAATTTGGATCTCAAAAGTGAGTGCAGCAGAAACCGTATAGACTATTTGAAAACCCTCTGACGCTTTTTTATCAATACTATGATATTTTAAATATTAGGTTATGAAAGATGTATCAACGTGCTGATTTAAAAACTGATGAGAACTTTTCATTTTAACAGTTTTAATTTAATACAATTTGTTATCTGTCCACATTGTATTTGTAACTTTTCTGAAACATGGTTCACTTTGGCTAACGGTACAGTTGGGAGTTAGTTAGCAATTTTGGCTTGTGTGGCAGCGTGGCCGAGTGATTCGGAGCGTCGTTTTTACGACAGCCATGATCACAAGGTTGATGGTTCAACTTCCACCCGAGCCTCGTTGTTGCGTCCTTGGATAAGATGCTTCGCGACAATTATCTCTGCTTGGTAGAATTTAACAAGCAGCAAATTGAAGAATTCAGAAATAAAGTTCAAGCGGAAAACTCGTAAACAAGAGCA
Organism: Trididemnum miniatum; assembly: GCA_964006365.1. Lineage (NCBI taxonomy): Eukaryota > Metazoa > Chordata > Ascidiacea > Aplousobranchia > Didemnidae > Trididemnum > Trididemnum miniatum. Next base: position 24,230,028 of record OZ023236.1, read on the forward strand.
ACTCATAAGCGAGTCTGGATTCGTCCAATGCGCCTCCGTCGCTTTTTCGTAAGAGCAGAGTGAAAATGAAGATATCATCATCATCAATTCAATTTTATTACTAACAATACAGTCAAGAATGCAAAAGCATCATGACTGAAGACCAGCTCAGGATACGCTTTCAGCGTTGACAATCGCACCAGATGTGAGCCGAAACGTCCGCCAAAGTACTCTTAGCTGTTTCTTGGCTGCATTGTTAGTAGTAAAACATGGTTAACTATCTACATTCTACGTAATACTTCTAGCACTGCAGTTTCAACTTGGGCACCTGCCTTATAATTATAACCTGTGTATACGCCTATTTACGGACAAAATTTAATCGCCCTTTCATTCTCAACTGGTTACTTTAGCTGGCTCTGGCTGCTGTTATATGCTGGCGTCAGAAAGCTTGCTGCGAAATACTAAAAAGCAGCTTGCTGCGAAATACTAAAAAGAAGGACTGAAATGATATTCTCACGTTTCGACAGGAAATGCGGAGAAGTCGTAGGAATTACGTCACAAAAAAAGAGCGGAGCTCATGCTTGCTACAGTCAAATTTTTTTGAAAGTTTGATTTTAATAATGCTATTATATCATGAAATTCAAGTTATGGTTAGGAATTTCATTCTGGCAAAAACAAAGCAGAATGACTATCAACCAGTAGCCTCAGGCATAGGACCGAACGGTTAGTGTTTGCCAACTATACTGTAATGTAGCAACCCAAATCTTATGGCAGTGCTGTAAAAGTGGCGATGTTTTGAAAAGTTAGAACGGCAACTACGGATTTGAACTGGCAAACACCTTTAAACAATCTCAGACACCCCAAAAAGCTTGAAGGAGTAACTTGCAAAATATCGATTTCTTTCTGTGTTGTGCTTGTCTTGTTTGCAGTGAAGCGATATAAAGCGTTTAGCAACTTTTAACAATCATCTACACACTGCTTCCTCATTTCATTTTTGATAAATTGATGCAAAATGGGAAGTGTGGAGTGAAGTAAGAGAACCTTGCAACACAATTTCCCAAAGAAATATATGCTAGTTTATACTTCAGCGAAGCGTATAATGCAAGAAGGAAAAAACAACTAAAACAATTACTAGTTTTGCCAGAAGTTACAATAAGTAGTAGTGATGGAGTTTTCGAGACAAGTTTCGGGTTGAAGGCGCAATTTTCAGAGTATCGTCTCGGTCATAATCTCTTCCTTGAACGTCAAGTCTCGAGTCTTAGACTCGAGAATTTTTCAAGTCGCGGTCTCGACCATCAGGATTCGACTCCATCACTAAGTAGTCCATAGTATTTTGTGTTTATTAACTTAAACGATCACTATGCAGCAGATAATACAACTGTTAGTGGGGAAGCACAAACTAACACTGGGTTAAGATGAATAGCCCATCACAATAAACTTGTCTGTATATAATTTGGTGACTTTTTCAATTACGTCATAGCTTAGCGTATCAAATGCTTGTTAAGTTCTATAACTTCCAATAAGAGCAGTTTTGTTCTTAAAAAAATGTTTTAGAGGAAGTTTAAATCTTCCAGTAAGTTTTCAACTCTTATGAAATAATCATAATTGACAAGGCATGGGTTACACAGCGTCACTTGAGGGCGCTAGTGGACATCAAATTTTGCACCTCTAAAATTTTGGTCGCATGTGATTTTTAGGTTGCCCGCTATCCCGGTTTTAACTGATCACTTAGAAACAGATTCAAACCACTATAACAGTACAGTGTCCATTCGCAATATATTTAGTCCCGCATGGAACAGTTTGATTAGCAAAGTAAATAGAAAAAATACTGCAACAACAAAAGACAAACTGTTGGAAGCATTGCAAGAGCACTGCCAGATTTAGCCTTGAGAGTAGATGGATAAAAACCAACTTTATATCAATAGAAGCTTAACCTAACTTCAAGCAACCAGAAATAATTAAAACTTCATTGCACAAAATGACATACCGCAAGAATATCTAAAATATATAAATATAAAACAAAATCTACGTAAAAACAGTTCAAAAACAATTTTCTACATTTCAATACTTTTTTCAATAAACTTCATAGTTCAAAGTGATAAAATCTTTTTCATATATTTGCATTAATTCCACAATCTTTTTTCTGCTTAGCTCCGAAAAAGCGGTTAAAGTTTGCTTATTATCCACAAAATTAGGGGTGTCGGTGGTAAAATGTATTTTCTTAGCATCCGGATCATTCCTTTGCAAATACTCAAGAAGCAAGTTGGATTCTTTAGCCAAGTCCTCAAATCTGATGACGTAATCGTAATTCATAATGCATGGATTGCAAAGAGTCACTTGAGGTCGCCAGTGTGTATCATATTCATAAACACTGATATGTTTTTGTTTGCAGTCCAAAATGTGTCTGCAAACACCGAAAAGCAATTACCTGATGAACTAATAAGAACACTTTCATGAGATTTGTGTGAATGGCAAAGACCGTGGGGCGCCGTTTGCAAAATGCGAAGTAGGGAGGATGGGGAAACATGTTCTCCCAGTAAAAATTGCCGTCCCCCAGTAAAAAAAATTGTCCTGGGGGGATGCCAAAACGTACCCCCAAGTGATAAGTATCGCAAAAAGTTAAATGGTTTTTACCGGTATACGTGTAGCCAGTGGGTACGGACTACGGACTGCGGCGACACTTTCCAGCGTATCTTGTAGCCGCAATGACTTCCTTCACAAACCAAACAAGAACGATTTTTTCAGTGCGCCTATTACACTGCACAGATTCAAAACACTATATTTTTCATCCACATTAAAACACGACAGCAGTTTTTTATAAGCATTAGTGAAAGCATGGTGAAAGCACTAAAAATATGTCAAAGCAGCGGTTCCCAAACTTTTTTTAGTTCATATTTGAGATTGAGAGTATGAAGTAAGAAAAAGTTATAGCTTCCGGAACTCCGCCCCGGACCCCGCTGGGGTAGCTTACTGCTCTTCCCCACAACCCCTTGCTTCATTTACGAAACAAAAACCTGCCTAAAACAAAGTTAATGAAGTTTTCGAAATTCTCCCATTGATAATTTTTGTTCATCATGCTGATAGTGGTGGTATGCAAACACTCAGTATGCCATCCGCCACTGCTTTAATTCGGTCATTGACCAATGACGACACCCCATGAACAATAAATACCACTTTTGCAATAATATATTGCCTTGTTATTTGGGTTCAGAATTCTGGCAAAATTGTAGACAAAAACATCCCCCCCCGGTAAATATTTTCTACTCCGCACACTGACTGAACGTTTTGTGAACCAAGTGCTTTGAGCTTATTTAGACCATAATTTGTCCGATATACAGATAAGGAAATATCTGACTTTTATATCGGACAAATTGTACCCTAAGTCGGATCAAAAAACACGCGCAAATTAAGTCGGGCAAAATCGTTTTTTTCCTAACGGCGCGGTTTGGAAAAGAACGATTTTGTGATACATGTTTTATCAACTTATTTAGACCACAATTTGTCCGATATATATATATATCGAAAATATTCGACTCATATATCGGAAAATTTGTGCTCTAAATCGGACCAAAAAACACGCGCAAATTAAGTCGGGCAAAATCGTTCGCCGTTCGGAAAAAAACGATTTTGTGATACATGTTTTATCAACTTATTTAGACCATAATTTGTCCGATATACATATAGGAAATATTCGACTTATATGTCGGACCAAAAAACACGCGCAAAATGACTATACGTTTTGTGAACCATGTTTTTTAGCTTATTTGGACCATAATTTGTCCGATGTATAAATAAGAAATATCCAACTTATTTCGCGTGTTTTTGGATCAACTTAGAGTAAGTTGGATATTTCCGATAAATAGATCGGACAAATTATGGTCTAAATAAGTTGATAAAACATGCATCACAAAATCGTTCTTTTCTAAACGGCGCATATGCGCGCCGTTTGGAAAAATACGACTTTGTCCGACTTATTTTGCGTGTGTTTTTTGGTCCGACTGGGTTATATCGGACAAATTATGGTCTAAATACGCTCAAAAAAATGGTTCACAAAACATACATTTTTTTCCAAACAGCGCCCCATGAAAGACGTCTATTTCATTTCTAAAACTGTAATCCGAAAAGTGATTTGTTGGCCCCATGAAAGACGTCTACTTCATTTCTAAAATTGTAATCCAAAAGTTACATTCTGCATGGGCCCTCAATCAATTTTTGCACTTATCGTTGATGTTAGTGTAATAATGATGAAATCAGATGTTGATAAGCACAACCTTATCAGCTGATGCTAAAAAGTGACTAAACGAATCTTGTAAATACATTATTTACTTACTTTACAAATTGTGGAAATGTAATGTTTCCTGTGTTCATGATAGAAATGTATTCCAAAGCTGCATTCTGGGCCGTTTTATCAAGTTCATCAAATTTTGCATTTCGTATTAACTTGAATCCATTGCTGATAAAATACAAGTTCATTAATTAGTTTCAGCCTTTTAAAGTGAATTCTTCATAGTCATTGTAGCTTAATTGCTAAAACTGAATGAGGGTCCTGAACCACAACTATAGCCCGTATTGTTGAAGCAGTTTACAAAAGGTGTGTCTGCTAGCACGTTATCCTGGTTATTGAAGAAACGCGTAAAAACTAGACGTGGAAATGTGGTTAAGACGGGTTTATGATGATGATGCTTCAGATTTGTTCGCGATAAACATTTTCACATTTTGCGTAATCATACATTTCTTAAAAATTTTTCAGCGCTGTTTTGTAAGCGATCCAGTCAACACCAAAACCTTAATATCTTTTAAAAAGTTTTCTCCGACAGCAACAACTAATACATTTAAGTTGTACGAGCCCGGAAAGCCGAAATCTGCTGATGAAAATACGGTATACAGAATCTTTCCACACATGGCCGAATAGTCAGAGCGTATGTTTTTGCAGCGGTAGACAGGGGGTTCCATGTCAAGTCGGGTCAAACTATTGACTTACAAACTGATGTTCACAGATTTCCAGCTTGACGTTCAGTTATTTCAGGGGCAGTGTAGAGAACAAATCGGTAAGTTCATAAATTGTGCCCCTGGGAAGGGCAATCAACGGGGTTCCCGCACTTTTAAATGGTAGACAGGTAGGGGGCGCTGAGCTCGTTATAGCGCCTTCGACGCTTTGACGTGGAAGGAGGATAAAAATGCTACTAATACTGCATGCTTTGGTAAAAACCTACCTAGTTATTTCGTAGTCTAGGCCTTTTAAATGCTCTCCAGCCTGTTGTTTCGCTATAGTTCGTCCTATTTTTTTCATATAATGGGTCACTACCCCATATCTCAACGAAAACTTGCTTTGGTAAGCTGATAACAATCTTTCAAAAGGATGACGAGCAACAAAAAAACTTGTGTATGTCAGCAATCGTTTCATCGCCTCTTCTCGAGATAACCTGAAATAGTACCATTCACGTAGTGATAAGAATATTTAGATAGAAGTAGCTTAACAGCAATTGAAAAGTTATTGAAGAGCAAATTGTCCCGATGATTGTCTCATTACATTTACAAATGGAAGTTCAACATACAGTAATTACAAAAGCTATGCTAAAAAGTGGATTAATTGCATTTCAATGTTTGTATCTAGTCTTTTGCCAAGGTGTTCCAACGTTCATCTGACCGTCAAGTGAATAAATAACACCATCGCATCCGAGCAGGAACCGTCGACCAAAAAGCAACGCTGCAAACTTGAAGAATGGAGTATTCTTCGCGACTATGGCGACGTGACGGATCAGTTGATTCACTTGCCCATGCCGCCAATTGCGCTACTATAACTGCACGGTGGCTCAACATTGCGCAATCACACAAAAACTTTCAGTACTATAATGGGCTTCGGCAGTTGGGATCAGGACCACAGATCCCCAGCCAGAAAAGTCCGTACTTGGAAGTGGACTTGATTAAACATATAATGAATAATACAAGTAAAGCTGGTTTTGGGTAAAAAAGTTGAAACTCGGTAAACAAATATAATTTTTTACTACCTTTTGGAAAAGGACAAAGATGAAATTTACGTATGCACAAGGAAAGGCGAATTAAAATGTGGGCCTTATTAGGAACTTCCTGTGACTTGGTACAGGAACATTATCATAGGACGCAAAAGGGTTTTAACATATTTTGTTCAAATTTATTCGCGAACAATTTTTCATGAGTTTATAGCTCACGAGTTTAGTTCTCAGCTAATTGTGCATCATATATTTTGCGAAAAATGAGCGATTTTAAATTTTGCTGACGGTAAGTGATTAATCAAATCACGGACATGCCCTGTGTCTGATAAGGGCATATGTGGTTACTTTGAGGCAATTCAAGTGCTGAGTACCGAATCAGAATTATTAATGACGAAATATGTTAAAATTAAAAAAACAGTTTCGGTTGTTTCAATATACAAAAGAATTCGGAAAGTTTATTTTCCGCATCATAATCGATCTTTTCCATGCCGTGACGTTTTCAATTTGAACCTTAAAAATCCAGTGGTGATGCAGAAAATCCCACAGGTGTTTGCCTAATCTTGAAAACTAGACTCGCCAGCAGAATATACAGTGGGCCAAGTAATTCATTTTAAGAACTACGTTGTAAAGATAAAAGTTGCTGATGTTTCAGTTCTGTATCCACGATAGCCAAACGGTTGTGATTCAGAAAGTCCGACAGGCTTTGCTTTTGCCGCCTGATCTTGAAAAATACACTTATAAACTGGCCAACAAAATATAGGGAAAGGTATTGATTCTTAAAACTACATTGCAAAGATACAAGTTGCGGAAACTGTGCAATCCCCAATAGTCAAACAGAAGTGCAACATAATCAATCATACATGCTTAACAAAGGCGTTGGTCCATTTCGAGTTAAAATCAAGTCTGGACGTTCTATCTTCATTGCATCTTCTTTGCTGTCAACTTTACCAATCAAGTACCACATATAACGTTTCCATGTTGTGCAGGCATTCTGTAAAAGTTGTGAAAATGTTCAAAATTAAGCCAAACCTCCGTTATATGCATTACTTTTTGGCCATACCGCAACTGCATAGTCTGCAGTGCATACTAGGCATACTGTTAACATAAAGTCGATTCCCTTCATACTTCGCAATGCATCAACCCAAAATGTTTTAAAAAAACAATAGAGTATCGTTACATTACATAAGTAGTGGGATAGACCATGCTACATTCCACACAGGAATTCATGAGTATGGATAAAGCAACAGAATTACTAAGCAAGAGATTCAAAAACAGCGCGCAGTAATACTCATTCTAATACAAAGGGTTTGAGACAAAACTCTCTTCTCCTAAAACAAAACACGTTACTTGCACGTTCACATCCCATATAAGCGCATACTTACTTTTGGCACCACGCACATAATTGTTTTGTGTTTATCATCATACACCATTCGGGACAAATCAATTTTGCCATCAACAACATACTCGCAACTATCTCGTAGATTTCTTTGCCGAGTGAATATCTCGTTGTTTGGGCAGATATTTTGGGTATTTTTCGCTAAAATCAAACACACTTATTGCAGTAGAATGCCGCAAATACTGTATATAAATAACGAAATACAAGTAAGACCTGAGAAATCCTGTTTGGAAATTACGTCCCTGATCAATGATGACAATCAGGGAGGACCATGTCGAAAACCACGCAAAACAAAATTACTCATTTTGGTATTTTAATCAAATAACAAAACAAATGTTAATTTACCTAATGCTTTTACGCCACTTTTGCTTAAATGAAGAAAGTTCGGCTTGTCAAATGTTTTGGATTCGTAAAGACTTCGCAGGTAATTCTGAGACAAAACCATGGTTGGCTTGGAAAGAGCATGTTCGTTTGTACAAACACTAAATAAATATCAAAAAAAGTAAAATGGTAGCCACTTTTAAAATGTAAATAAAGCAAATGTAACGCCTGCTGAGTCCGTGTGGATTCAGGAAAACGAATCACACATCAACAATTTCTTTGTGTCAAGCACTCGCACCAAGGTCAAAGCATCAGAAAGTTATATTACGACATCCGCTTATTTTGATTCGTTATAACTGCAGGACTCCGTCACGCTTTTTTTTGCTGACTACGCCAAATTGCTAGAATGCACATTAGATTCAAAACCAATAAATTTTTTACGCTATGGCCTCTGTAAAATGAAAATTTGCAGCTGCAAACCTCAGGAATCTCATAAATTTACTAGAACATTTGTTCGCTGAACATTTGCAAAATGATTTTTATCACCTTTTTTTATCCTGTAGTCGCGACAAAGCAAACCACTTGTTCACCGCGTGCAAAATGCTCCGTGATCAAAGTGCATTTTTTTTTGTATTTAGTCGCATATTATTTATCTTCCTATCACGAGAAAGCGATCCATGCGCTATACGAGCTCGCTAGGGAGTTGCCGGCCATCTGTTTGCCAAACCAAGATGTGGGAATCTCACTATAAGTGCCTTTTTCCAACGGCACAACAAGTAAACATGACGGCTTGTTCTTCACACTGTCCCTTCAATGCTGAGCGTCAAGCAGGAAAGCTGTGAATACTAATTTTAAAGTCATTGGTTTGAACCGACTTGGAATCAAACCCAAGTCTACAGTTCCCGAGGCAGACGCTCTTACAACTCGGCCATCTGAGCTGTTAGTTATAGCTCATAGTGGATAGAGATAAAGCGACGTGTAGACTATGCCTCTACGGAAAACGTAAATTTGGGTTCCACTTCCGAGTTGGATCAAAACAATGACTCAAAAATCGGTATTTACAGTTTTCGTGCTTGCGCCTTTGCGAAAGGATTCCCTATCTTCACGGGTTGCAATCATCGAATACACGGGATTCCCGATCTTGACGCGGTAGGCAAGTCGACGGCAACTCAGACTTAAGCTAGCAAGCTGTTCACTGCACATCAATTTTTTTATACTTTAGTAGCAGAATAGACAACATACATGCAGCTAATAATGAAGCATGCTCGCCCTCTTGAAACAGCAATCATTTTTAAGCATTATCTCTCATAAAAAATTACAACCATTGTTCTACATATACGGTTTTAGGTTAGTATTCCAGCTTACATTTTAGGATCACTTTCCGCTTTGCTTTGAATTGTAATACTTTCTTGAGGACTTTTGAAGAATGTTATGAATAGAAACACGGGTAAACCTATAACAAAAATGACAAAGAAGACCCTTTTCTTTTTCATTTGTGATTTCGATTGCATTCCGAATTGGAAATTGTTTCTAAGCTTTTATGTCAAAGCAGGAATTACATATATCCCACACAAGCTTTCATGAATAAGCCTATATCCTGCAACTTACAAGGGCAGATTTTTATTTTTCGTTAATTTTAGACAGTTGTTTGATAAGTTGCAAGGCATCCAAAAGAAAACAGACAAAATCAAAATGATTGCGGTTAGCGTGTCATTATACTATCAGTTCTATTCAGAGGCGTACGCCTAAATTTTCAGGGGAAGGGCAGGCGTAAAAGGTCCACCCAAAAGGTTTGGAAAAATCTGAGCGAAAGCGCCTTTTAACGTGTATCGAAGGAGGGCAGAGAGGTCTCGCTGAAAGGTGCCCCCGCGTAATCCATGGCCAGGGTGGGGAAAAATCAATTGTAATCGATACTCGATTGTGATAATCTTTAGTTTCTGTTCATCGAATGCACTGGAGCCTTTACTTTTTTAAATGAGTATCGAATATGGCCTTAATTGTCTTTACTTTTTTTTCGGCGCAATTCAATATTTCACATTCGATTCTTTTTGTCCAGGTTACTTTATCCCACTTTAGTAAATTTGAAATAATCGTCGGTATGTCATTACCTTGTTTTTGCAGATAAATTTTCTTTTGTGTCAAAACAAAACAAAAAAAAAGGTTTTTATTAGCAAAGTTGCATGCTTCATATATACTATGTCCGTCGTTTGTCTGTACGTTACCGCATGAATGTGAGGACATCACAAAAAATGCTTCGCGTACACCGCTAAATGATCAGTGTAATATCGAATATCGATTACAATATTCTTTATTCTTTACTTTTTTAAACTACCATCGAAATCGATTATTTCTTTACTTTTTGATGGATTTACGAATATCGATTATTTCTTTACTTTTTTGGGTATCGATTCCCAATCCTGTCCGTGGTTATACATAAATAAAACCTTAGCCAATAAAATAGGTCATTTTTTCAACAAGCTGCATGGCATTGCACAACAAAATGGTTCCCTTGGACTTCGCAATAACTTATGGAAGAATCATCAACATTTTAATAATCGAATGATAACAGCGTATCATCTATGAATAAAATTGCGATTGGCTTGATGATTTAATAGGATGAATGAAAAGTTCTTTCTGATTGGTAAAAATGCATATTTGCAGAATAAAGCTGCTTGTTACGGAGGATATCTACGAATACCCCAATCAGTTGCGTGCACAAATGATTTCTCAGAAAGAAGGGGATGCTTAAAGACATTTACCTCCAACAAGCTCGATTTTGCAAACAGACTCTGAGCGATAACAGCTCCGCGATGGAAGGAGGCCTGAGGAGGGCGCGGTTGTAGAATCCCCCTGCATACGTCACTAGCCCCAATTTTGCTTGAGAAAAATTATGAGTTCAATGATTTCTCCATAAGCAAGAAGTGAGAGTTCATGCTGCATTACTCAAGTTCGATCGAAAGACAAGAAGGTCTTACCGCATTGCACGCAGGAACTCACGTATCACTCTTCGGGCTGACATAATTGATTACAAGAACCATATGCCAATTAAAAGCAATATTTTTGCACCAGTCTCGAGACCCAGAGCACACAAAGTTACACCAATTTTCATATCACTATGTCAGCAATTTGACAGTTGCAAGGATAAAGTTAACGTCGGACAAAAAAAGCGACTAACTACGTTCTTTTTGATAATTCGCCACTAACTACGTTTTCTTCGTTCTATAAATAACTCTGTCCTTTGCTTCTTGCAAGCAAAATGAGTTGCTTATGTCGCGTCTGTAAGTGATTAAATATTGGCTTTTTTTTATTGCAAGAAAACTTCTACATGATCGATGACAATATTTGTAAACGCTGGCGCTACCGTTAAGGTCAGAAACTATCTGAAGATAACTCATTTCACACACTTTTCATGCACTATTTTACTTTTCATTTGATGGTCGTTGAATAAAACACTACTACTACTAAGCGTTAGTGTATACACTCGGGCCATGTCGTGCTTGCATTGCTCGGTGTCGCAAATAATCATTATGAAGATAGCTTATTTCACACACTCTTATAAAATTTTGTCGAATTCGTGCCGTGGTGCATTTAACAGTTAATTCTCATAACTCCTAACACTGGTAGATAGGGTTGTACGGTTTGATATTACTGTATTTAAACTGACGCAGTAAGTCCTTGGAAATTAAACCCAGCCCTCTGCAAGGAGGAATTGCGGATACGCCATCATCCACTTCGGTTTTTAGCGATATTAGGCTAAAGGATGCGTTGAGTTGAACCAGTGGCGTGAGCAGGAACTTTCAATTAAGGGGGTTGGAACACTAAGCCGGGTTTTAACTTCAATGTTGTCACCTATGTTTGGATTGTGCAGTGCGCAAAGTGCAGGCCTACAGTAGGCTATAACAATCGTAGAGCGGAAATCTTTTGCCATCGTTAACCAAGCTAACTACTTACTAACAGTTTCTACAATTATGTCATAAAATACAAACCGTAAAGCCTTTTGGTACTACAACATTAGCAGTACTGCAGTTCTCAACTTACCAACAGTGAACACCAGCCAACGTTTCTCGTGATTGCGATTGTGCAAAAGAGGCAAACGATAGACTATTGTGACCAAGGGTGGAAACTCATACCTAAAACGAAACCTCAAAACCCGGTTTTAAAGGAAACCGAAACTGAAACTAAAACCTGTTCAAAAATTTCTAAGGTTTTGGGTTTTAAAAATTGTCATCACCATCCTTACCAGCACAATTCCTTTAACACTGAGCGTTGAATAGAGAAGCTGTGAATACTAATTTTTGAGTCTTTGGTTTCACCGGGCTTGGAATCATACCCAAGTCGACAACTTCTGAAGCAATTGCTCTCCTCACTCGGCCATCTGAGCTGCTACTTATCATCGTAATAAAACAAAAACGTCAAGAAGTAGAGGATTTAAATAATCCCTATTTCTTGGATGAAACTTTCACCGAAACTGAAACCCAGAAACTGAAGTTGCGCGTAAGCAAAACTGAAACCGAAACTGGAACCGATTTTTCAACAGCCGTGAAACCAAACCAAAACTGAAACCTGACATCTGGGTTTCAACACACCGAAACTGACACCTAACGCCAAGTAGCCAGGTTGCCACTCTTGATTGTGACACACTAATCAATCACACTTCAAAATCGAACAACTTTGACGGCAAAGAGCTTGCGCCGTGATGTTACCAGGCACGCCGAGAGGGGGGTGGCAGAAGGGGTCATCGCCCGGGGGCCCGGAGACACAGAGGGGCACTGGGTTCAGAATTGTCAAGATAGAATGCAAAACTACGGCCTACGAACGCCACTAGTGTATTTAGGGGGTGCAATTGTGCTATGCACCCCCCCCCTTTTGACTCTGCTTTTTAGTAAAAAATAACAAAACCAATGGTGCCAAGTGACTGAAATATGCCATACTCTTTTAATGGTTTCTGTAGCTTATGGCCAGGGGCGGATCAAGGGGGGTAGAATGAGGGGTATGCATCCTCCCACCAGCCATTTTCAAACATGTTTTTGATGTATACAATTTTTCCATAATTTTGATCCTTTTTGATAGCAATAAGCCTTACGCCTTAAGCACGCATAATTGAAAATGTGCGAACAAAATGCGTCATATTTGACGAAGCACTCAATATAAGGGTCAAAAAATTCGAACAAAATTTGCCTGAAATTATTCAAAAAGCACTAAAATAGCCATTACAGCGTAAATTTTCAAAATTTTTCCGGAGGAGCATGCCCCCTTTTGTTTTTCTCAATCAGCTTCAAATTTGTTCTGCCGAAAAAAAATACGCTTGAAAAAAATGTGGAAATTATGACCCCCTCCTTTTAAAGTTTCTAGCTTTGCCACAGGCGATAATGTTTTTTTGATTTCGGGCCGAAATTTGAACATCTGTGGACGCTATGACCTTTTCTTTTGCTCATCGCTTGATTTTGGAGCACCACTGACCAAGGGGCCCAAACGAAATTTTTGCCCCTCGGCCCGAAATTTCTCTAGGCGCCCCTGGATGTTACTGCAATCGCAGATCAAGCACGAACCAAAATTATTGCTTGTAACGGCAGATCAATGAACGAAAACCGGCTATAAAGTACAAAAGTTGACGAAACAATGGGGGTTGTGAACCCCCGAAACCCCTACCCCCTTGCCTACGCCCTAAAGTTGAACCTATTCCCAGCCTACTCTCGTCTAAAAGATCATATGCCAAGTAGATAACCGTTTCAATTCTCCGCCTACGCTCAGCATAAATATTTGAAGGTTAATTTTATTGAGTTGGTACACTTCTGCACTTGGTAGTATCTCACTAGTTCAGATTTCGACAGAGTTTTCAAATAAGTTTTTGAGTTCGAACTGAGTCGAGCAGAAACTCAAACTGCAGACTATTTGCCAACCCTGACATTTGTCAACTACACAATCAAAAACTAAGAAATTTAAAATCTTGGATAACAAGTTAATGAAATAATCAAACCGAACTAATTTGAGAACCATTAAGAACTTTTTCTGTTTTAAAATTTTAATACAGTTTGTTTCCCGTAATCTGTAATATACCGCACCTCTGAAAACCTGGTAACTAATACTGCTAGTACTGCAGTGATTAGTAGGTAGCTTAGGCGCTTGACTAATCACCTGCACGCTTACCTACCCACAAAATTTAATCGCCTAATCACTCTCAACTGCACGCTGTTACTGGTTGCTGAAATGCTTGGTAACTGCAAAGCAGCTTGCTGCTGAATGTTAAAGGAAAGACTGAAACGATACTCTCACGTTTTAAAAGGAAAGGCAGAGAAGTCGGAGGTTACGTCACTGAAATAGGCGCATTTGCAAGCTATGCTTGTTACGGTGCGTTTGCCGAAAATTATAGGCTAATGTAAGTGAGGGTGGAAGGATTTTGCAGGTTTTCGCGTGATTGGTATGCAGTAAAATAAAACAAACAAGATGCGAAATAAATTTGTCGCGTGCCGCGTTGCCGCCTGTGCCTTTCGCCGTTTCGCGTATCGGTAAACACGCCTTTACTTTCAGAGAATTTAAAGAAGTTATGTGTTTAGTATCACGTCAGGAAATACTAGCAACAAACTTCAAAAACTATAGGTTAGGATTGTTACTCTGGCAAAAACAAAAAAGCATGATTACTTACAGCAATGCGTAGTACCGGTAGTGTTAGTCAACTAGAGTGTAGTTAACGTAAGTTTTTAGCGGTGAAAGGGCTTAGTTTTTAAAAAGATAAGAGTGGTAGCAATAGATTCGAAACACCAAGCACGTTTGAAAAAACAATTTGAACATTAAAATACGTAAATTCGAAAATTAAAAGGCGCCAAACGATCTCACGCACCTGTAGGTCAAATGGAGTAACGTGCAAATATCGATTTCGTTCAGTGTTGCGTTTGTCGTGTTAGGCGATATCGTGCGTTTAGCAAGTTGTAAAAACTATTGTACGGCAAGTTATACTATTTGCTTCTTCGATGTAAAGAGTGACGAACCTGGATCTACAGTATCTCTTACATTTATGGCATGACTAACTGAACTGTTGAACTTTGAAGCGATTTGTAAATTACCTTTTCAACTTTAAAACTAACTGTACAGCGTACACGTGCTGTATAGTCACAGTGAAGGCTTGGCTAAAATCGCAAGAATGGTTGGAAATCTCTAAATTAAACTACAACGAGATGTATGTTTTAGCTGTGATATTGAATTTAAAGATTATAATGGTGCTTTATTGTTATGTTTACATCAGCAGACGCTAGTGATTTAAGAGAAAAGTTTGCTGTTTGAACTGTTATAATTAGGGCCATTTTTTGTTTTTGACCTAAAAAAACATATTTTTGACTTTATTTTAGCAAAATTTTGACTTTATTTTGACCTAACCGCTTTTGCGTAATTACTTATATCTTGTTGCATTTTTTTGATTAAAAATGGTTTGTAATCCGCAATTTACAAACATTTCATGCATAATAAGTGCTATTTCCTTCTCAATTACCGCACGCATGTTTACTATTTCAACTAACTATTTCGGAATAATGAAATAAAACTGCGCATAAAATTTTAATAGCAGCTCAATAATTCAAAAAAAAAAAAAAAAACCGGCCGTTAGCTCAGATGCTAAGCGCACGCTATCGGTGCGGGAGGTCTGGGGTTCGATTCCCGGGCCGGTCAAATCTACATAGTGTCGCCAACGACTCGCCACCGTTGCGACGTTTCTTCGGAGCTGATTTTTGATTTTTAGGGTTGGGAAATTTTTGATGAAGAGAATTTGACCAGTTTTAACTTTATACAAAATTTTGACTTTACAGTATTTTGACTTATAAAATCTACCAAAACAGACTCCTGAAGGCCTGAAACAAACGTTAGTACATGTTTGATCATGTAATAAGGTCCTGAAAAATTTTTGACTTCATTGACTTTAGCGGGCCCTAGTTATAATTGTATATACGTTGCTGCCTTGTCAAACAGTTGGTTACTATGGTTAGTTATATTTTTCGTACTTTCTTGGCTCTTTATATCACTACGTTTCCATGTATGTTTTCTAGCAGTTATGTTGCAAATTAATTTCTACACTGTTCATCTCGGGTGCTGCAACCATGCTTCTCATGTTACTTTTCTTGATCGTCTATTCTCCTCTTGCATGTTACAACGTTTATCGTTTTGTTGCTTCTTCCCTTTTCTCGTGCTGTCCAATTATACTGTATGTTATTTATGCATATTATTCTTGTGTTGACGGTACGGAAATAAAAGACACTAACTAACTTATCTTACACGATTTGTTAGTAACGATAGCTTGTTTTCTTGATCATTCAGTTTCATTATACTTTCCGTGTTCCGCATTCGAATTAATTTTGTTTTCTTTTATTGATTATGCGTTATAACTCATTGTTAACAGAAAAATACACCACACCAAAAATTTGGAGTGTGTTTTCGAGCGCCAGTAAAGCGTCAACACACTGCTTCCTCATTTCATTTGTGACAAATGGATGCAAAACAGAAAGTGTGGAGCAAAGTAATTTTGAGAACTTTGCTTCACCATATATTGATGACACATGTTTAATTTTTATCATGGTGTTTTAAACATTAATCGAAAAAAATTGAAGCAATAAATACTTTTGGCAGAAGTAAGAAGTTATAGTAGTAAGGCTTACTACGTATTTTGTGTGTACAAACTTCAAGATCACTATAGAGCAGATAATCACCTGTTTGTGGAAAAACACAAAATAATAGTGGGTTAAGTCGAATAGCCCATCACATTAAAATCGTGTGCATATAATTTTCTGAGTTTTTCAATTACATCATAGCTTAACGTATCAAATGCTTGTGAAGTTCTATTGCTTCCTATCAGAGAAGAAGTTTTGTTCTTGAAAAAGATTTTTTCATTTTCTAGGTCCTCCTTTTGCACATATTCTAAAAGCACATTTGAGTCTTCCACTAATTTTTCAAATCGAATGATGTAATCATAATTGACAAGGCATGGATTGCACAGCGTCACTTGAGGGCGCCAGTGGACATCAAAATCTTTAACATTAAGCTTCGATTGAGTGAGATACCTGGAAAGTTTCACATGTGAATATCAAACTAATTTTTTTTTAACGAATAACCTTATTCCAAAAATACAACAAGAAAACGTACTGCGTGAACAGCAGCAGTTTAATTTGTGACCAAACAGATAGGGCTTTTTCTCGTTAAAAAGCAACTTTAAGTTAATCCGTGAATGATTCAAATGAATAATTCTCAACCTCTGTTGTGTGATAGGTCTTTTTAACTAAATTCAAAGCTAAATCCACCCACAACGAAAATTTAGTTCATTAGTAATATACTTTCAAGGAAGACTACTTCTGAAAATATCAAATGATCCACTTGTGGAAAATTTCCCCCGTGAGAACCATTGATTTGAAGTTTTCTAGTCGGGGGGCCATATGTGGGAAAATGAAGTTCTTGGCGGGCCGGATTATTTGATGAATCGTATTCAATTATCCTGCCCACATGTCCAATTTATGCTGGCTGTAAACCCTTACTGTCATCATCGAAAATTTAATTGTGATGCAGAAAGCCCACAGCAACAAGCCCATATCAATATGGGCTTAAAGCCCACATAAATTGGACATGTGGACAGAGAAAATATCTTACACAACTGTTAATATTAGGGCCGCACTGATTGGAAGAGCAAGAAAAGGTCTACTCGTTTTCACATGTCCTATTTTCCACTAAAAATCAGTAGAGAGCAAAAAGAGAAAAAGGTGTTCGGCTTGATTCACGTAGGAGTTTGTATCTCTGTAAGTGCCGGCGGGCCGCATAAAATTGTCTCGCGGGCCAGTAATATTACCATACCTTGCAAACTGAGGAAAAGTTATTTTTCCTGTGTTGATCGCATCTGCGTAATTTAAAGCTTCTATTCTTTCAGATTCATTGAGATTCAAGAAAATTTCATTCGGCTCCAAAACATATTCAGACCTAATTATGCAAAGCACAAGATTCAAATGAAATACAAAATTTCAAGAACTTTTCAACATACACAACCCTAATAAGCTATCACAGCATCATGGGAATATCTTAGTTGTGAATGTGACTAATGCATGTCCCACCTTATTTTCTTTACCTAACCCGTATTAACCAAAAGGGTGCAGAATCACTCTTCCCCAGGCGAGGATGTAAGAAACCCAAACTTTGATGCATAAATTTACTCAGCACAACCAGTGTAAAATACCAGCAAACAGCAACACAAAATAATGCACAACAAAGCGCAATGTTTCGACCTTATGGGTCTCATCAGGTGCATGACAACCAAAACAAATCACATCAACGCAAAGTCCTTAAAAGAACATTCCAATCCAAATCCCAAGTTTGGTATAAGCAGTAGTAACCAGTATAACAAGTCAATGAGTTTCTACTTCACAACATCAAGCTAGGCTAACTTTAGATTTAAACAGCATCAATTTAAAAAATGGTTGGAAATTTGGCTCAGAACATCTGTCAAAAAAAAACACAGTCTCTCCATGCATTTTCACTTCTCAAAAGAAAACTGAAATTGACAAGATGGCTTTATTTGCACACACTATTGTCAGCATACCGACCTCCAATGTCACTAAAAATTAAAACAGTATAGTCAATATTTAGTATGTTTTCCTTCGTTTTCCGCACATTGCAAAATTCTCGCGCGGAAGGAGTCACATAAGTTCCAAAGTTCGTTTTGGGTTATTAAACTCCATTTTTTTATTTGACGCGTAGGATAAGTTGCTGTCGATTTTTTGGCCGAGGTTCTTTCAGCACAAAGTCCTGCAGCCTGGCCCAAATTTGTTCCATCGCGTTTCAGTGTGGAAAACTGCCTGGCCAGTCAGTCCAAACTTTCACGTCACTTTGCTCAGTTTGGTTCAGTGTTGCTCGAGCAGTGTGACAAGTTGCCCCATCTCGCATAAGCACAGCCATGTTTGTGCGTCGAAAAACGTGCCCGTTAATGATAATGTCGGGGTAATCGACAGAATACTCTTGCGATAATGATTTCCATTTACGGTTTCACCTGGCAGTACGATGTAAAGCTCAGTCTTTCCGTATCTGCTGATTTTCAGAGGGAATTTTAGTCGCATTTCAGGCTTGATTGAGCTTGGATCACTCGTCTGAATTTGTTTATTCGGTCTGTTCACCTTCGGGTGGAGTTCAGGAGGCTCTCATCGGTAAAAAGAATGTGAGCTCGCAGTAATTTTCCATGGATTTATGGACGCTTTTGTTCACGTGATTTCACCGTTATTTGATCTTAATTACACAAATCAGCATACTATTCACTTATCCTAAATTACTGCAAAAAAATCAAGGTTGAAACTCGATACGCCTCTCATTCAATAAATTCTCTCTTTTTATTCGCTTTTAGTGACAAAAAATGTGATAAATGACTGTAACAATAGGTTTCAGCTCAGACAAACTGCAACAAGCATTTCCCAAATAATTCAAACTATTGACATATCAGTTTAATCACTTTGAACACACTCGCATGTATCCTTTGAAATCACTGCGGTTTGGGAGTATCAGGAACTCGCGCGATGCATACCATGATTTTAGTCATAAAGATCAATAGGCAACTTCGGCATGAGCTGGCCATTTCAATAAAAAGAGAAACAGCTCGAAAATAATTTTCCAGATGGCTAAACTAATGTAGAAAAAATCCAGATTGTGTTTTGTATTCGTTTCGTGTTATCTGAAGAAAAAAACAGGTAAACGCGATGCGCTCTTGGCAACACCAGTGGGGAAAAACTTTTGTTACACCCTGAAGTATACCTTATATTGTGCATTGTATATAAACATAGCAAAAACCAAGGGCATATGAAGGGGGCATTATGCCACGATCCCCCCTTTTGGCTTTGCCTTTCGGTACTTTGTTGCCAGACTCTTTTGATGGTTTTTGTAGTTTGTGCTTTCCTCCCAGGGGCGTACCCAGCCCCCTCCGCAGGCAATTGCACAAAGTAAAGGTGATATTCGTATAATGGAGAATCTTAGGGCGTTATGACCATTTTTTTTGCTCTTCACTTGTCTTTGGGCGGAAACTTGGACATCTGCGGGCGTGATGACCTATTTTTTGCTCTTCACTATATCCGGCTCTGCTGGCTTGGCCTTAAATTGAACCCTCTCCCCCCTTTTCAAATTTCTGGGCACGCTCTTTCTTCCCCTTGTAAAATTTCTCCTTACGTCACTGGCAAAAACGTTCTTAAACATTCAAGTATCGAAGACCTGACGCTGCTTAAACAAACCATTAAAATTTACAGCAACCATTAGAGTAAAAGAGAAGCAGTGAGAACCACTCGCCCAGATCTTAGAAAATAACTACCGAGACATTTTGTAATGATGGCGTGAGTCACAAACCAGAGCAGTCGACTAAGGGGGGCCAAGCATTTGTCAGGGGGGCCAAAGTTTGAAATTAAGCACAAAAGCCGCTGTCTTCAAAAGAGTAAGCTTGTTGATTGGGGGAGGGGGCCATGCTCCCTTGGCCTCCTTTGGAGCCGGCTCTGTCACAAACGCTAGGCCTATATAGAATTTCTTTCCTGCAATATTTTGCCGGCTACGCGCCCGGATTGCATGACTTATAGAGTGAATGGGGAAGTGAAATGCTGGGTCGAAGTTTGATGACTCAAGTTTAGAATTGTTTTTGTTGCGGAGTTATTTGTAGATTATTTTGGTATGGCATTTTTAAAACGATTCAGCTTAGACTTAGACTCTTTAGAGCTGTGGTTCCCGATTCGCTTTAAAGCCCGCACCCTTTTGGCAAGGAAAAATCATTCTCGCACCCCTTGCACAGTACTTCACTCACGCGATGTTCTGTACAGACAGTGGCGTAGCGAGAAATTTCATAAAGGGGGGGGGACCATACTTTCCACATTTTTTTTAGACGTGTTTTTTTGGCAGTACAAATTTGAAGCTGATTGAGAAACAAGAAAAGCTCTAGGGAGGTCCGGGGGCATGCTTCCCCGAAAATTTTTTGAAAATTTACATGCTGTAATGGCTATTTTAATGCTTTTTGAATAATTTTCAGGTAAATTTTGTTTAAATTTTTTGACCCTAATTTTGAATGCTTCTCCAAATATGATGTATTTTGTTCGCACATTTTCGGTTATGCGTGCTTAAGGCGTAAGGCTTGTTGTTATGGAAAAGGTTTAAAATTATGGAAAAATTGCATTATCAAAAGCATTTTTGAAAATGGCTGGTGGGAGGATGCATGCTCCTCATCCTATACCCTGTATCCGCCCCTGGCCGTAAGCTACGGAAACCATTAAAAGAGTCTGGCATATTTCAGTCACTTTCACGTGGCACCATTAATTTTGTTCTTTGTACTAAAAGGCAGAGTCAAAAGGGGGGGAGGGGCATGGCCCAATCGCACACAGATACATTTCAGACGTCACAAACACACAGCTGGGGAAAATCAACGACACCGTTCATTAGCGGTAAAATTGGCAAGTTCTTCTCGCACCCCCAGAAGTCTCTTCTTGCTCCCCCAGGGGTGCGAGCATTCCCAATTGGGAACCGCTGCTTTAGAGGTTTGACGTTTTTGTGAAAAGTTATAAAACACTATGTAGCTCTACAGCTATGCATGCATTCCGGTAAAAAACATAGAGCAATTCGTTAATCTTAGATTACTGCTTTTCTGTCTGCACAAGAGTGCAAGCAGACGGTCTCTGCTTCAATGACGATTACATCGAAAAACAGGAAACATCTTGTTTGTGCCTGGGCATGATTTTTTCAGCGTTGTAAGCGAAAGTAATTCTCGAATGGACCAACTCAGCTTAGAAACAACAAAAACTATATCCTTATAAAAAGCACTATACTGTCTTCGCAGTTTTCAGTCCTGTATTATTTTTTCAACTCTGCGATCTGATTCTAGGGTAAAAAAAGCGATTTACGGTATTATATTTCTGAGCAATTCACAAATTTCTGAGTGCAGATGGATGGGACGAAACCTTTTAATGGTACACGGGTTAAAAGAGATTGAGAAACACGCAGTTAGGAGCAATTTTGTCTTTAATCTATTGAACAGATTAAGCAATTTTGTGTTTAATCTATTGAATAGATTAAACACAAAATTGATTGATGACTTCATAAGGGTTAAAGGGATACGAATAAGTTACCAATCTTTCAATACATTTTGCTTCTCAGCGATTTCTTGAAATACCGTTAGCTTATTATCGCACAAGAATGGATAATCCTATTCTAGAGTAACTACCAGTTACCATAGGTTAAAACTTACCCTGATTGCTTGTATTCTATTTCTTGAAATCGTTTTGGTCTATATTCGATAGCGATATCCTTCCCGATGTTTTTCCGATAGTTTGTGATCCCGTATCGATCCGAAAACTTGCTACTGTATGCAGACACTAGTCTTTCAAAAGGATGACGAGTAACAAAAAACGTTGTATATTCAAGTAACCGTCTTGTTGCTTCGAATAAAGGCAAGCTGAAGTGTAAACAAAAAGCAACATGTACCATTCTCGCTCATGTTAGAAGAAAACTTTGCGTTGCAGCTATACTCATTGCAGGCCCGTAGCCAAAAATTTTTTTCAGGGGGGGGCCCGTTTGGGCCTACATTTTTATTACATATATATACGACGTCAAACACTGCGACAATGTAGTATTAGGCTAACACAATTTTTATCATGCTATACTTGAACTGTACACGTGTACAGCTTATTGGCTTCTCTGTACGGTTTATGCGCACGGTATTTTAAAAGTAAATAAGTTTCTGAAGATGAATACTACAACAATAGTTTTGCTTGTATTACGTGCACAGAGGCACCCGCAGAAAATTTTGTAGGGAGAGGGGTCAAACTGCAGACATGGTAAACTATACAGGCATAAAGAAGGACTTTAGGTGTACTATATAATATTTGTTTTCTGAGAGAAAACTCATCAGATGCTCGCAGAAAAAGCAAATGAAGCGCGATATAAGCCTAAACAATCACACATGTTTTGAATAAGCATACAGTATTTACCTGTTTGCCTTAAAAATAAGTTTAGGTGATATTATAGGTTTCACATTAAGTCAAAGAGCGAGAACTCCCAGTAGGGTGTAAAGCACTTTATACATTCAGGCGTCGTGGATGCTTATATTTAAAGATTTCTACAAATTCATCAAGTTTAAAGTTTTTGCTTATGTCTTTTTCGTATGCTAGGTATACCAAACTACTCTTTTTTCTATGATTCATGCTCATACGCTGCTTGCTTAACACTCTTTGTAAGCATGAAAAGGAATTTTCACAAGCAGCAGAGGAAGCTTCAAACAATTGAACTCCGCAGTAAAGTCCAAGCTACGAGTCCAAGCATAATCGAGGACTCAAATGCTGATAAAACTCAAATGCTGACTGAAGAAGAGTTCCAATAATGTGTTATTTGCATTTTACCCCCGATAGACTGAGTTTAAGCATATTTTTTTTAAAATGTACCAGAAATATAGGCTACCAAACCAAAACTTTACCTACCAAATAGCCAAAAAATATACCAAATTTTTCGAATCTGGTATACCAATTGACTACGCTGTTTACGATTGAAATGAAAATAGCAGTAAAAATTTGGCTCAAAAGCAGGTTCCTCTGCGGAGTTCCAACTGCCAACCGCACTTTTTTGCTCTGGCGCAAAACCAGGGTCACGCGTTTATCACCATCATTGTTACATTATACTAGCGCTATTTTCGACTCGTAAAACAAAGTTTTTGTTGTATCTATAATTTTGCAATTTTTTTCAGAAAAATTTGCAAAATTTTCGCCAAGTTACAGGGGGGCCCGGCCCCCCCGTAGCTACGATGCTGACTCATAGTCAACTAATCGCTAATGTTTAGTTGATCCAATAGATTTTTATCGTACGCGATACGCGAATTGAATAGACCCTTGTTTAAAAACTTGGAAACCGTTACAGGTTACACTGTAGATACCAATGATAAATAAATAGCTGATACTATTTTGAAATCATTGCACAAGAGACTGCGAAGTGAGTTTGCGCTCTTCGAGTGCGCATGGTGTGGTGCCACCCAGACAGTCTATATGTCGAATGCGATCTGCTCCTGTGTGATCGAGCTCGTCACGAGAATCTCCAACCAGCACGTGCGGTACCGCATTAGTCTATTTCGCTGACAGATTGATTCTTAAAATGGGCAGGTTATGGAAATTATGCTTTAGTATGGTTCTTCTAGTTGATTTGCGAAAAAATGTTTCGGCAGTTTCGTCCGTTCGTCATCGAGCAAAAACTATGCCTCGTTCACCCGGGCCAGCATATCTGCAGACGCCATTTTTGAAAGGCAGATTTTTTCAAAAACTAACGTTTTAAGAGGGAAAATAAAGTCGCAGTAAGTTTCGTCCCATACTTAGTGTATAACGTTTCAGTTTCACTATTGTGTCGAATGTCTGTTATAGCGTTATACCTTTTTAACGTTGCAGTTGCTCCTAGTGGTTCTAGAATAAGATCCTTTGAATTGACTTTCGAAAGTTCTTCTTGGTTATTAACTTTTCCTTTCAGATACCACATGATGCTCTTCCAAGCTGTGCAAGCATCCTGTGAACAAAACCAACAGACACGAAACATGAAAAGTCATCTTTTTGTCTAAAAATTGCTCAAACAGGCTAAGCTTGAAATTGAAAAAGTTTATGCCAAGATTGCTCGTTGCGCGCAATTGAATTGGGGTTTTTATGCAACACAGTGTCAACCGGAACAGCCTCATTGCACTTTGCAAGAGTTGCCGGTCATGTAGCTACTACTTTTAGATGAAGAACTTCCGTTTTCTTGTAAGCACCTTTCCGAACGGCGCAGTTGTGAACGAAGTGAGCGAACTTGTTGGCTAGTTTAATGTGTAATTGCTACGTTAATCTACATAATACACTTACGACATTTCATATTAAGTCATTTACGCAATTATTGAGAGTGACTCGGCAGCGTGGCGCAGTGGTTTGGAGCATCGTTTTTACGACGACTATGATCGAAGGTTAATGGTTCAACTCTCAACCTAGTCTCGTTGTTGCGTCCTTGGATAAGATGCTTTACGATGATTATTTCTACTTGGTGGAATCTGGCAAGCAGCAAATCGATGAAGTCAGAAGCAAAATTCAACCGGAAAACTCGGAAGCAAAGGCAACTCCTACGCGAGTCTGGATTCGTCCTACGCATAGCGCCTCCGCCGCTTTCTCGTGATCGGAGGATAAAGATGAAGAAATCAAATCAATTAAAAATAAACATAGTCTACGGTACCGTATGAACGAAAAAAAAGCTTTATGTTATTATGTGCTTTACAGTTTTAATATATCTAACCGATGCTGTAAGTTTTTAAATGTAGTCCGCAAAAAATTGGAAAATCCTCTACCGCTGCTTACTTTGGGAACAACACACATAATCACTTTATGTCTATCATCGTAAACCATTCGTGACAAATCAATTTTGTTGTCGTACGGAAACTCGTTACAACGACTTCGCAATTCATCTCTTCTAAGATAAAAATTATTTTCAGCAAACATTGGATTATACGGACGAAATATTGCGGATTCTGCAACAAAATTGTTAAATCCAAATAAGTAATTACTAGGGCGATTTTTTTATGACCTATAAAATTGAAAAATATGACTTTAGTTGTTGAAACATATGACTTCATATGACTTTATTTTTAGAACAGCAAATTTATGCTGTTTTCCGTAATGAACGTCTCATATGGTAAGTCTAAACATGTATTTTGAGCCACAACTTACTCAAAAGAACAAAGAATTCACTCAAAAGTCAGTAAAAAGATTCAAAAGTGCATCTTACAACAAATAAGATATTTAACTGTTAAATACAATTTTATAAGAATGCGACGTGTGCGTCGGTAAAATTTCGGTTTTCATGACTCATGGATTTTAACATCGAAAATGACCGTTCTACAGATGATGATGTAGGCTGGTATATATGTTAACAACTTGGCGCACAATACTGGAGCAATATCTATAGTCTACTCATCTCCACAATGGTTTTTGCATAATTTTTTTCTAAACTAATAATAACAAGTCGCTTCAAATGCTGCTTCGTGAAAGTCGGAGCGAAAACTTGAAAATTCTCATTGCCCCTGTCAACATAAAATTATCAACTTTAAAGTCTACAGGAACTGTATCTCCGGTAATACCGGGAATTAATAATTTGTATTTCATAACAAAAATGAATGGTCATATTTTATGACCGAAAACAGAAAATAGAACTTTTTATGACTTTATAACTTCTGAAATAGATCTCGTATCAATGCATTTTTCTCACGATTATCGGTTTCATAAGTTTTTACGCTACCAAAAAAAATATAACTTTAATGACTTTTATCCTCCCTAGTAATTACCCAATTAAACTCCAAATATCGGAGGGACATGAAACAGCCGACTGCAGCAATAAAGCCCTCATTCTACTTTTCTCAGGGGCGAGTTCACGGGGGGGAGGCGATCGAGAAGATGCTCCTTTTGCTAAACCGCGTACAATAACAAACAGCAGCTGTAGGAGCTACTTATGTAAAACTTTTAGTTGACATGCCCAATATCGGTACCCGTTCATTGTTACAAACCACAAAATCATGATAGCACCTCCTAAACAGAGGTCCTACAGTATATCCGGCTCTGTACACTCTTTTGCTTCACATTTTTACTGTACTTTTAGAATCATTCACTTGTTGTTTTGGTTTTACCGTTGTTGAGAAAAAAAAAGGTTTACACAGTATTTCCATCAAACAAGTGTAACGGCAATGCATGCGAGGCTGAAAGCATAGCTCCGAGGTTACCAGCAACATAAATTTACACCCACATCACTTTGTCTTGAACAAAAAAAATTGAAATTAATTCGTTTTCTAGACAAGCAGCCACACGGTGCCTCATTTTTTCAAAATGCTTTTATAACATGGTACAGTATCTTCAAAAAAAAACATTACAGCCTGTTTCCCCGTTGTCGGCTCTTCAGATGGTTATTTAAACATGAAGAGTCGACACAACGGTGAAACAGGCTGTAGGCTTAGTGTTTTTTTATGATTCAGTGATTTCATTTTATAATACAAGCTCTATACCTATTGACAGTTATCGAGCACTCTGCCAAAGGAAATGAAGCCTTACGGTGACTTGTATTATTTTTGTACACGATAAGAAAAACAATAAGCGCACAGCATCTTTTGCCTCCTGGGAACATACCGAACTCCTGAACACCTTTCTCGGTCAGCTCTAGGAACGAACGCTGCTGAGAATCTGTCTTTTGTGGGACGAAGATTTGGTGAAGGAATTCAGAAGTTAAATTTAGTTCCGGCTCTGCTGTTGTTGTTGTTGTGACTATACTTTCTTTACTTGAAAAAACGAAAGTTCTAAACAGATATTACAAAAAAATTGGAAAATGTATTTTGCAGGGAGTTCCAGAAGTCCTGGGCACAGCATTCTCACATTGAATATCTCGGAAACTATTAAAGGATATAAAAACTTACAAAAAAAACAATCAACAGCCTTTCAAAAAATTTAATGCAATCAGCTTTAGTATGGCACAACTTTTATCTTACTACCACTGTTAAGGAAATATGGGGACTTCGAATGTACCCACGACTTTTGAAACACCCTGTATTGTGTTGTTATACGTGCTATTTCAATCCAGTACAATGCATAGGCCTGAACATGGATGCTGCTTGCAGATCCATTATATTCAACATCTTACATTACAGATTTTACTGCATTGCAAACTTGTCATTCGGTATAAAATAAAACTACTTTCCGACCCAAATCTTTTGGCAATGAAATCATTAGGTTATATTGATTCCTTTTCAAAAAAAACTTTTACAATCGTTTCCTTAATTACCGATGGGTGTCATGAGTTTGTACGTCTATTAGCACACATGCAGAACAGCTAAGAACGTAGAAGATAGCTGCAGCAGCGGTGAGTAATTTGCTGCTCATTGGCGACTGCAAATTGTTTGGTTTGACTGGACCGCAGGAAGCACCCTGTCTCTCAACGAAAAAACGCACTAGATCTTTTGAGCGTGGCAACGTAAACAATAATGGTACTGTAAATAGCAAAGATAATTTTGACATACCCTAGCTTCATATCTACGTAAAAATTTCGCAGAACTTATGCCTTAGCTTTATAGCATCCAGTCGGTTAGCTCCGTTGCAGATCTAAGCACATTGCTATCGGTGCGTGAGGTCTTGGGTTCGATTCCTGAACCGGTCAAATCGGACACAGCTTCGCCAACGGCTCTCACTGCGACGTTTCATCGGAGCTGTTTATATTGCCAAGGCGCTAAACCTCGCTCGTTGCACGCTTCGGCGTAATACCCGAGTATAATAAAGTTTTGATGTTGATTTTAGCTTTACATCTCAAACACCTACCTGGTTGTCGTATTTACTTGTCCGTAGCTGGCTTGTTTTCTTCGAAACTGGACGTTGTGTAAATCTTTTTTATAAACCAGTAACATTGCTGTCGCCGCAAAGCAAGCTAAGAAACCTATCTTATACTTTCGTAGCATCGCTGACCAGTAATTCCCAGTTGAAAATGGTTTTATATAGTATAGAGCATGGCAAGTCGCATCAAACCATGGTCATAAGCCTACTTTAACTTTTATATCGTCAAAAGTTTTCTTCAACTTTCTGAAACATCAATGCAATACCAATAACTCGTTTTCCTCCTATGAGGTCTGTATTCTTTATAGCTTATGCTGGGAATCAAGAATGTCAACTCACTCTGAAACTTTAAGTGCAAGTTTCACGAGGAATAGATACTTCTATCGTGTGCATCTTGACGCTGTCCAACCCGAAAATAGGTCATGCAAACTGCTGCTTTCTCTTCCTTATAATCAATTTTTTCGGCAAATTCAATACAACTAAAGAAGGTTAGTATAAAAGATTTTGGGCTTCGACAAAATTAGCTAGAGCAGGATTAAATAGGTAACGCTGCAAAACATTAAAGTTGTAATAATAATATCACCTTGCTAATTTCCGTGTTAATTTTATCATGTTAATTTCCATGTTAATTTTCCCAGTTAACGAAGACGCACCATAGTAATCAGGCACACCGTGGTTTAAACAAGCACTGAAGCTTAAACAGGTGAACCCAATAGGCCTACACACAATAACCCATTTAATTATCAACCCAAAGTTTATATCGATCTTTTTTGATTAAATTATGATAATGACTGTAAGGCATTGGCTGACGATAATCTGAGTTGTGCTGTTTATGAGACATCTTGGAACAAGCTGGCAAGTTCACTAATTGTTGTACCGTTGAAAAAGGCACTTAGCGGGATTCTCCCGTTTTGATATACGTGGTAGACAGATGGCTGGCAACTTCTAAACAAGCTCGTTATTCCGGCTTTGATCGCTTTCTTTTGATAGGAGGATAAATATGCAACAAAACATAATAGTATAATTTATAATTTATACTAAATATATGGATACTGCATATACTTAAAAATAATATCCCCTTGCCGTATTAGCTAATAAATAAAAAACATTCCTTTGTAAAAATAGCATATTTTTACTTCTCTACGTTTATATTTTGTGCGTATAATTTCTCTAATTTCCCTACTCTTTATCAGAATAACTTCAAATTTGTTGCTGAAAAAACTTTTGTATACTTAGGCTGCTTAGATTTTTTCAATGAGCCCGGCAGCCTGTCCAGCAACAACTAGAGCAAACAATCGACGTGATTATGCAAAGGGGCGTTTCTATTTGATCCAATTCGCTCCGAATAGTTCAATATAACTACGTCATAGCGTAAAGCTTACACCAAATATAAGGACTGGGCTTGTTTTGTAGTAAAGCATGTCATACAGTAATTGCATTGATTTTTTTTGTACAAAACTTAAATTCTTTTTGGAGTCTACGCAACTAAAACGACCGCAAGTAACTTTAGCACTTCTAACGGATATTAAAATTTATTTTTTGACCATTAGAAAACGATGTTAGTAGGCCTATCTCACTTCTATAGGGTATAATTTAAATTTCTCAACCGGTTAGCTCAGCTGCTAAGACATTGCTATCGGTGCGCGAGGTCTGGGGTTCCAATTACGCGTCGGTCAAATTGGACACAATGTCGTCAAAAGCTCGCCACCGCTGCGACGTTTCTTCGGAGCTCAGTTGCCTAGGCGCTAAGCCGCGGAGATGGGCCCCGGCACTCGTGACACGCTTCGGCGTAATACCGCTTGAATAATGAAGGTTTTGTTTGATTTGAAATAGACTAAGAATGAAAAAAAATGCTTACGTTACAGTTCTGTGCGTGACGAAGCATCGAAGCACCAAAGAATATTGACACACATAACTAAACTTCGTGAGAGTCTTTGTCAGGGCTGCGAACTCGATTGATTTTTAACCGAGTTCAAGTTCGAGTTCAAGAGATATTATTTTGCAAGTCCGAGTTCAAGTTCGGCGAAAATGACCGAGTTCAGCAAGTTCGAGTTCGCAGCCCTGGACTTTATAGTCCCAATGGCATGAACAAATAAACGACATGCAGCTTTTCTTTTGGTAAAATCGTAACTTCAATTTTCAATTGTGACTACTTGAACAACAAACGATATTTCGTAGTGATTTTTTATTTCTTTTCAACAATTTAAATATCTTTCCAATGAACTCGAACAGTTTTATGCGAGTTCAAGTTCGAGTTCAAAAAAAATTTTTCGAGTTTAAGTTCGAGTTCGGCGAAAATGACCGAGTTCAGCGAGTTCGAGTTCAAGTTCAAAGCCCTGGTCTTTGTACCTCTTAACGCCCCTGGGTCCATCAACAAATGTGTCTATCAGCATTCTTATAGACTGGAGTGAAAACTGTGCATACGGATTCAGATCAAAAAGATTTTTATTCAACCAGCAGTCAACATTTGAGAGCAACCGGTAATAAAAGACGACCTTTAAATAATTTCATTGTTTAATGAAGAAGGTTGGTCTGCTTTTGTGAAAATTCGTTTATATTAAATGTATTGTTGAAATTGCGAAGCACTTGTATCACACTCGGAACTTTCAAGACATTTTATTTTGCAAAATGTTAAAATAATCCTGTTGACAGAAATTTAAACAGGCTTTTCCTCCCGCCTTCCAGGTTTAATTACAGTATTATCTTAAACGCCAACAGCGATGCCACATTGCCACAGTTCTGACACCATTTTACTTCATTGTCGGTCGCTAAGCTGTCTCCATTGGGAGATCAAATTTCCAATCGAATTCCATTGCTGCTTTTTAAAATGCTTGGTCTGAATATTCGATATCCAAACTGAAGACACTGAATATTTATAAAACAAATAAACTTTGTTGTTACGAAAGAAACAGAAAATACTTACCGAGGAAAGAATTACAAAATATAAATCAAAGACTGTTCAGCATTGAAACAGCTGAATGTTTTTGTAGTATGGCGAATTTCTCAGTTATGTGAAAGCACCAGTGCTAGGAAACACATATGCTATAGCTTGTCTTTGCAGAGTTACCGCATACTAGATGTGAGATTGAAACATAAATATTTTTAGTTTCAAAAGCTAAGTGCAATCCTTTGTCTAATAACACTACAAGTTTGAAGAGGGTAATATGTATACACAGAGGTGGGCACAATTTCGTTAATCGTTAATTCGTTAATAACGAAGCTAACTTCTTCATTAACTATTTCTTTAAATTAGTTATTTCTTTAAATTTCTTTTTGAAATTAATGGACTAAATTAACTTCCGTTAATGCTTGATAACTTTCGTTAAATTTTTGTAAACGCTTATTTCTCTTATTGTTGGTTAAGTTTGACATCGATAAACCAGCAAAATATGACCAATGAGGTCAAAAAGCGAGATAAAAACAACAAAACATATTGCTTGTAAGCAGACAAATTGCTTTAATGCTTACGCAAACAATGATATTAAAAATTTTTTAAGCTTTTTTATTAAGGAAATGCTGTTTAAAGTCAAAATTAACGATTTAACGAACTTAATAAACTTCCGTTAATTAAAGCTGAATTTAACAAATTAACGTTAACGGAGGTACATAACTGTGTTAACGAAGTAGTGGTTAACAAAGCTAACTTTTTGCATTAACTTGCCCATCTATGTGTATATATAACAACCTACATGCTTCACACTATGCTTAAATTAAGTTCATCCCAATTGAAAGTGAAAGATGTACCATATTTTCAGAGCCACCAGATAAGGACTGGACTACAATGTCTGTAGAAAAAAACAGTTATTTACTCATGTCCCAAAAAAATTCAAGTGCCTGAAGGCTACAATCTATCTATATTTGCAGTTTGAATGACTTGGCAGTGATCTGCAAAATTATCTCCCATTCTCTCACTTTAGTTGGGAAGCAATGCTGGCTGCGTAGACCACTATAACAAATCCGAGATTACTAAGAGTTCAGAGAGGATCGCGATTGACTTTTCAGAAAAGCCGAGTACATGGAGCGTCAGCTTCTGGAACGGAAGGTTCTGGGTTGATTTTGATTCGAATCAGACGCAGCATTCAACTATTGGTATTCACAGCTTCCCTCTTTGACGTTCAGCATTATCAGGAGAACAAGCAGCTGCTGCAAGGCAACTTGATGTGTTGGTGGAAAAAGCTTTTAACTGTACAGTTACACCAATAACAGACTTGCTACCACCTTCTTGCTGTAGACAGGACTATTCGGCAACTTCTAAGAGAGTTCTTCAGGCTACAGCGTATTCGGATTCTCGAAAAAGTGAAAAAGAAACATGAGTTGTTACTAAACACTCCTTTTTTTAGGCTTTGCAATAACAGTTTATGTAGTTTAAGCTAAGATAAAAAATATGCTTGAAGTTGAAGGTAAGCAAAACCAGGGCCGAAACTAGGCAATGCGCTCCCCCGAAATCATCTTTCGGGGCCCCCTAAAAATTTTTTCTTGGATGGTGATACGAAAGAGCGAGCCCCAAAGGGGCGATGCCGAGCTAGGGGGGGTCTGGGGGCATGCCCGCCTAGGAAATTTTGCGGAAACCTTTATCATACGTTGAGTAAATAGTACTACGTACTGACTATTTACAGAGCCTTCTTTTTGTGCGGGCTTCCCCCCCCCCCCGGTTTGGGGGTTCGGGGCCGCTAGTTTCGGCACTGAGCAAAACGCTTCTCCATTTTTTAGTAAACTTCTGTGCCAACTTTGAGTTGTTTTTTTTTTTTTTCAGGAGCAACTTCTTTGGATAACAACACTTTACCAAATATCAATCAGTAAGCACAAGTTTTTTTTGTAAATACCGGTGGGCTACTTTGTTTAGTGGAGCAGAAAAAAGAGCGGAGAAGGGGAGCAACTGCGTTTTGGTTAAGTGTGAATGGGATTATCTTTTATATTGAGATGACTTTAGTGGAGACTAGGTCAGAGTTGTCAACGAGCCGAAGATGTTGAGCCCGACTCGAACCTAATTTTTTCAAACCCGATCCCGAATTAATTTTAACCCAAAATTAAAAACCATCAGTTTAATTTTAGAAGAAATTTTAATAAAAAAGAAAATGAGTTTTACCCATCCATAGCCACACCGACGACAGATGCAACAAGGTGTCCTCTTTGCTTTATTTCAGCAAAAGCGAAAACCCCATCACTCACTGAAAATTTTGATTTTGCTCCGGGGTCCGGCCCGATTGAAAACCGACAGTTTTTCAAAATCTAACCCCGACCTGAAAAACCCGTGACCGAAGGACAACTCCGGTCTAGGGCATTGGTTTTAGCAGAAAGCTGGAAAAGTTTAATGTGTAAAGCAATATACATGAGTTTCGGGAAAAAATGTGTAGAAACCTATGTCCTTCCAAATTTTAGGGCAAAGAGTGGTTGATATCTTTGATGTTTAACTAGGATGAGTGGTAGAACCACACTGCTTTTGATAACAAAGCCGCGTATGACTCTGAAAGGGGTAACTAGTAACGTATTTAGGGATGTCTCGATCTAACACCATAACGTTGATACCTACAGGCGTAAGTGTTCTTGTAAAAAACACAAGGTTGGTACTCAATGAAAGAATTTGGCCATCGAAAACTCTCTCCATTAAAATATGCGTAAGCCGTCAAAAGACACCAATGCTTTTGACGAAGGCAAGCAACAGCTTATAAAGCAACGGTATCACAAAAAATCTTCGCTGTATTTTTAGTCGACTGAACTTAACCCATTTGCGGCTTTATTACGATCACTGAGTTTAATTTATGAAATATTTTCCGAATTTAACAGACCGACACCACAAAGGTATTCGCGAAAACGTATTGCTACTCTATCCGAACCGCGAAAAAGTAAAAAAGTATGGGAGACGAGTTTCGGGTAAGTGTTTCTCAGAAGTTACCAGTACTATGCAGTTAATTAGGTTTTGCTATCTCACAACTTTTGATTAATTGGGATCACATATTATCAATCTACAGTGGTGACCAAATTTTAGCTAAATTTAGTAATGAATATAAAATTCCCCGATAAAAGTATTTTCACAAGTAAATAAATAATTCTCTCAATTTATTACTCAATGGAGTAGACGTTTCTTGTGAATTGCTTTTGTTTTTATTTACAAATTAACGTAATTAAATGTTTACATTTGCGATATAATCGTAATAATGTTTTTCAGAGACAAACTTTTCTGGGGAGATGAAAAAATGATGTGGCCTGTTTCGAAAGCGGCTCTGAATGCCCGGCCGAACAAAAGATTGGTCCAACTTGCAACTGCTAAAAAAAATTTTCAACAAGGAACAAACCGAGTAAGATATGATTGCAGAATTCTGCAATCATTCATATTAAGCTCTTAAGTCACCTGAAAAATAGAAAAAATTTTTATCTGCAGCAAATATGTTTGCTTATTGCTTCCTATAAATCGGGATGCTCAATCTTTTCCAGACCTACAGGACTGTGTTTTTTTGTGAAATGTTTAAAGGTGGTTGATAAGTTTTTTTCCAAAGTAGCGGGATATGAATTATGTCAATGCAAAAAACAGATAAAAGCGTTCTTTATGGGCTGTGAAGAACCGATGATTTTGGACGCAATTACGCTTGCATGGCCATTGTCAATCCTACAAGGTTTATACTTTGTTTTTACTTCAGGAAAATCGACCGTTATTTACGTACAGCTGCGGAAGGGAATCACAAATATGGGAAGTAAAGAAATTAGCGATGAGAGTAACTTCAAACGATACAATAAAGAGGTTGTCAACTCCTAAAAAAACACCTCAAGCGTACGTTGAGAACAGGTGAATATTTGGACTGAAACCGTATTTGGGTTCTTGGCTGTTTCGAATATACGCTCTGAGATGGTATTTTTGATTAGGCTAACAATGTTACTCTATGCTCTATGGTATACAAAAGGGCAAGTGTTAATACATTACTGCAGACGGTCGAAACGGTGCTCGCCATCACCTTTATGACAACTAATTTTTTGAGTTTTGAATCAACGTTTTCGGAGTCAATGTTTTCAGAAAATAGAATGTCATATAGGTAAGTGTTTTTTCGGTTACTTTTTGTCAACCTACTGGTCAAGGTAATTTCATAATATACTGTACAAAGTTGCTTGAAAAGGGAGATGCATTTTACCACAAGCAATCAGCAATTCCATCTTCTTCAATCGCGACTTTTTTCTGCAAGAATTTCCCCGGTATTTAATCGCTTTAGTTGCGATTAAGCTCTTTAGCAAGCGCATGTTTAGTGCATTAACTCCCATGTCAAATATTTGTATTTTTCATTGCTGAATTTGATCGATCTCGCACTATTTTCTTGGTTCAAAACTTCGTTGAAAAGTAGAAAGTAAAACCGACAAACTCTTTTTACTACATTTTTACAAAATAACCAAAAAGCTTCTGGACGCCACCACAATAAAGTTAGCATAAACTAAAACTATTCAAAATGGCATCAATTGCAATGGCACCAATTGAAGAGCATAAATTGAAATATGGGAACGACCGGTTAGAGTCGGCGCGGAAGACCATGGGTCCGATTCCCTAACCAGTCAAATCGGGCACAGTGTCGTCACGGGCTCACCACCGCTGCAACCCTTCGGCTGAAGTGTGTTGTTACGGCGCTAAGCCTTTCCCCTCGTTACACGCTTCGGCGTAATACTGCGAGTGTAATGAAGATTTGATTTTTGTTTGAAATTGAAATGCAGTCTTGCTAAGCTATGAGTGTTGCGCAAATTTAGCTAAATTGGCCATGAAAGTGCACTTCGTTGCAGACAGCTGGACAAGCCCTCAATAAGAATAAATAATATAAACTTAACCCTTACGTGAAAGTTGACCGCACACGGTAGACCTTAACAAACATAAGACAAAGAAAATTACGTAGATGTAATGTCCTACACGGTCTTTGACCTGACACACGTAAATTATGTCAGCTATGGTAAATGTAGAAATATGATAGCTCCGTCTTTACTACCGATTACACGGTAAAACAAAACGCTGGTGGAGGTAGTAAAAGTTTGACTGTACAGTTTGTTACGCGCGACCATGCCATTGAAAAGCAGTCAAAGCGTAACGAGCCGTTGAAATTATGTTGTGTCTTGAGTCACATGTTGTAGGCCTACTTTTTTGTTACTTGATTTACAACATATTTTTTGCATTGCTTTCAGGCAACCAGTTATTTTTGTGGCTATAGAACGTTGCTTGTTTAAGCATTTAAGATGATGTAGTGTTGTAGACTGCATAATGAAGAGTTTGCATAGGCTACTTTGCCCGCAGTGGTTATGTTCAAACTATATTGAACTTAAAATTCAACAGTAATTGAAGGAGACTGCGAAGTGAGCTTGCGCTCTTCGAGTCAGCAGCCACCCGTTATACATGTCAAACGCGATTGGCTCCAGCCGCGAATCGAACCCGTCATGTAGGATTCGTCACCTGCGCGCGGTACCGCTAGGCCATGTCGCTGACTGTCTTGTGTCACATATTGTAGGCCTACTTTTTTGTTACTTGATTTACAACATATCGCTAAATATCGAAACAGTAAAGAGGGTAAGTCAAATCAGGCAATAAGAAACTCTTGCATTAAAAACTTTGTGTTTGGAAAAAACTGTACAACACTATGCACTTTCAGACTTCACCATCAGTTTGGGTGCGGACGAGTGTCGCCGCTGTGGGCGGTGAAAACGTCAACATTAACGTGTCCATCTCGACCTCGAACAGCGCAGCTTGCTGCTCCGAAGGAACCTCACAAGGATTATCAACCAAGTAAAGAGGTAATGTTTGAAATGTTAGCTTGTGGTCGAAAGTTTTACTGGTATACCGACAATCAAAAAAATCAAATCTTCATTATGCTTGCGCTATTACCTATTACGCCAAAGCGTGTACGGAGTGGCGGGGTCCATCTCCGCGGCTTAGCGCCTGGGCAGCACAGCTTCAAATGTCGGCGCGGTTGCAAGTTTATTGACGATGCTATGTCCGATTTGACCGACCCGGGAATTGAAGACCTTCCGCACCGATAGCAATGTCTTTAACAACTACACTCACCTGTCGGCTTTTGCTGGTCATAATGAAGAAATGAAGTTTTCATTTAAAAACTTTGAACTGACAACGTAGATAAATAAGTTCTGTCGTTGGCGAAGAATTTTCTCTGACGGCACTTTTCAAGAGAAATCGCAAGAAGTAAAAAAAGACTAGAAACGCAGCTCCATACCACGAAGAGAAAATATGTTTTGCAGTGTTTTTGATTTCCTTCTTTTCTCCCAAAATTTCTCCTGAAAAGTGTCTGACGAAAAGTCTAGGAAAATGCAATTGCTTATACTTGCTATCCTAAAACTTTTTCTTGAAAGCTCTTGAAAAGTTTCTCTGCGAAAACATTTTAAAGTTATTGCATCCTCGAGATTGTGAAATTCTTTACTTAATGACCCCTTGTAGGAAACCGATTGTAGTGAATTTTTTAACCGATTTTAGGCTTCCTCCGTTCGTGAATTTCAATTTTTGTGTAATCTGCTATATTGCTTGTAATATCTTTTTAAATACGATTAAAAAAAATATTTTGAACGTTTTCATTATACTTGCTTGTGAAATGGTGGGATCAACACAAACAAAAATTATACGACTCTAGCTTTTAAGCTACTGGAAATATTGATTAATTCTTATAACTTTTTTTGGATATACGTAAAAAAATACTTTACTTTTTCAGGTTCCAAATGAAATCAATCCTTTTGCTTTGAAACGCGCTGCCTCGGCTCGAGTTGAGGAATTATCTCGGCCCAAAACACGCAGTGACGGTCCGTTTATCGACTCTAGATTTCCGGAGAATTCAGTCTGGCAGGTCAGTGCCTTTATGAAAATGAACAATGAAATCTTGAATTGGGAAATCGCAATGTGTTTCCGAGTAAAAACAAATGCCGACAATATGTGGGTTGTCTTGCAAGATAGGGTCACCCATCAACTTAAGCTTGTTGGCTTTTGTTCACCTTAGATGATAAGGAATCAATTTTAACAAAAATACTAAATTTGCCAGCGAAATATTGCCTCAAACAAGCTAACGTTTTGCATGGAGTTGATCAGCAACATTTTGGTACTTTCGCTACACCAAAGCTTGATTTAAACATTGCAAATTGTCCTAAGGGTTTAATATAGCCTGCTTATTAGAATTACTGGCAGTGTGAATTTGTAGTTCGACATAATTGGGCATTGAAGATTTGACCCACCCTTTTAAAGGTATTAAAACATTTATTTTGAACACAGAACAAATATGATTTGGTTATAAGATCTATACCGTGCTTCGTTTTTTAAAAAACATCGGCCGGTCAGCTCAGTTGTGAGCACATCACTATCGGTGCGGGAGGTCTTGGGTTCGATTCCCGGGTCGATGAAATCGGACACAGTGTCGCCAATGCCTCGCCACCGCTGCGACGTTTCTTCGGAGCTGTGTTGCCCAGGCCCGAAGCCGCGGAGATAGACCCCATCACTAGTCACACGCATTAATGTAATGTCGCCAGAGTGATGAAAATTTGTTTTGATTTTATTTCACTGCTTTCAGGTTGCTGCCGGAGCCCGTTCGGCCAGCGCAACATCACGGACATTAGAGCTGGCTAAGTTCAAAGCAACACCAGAAGGGTTTGTTCCAAACCGAGCAGTTCAATGGCCTGTATCTCGCTCTGCGAAAAGAGTGATCGCGACTCCGAGAAATGAAGAACTGGCCAAACCTAAAATTAGGTAACGGTAAGACAAAATCAAACAGTTTGTATACACATAGTTATATAATTATAATCATAAAATATTATTATGATTATAATATGATTCACGAAGTTATCAAAACAGCACTAAGCATGCTGCAATCGGCATATTATCGGCAATCTGCATAATTAAGGCAGAGTAATTAATTTTGTTGTGAATATTTGAATATAAACGATGAACAGCACAACATATAGTTTTGCTTGATAGTTCACGTGGAGCTGAGAGGACATCTGAAAAAAATTGAAATCAATCAATTTTTCACTTGGTCATTTTTTGAATAAGGGCTTGCTAGTTTCTAAAAATGTCTAATGTACTGCAAATAAATATTCATGTTTTAAGGTACCAAGTTTTCACAGCAATAATTATAGGTTATTTGCTTTTTCCGATGAACGTGTAAATAAACTGCGCAGTATTGCGTATTTCAATACCATTATCGACAGCAAATTTGTGCTCTCAGTGTTTGATTCGTCGCCTTTTTCATGCAGAGGAATTTGAATTTTCGTAAGTTTCTTTAATTTTGATCTTAGTTGATTGATCTCGCCTTGGCATTCCACCAAAGCATCAATCTTTGTCTCAGAAGATCAAGATGCTTGAAGGATCCAACTTGAAAGGCTGCTCCCGCTTCTCACCGAAGATAACCGGGTCTACAAAAAATAAATATTTAATTTTTGTCATGTACGTTTTTTTAGAGACTCTATGGATCATCTACAATTTAATCCTGACGCGTTTCTTGTGAGCCAAGCAGCAATGAAAGCAAAATGTTCACCCAGGATAGAAGAACTTGCCCAACCGTTGCAGCGATAACACAATTCAGATGCGAATTGGCCGATATGCGTTTTTGTAATAAGCAATATATTTCGTTTTTGCGTTTGTATGTTTAGCTATTGCAAGCAACTAATTGCCAACTTTTAGATATTCATAGTGGAGTAAAATTAACACAACTGCCTATATGCATGAAATTGTGAACCGCAAAACTTGAAAAGCATTGTAAGATAAGTTAGCTATAAGTTATAGAGAGATTCTATTTATAGAATAAGATACTAATGAAACTGCTCTGGGGTAGCAAAACGTTTGTTCAGTGGTAACTTGGAGTTTGTAGTTACTGTACTTAATAAAGATTTCAATGTAAGGTTAACAGCTAATAATTTTTGTAACTATACAGTTCAGGCTGAGAATCTCAAAAAATGCTTGTTCTGCAGTCTCGTGGGTGTAGAAGTACTTGTATTGAAAAATAATGTTAAAAATTGGAGGGGAAAGCTTGGCCCCCTTGATTCGGCAATGCTCGTGTATTGCACAAGCGTACTAATCTTATTCAATTTTAGATTAGTTTTTTTGTTCGGGATCATTTTGCTTTCTACTGCTTGACCTCGTTTTACTACTATTCCTCATTTTTGTTATTTATGGGAAAATTTTTGTTTTTTGACATTTTGCTTCGTAAATTACAACGTTTTTTATTTTAGTATTTGTTCAAAAAATTTTGCTAAATAAATATTTTATAGAACTCAATGTTTCCATAAATTGTCATCAGTTCCAGTGATAACAACTTTTTTTAATATATGTCGATTATTTATACTTTTAATAATTTTTAATGCCGGTGCAAAATTATTTTATCTGCTTATTGGATCCAGCTTCTGTTAAGCCAAAGATAATTTAGCAGTTTCAATATCGTTGCCATTCCAGAGTTGTCAACGGGTTAAAAGGTTGAGCCCGACCAGACTCGAATCCTGAT
This sequence comes from Trididemnum miniatum, assembly GCA_964006365.1. Taxonomy (NCBI): domain Eukaryota; kingdom Metazoa; phylum Chordata; class Ascidiacea; order Aplousobranchia; family Didemnidae; genus Trididemnum; species Trididemnum miniatum. The sequence goes on from OZ023236.1 coordinate 24,270,475, forward strand.
TTATCAGCCAGACTGAGCCCGGTTTAAACCCGAAATCAAAACCATTACTATAAATTTGGAGAAAATTTTAATGAAAAAGAAAATAAGTATTACCCATTCACAGTCACACCCAGAGCTGGATGTCTCGAGACGTGTATCGGTCTCGAGATACGTCTCAAGACACGTTTTTGAGTGTCTCGGTCTCGCCATGCCAATGTCTCGTCTCGGTCTCGGACCTTGAAAATCTCGGAAAATCGTGTGTCAAAAAAATTTTGGATTTGAAACAGCATTCAGGTCTTTGATACGGAAGCAACAATGGTACTTACCCGATGTATTCAATGTAAAACATTGTGCGTGATTTCGCACTTTGCAAAAACATTTGGCCACATTTTGTTTAAACCATTTTGCTTCGTTGTTCAGGCCTGCAGAATTGCAGGCTTTTGCTTTCTTTTTGTGAGCAGCATATATGAAAACTGGTCTATTTCAACCACTAAGCACATGCATTCGATGGTATTCTACTCTAGACCAGGGATGTCTAACGTTTTAATTTATTAGGAACCCATTGTTAAATTAAATATTTAACTGGGCCGCAAAGCGACCAGAATTCCAATATTTCATATTATAGTTCTAAGAAAAAAAATTAATGTATCTTTTTTAACAACAAAGAAAATTTAAAAATCCATTAATATAATTAATTAATGTAATAATTAATCCAAAAATGTTAATTTAGTTCTACTGTAACTTTCAACAATATGGCGTTCACTCAAAGACATAACAACCGCTAGCCACGTCTAAAAAATTAATATATTTTTTATGGGCAAACGGTGTGTCAAATCAAAACATTTTCAAGAGAGTAACGTGTCATATGTCATAAAATTAAGATTTCTACAAATTTGTTCCCTATGAAAGATGCTATTTTCGTCTGGTTTACAGCAGCTATCAAAAGATTATTCAAAGTAGTCCAGGCCCAAAAAAGACTTCAAATCGAAAAAAGTACAGGGATTACAGTTGCGGGAAATTTGGTTACCGACATGGGAAGTGCTTCCAGATTTGAGCTAGCTCTTTTTATGAGAAAGTTATTAACCAGATAGATTTTCAAAAATGCATAGTGTCACAATGGCTTTAAAATGTTTATGTTAATTAATTTATTATTTATTAAATATAAAGTATTTTGATTAAATTTCTTGAACACTCTCGTGCTCAATGCTTGATAAACTTGCTAAAAATTGTTTTAACGGAGGATAGTGGGCTGCAATGCCGACATCCCTGGTCTAGACCAACATAGCCTACCTTTTTGTTGTTTAAAGTTTTTGTTTAAAGTTTTCTTGACATCTTTTTTGTTAGATTAAAAAAGAATATTGGGCAGTGTAATTGTCTGTGAGAGGTATTGCTTGCCTTGAATCTTCTGTGATAATAAGCTATTTCGTTGTTATTATGGTGAACTCGTTAAATCATTAATTGTAATCGTTAAAAGAATATGACCAATAGTACATTTATAATAGGCTACATCAGTTCATAACCGCGACGGCTTCATTGCTTCATTTGTTTTTGCTAGAGTCATTTTGCTATAAAGTTATTTCAATAACTTGGCTTAGTAGAGCCCATACTCCAGAGTATTACTATCGTTTTTATATTTTCTAATTTTTGGCTTATGAAGTCTCGTGTCTCGTAACTTTAAAGTCTCGTCTCGGTCTCGGTAGGTTCGGTCCTCGTTCCAGCTCTGGTCACACCAGTTAAAAACAGCAATATTTACACAATGTGTTCTCTTTGCTTTATTCCCAGCAATCGCCAAAACCCTATTACTCACTGAAAATGTCGATTTTGCTCCGGCGTCTGCTCGATTGAAGTCCGACAATATTCCAAAATCCAAGCTCGAGCCTGATTGGCAACTCCGTGCCATTTTCTGGATGTTAGCCCTAGGTTTCATTTCAATCAATCTATGTCTATGCGAAAGCCTATTTTGCAGATAAACTTTATCTTTTAGCATCTTGTTTTTACATCTAGCGCAACAGTCAACAAGCACAACAAAAAAATCAAAAACGAAGGCTTAGATAACTACCAAGAGTATAAACAAACCTTTATACGAAGTACTAACTGATGCTCGGTGTTTACACAAATTGCTCACAGCTTGGAATCATTTATTTACAGCTGAGTTGCTGGTACAAGATGATTTAAAATGTTCATCCAAGAGTTTCAGCCGATAATAATTTTCGAAAAAAAAAAACATCATTCATTTTCATTTTGCTGCATTCTAGCTAACAGGCATACGTCAAAATGCCCTGGTCAAAGTTTGAGTTTTTCCTTTTTGCTTGTTAATCATACAAAGTAGCTTGGTCACAAAGTTCCTGGCAGTTTTTAATGAAACGATTGTTTTAAAGCAGTTTAAGCACCAATTCTTATAACCGTAGAAGATGACTCTGCTCTTTGTAATAATTTAAACAAATTTCTTCTTTGATAAAAATGTTCATGTGTAATCAATTAGCGACCTACAGCAATTGTTTCCATTTATTTCCTGGATTTCGACAAATTTTCTTTCTTTTGATCTTTTGACTTCTTTGCAATGAAATTTGAAAAACAAGCTAACACTAATCGATTAGCTGGAATTTTTTCCACCTCAGCCGCGATGATGATGTCGTTATACAATCCATATTTTTGGCATTCGTCAGCATGCTCCATAATTGGTATTGGAGATCAATAAGCTCGTAATTCTAAAGATTCTTCAATTTTGTTGAAGTTTTACAACAATATCTACCTTTTTGATTGTAATAAAAAAAATTCTGAAAAAAATATAAGCATTAAATCAAAGTGCAGATACTGGTACTTCTGGCAACTATAAATGTTAACCGCATGTTACAATAATAGATTCCCCTATATGCGAAGTAGCGATTAGAAATTAAGAAAATTGTTTGGTTCAAAACGGCGATAGCCAATAAAAAATACAAAAATTATTTAATTGATTTGATTTCTTCATTTTTATCCTCCTGTTACGAGAAAGCGACGGAGGTGCTATGCATAGGACGAATCCAGACTCGCTTCAAAGTTGCCTTTGTTTCCGAGTTTTCCGCTTGAATTTTGCTTCTGACTTCATCGATTTGCTGCTTGTTAGATTCAACCAAGCAAAGATAATGATCGTAAAGTATCTTATCTAAGGACGCAACAACGAGGCTTGGATGGTAGTTGAACCATCAACCTTGCGATCATGGCCGTCGTAAAAACCACGAAATAACAGTCAGTTGCCAAGTCACTGCACAATTTTTGTACTTACAGTAACTCATCTCGGTCGAGCCCTATCATTCTCCTCGCAAATGCTCTAGCCAATCAGATCGCTGGAGAGCAACGTAAGAGCCAAGTGGAAATTTTCTACGCAACCATTCCGAAATATGCGGCCTGGGCATCATCGCTCCGGTAAAAATTTGCAGTTGTGGGGAAGCTGTGTCCAATTTGACCATCCAGGTAATCAAACCTCGGACATTTACTGAATAATACAATTATTTTCATATTGAATTAAAAAATTCAGCTGTAATTGAGTTTACGCTCCAGATGCAATCGGCTCCAGTCATGAATCAAACCGGTCACGTGGGATCTTGTAACATGCTCGCGTTACCGCTGCGCCATCCGCTGACTTTGATAACTCGAAAAATGTTTAATTCCGTTCGATGAACCAAATTCTGCATGCTATGCCCCACACCGCTTTACAAAAATATATATATATTTTTTTTTAATGTGACGCTTAATTTTTTTTAACATGACAAAACTATTTGCACCTTGACCAATTTTAATATTGGCAAATGTCATGTTTTCCATTCAGTAGCGCATTTAGGAGGAAGGGCTCTATACCATGCTATCCCTTTTGACTTTGCCTTTTAGTAAAACAAGATCAAATGTTGCTAAATGACTAAAATATTCCAGATTCTTTTGATGGTTTTTGTGGTTTGTACTCTTCCCCCCGATTAAAATTTCTCGCTAAGCCACTGATTTGATTCATAAATCTAGCTACCAATCCTACCATGCTCTTTCAAAGTTAAATTTTGCAATCAGCTCTTATTGTATTCTCAACTCATTTATTCATTTCTTGCAACTGATTTTCTAATGATATACAACGTGGTCTGCAAGTTTGGTCAGCGTTAAAAAGTTTCTTCAGACTACTAATTTACATTACTTTTTTGTTCAAACTTGTACTATTATTCGATCACTTTCCTTTGCATCGTATGCTTCACAACTTTTCCGTAACATATCCCGCTAGAAACTGTTAACTTGAACAGAATAGACATGACTTACATACTTCCTTGTGCGGTGTCACGCGTTATCTCATTAAAATATGGCGTTGTAATATCAAAGAAATCTAAAGCTGCAAGAACCTTTGGGTACCATATCAACACAATAAAAAAAGAAGTGCAGCACACGAAAGCAGTTTTATTAGTGGTATAGCTATCACCAGAGGTGGGCACAATTTCGTTAATTCGTTAATAACGAAGCTAACTTTTTCATTAACTTGTTAATTCGTTAAATTTCTTTTTGAAATTAACTGACTACATTAACTTCCGTTAATGCTTGATAACTTCCGTTAAATTTTTGTAAACGCTTATTTCTCTTATTGTTGGTTAAGTTTGACATCGATAGGCAATATCAATGAGGTCAAAAAGCGAGATAAAAACAACAAAACTTACTGCTAGTGAGCAGAAAAGTTGCATAAATGCTTACGCAAAAATTGATCCTAAAAAAATTTAGCTTTTTTGTAAAAAAGAAATGCCGTTTAAAGTCAAAATTAACGATTTAACGAATTTAATTAACTTCCGTTAATTGGAGCTGAATTTAACGAATTAACGTTAACGGAGGTATATAACTGTGTAAACGAAGTAGTGATTAACGAAGCTAAAGTTTTACATTAACTTGCCCACCTACGGCTATCACACTTTTCCATATGCTCGATTCCGTACAACTGCCACTGCTCTGAAGCAAGGAGATGAAAATGCAATTCACTAACGCGCCTTTCAATTCCACTTGAAATAAAGTAAATGACACATGGTCTCGCTTTTTGTAACAGAGCTGACACGTGGCAAAAAAGCGTAAAACGGGAGGTTCGAAAAACAGTTCATTAGAAAGCTAGTGGTTTTTGCACCCAGATTATGATGATGACGAAACAATAGAGTTAATCCTTCACATAAATTAACTGAGCTCAAACATCATCCGCTAGAAGAACAGAGCTCAAACATTTTATGGGTACTTTTGCTACTTCGATTGTAACTCATTTAAATTAATGGGGAGAGGACCGAATAAACTTTACAACAAAACCCAAGCACAAAAAATATTTCTAAAATATATTTGAATATAAAAAAAAGTAAGAAAACAGAATCACGGTACCGTGTTTTTTTAACTTCATTCTGTTCAAAATCTTCACTTCCTGTTTTGTTCCATATCTTTCATCGTCACAAAGTCTTGGTCTGATTTTGTGACTATGAAAGAGTCTATTCAACCTTTTGGGGCAGTTAAGGCATTAATATTGTGCATTCGAAATTGATTCTACTGAAAGCGTAATAATTTCTCAAGCTGAGTCTCAATAATCACGATGTACGAGCATATGCATAAGTTTTGATTTACTTAAATTTTTGGAAGGAGTTAATTGTGCTAGCGAATTCTAACCGCAAAGAAAAAAGGTAGTAATGCAAGCTTTGCCACGCAGGATTTTTGGAAATCAGACCTTGTATTTCTACGAAACTCGGCTATTGCAACTGAAATTGCGAAGTATTGAAACAATCACGAGTAAATGAATGATGTAGTATCAAGAAGCAGTGAAATTTCGTTTGAGAAACACATTGGGCAACATGCAACAAAGAACTCATGTGCGTGAATATAGTCCAGGATTGGAATCACCGCTACCACAGTCCACAGACACTACAGACAGTCGATAATACAATCGTCAACCCATGGACTTTTGAAATCCATGAACGGTCTATTCGTCACGTTACCACAAAAGCCACTCTTGATTGTAAATTCTGTTTGTGTAATTAAGAACAGAATAAGGAGCAACCTTTGCTGTCAACTGTCGTCCTGCATTTATTATGAAATATAAGCTTTCTTATTATTCTGAATCGAAGTTTCGAAAAGTGCGGGGTCCGCAGCAAATACTACATCTGCTACGTAGTTAATGCGGATCTGTCTGCCTGCCTGGGCCCATGTTATAAATAACATAATCAAAGCAAATCTTCATGATGTTACTCCCTATTACGCCGAAGCGTGTAACGAGTAGGCTTGGATTGAATTTGAATTTGAATCCGCTCACAAATTCTTCATGAATTTGAATTTGAATTTCGTTTTTTCAAAGTCAATGAATTTGAATTTGAACTTGAATTTCGTTTTTTCAAAGTCAATGAATTTGAATTTGAACTTGAATTTCGTTTTTTCAAAGTCAATCAATTTGAATTTCGTTTTTTCAAAGTCAATGAATTTGAATTTGAATTTCGTTTTTTCAAAGTCAATAAATTTGAATTTGAATTTCAAAACTAGAAAAAAATGAATGGATCCAACCCTAGTAACGAGTGGCGGGGCTCATCTCCGCGGCTTGGCGCTTGGGCAGCACAGCTCCAAAGAAACGCCGCAGCGGAGGTGTGCGGTTGGCGACGTTGTGTCCAATTTGACCGACCTGAATTCGAACACCAGACCTCCCGTACCAATAGCAATGTCTTCACAATTGAGCCAACCGACAGGTTTAACACTTTCAATATTTAGTGTGGCTTAACCGCGATTCAAGCCTGGACTAGCTGATGTTTCAACGGCAAAGCGAACTATCGAAACGTCAGGTCAAGCAGCTGACGAGATAAAACCAAGATTGGTGGTCAAGCTGTAAAATCTAAATAATATTTTGTGCTGCAGCTCTGCAGGATTGCATTTTATCAAAACGGTTTACTATTGAGTCTCAGGCACATTTTAGTTGAAGTTGTTAATCGTTCGACGCTCAGAGTTTTATTATTTATTTCATACTAGAGCTCCAGCGCAAAAGAAATTTAACTGGGCCTGAACAAACAGCAAAACAATTGAATGAGCCAACCAACAAAATCAGTATTGAGTCAGCCAGCCACAGCCATTGTAAATATTTAGCTCACTGGCTGAGCGTAGAAGAAGCTGTCGGTTTGAATTTGTAATCGAAGTCAGCAAAGATAAGAAAGCACACGTAAGCTTGATTCAAGAAATATTTGAAAAACAACAAGCTTCTGAAGCAGTTAGAATTCCTTCTATTGTCTACCATTTCTATTGTGATGTGAAAACGGTCACAATGAATTGAATCAAGTGTGTTGCTAGCAACCAAAAGATATTGATTTGTAGCGAGAAATATGAATATAGAGAGCAATGAACTCGTTTTGAAAGAGTTATTGTGGTGAAAAGTAACTAAGTTTAGAATAATCACTCAAGAACAATGTCTAACTGACCTTCTATTTCACTTAGTATCGTATAACTTGGATCAAATTTAACTAACTTGTGTTATTTTTTTGTGTCATGATTTTTCGTTCTTTTCAAGACAGTTCAGAATGACGTAGTTGTGTTTGTTTTGCTGGTTGGTAGTAGCATGGACTTCTAAGTTGTAGCTTGCTGCTCACTGTGAATAGAGTTCAACCAAGAAACGGTGCAAGCGTAGATAGCGAAATATAAGGATCAGCCTAACTTTAACAACATCAAGCAAAAGCATGAAGACAAAAAATTTTGAATAGTTTTGACTTTGAGCAAAGGTGAGACTTTACGGGTTGGTTTGTTTGGAAGTTTTTTACGTTATTGCTCTTGAAAGAAACGAGTTTAAACATTAAATTGCAACTTTTTTAACGATATGGTCTTGATCATACCACCCTATTTTTTTACTATATTTTACGCCTTTGTACTCGATCATTGTCACAATTACAACGCACCAAATCCTGCAGTTGTGCGACGTACCCTATTTCAGTTTTCTGTTATGAAAGCGACCAGCAGTTGGCGTAATGGTAAAAACATTGCTATGGAGGCGGTAGGTCTAGAGTTCGATTCCCTGGCTGGTCAAATCGGACACAGTACTGCCAACGGCTCGTCACCGCTGCGACGTTTTTGCGGAGTGTGTTGCGCAGGCGCTAAGCGGCTGAGGTAGCCCCGACACTCGTTACTTCTTCGACATGACACTGCGAGTATAACGAAAATATGATTCTGTTACGAAAGCGTACTCACAACTGCAATGACTCGCAAATGAAATTTTTGTCTTTTCCAAGTTTACGCTTCTGATTCCCAGGTTATGTTTTCGCATTATTAGATTTTCAACCCCATTTTTGTTATTTTTCAAGCCGATTTGTTTTAATTTTTCTGAATTTCCGGTACTGCTTGAATAGACGACAATATTATAATTGAAGTATGACGAGGCGTAAAAAATCAAAATCCTTATTTTGCTCGCTGTGTTATGGCGAAGCGTGTAACGAATGGTGGGATCCATCTACATGTCTTATCGCGTGCTGGGCTCCGAAGAAACGTATCTGCGGTTACGAGCCGTTCGCGACACTGATTCCGATTTGACCGGCCCGGTAATCGAACCCCAAAGCTCCCACGCCGTTATGTTTTTGGCCACTACGCCACCGATGGTCCGATAACTATTAATTAGACTAATTAATGCATACAGTAATTGGGTCTATCATTGTTTTCAGACGAATATGTGAAGAAGTTAGAAAAATTGAAATTCTAGCCAACTATAAGGCATTCCGTTTAGCCTTAACGCAAATTTTTCTGATCAGAGTTTTACGATGCAGATAACTTTATTGACATGCTTTATGATGAACCAGCGATGACCTCAAACTGGTCTGAAATTTCGTTGGGGTCTATGGGGCCTGATTATGAGCAGGAATTCAACGGTCGTTTACAGTTTCGTGGAGGCAGCAGATCAACGTCGGAGTCGGAAAGCATCGGGAATGACGTCGATCTTGCTCAAAAGCAGTTTGCAAAACCACAAGCTAAAAATGATAAAGGTACTGTGCTTCTCACTGTAATGTTGCGAGAATCGATCTTGGCAAAGATAGTAAATTTCATCATGCATCACTCAACGTCAGTTATTTTTGTTATATCAGCGCAAAGACGAGTGGTAAAAACGTATAGGAGAAGGTGACTTTTATGCAGTAATGTTAAGCGAAATTGAAGGTATTGAAAACAAGTAGATTTGAGCTAAATTTCATTTACTGTAAAAAAGCAATAAAACTTAGCTTCGTTTGAAATTAGACTTGGAGATTGATGTTAGGGATGTCCATTTCAGAATATCGAATCCTTCGGAACCGGTTCCTATTTTGAACCGGTTCCGTTTTTAGGATTTGGTTTAATATTGAAGAAAAATTGTACGTGATAAATCTTTTCAGACGTTGCGCATAAACGCAAGTACGCGCTCGGCCTCGTGGGTGTGTGATCATGCGGTGTTCGTCGGAGACCGTAAAAAATTGTGGGAGGCCATGAGTGTAGTATGAACCGCCTGCATATATACTGGAACCGTATTTTCTCATGTGTTTCTAAAATTTAAGAGGGGCATGCCCATTGTAAGCTCCATGGCTACACCACTGCTTGTATATATGCTTCGAATTTATAGTGCTGTATTGCTGTAATCCTTGTGCTGGTTATCAATTCATTAAAAATGAAACAAGTGGATTATTATTTTTTTGTTTCGCAGTAGTCGAGTGATTGCGTGCTGAAGTGGAGCGGTATACTGCTCAACTTTTGTGCACTTAACGCAGTGCGTTAACTTAATGAACAAACAAAGTTAACGCATTGCGTTAAGTGCAACAAAAGTTGAGCAGTATACCGCCCCTGATATCGAAATGGCACTAGCGGTCATTTTATAGATTTAGGATTCGGTTGAGAATTCGAAATTCTGGATTCAAAACAAAAGATTCGGAAATATTCTAGAATGCTTTACTATTTTGAAATGGACATCCCTAATTGATGTACACCTGCTTGATGTTTGATCAGTTTTATGCAGAGCCTTCAATGATAAAAACTCGGTCTGGATCAAAACTGCTTGCTTAACAACTATTTTCATGGATTAAAAGCTTGTTTTGATTTTTGTTGCTTATTCTTTGACTTTATTCATTTTGTGTTTTAATTTCTAAATCCGCCGTTGGGTCCAAGCCTGCTTTTTTGCAAAATGATCACTGGGTACTAAACGTTTTAATAGACTTGTGTTGCTTTCCAATGCAGCTGCGCCAATAACGCTTCTTGCGGCATCAGTTAACTTTTTGCGGTACATTGAAACTTTAATACTTTTTGTTTAGGCTTAAAAGTGAAAAACGTTCTACAGAATAGTGCCTCAAATAAATTGTTTTACATCATCCTTGGCTTGATTAGGTTTGCTATTCATGTGTGTGTTTACGAGGATATCGACAAGATTGAGCAAAGTCTAGACTGCGCAGTTCAACCTTTGAACAGCCTGCATGCCTTGTTACGTATTTAAACAAACGTTAATTCTCAGAGGACCAAACCAACGACATCAAGCGGCCGGACAACTCCTATGCGTACCAGCTCGGAATGATGTTTGTTCACGGCGCAGCTAAAGTCGTAAACAACGTCGCAGACGGTGGGCAACGGAACAGAGACGCGATAAAACAGCTTCGCGTTGAATTGGATGATTCGAGACTGAAATGCGATAAATTAGAACGTGATGTGGAAAATGCAAGAGTAAGCTGAAATTCTTTTTTTGATAAAGTATGAAGAACTTTTAAGGTGATGGATGTAATTTGTAAGTGTGGCTTATATACGCTTAAGTTCACTCTTCATAGACTGAAAGAATTGTTGCTTAGGATTTGATTAGCAATGTAAGTTAAAGAAGTGAAATTCTAAAACTACCTCAAACGGTAGCTGCTTGAAAAGAAGTGGTGAACTGCAGCGCCCAGGGACATTATTTGGAGGTTAGGCCTAAGCAGTTTTTACGCTTCAAACCATTTTTTACCCTTCAAAATCCTTTTTTGCTTCTTGGGAGTTGAATCTCGCTTTTCATCAAAGCTACTCAACAAAAACGGAAGCAATTATTACGTTTCTATTGTATAACAAACCGATGTCATACCTCTGTTACGTCAATTCTCTCCTTGTTAATCGGGTTATCAGGCAATGAAACCCGCTGTAAGTCTGCTTAAGAGTATGAACACGTTACGAATGTTGACATTTTTATTGCTGAGGCAAATTGCTTGCATCGCGATGAAGAGATTTTCTGCACTGTTCAATGTTTGAGTGCGTTTTGTTATACTAAAGATCCTAAATTGTCTTCAAGTAAACCATATTTCAGAGATGAATATTTTTACAATTATTACTAACAAAATAAAGCTCTGCAACTGCTTTGAAAGTCTTGCGTAGGCCTACTTAATTCAACATTTTTATCTTTTTAAAATCCTCTGATGAAATCACTTATTTTTTGTTGCGTTAATTATTTAGTGATTATTTGTTTCTTATTTTAGCAATGGCTTGCTTATTACCAAAATATAAACGGAGGCTTGCAAAATCAAATGGAGGAAAACGAACAGAAATTTTCACTAGAACAACGATTCATGCGAGAAAAACTAATAGTGAGTGACACCGAGTGTTCGCGATTCTCTCACAGTATTTGTATTTACATCTAACCACAAAATTGATTGATTTGCTTCGGTCGTTTTCATCCGACAGTTGCGAGAAAGCGGCCGGGGCTCCATACATAAGAAGAATCCAGAAGCGCTCAAGAGTTGTTTTTGTTTTGCTTCCGACTTTAATATGCTACTGGTCAGATTCGACCAATCAGGGATAATTATGGTCAAGCATCTTATCCAAGGACGCCACAATGAGACTTGGGTGGAAGTTGAACCATCAACCTCGCGATCATGTTTGTCGGAAAAACAACGCTACAAACCACTACACCACGATGTCGATTTACAAACTCATGGACATCCCGAAATCCTTCCGACTCCCAAAGTCATTGTTTCTCCTGATTTGGTCGAAATCTACAACCTCATGTTGCTCCAACGAAATTATACTTGATGTTATACTTGTTATACTTGTTATACTTGATGTTATAAAAGATAAGTGTTATATTTAACGAAGAGTCAGTATAGCGCTCATTACCCCGATTTGTGTGGAAGGACTCTGTTCACCTCACTACATAATGATATTTAGGCCTACATCTGTGCCTCAGAAATAAAACAAAAACTTTTTGTTTTGTATTTTCAAGTATTATGGATCAGCTAGTCATCTCATTTATAGTCCAGCTCGTAAAACGCTAATTCAAGAAACAAAAGTCGGTTGAAGCTCAATGAAACACATTGCTTACTCAGCAGTTTAATCAAATAAAAGAAAAATAAAAACAAGGATCAACATTCATAGAATTACTCTGCACATTTTATAACCTCTTTTTATAGAAATCTGAGCAAGATGCGGAGAGCTGTCGTGAGGCTCTTGCTGAAGTCACGAAGATGAAGGATGTAATGGAAGGAGATGCAAGAGAAGCGAAGAGCACCGTCGCGAGAATGAAGAAGCAGGTTAGACCGTAGCTGTTGTTAATTCTATTAGTTGAAATCGAACCTAATTGGAAGATGTAGCTCCAAATTTTGAAAATTTACCCGATATCCTTTTTCAATCTTTTCAATCCAATTTAAGCTCCTGTATAACTCACGATCTCAGTTCACAAAAATTCCTGTATGACAAAAATATTTCCCACCTAATTATACACCTTAACATAAGTTCCCTACAAGCTCATTTTGATGAACTAAACGAATTTCTTTTAAACTTTTCCAGTCCCCCTTCATTAATACTTATTTCCGAAACCAGAATCAACGTTGAACCTAAGGTTAATATTGACCTACCTGGATACACTTTCTTCCATTTTCCGTCCCCAACCAAAGCTGGAGGTGTTGGTGCATATTTTTTAAATAATTTAAACTTCATGAAAAAAGACAACTTTGGACTCAATGTACAAGGCTGCGAAGACTTATGGTTTGATGTTAAATTCCCTGGATCAACGAACAACTTTACTATTGCTGTGATTTATCGGCATCCGCATAATAACTTATCTGACTTTTTGAATGCCCTAGATGATAAAATGAATTTTCTCAATACTTTGAAAAATAATAAAGCCTTTATTATTGGTGACATAAATTTAGATCTAAACGCTGATAATATTACCTCCAGTGGCTCGGACTATCTTAAAATGCTGCAAAGCCATGCATTTTTTCCAATAATAACTAAGCCAACTCGTGTTTCAGCATCCTCTCAAACCATAATTGATCACATCTTGACCAACGATACCGAATCTACAATCACTCCTGGAGTATTTCCTTACAAGATATCTGATCACTACCCTATCTTTTGTACCATTACCAACTCCATCTTTAGCAATTACCACTCTGAAGTTCCCTATTCTTATCGTAACGTTAATTCTGTTGATGGCGACAAATTCCGTTCTGATTTAGAATCGTCTCTTAATCCGTTATTACTTGATATTATGCATTCGCCTCCGACGTCGCAAAACAAACTAGACGAAAGTTTTACTAGGCTAGTTGAAATAATTTCAAAAGTCATAGACAAACATGCTCCTCTTATCTCTGTTTCCCGCAAACAAAAACGCTGGCAAAAAAAACCCTGGCTGACGAAAGGCTTGATAATCTCAATTAAAAACAAGCAAAGATTATATAAGACATATTTTTTAACTGGTAATGAATTTGAAAAATCGTTCTATAAAAAATATTCAAATAAGCTCACCAGAGTAAAAAATCTCTCCAAAAAACACTATTACAAGAATGCGCTATCACAGAGAAAAAATAATCCGAAAGAACTGTGGAAATTTATTAAATCGGTTATTCCATCTAAGGCAACGACTTCATCTCCTTCGAAATTATTAGTTAATGACATCTTCGTAGAAGACCCTTTCGAAATCTCGCACCAATTTAATAAATACTTTACTGAGGTAGGTGAAAGTATCGCCAAAAATGTGGCGGACATTTCTACAAATAAAAAGGACTACACTAAATATCTTAAAAATTCTGTCAGTAACTCAATTTTTTTAGATCCACCGCAGCCAATGGAAATTTTTAACACCATAAATTCTTTAAACCTTAATAAAGCTTGTGGCCATGATAACATTTCCCCTTATTTCTTGAGACTAGGTAACGAAGTTTTGGCACCAATACTATCGCAACTTCTTGTTCACGTTTTTGACCTAGGATATTTTCCTCAAATCTTTAAAACCGCCAAAGTCGTACCAGTATTTAAGACTGGCAGCAAGGATCTAGTCAATAATTATCGCCCAATTTCTCTCCTTCCTCACCTTTCAAAAGTTCTTGAAAAACTTATTAAATCACGATTTTTGAAATTTCTCGATAAGCATAACGTTTTATATAATTATCAGTACGGCTTTAGAAACAAGCATTCTGTTGTTCACTCTTTACTAGATGTCACTAGCCTCAGTTATGATTCAATCCAAAACAAAAATTACACGGCATTACTTTTAATGGTCTTCCGGAAAGCTTTTGACACTGTGTCACATAAAATCCTTTTGAATAAACTTTATCATTATGGTATACGTGGCCCCGCCCATAAGTTAATGGAAAGTTACCTTTCAGAAAGAAAACAATATGTTATTATCAAAAATTCTTCTTCCTCAACTCGATCCATTAACATAGGTGTTCCTCAAGGCTCCATCCTTGGCCCACTACTATATCTCATCTACGTGAATGACATTACTAATGCTACCTCCTGTAATCCGCGACTTTTTGCTGATGACACTTGTTTAGTCTTTAATAACTCTTCCTTATCAATTCTCGAACTCAACTGTAATATAGAGCTAAAAAATCTTAAAAACTGGTGCGATGCGAATAAACTACAAATAAATCCACAAAAGTCTGCTGTTATAGTTATTCCTCCTAAATTAAATTCCCCTTCTGTCAATATCCAACTAATGTATAACAATCCTTTGATACCATGTAATAACTCATTTAAATACCTTGGCGTAATATTAGATAGCAAGCTAAATTTCAAATCTCACATTGATATAACTGCATCCAAGATCTCAAGAGCTGTTGGCATTTTAAGTAAACTTCGTTATATTTTCCCAATGTCTTCCCTAGTTCTTTTATATTATGCTCTAGTTCATCCTCACTTATTATTTGGCCTTCCTGTATGGGGTAGTACTTTCACAACTTCCTTAAACAAACTTCAAACCTTGCAAAATAAAGCCATTCGAATAATCACAAACTCGGATATCCGAACTCCAATCACACCCAAATACTATGAACTCGGTATTTTGAAACTCTCTGATTTATATACCTACGAAATAGCTAAACTCATGCACCAACATTCCAGACACACCCTTCCCCTTCCCCTCTCATCTCTTTTCAATAAAACCTCCACTATCCATAGTCGTCATACACGATCAAATGCTCTAAATAACCTTTATCCGCCAAAATATTCAACCAATCGATGCCAAAATTCATTTCGTTACCAAGGAACGAAAATTTGGAATTCTATATCTGTCGAATTAAGAAATCAATCTTTTTCTAAATTTAAAAATAATTTCAAATACAGCCTTTTGAAGAGGTACTTCTGAACACTCAACAATATTGATAATACCCTACTCTATTATGCAAATCTTTAATTTTGTATTTTTTAGCTAAGTTTGCTTTTGTGTTTTTTTTTTTTTTTTTTTTTTTTTTTTTTTTTGTGTATTTCTATAATCTGTCTTTGGTCCAAAGGGTGGCTGCTTGACTCGAAGACCTTAGTCGGTCCTTTCGCAGTCTCCTTGCGATTAATTCTAGTAATAAAATGATACTATTTAGAACTAAAAAAAAAATTTTTTGTTTCTTTCTGCATGTTATTGACTTGTGTGTCTTTTTTGCTATTGCTAGTATACTGTTTTTCGCTAAATAAATTAACACTGACTGACTGAAAATTAGGTAATCGCATCAATTTTGAACTTCCACATACAAACAGCTGCTGTTAGAGAAAAGCAGCGAGTTTTTTTAATCAGTAAACATTAAATGTGGATTTTACTATAATTACCCTGACAAATTACATTGAGGGCTCATACCGCTCAGGATGGTATAAGAAACTGCTTTGTACGTGGCTGTAGCAGTAGATCACAGGAAGTTCACCGCAAATTTGTCAAGTTCATGAAAGCTTTCTAAACGATCATTGTTATGTACTGCCAATCCAGCTGTTTGCAATTTTTGTTTCTAGCAGAGCAGTATTATTCTTTATCGTCCAATATCAGCAATGGCAATTATTTTTTTACTACTCTGTGTTTTGTTCGATAATTGACTCCCTTGGGAAAGATTAAAGTCTTGCATTGCGCATTAAGCCAGGAACAGCTGGTACTTGCATATTCATTGCGCATAAAAACTGCGAATGACATAAGAAACTATATTCTTCGTAAAAACTAAACATAGTGCAGCGAATTATGTTCTACTTTTAACTGCTGTAGTTTTATAATTAAACTTGCGGTACCATAATATTCTGTTCAATCCAAACGCTTTGTCACCTAGTATAGGCCTAAAGTTTATGAATGAGTTGCAGACCTATGTATTTCTGTCAATTTTCTGTGGTTATTTAATGGTTTAAAAAGCATAATATACTAATTTCCTTACTTTTCTTTGCATTAATTTTTTAACTGTGTTTTAGGTTGAAGATGCGCAGAAAAAAATTGCCGAATTTCAAGAAATACCGGTCATCTTGCCACAACCAAATGTTGCTCTTACTTCTACATCTACTCAAGTAAGTGCAATGCTGGTAATGATTTTGTAGTTACTTTCATTTCTTTGGGTTTAACGTGAAGTTAATGACAAACACAGACCACGGTGATTATAGATAAAGGGTGTTGCACACAGCTGGTATGTTGCATTGACACTGATATTGAAAAATTAGTAAGTTGTAAGTATTTAATCTAATAAACTGACCAAGATTTGGATTGTTGCAACTTAAGTAATTTTTGTTTTCGCAGGTTGATTTTAATCCACTGAAAGCGAGTTCGACTTCCCCTCAAGAACAGCTTCTGCTAAAATTGAAACGCAAAGAAGCTCAACTTAAAGATGCAGCAACTGCGTTACAAGTTTCGTTTTCACAAGGAGATACACTGCGTCATCAACTGATAACATCATTAAAGTCCATGAGAAGTCAAACAATTGAAATGAGACAAAGCAGGACTGCTCTTAATTCGGCTATGAAGGAGTTGACTGATTTAAAAGCTCTTGTTCAAGAAGAAAAACAAGAAAAAGAAAAAGTCGAATCACAACTTTTGCAAGAGCGAAAAAATCACAATAATACTCATGAAAAATTGGAAGACAAAAAGACTTTATTGGTGCATGCGCAAAAAAAAGTTAAAGAAGAACAAATATTAACCAATAAAAAGCTAAAAGCAAATCAAAAATTGATGTATGAATTAATATTAACTCATCTTGCCCAAAATCTGGTGTCATCTGTCATTCATGATGCTCATCAAACTGAACAAAAAGAGGTGTTTTTGAAAAATTTCAAAGCTTTAGAGAAGACTTCAAACACGCTGTCGCAACGTCTTCTTGCATGTGAACATGACGCGGAGTCCCTTCAAATAAAAATGACTTCCTTGCAATTGCGGCTTCGTGAAAAAGACATCGGTATTGAAGAATGCTGTGAAACAATTAAGAACTTACAGCTTGAAATTCAACAGTTAAAAAAAGAACTTGATGTTAAAAGTAGCTCTGAACTAAGTCTTC
The DNA here is from genome assembly GCA_964006365.1 of Trididemnum miniatum. Classification (NCBI taxonomy): domain Eukaryota; kingdom Metazoa; phylum Chordata; class Ascidiacea; order Aplousobranchia; family Didemnidae; genus Trididemnum; species Trididemnum miniatum. Next base: position 24,288,138 of record OZ023236.1, read on the forward strand.
AAAAATCGCTTAAAGTAACAGAGGCAAAGTTATCTCAAGCGCAACAAACATATGAAGATGAAAAGCGGAACGGAGAGCATGAAATTTCCATGCTGGTTTCTCAACTTCAAGTTCTTCAGGATAAAAATTTTCAGCTGGAACAGCAAGTACGCCAGTGCTCTCTCAAACCATCTTTCAACTCTGTTTCAGTCGAAATGACAGCTCTGCAAGGATCGAATATACCTGGAGATAAAATGATCACTGAAGGAGCTACCAAAAAAAAGAAAGAGTTTAAAGATCAAACAACTTCGACAGATCAAGAAATAGAAAATGCACCAAACAACTCAAGTCAACAGCTCTACATCGCCAAGCTTGAAAACGAAGTAGAAGAGCTGAAAAGGAAAAACTTTCGCCTGGGTTGCGCTTTGCAAGAAAGAGAAAATGAACTTTATTCGAATAACCGGTCCGTGTGGCAAGTTCACGATGATTGTAGAAAACTGGATTGGCAGTGCAGACACCAACATTGGAAAATTCAAGAGTTAAGAAAAGAAAATATGGAACTTCGAATATACATCGAAAAACAACCGGCAGATTTTGTGACATCGTCCAATTCTGCTCACTTTGAACAAAGTAAGACAGCCGCACAACTTTATCAACCCACATGTTACCCGACTTATCATAACAAAGCTTTCATTCACGATGAAAACACGACTGGAAAAGCACTAGAAACAATAGAAGAAAATGAAGAGAGGTCCCCCACCTCTCTGAGTACAAATTCTTCAAAGGAAACAACTTGTTTGCGTTCTGAAGTAACACATGGCACTCCACAAGAGGAACCTTGCACTTCCAAGCAGATATCAGAGGATGATGGAGCTCGGTTTTCTGCTGGAAATTTTCATTACAATAAGAAAATCCTTCAAGAGCAAGTTTTGCAAAAAATGAAGCGTAAAACGTCGGATGATCGAAAATCACGACAAAGATATGAATCAGAATCAACAGATGTTGCTCCAGATGATACCTCTGCGCTTACTTTTGATGACTTATCTTCCCCCTCAAATTCTTATCAACGACGTGTTGGTATTCCAATGCCAGAACGTATTTATAATAAAATCTTAGCTGGAATGGATGTTCCTTCTTGGACTGGGGAAGTTGCGTTTTCACAAGATGATGGTTATTCATCCTCTTCCTGCTATTCCATCGCTGAAGAATTGCGACCTCGCCAACTTCCAGTTGCTGAAAGTGCTGACTCGGCGATTTCGGAGCGACCTTATGTCCATTTGACGGACGAGAAAGTTGATGACGAAACCGAACGTCATTACTACGTTACTTATAATGGAGTTCAGTTTGACCTGGCAAACCTTTCTATTCCCGAAATTCGGAATGTTGCATCTGCCAGTGGAGCAATAGCATCTCAGCAAGGCATGAATGATTTTCATTACTTTCTTGCCAAACGGATTGAAGAAATGGATAAAAATCCTTGTTGGAATGGAGCTCATAATCTGGGTTCTCCGTCAGTTTGGTTGAGCCTTCAGAAAAAAGAAGAATGATTAAGTTTTTTTTTCATTTCTATGTTTTTTGTCTGTAAACTTAATCGCAATCCGTGGAGTGGTTGGTTATTCACAACCACCCCAAAGATTATTTATGTATAGAGATGTTTATTTACCTTTCTTGATTATTACTATTTTTTTTTTGAGCACCGTCCTGTGACGATTGTCTTACTGTGACATCTTGTTTTAGCGTTCAACTCTTAGCAGGTGTATTGTACATGTTTCAAGTTATTTCAAGTTCATTTCTTGCTTTGTGTCTCTTCATTACAATAAAATTAAATTCGTGCACTATCGCTTCTCCTTTTCAGTAAACATCATAGGGCAAGTGTTACACATATGACTCCAAAGTAATAACCATTACGCATATGCATGAAAATAGCATTGATTTGAAACGATGCACTTTACTTACTTCAATCATAGACGTTGAAATTCAGTAAAAGTTTTCGTTCTGACGATGATTTGGCAAAACCCATGAAGTTTTGACTGATTGATTGACTTTTTATTCATTCATTAAATAACATTTTTTTCTTCTTTTTTTTGTAGGCGCTTTTTTTGTAGGCACTCCGTACGGTACTTTTTCAAAATTTCATCCTTTTACGGTACTTCTTGCGAACAAATATCAAGTTAGTACGCCTTGCCGATCTTGAGATATTAAAGGTGGCAAAATCCATTCACTACAGTTTGAGCCAAAAATTGTCTAAAAGTTCAAAATAGTGGATGGCAAAACTTATTAACTTTGCATTGTAATTGTCAACTTGTTGTTGCGTCACAGACATTACATGTTGCTAGATGATGTGTCCAAATGGCCATTGTCCATTACCCTTCTTCCCACCAAACGAATCATTTTACCTTTGCTTATGAAGTAATAAAGCGTCTCCTTTAAAACGATTTGAGCTATTACTGGTGGCGCACCCAAGATTTGGCAAAGAGGGGGGGAGAGGGAGCACAGCCGGGGGTCTGGGGGCAAAGCCCAACGAATTTTTGCGGTTTGCACATAAAAAAAACACTCATTTTAGCACACTTTTTTATCGAAAAATGGCATGCAGTGAGTGCAGTCACAGCAGGCAATGCAAAAATATTTTCGCAGCTTATGTCCAAAAGCAGAAGTTTGGCTAAAATAAGTGAAAGGAAGCTGTAACCATCATTAATTTGAAAAATTATACACTGAAAGTTAGGTTTTAGCACCTTATTACAGGGCCAAAAGGGGGGGGGGCATGGCACCGTGCCCCCTCCCCCCCTTGCGTGCACCTATGGCTATTATTCGTTTGATCAAAAAATAAAAACATAAAATCAATATTATACTCGCGATATTACAAGCGTGTAACAAGTGGCTGTGTCGGAGCCCATCTTCGCTGATGAGCGCCAGGGCAACACAGCTCCGATAAAACTTCGCAGCGGTGGGGAGCCGTTGGCAACCCTGTGTCCGGTTTCACCTACCCGGGTTTGAACCCCACCGATTGCAGGGGCGTGATCAGAAATTTAAAGGGGGGGGGCAAATTTTTAAAAGTATGGGGAGGACAAAAGCTACGAAAGTCATTAAAAGAATCATATTCCAATCACTTAGCTACACTTGTCTTTTTTGCTGGAAGGTAAAGTCAAAAGGGGGCCTGGCACAATGCTGCCCAAATGCGTTTCTGTCTGTGCTTTTATTGGAACGAAGAAGAAGAACCAAGTTATCAATTTTCCAAAATGCAAAAAAGCACAGCAGCGAGGATATTATTTGCAAAACTTGGCTTGCTGGCACAACTTTCAAAATGAGATAGGCTACATTTTAGACATTGTTTGAGATATATTCAGGATAAGCATTAAGTAATGTAACAAAAAATCCTAACATTCTGGAATGAGTCTGATCTAGATTGGCGGGGGACAGAGCCGGCGGCAGAGCGGTCGACTTAGGGGGCCAAGCGTTTATCAGGGGGAAGGCAAAGTTTGAAATTAGGCTTTAAAGTTGCTGTCTTGAAAAGAGTAAGCTCGTTGATTGAGGGAGCCAAGCATGCCCATTGGGGGGCCAGGTCCCCTGCCCCCCTTGGCGCCGGCCCTGGCAGGGTATAATAGCTGCAAGATTGACGAGACATTTCTTAAAGTCGAAAATATTTAATTTTTCCTAATTACCGGTACGTAACCATTAAACTGCTTTGTTTAATCACTGTCGTTTGATGATGACGGCATAATATAGTTGAATGTGAAAAATTAGGAACAAATTGGAATTTTTGTCACCTTTTTCTGAGGAGAGTTTTTATGATGCTGTATTCAGTGTATTGGTAAAACACTTTATTGATAAATAATTTTATTGACAAATAATTTTATTGATAAATCTAACCCGCGATGTCTTCGACTTGGTCTGAAATTTCATTGGGATCTGAAGGTGAACAGGAACTGAGCAGTCACGTAAAATTTCGTGGCGGCAGCAGATCAACTTCGGAGTCAGAAAGCATCGAGATCGAGAATGGCTTTGATCTTGCTCAAAAGCAGCGTACAGAAACACAAGCTAAAAGTAATGAAGGTAGCCTACTGTAATATTTTTTATAATGTTGTGAACTTGCTGGATAGTTTAGCGTTTTTGTGGGTGATACCGATAATCGATCAACATGGTGTGCAATAGTACCAACAGTTAAGGAGAGCAATGCCGCCCTGTCCTTCCTATTTTGGTCGCAGTAACAAAGTCTAATATACGCCCAGCGGAATTACGAAAAGGGTATGAGGACTATTGTCCCGGGGCCTCCTCGTCAGGGGCATAGCCAGAGGGGCAAAGGGGGCTATTGCCCTCCCCCCCGAAATATTTTCAATTACCACCAATCTATAGGGGCCTATTTAAGTTGTAGCCTATCATTCGCTCGTCTCGGTGTAGGCAGACAAAGGCTTACCCAATGGGGGCACCGTGCCATGGCCCTACGCTCCTACCCACCCTTTGACTATAGTATCAACAAAATTAAAGCTTTTTGCATAAAGTGTAGTCTTAAGATAATGTGTCCGACTGACGATGGTCCGTTGTACTTGTCGCTGCTGCTTGTCATTATTGTTATTATTGTTTACTTCAGACTCGAAGTATACAAAAATAAAAGAAAAAAACATAACACAGTACACAGTCACGTATGCAAAAATTAATAAACAGGTCAAAGCCGCCCAACTAACGCGTTAGGCCTGCACTGGCATAAATCATAGTAATGCAATTTAGAATAGTGCGCAAAATAATGGGAATATAAAAAACAATCAGATTCAAATGTTTGGACCAGGTAAGAATAGGATGATTGAAAGCATCTAAGCATGAAGTTTTCTGTATTCTTTTTGAGTAATGATTGGAACGTAGATATTGAACTGTTTGCCATAGTTTCTCGAAGATGAATTTTTCTAGGCAAATTATGAAGGACACGGTATGCAATGTTGTAAGCTACACCAAGATGTTCAATTCTTGAATGGGAATAACGACTCCATAGATTAATACCATACATACAAGAACAAAAATGTCGAAACAAGATATTTTTTACATTTGCAGAGCATTGGAAAAACCGACTCCGAAGCATGTTTGCAGTGCAATAAATAGAACACACGCGAGCCCTAATGTCCTTGTCATCAGATAGGTCATTAGTAGGGCGATTTTTTTATGACCAATAAAATCGAAAAATATGATTTTATTTTTTGAAATATATGACTTTATGTGACTTTATTTTTGAAATAGCAAATTTATGCTATTTTCCGTTCGTACGTAAGAATCAATTATCATCTAATATGTAAGTCTAAGCAATAACATCGCTGTTTTCTTCGCACTAGTCTTAAACATTTTAAAAACTTTTCGTGCAACGTTTTCAGCATTTTGCATTGCTGAAACTTTTACAGCAGCAGAAGAGCTCAAATTTAAGCAAAGCGTAGCACAGTAAAAATGATATACCAACGAAGATTCATTTTAAACAATTATTGAAGTGACGTCTACGCCTGACCGTTGCCACTGCGCCATCATAACTCTGGCCAACGCAAAAAGCAAAACTGTAATGTATTTCTCCTTTGTAAGCCCACTTACTAAAAGCCCAGCAAAAAAACAATCACGCAATGGCAAGTATTTTATTATAATTACCAAGATCCTTGTTTTTGTCCAGGGTGGATTGCAGGCAGCGATGGCGGGAGCATTTCTTAAGTAGGGGGGCCCAAAACCAATGACCAGATTTTCTTCATCCACAACCAAGGACAGCAGTGGCGTAGCGAAAAATTTTGAAAAGGAGGGGACATAATTTCCACATTTTTTCCAGCGTATTTTTTTCGGCAGAACTAATTTGAAGCTGATTAAACCAGGAAAGTTCTAAGGTAGTCCGGGGGCATGCTCCCCCGAGAAATTTTTGAAAATTTACATGCTGTAGGCTAATGGCTATTTTAGTCCCTTTTAAATAATTTTTAGGCGAATTGTGGTTAAATTTTTTGAGCCTTAATTCTGGGTGCTTCGCCAAATATGATACATTTTGTTCGCACATTTTTAATTATGCGTGCTTAAGGCGTAAGGCTTTAGCTATCAAAGGGGTTCGAAATTGTAGAAAAATTGTATGCATCACAAACATGTTTGAAAATGGCTGGTGAGAGGATTTATATCCCTTATCCTATCCCTCTGGATTCGCCCCTGGCCATAAGCTACAGAAACCACCAAAGAATCTGGCTTATTGTAGTTACTTGGCACCATTAGTATTGTTCTTTTTTACTAAAAGGCAGAGTCAAAAGGGGGGCCATGGCACAATGCCCCCCTCTAAATAAGCTCCTGAGAGCCGGATTGAGACAATGAGAGGCCCTAGGCTATTTGATCACATTGATTGGAAGAGCAAGAAAAAGGTCTTCACGTCCTCAGATGTCCTGTTTTCACTGAAAATATCGGTATAGAAAAGAGCAAAAAAAAGGTATTCACGTACTCAGAAGTTCTGTTTTCCCGTGAAAGTATCGGTGAAGAGAACAAAAAAAGGTCTCGATTGTTCGTGATGAGGCCCCCATTTTCTACGAGGCTCTAGGTTTCAGCCTGTTTAGCCTACACGTAAATCCGGCCCTATGCCTACAATCCATATTCAGCCTGTCCACATGTGACATGTCCAATTTATGTGGGCTTCAGACCCACGGTTCTTGCTTCTAGTTTCTGTTACCCCACCGGCCACCGCACAAACAAAATTTTAATGAAGACATCTCTGGATTTAAGCTCTTTCCTGAGTTTTAATTTCGATGGTAGGCCTATTAAGTTTCAAATACATTCATGCAGAGGCAACATTGTAGAAATAAACGTGTATATTAAGGCCCCTCCAGGGCCCCCCTGAAAAAGGGCCCTACCAGGGCCCCCCTTTCCGCCACCTATGATTGGAGGGAAGTCATGGCCCCCGTGCCCCCCTGGCTACGCCCTTGTTGCACATTTCATCATAAAATTATTAAGTTTTAATGTCTGCAGGAACTCTTTGAACTGTATCAGCCGTGTAACTGGGGTTAAATATTAGCATTTCATAAGAAAAATGAATGGTCATATTTTATGACCGAAAACACAAAATATGACTTTTCATGACTTTATAACTTCTTAAGTAGACCTCGGATCAACGCCGTTTTTCGCCATTATCGTTTCCATAACTTTCTGCGCTACGAGAAAACATATGACGTTAATGAATTTTATCCCCCCTAGTCATCAGTAGTAGTAACCCCAAGATATTTAACACTTTTTACGAATCTGACTGGCTCAAAATTCACAATTAAAACGGATTCATTACGAATCTAAGAAAAATATGGGGCTTTAGTCTTGTTGCTGTTGAAGACGATATTATGGGTAACAGCGTAATTCGTACACACTTCCACAAGTTTCTGTAAACCTTTACTAGTAGGAGCAAAACAACAAAGATCATCAGCGTATATTAAATTGTTTAAGCGTTTTTTACCAATGTGGCAACCAATATCTAATTGATTTAGTTTAAGAGAAAGTTGATCCATGTAAACATTAAAGAGGTAAGGGCTGAGTATGCCACCCTGTCTTACCCCATTAGAAACAGTAAAACACTGAGATAAAAAAATTGTTTCATTTAATTTTAATAGTTTGATTTTTATACCAATGAACAATAAGACGAACCAATATTGGCGGCACCCGTCTGGAGATAAGCTTTTTAAACGGAAGAAACTGACTAACACAATGGCTAACACGATCAAAAGCCTTAAAAGAGTCTATGAAGATTGCATACACAGGAGTTTTATGAGAATTATAATGGATAAGAGCTTGCTTCAATAAAAAAACGTAGAAATCTGTGCTACTGTATGTCCAGATAAAAAAACGCAGGAGTCATTGTTAGAGTATGCCTATTTATCATAGAACAAGCCGAATGGATTCACCAGATAACCAAGATTCAAGTTTCTGTTACATGTTGAGGGTATTTTTGTAATAAATAAAGGAATGTTTTTAATAAAAAGTGCGAAAAATTTCATGTTATCTTGTTGAAAAACCGCAAATATTCGTCAGCTGCTGGGGGCTTCGCATCCAGCCGCCAACGAATTGTTTAAATATTACGATTTTTACATAAAAAAACACTCATTTTAGCACACTTTTTTATCGAAAAAGAGCATGCAATGAGTGCAGTCCCTATGAATAATTCAAAAATATTTTTGCCGCAGGAGCGTATTTAGGAAGGCGCATTGTGTCATGCCTCCCCCCCCCCCCCTTTTTAACTCTGCCTTTTAGTGAAAAAGAACAAAATAATGGTGCTAAGTGACTGAAATATGCCGGACTCTTTTGATGGTTTCCGTAGATTATGGTCAGGGACGGATCCAGGGGGTTAGGATGAGGGGTATGCATCCTCCCACTAGACATTTTCAAAAATGTTTTTGATGTATACAACTTTTTTCATAATTTCGAACCTCTTCAATAGCGGTAAGCCTTACGCCTTAAGCACGATTAATCGCAAATGTGCGAACAAAATGCATCATAACTTATTTGGCGAAGCACTCAAAATTAGAGTCAAAAGTTCAAACAAAATTTGCGTGACGATTATTCAGGAAGCACTAAAATAGCCGTTACAGCATGTAAATTTTCAAAATTTTTCCTGGGGAGCATTCCACCGTAGCTCCCTCCTGCGTGCGTTTATGCCTCCAGACCTCCACCAGTGGGAGAAGCCTATGAAGTTTTGTTCCCCTCCCCCCCCGAAATTTGGGCTGGTTACGCCACTGCTCCTCGTGATAGGGCCCACGGCGGTCAGGGGCTTGTGTGTGGCAGAAATAGGTCGTTAAACGTCTGCTCTAAAAAAGGTCCGCTGATGACGTAAAAGTCTGATCTGCAAAACAGCTCGGGATAAGTCCCACAAAGTCTTAAACGCGGATCGGAATATATGCTTTCGAAGATCAAACAAGATCAGTTTGCAGAAAAACATTTCAAACTGTTGCAGACCAGAACTGAAGCTAATTAATGGAACTGACATAGAGTTAAAAAGTCGAAACAGAGTGGAGATGATTCGTTCCTTGCCCAGATAGTAGATTTTATGATGAATCATCAAACCCCGATGGCATGACTATGTTGAAGATCGTAGTTGGTCTTGTCTTGGCATTTCACCAGAGCGTTTGTTCTTTGCCGCAGAAGGTTGAGATGCTTGGAGGCTCCAACTTGAACGGCTGCCCCCGCAACCCCCAACGATAAGATGATTAGGGATATACTTAATATCAGTGAATTATGTGCATCACGACAGATTGACAAATCGAGCATCGAGTCCGCGAAACCATCTCTGGAGTAAAATGCGCCAACCTTCCTTGTGCATTATTACGCATTAAAGCAAATTTGTATTTTCAGAAGATCAAACCAGCAACATCAAGCGGCCGGACAACTCGTATGCATACCAGCTCGGAATGAAGCTTGTTCGCGGCGCTGCTAAAGTTGTAAACAACGTGGCAGACGGTGGACGACAAAGCAGAGACGCAATAAAACAGCTTCGCGTCGAACTGGATGATTCGAGACTGAAATGCGATAAATTAGAACGTGATGTGGAAAATGCAAGAGTAAGTTGGTATTTTTTTTGTTGATGAAATGTCTGTAACTTGTAAAGTAGTAACAGTAAGTGTGTCCCAATGACGCAGCCAGTAAAACACCGGGACCATGCTACCATTTTTTAAATTCTCCACATACCGACGTGTTTGAATAAACTTGGTTGCATTGCAGTAGAAAAATTGCATAGCCTTACAACTTAAATGTTTCGCAAGTGTTTAAATTTCGAATACTTTTTATGATCAATCAGTAAAGAAAATAATTATTTATTTATTGTTTTAGCAATGGGTGGCTTATTACGAAACTATAAACGGTGGCTTGCAAAATCAAATTGAGGAAAATGAACAAAAATATTCGCTAGAACATCAATCCCTGCGAGAAAAACTATTGGTGAGTAACGTCGAGTTCTAATTAGTTCATTAAGTTCAGTAATTTTACTCACATCAGTGATCTCTCAAATTCATCATGATCAATCTTTCCCAACCCGTCAAACTCTGCACTCTTAATCTTGTGTTGCCCAAACAAAAATATTTGCTATATTTGACAAAACACTAGTGTTTGGGAAACGAAGAGATGGTGTAGCGGTTATAACTCGCATTTTGTTTGCAGCTGCTCTCAACACTCGGTGGTTGTATTATTTCCAAATCTCCCTCCGACATGTGGCAAAAACACTTTGTTTTCCAGTAGCTTTTGATTAACTAGTCTCTTTTGTTTTTCTGTAGCGATTGCATTGAAAGGAAAAAGTGGGTGTGTGATCGACTATAGGAGTGGATCTAAACCTACTCGAGTATTTAAACACCCACTGAAAGAAATATATTCAAAGATAAAGATTGAATAAAAACATAATCATTTTTTAAAAACTATTGATGTTCAATTTCGCAGAAATCTGAACAGGATGCGGAAAGCTCCCGCGAAGCTCTAGCTGAAGTAACGAAGGTGAAAGACGCAATGGAAGTAGATGTAAAAAAGGCGAAGAGCACAGTCGCGATAATGAAGAAGCAGGTTTGAAATGCTTTGTTTACTGTATTGAGTGATGGATGAGTCGAATTCAAACTTAACTGAAAGTAGGTAATCGCGTCAATTTGAAACAACTTCTAAAACAGTCTTTAAGTGAACGAACAGTGTGAAAGATATAATTTTTTTGAATTAGTTGTATCTAGAAAAGATATATATTTTGTCAAGTTACTGTTAATAGCCTACGTCGTAGTCTATAATAAAAAATAGCCTTATATTCTAGTTCCCGTAGCTCCGTAAGCGTGACAATTTTCTGACTGTGTTTTAGGTTGAAGATGCGCAGAAAAAGATTGCCAAGTTTCAAGAATTACCGGTACCCTGGTCGCTATCCAATGCTGCTCTTCCTTCCACATCTACTCAAGTAAGTAGGCCTAGTTCTGATTTTTCTGGGTCTAAGATAATATTGATGACAGATGCAGATCATAAATAGCGCGCAGGTCAAAGGTGTTCTATTTAGCTGCTCTGCTGCATCAGTTCAAACTGTGACAAGTTGTGGTTATGCAGTTTAAATAACCGGCGACGATTTCTGATTGTCGTAGCTTTAAGGTTGAAACGCATCTTCGGCTGCAAATGAGTGGGTTGCCTTATGGGTTTGCGGTTCTGTGATTGGGCTAACTTAGTTGTGGGTTGGATCTTGGGCTTTTACACTGGGTTTTGTTGTTGGCTGGCCACCTGATAATAAAAGGAACAATTAACAAACAAATGAAGCTAAGAAATTGAAGATGAGCATTGTAATAAAGAGTCCTTACAGTCCGGAACGAGATTGGTCAGGATTTGCTGTGCATAGCAAGCGTGACATTACTTTTCTTATGGTTGATCGTGTTTTGTTTTTGCAGATTCATTTTAATCCACTGGAAGTGAGTTCGATTCTCCCTGAAGAACAGCTTCTAGTAAAACTGAACAAGGAAATTCAGCTTAATGATGCAGCAAGTTCATTACAAGTTTCGTTCTTACAAGGAGACACATTGCGTCATCAACTAACGACATCATTAAAGTCGATGAGAAGCCAAACCAGGCAAAGCAAGACTGCTCTTCATTCGGCCATGGAAGAGCTGAGTAGTTTAAAGACTACTGTAAAAGAAGAAAGACAAAACAGAAAAAAAATAGAAGCACAACTTTTGGAACAACATAGAACTCAAGCCAATATTGACGAAACCTTGAAAGACACAAAGACTTTATTGATGCAAACAAGAAACGATTTCAAAAAAAGCAAACTTCAACTGATGAAAAGCTTAAATCAATCCAAAAATCGGTGAATGATTTGAAATCAAATAATGTCGCCAAAGATCTGGTGTCATTCGTCATCCAAGACGCTGTTCAGAATCAACAACAAGCGGTGTTTTGGAAAGAGTTTAAATCTCTAATGCAGACCGTAAACAAGCTGTCGCAACGTCTTCATTCAGCGGAAAATTCCGAAGCATCTCTTCGATCAGAAATGACTTCCTTGCAATCGCGGGCTATGCGAAAAAGACACCGCTATTAAAGAATGCCATGACGCAATAAAAAACTTACAGTGTGAAATGAAACAGCTAAAAACAAAAAATGAACGGGTTCACAAAAAAGAAAATAAGTTTAAAGATCAAACAACTTTAACAGATCAAGAAATAGAAAATACACAAAACGACTCAAGCCAACAACTCTACACCACCAAGCTTGAAAACGAAGTAGAGGAGCTGAAGTACAAAAACTTGCGGCTTGATCGTGCTTTACGAGAAAATGAAGATGAACTTGATGCCAGTAACCGGTCAATGTGGCAAGTTCACGATAAATGTAAAAGACTGGATTGGCGATGTAGAAACCAATATTGGCAAATACAAGATTTAGAAAGACAAAATATAGAGCTTAAAAAACGCATAGAAAAACAACCGGCACATTTTGGGACATCACCAAACTCTGCTTACTTCGAACCAAGCCCTGGTGACACAGATGCTCAATATTACCAACCAACTTACTACCCGACTGATCAGAACCAAACCTTCCTCGACGAAAGCACCAACGAAAAACCATCACAAACAATACTAGAAAATGAAGAACGATATTCCACCTCGCCGAGGAAACATAACATTCCACAGGAGGAACATTCCATTTCCAAGCAGATGCCAGAGAATGATGGAGCTTGGTACTCTACTGGTGATGTCCCTGTAAATTTTCAGTCTCATCAGCGACCTGTTGGAATTCCAATGCTAGAACACAGGTATAATAAAATCTCAGCAGAGATGCATGTACCTCATGGAAAGGTGGCGTTTTCTCAAAACAATCCAGTAAATTCATCCTCTTCCTTTTACTCCAACGTTGAAGAATTGCGGCCTCACCAAGTTGCAGTAGCTGAAAGCTTTAACTCAGCAGTTTCCGAGCGACTTCATGCTGATTCAACAGACGAGAAAGCTGTTAGCGTAACCGAACGTCACTACTGCGTTACCTATAATGATGTTCAGTTGACCTGGCAAACCTTTCTGTTCCTCAAATTCGGTATATTGCATCTGCCAGTGGAGCAATAGCATCTCAGCAAGAAATGAATGATTTTTATTACTTCCTTGCTAAACGCATTGAAGAAATGGATAAAAATCCTCGCTGGAAAGGAGCTCATAATCTAGGTTCTCCGTCGGCGTGGTCGAGTCTCCAGAAAGATGAGAAATGAAAAAAATGTGTTAGCTAAATTTCTATGTTCTGTTAATTGTCCTGTGAACTTCAAATGCATTTGTGGACAGTAAAGTGGCTTCCCCCAGCTACCCATCACTTAAATAGTTCTGTGAAATCAAATGTATTGTGAATATTTGGAGTGGTTACCCCCAGCTGCCCCAATGATAATTTACGTATAGAGATGTTTATTTAGGCCTACTTCTACTATTTTTGTCTTGCTTTATACTGTTTCACTACATTAAAATTGAATTCGTGCGTTAACAGTTCTCAAGTTCAGCAGGCATCGATGGAACAAATCTTACGCTTAGCACTCCACGGCAGCAAGTTATACCATAAGACATTTTTATGGAACTAGCACTCGTTTGGAACAATTAGCCTACAACTTATAGAACCATGGTGCAAATCTAAGGGGGATGTATCTCCCTCAATTCTGTTTTGGTCTTCACTTCATTTTGGGCATCTACGCGGATGTGTCAAATCCCCCCTCAATCTCGAAAAATGGCAATAGTCAATTTTGCTGAATTATAACCCCCCCCATTGCTCAACATAGATTTGCACCTTTGTATAGAACTCTTATCATAGACGCAGAAATTCAACTATTAAGTTTTCGTTCTACAGCGCGGTCTGCACTGAGACTGAGCGAGGTGCATAAGTTTGTTTGTTTCAACAGTCTGCTAGGGAAAGTTTCACTCAAGCCTGATAACTATGGCATAGCCAAGCACGACAAGTCGGTTTTCTTTTCTTGTTTCATTACCGATATTAGAAAACTGATATTACTGCCAAAAGAAATTGTTCCTAACAAGTACAACCTAATTGCTAACATTAGTTCAAACGCAAAACATCAGTTGAAGCACCATTAAAGCATAACAAGTAGCAGTTGCTGGCAAATAAATTACACAATAAAACGAACCACACCATCAATGAACTAAAAGCTAGTAAAAGCAGCGGGTTTGGCAGCATTCGGTAAAAACCAACATAATCAGCTATAAGCGAGGTATAAAAAGATCACGATTTGGATAGTACGATCAATGAAGAATTGCCATGGAGGGATCAATGAATTCAACAGTTCAGTCAGACCAGGTTTTTGTAAAACTTCTTTTGGCTGTCAGCCCCGAAACACATTCCAGCAAGTAACGCTGGGATGAAACCTTGTTACACAGCCAATACAAGTAGTAGATATCCTGTAATTGCGTGAGAGTTAGCGGGCTCCTTCGGGTTAATGACCCCAGGAGAAGAACCCCTGAATTAGACGAATGCCTGAATCCAGTACGTCATAAAAAGCACATCAGTTTCATTTCAACGAGATGTAAGTAAAATTTTCCAATTCTTTTTACAAATTTTCCTAACAGATAAAAAATTTTTAATAAGTTAGTTAGATTTGAATAGGAAGGGGTGATGACCATGTCCATTATTGCACCAAAATGCTTCTTTCACTTTTGCCTATGCGTCATATTTGTAGTATAGACTACCGCTTCATTGCTTTTCGTAATAACGTGTCAAAATCATCCTCTTCATCTTCTACATCCATTTCAATTTTTCCTTCCTCGTCTAAAAAGTATTGCTTATATTACCTTGATTATTACATTTCTTTCAAATTTTGATTACAATTTAATTCCTATGACACGCCGAAGAAAATGGTTGACAAATTTTAGTTGAAGCTAAGCAAACAATTGCGACTCAAAATTAAAACACTGCAATTACAACAAAACTTCTGCCAGGAGTGCACAGAATGGCTGGTAAAATCGAAATGATAGACAAAAATGAGCCTGGTTAACGTGGCAAGCTTTGTAATCTAATAATACGAACCGACCGGTTAAAGACATCGCTATCGACGCGGGAGGGATTCGGTTCGATTCCCAGGCCGGTTAAACCGCACATGGTATTAATCGCTCGCAGCAGTTCCGATGTTTCTTCGGAGCTGTGCTGCCCAAGCACTAAGCCGCGGGGATGGCCCCTGCCACTCGTAGCACGCTTCGAAGTAATGACAGGAATACAAAAAAGATTTTATTTCTTTTGAACCAATAATACTGTATAAAGAAAATTAAGTAGTCGAGTTCTATGCTCCAGAAGTCCAGATACCCATATTTGACAAGGCAAAAAGGCATGATAAGTAATTTAATCAAAGCAATCGTAATACTCAAAACGTATTTTACTCCCATATTTCTATTTCACTGGAAGCTCTTTTTACCATAAAGTAAAATTTTCGTTGCCAACTTACCCAGATCGGCATATTCCATCTGACAGAATTGTCGTCTACCTCCAAAACAAAGATCAAATTTCGTAGACACATCTCCATCATTCCCATGTTCAATTGCATCGTAAGCATCCCGAGTATGATGGAAAGTTACAAACGCATAACTATCTCTGTAACAACCACGTAGATCGTGATAAAAAATTAGCAAAAAATCGCACTTCAAGAAAAATCAGGGATATCCCAATACTGCGACAAATAATAATCTATGTCGCTGCTGGTGGCAAAAATAGCACTAGTTATTATTCTGATAATCATTTATTTTGGATTGATTTCGCCGAGTGTTACACTGTTTTTCTGCAGTAATTACACTATGGTCAATGGTCATGTACCGATTAATGAAAAAGTTTCTGTTCTTGGATTCACAACGTGGTCCCAATCATAGTCGTTGATCTACGGTAGCATCACTACAAGAATAACTTTTGTCAAATTGCACAAAGAAACAAAATCTTCCAAATACTACGAGACCGACGTTTCTAATTTCGCTTTGATTAACCAAACGTTATCACATCAGTGTGTCACTCAAAAGCGAAGCAGCAAAGAGCGTTTACTTAAAAGCCATTTCGTAAGCCGCATGTCATCATGTTGTTGTAACATTTCCAATTTTCCATATTATACTTACTTTTGTCGACGAAAATATAATTCTACATTATCTATTTGTCCAAATTTTCGGAATCGTTGTCTGAGAAAGAACTTGGTTGTATTTCTGGCAATTCTGCCAACATACATCACTCGCCTCTCTCGTATCGCTTGATCCTATAAACAATTTTACACTAAAAATCCGCAAGTCGATTCCAAAATTAAATTTTTTTTCAGCATTAAAGACTATAAAAGAACGTGGAGAACAAGGCGGTAAGTTCACTAGTGCCGTTGGGAAAGGCACTTAGTGGGATTTCCATCTTACCTGTAGAAAGCTAGAGTCATGGTAGGCAACTGCAGGCGATCTCGTTACGCTACATCGGTATAAATTTCATATAAACCCGCCATGGTGGCTCGGTCTAACGAAAGACTTGCTTATTTTAGTCAAACTCTAAAACTTAACACATTTCCATCTCAAACGTAAGTGGGATAAATTCAGTTACCTTTGTTTCTCTTGTGTCGATACGACGACGAGATAAATAATCCCATTCATAATTCGAAGTTTGTTCGTACCGATCCGATCTATAAAATGAATAATAAAAAAGTATTAACATTTTGCACAACTATTCCACCACAGCGATTAGTGCAAACTGCAAAACCAGTATGCAAAAAATGCTCATTGCTCAAGTGGTTGGCATGGGCAACTTCGATTTTGACGCCTCCTGATGACTCTTTTAAGAATCTGTTGATACGCTGGCAGAAACTACAGCTGTATGCTGAAATCAGTCACTTATATAAAGAATTTACTGATGATAGCGCAAAGCTGAAATCGATTGAAATAAAACAAAGTGTAAGCATTGATGTATTTGACAGATCAGCATACAGCTGTAACATCTACCAGCATATCAACTTTGATTTTTGATGCGAAATCGTGAATCTCTGCATCATTTTTATAACGAATTTCAATAAGAGTTTGTTGAGGTTTGAGCATTGCTTTTAATACAAATAATTACCAACTACAATGAGATACTGCAGAAGCAGCGTAGTAAACCAGTCAAGACTGTCTAAGTAAGCGTTTTGCTCACCAAGTATTTACTGTAACCAGACACTATTGACAAATCAATAGACAATAAAATAAAGTTCTTTAATGGTCAATTAGTACAATGGTCATTCCAGCGCAACCATTACACGCAGTAACACCGCTTACATTAAGCAATGCTAGTAAATTAAAAAAATTGAGCAAATTACCGGTTCATAGGTATTTGTATTTCGGTGTCACTGTCAGTCGATCTCGACAATTTAGCGCATAAGCTGAACACTAGGGACTAGCTAGGGGCATAAAAATGCAAAGAAGCAATTGATTACGAGGTTGGTAAAGGGGTTAGCGACATCGCTATCGGCGTGGCAAACCTGTGGTTCAATTGCCGGGCCGGTCAAATCGCACACGGTGTAGACGTAGCGAACGGCTCCTCACCTCTGCGACGTTATCTTCAGAGCTGCGTTGCCCAGGCGCTAAGGTGCGTAGATGAACCGGTCACTCGTTACACGCTCCGGCGTAGTAACGCGAGCATTTTTTCATTTTTGCTTTGACATAGACCAATCATAAAAAACATTTTACGCACACCATCTACTGCGCATTACCTTTCCACACTTGAAGCAGGAGACAGACTTGCTCTAGATCGTGAATATCGATCATGACTCTGGTATTCTCTTCTCTCGTATTTCCACATACGTCTACAAAGTTAAATGGAATTAACAATAGTTGAAACGATTTAGTTAGGCTAACTGCGCACTAACCGTGGACTTCTTGATCTTGAACGAGAAACACTCGAATATCGCGATCTCTTCTGCCTCGGAGAATAAGAATTTCTACTTCGTCTTCTGCGCATCAAAGTGTTATCATTAGTAAAACAGCTCGAAAGTTCTACACTTTAGCCTACAAAGAACAAACGGGCGCATAGGAACCAATGACCAACTTTAACAACTTCACGATGTCGAAATTTCAGAACAAGTGGAAGTCTAATATTTCAGTGCAGATTGCGCCACACGGGTCCAATAGTCCCGGCCGGAAAACGATGCTATAAAAAATGTCTGGTCTTTTTACGGATTATGGGGCGTAGCAACGGAGATGCATCCTTGGAAAAGGCACTTAATGGATATTTTTTACTTTGGTCAAGATGGTTCGCGTTGTGAAGGTTTGGCTAAAATATTTGCTCAACAACACAGCACCAAAAAATTGTGGACTAATAAGGGACCAATTCAAAAAATAGAGCTGAAGTTTCAAGAACCTTTGTCTTTTCGGGGGAGGAGAAACATCTCGTTCGGAATCGGATGAACTCAGACGAGCAGAGGAGTAAGTGTCCTCTGACACTCGTCGTTTGCGATTTTTCCATCTCCTTTCTTTGACGGAGGAGTCCGAGTGATATTCTTCTTCCTGATGTCGATCCGATCTCCTCCTGTGATGACGGTGATGGCGATGATGTTTCTTCTTGTGTTTTTTATGTCGGTGTTTTCGTTTTTTGTTCTTTTTTCTGCTGAAAAAATTTTGTTGATTGTAAAAAAAAAAAGCTTCTCTTTGACGCAATCAGCGCAATAGATTCTGAAAACCCTTCCACACCAAAACCAATCATGCATTCAAGTGGTTTCGAATCATGGTTTTGGGCAACAGAATCCGTAACTTTGACCACTACATCACGGATTAGTCATCCACATCGAAACTCCTTTCACAGCAAAACGGATTATCAGGAAACGAGTGCGGCAGCGACGTGGCCTAGCGGTACCGCGCAGGTTACTGATCATTTGACTCCCTTGTCGTTTTCCGGCTAAAGACGACCGCATTTGAAATATCAACCGGGTGGCTGCTGACTTGAAGAGCGCAACTTCGATTGGCAGTCTACTTCAATTACCGTTAAATTTTCAGCTCAATAACTTAAAATCTGCACCTTTCTTTTCTTTCATACGATTTTGTTGAATCATCAGACTCGTATACACGAGGATCAATACTTTTCTCGTCAAGGGAAAGCGAGTCCGAATAAACTTCCTCCTCCAACGGGGCTCGAACCTCCGACGTAAACTTAAGACCGCGATTTTGTTGAACACCAAACAAGCCATGTTGATGAGCGAGCCGTCTACACAAATGTTTTTATAAATCTGCGAAACTGAGTTCTGCACAGGGGTCCTATTAATTAGTTAAAACCAAACCGCGGTCAACTATTTCACACTATGCAAGTTTGATTGCTGATATTACTAGGATGGCTAGACAAAAGCAAATATGCACCATGTACCCTGCGAAGGATCTATCAAAAACTTGGTGTTAAATTTAAACTTGGTTATTGTGTGGCTGCTGAGAAATAACTTGACCGTTTGGCGGAGAAATAAATGCGGTATAAAACAGCAACAGCGGAAATTTTGTATACCGCTTTTCAATTTTGCAGAATGTATTTCACTTAATAATTCGTTTTTCCAAGTTTTAGTTCCTGATAACTAACTTCGTAATATGATCTCAATGAAATTAAAAATTGATTACAAAAATAGAAAAAAAACAACGTTCCCCATAGTCGCGGCAAGAACCGAAATTCAACAATAAAAATTTTACTTTCGAGATGGGCCTAGTTAAATGTGCCGAAACAGACTGAGCGTCTCGGCGGCAAAAACAGGGTTTTTGGGATTGAATGTCGAGTAAGGAACTGGTGTTCAGGTTAGGGCCACACTTGGGCGTTTCATAGCCAAGTCCGTAGCACGGGCATTGGGCGGCCGTGCATTACGTGCAACAAAACGACTAGATGGAATTCTTAGAGCTTAAATAACCCTACCTTGCAACGTAACCACTTTCAGGTTCCTCTTGATCTTCCTCCTCGTTTTGATCAGCACCACCCGTATCGACATCATCACAAATCACTGGACTCTTCTCTTCAACATTCGATTCTTCATTATCTAATTAGATTTGAGGAAATTAGAGCAACTAAACCGAATATTTAATTAAATGTTATTAAAATGATCAGCAATTGTTGTGGGAACCCTCTGTACACATGTTAAGATCTGAATCCGAAAACTAGTTGAGAAAGCAAAAGGAGTAACAAAATACAGCCTGTGTAAGATTCAATCCAATCAAAAAATAATAAATACGCAACATGGAACATAAATTCATGAGTATGTCGAACGTTTCTATATGAAACGCATAAAAACTTTCCCAAATTTTTTTCTTGCATTTCTAAAACGAAACAATGCCACTTAATTCACGTGGTTTTGATTTATGCCAACCACTAGTTGATTAGACGGGTGAGCAGATAGAGAGTGGTCTCTGAAGCAGTAAACTTGGGGTGCGATTACTAGTGCGACGAAACCAACGGCTCAAAAATCAGAATATACAGCTCCTTGAATGGCGTTCAGCACAAAATGAACAAGGTGAAAAATAGATTTGCAGGCATTTTACTGCCCAGCAGGGAAAGGCACTTAATGAAACTCTCCAAGAGCTCTTCGAGTGGCAGATAGATACTAGATAGTTGATAACTCGTAAGCCAGCTTTGATACAGCATCTACGTTGCTTTCTCGCAAAACGGTGAATAATATCAATCTTCGTGTCGGTTCGATCGCAATAACTTCAGAAACAACCTAAAATTATCATCAAAACACACCAATACAGAATTTAGTCGTTTAGATGCTGCCAAGTGCCATTACTTTGCTTCAAAAATAAGTAGAGAAAATTTCCTGCGAGCTATCATACGAAGACATCAATTATTAATCTAAAGTCAAATAAAAATTAAAGTTACCATTACACTTTTCATGAAACTCAGGGACACCAGTCGGATTTGAACTCGCGTTTTGGTTTTCTTGAGTCAACGATGCAATTTCACTCATTGAATTTTCTTGTAAATTTGAAATAGTTTGACAATTGCTAGTTGATACATCTTCGCCCGACGTAGTGCAGTTATGAAATTGACTTGGATTTTCAAGTGCATTCTCAGAATCATCAATATTCAGTTCTTCTGGTGGCGTAGCAGTGGTATTTTGAGAAATTATAACAGGAATCGGATAAGAGCAAGATTTGAGAGGGCTAAGTGCAGAAACAGTGGTATCAGATGCGGCTACAACCTCGTTTGCTGATGCAGTACTAACAATATATGGAAGTGCAGAGTCTGAGCCTGCAATAGGCATTCCCTCGGTACACGTAAGCGAAGATGGGTTAGGGTAAAGTGCCTTCGACTGTGTTTTGGTGTTCTCTTCAACGTTTTGGTTTGAATCTTTACAGCTGGTATGATCAGCTTTCAGTGGATAAATAAAAGAGGGATCAGCTGGTGAAGAACTAAGGGGCATGCTTGGGGACTGTTTTTCTGCAGAGTCCCTGGAAGATTTTCTGTGTTTCACTCGTTGAAGAGCGTGGGCAGAATCCACATGACGTCGCATAAATTCGGCTTTTTCAGATTCACTTTTCGTCTTTTTGGACATATTTTGTTTGATTTCGTGAATAAGAGATAATGGAGAAGGCACTGGAGCAGCTTTTTTCACTTGATTTATCGCCTGAGATGACGTCAGAGGTACGTCAGTTTCTACGGGAGTTTTTTGCTGTGACGTAACATTTCCAGCAGACACTTCTTGCGACTGCAAGTTCGAGATAGCAGCTAGTAATTGCAGAAGAGTTTCTTGTTGTTGAGCAGTGGCAGCAGGATTAGACTGGAGAGGTGCCTAAAAAACATCAAAAATAACTCAATCATTATACTCGCCGTACCACGCCGAAGAGTGCAATGAGTGGCGCCCCATCTCCGGGACTTAACCCTTAGGCAACACAGCTCCGAACTCTGAAGCAACGAATGTGCGGCTAGCCGTTGATAAGCATAATTAGTTACCAATTACACAAGCATGGTAATTTCGAAAGAACTGATAATAGAACAAAGGTGGGTTTAGTGAGCAAGCTCAGGTCAAGTTAGCAGCTACACGACATGCGAACTTTAACGTGGAATCGAACCCGTAATGAAGAAATCTTAACAAACAACGCAAACTCAGTATTTGTTCAAAATTGACTGCATTCAATGTTTCAAAAAGCAACGTACAAAAATACGCAACGGAACCAAATCGGTTATTTCAATGCAATCATTTTAATTAAAACATGTCTTGGAAACAATGCATCACCTGCTGTTTTTGTTGCTTAGCTAATGATGAGAGGATTTCTTCCAATTGACCAGTAACGTTGCTTAATATGAGGGATTTGGATGACGCGCCTTTTCCCGCTGAAACTAGTTTGAACGATGGAGCAGTTTTCGGAGCAATTTTCACTTGTTTGTCTGACTTGTCACTCCCATAAGCTGGTCGCACGAGCTGCAGTATTGTGCATGGGTTCTTTTTGCCGTATATTGCGTTTCGAGGATCAGTAGCAGTAGATGGTTCCATTTCTGTAATGCTTTCACACGCATTCTCCACTGAATTTCTTGTATGAGGTGAGACATGAACTGTTATGACAGACTTGTTGCTATCACAGCTACTTTCATCGGTTGAAACTGTTTTGTCTTCACTAGATAACTGGTCGTTTGATGTTGGGGTTGCAGAAACGGGGGGTGAATTTTCGGAGGACGGGGGGCTAGTTGTCGATAGGGTTGATTCAGTGGGTGAAGTACTTTGAACTTTTTCTAGGTTGGCTAAATAATCCTCAAACTCTTGTAGCTGTATGGGTGTTTTGGTTTTCGTTTGAATCTTAACCGCGGTCAAAGGGTCTAACAGTGGTGATGGGGGCTTAGGGGCTTGAGTGGGAAGAGTTGTAACAATTTCGCTTTGTTTTTTCGACCCTTCAATCACCATAAAATTGTTCACTTTTCTAGCTGCTCCTCGGGGAATTTTCGGGGACGTAGAGGGGCTGTTTGGAGCACTTCGAATTCCGAGTCGGACCCTTTGCAAATAATCTTGCCATTTCACAACTTTGCATGCAGACGGCGGCAAAACTTTGGACGTCTCAACTTCCACTGTTGTTTCCTTGACTTCAGCTGCAGGCTTATTACCGGCACCTTCCTGTGTTGAACTCATCAAGCAGTAATTGTGGTCTGTTAGATGGGGAAAAGTTCCAATTGTTGCTTCAATCCCAGTTTTTAATGGATTAGAAGCCTTTGATGCTCTATAACAGCTTTGATTTTGTTTTTTCAAATGCACTGGATTAATGGAAATGGTTCTACGAGGTTTTTGCTGTTTAGTTGATGAAGTCACACCCGAATTCAAACCTATGAAACAACACATACATTACAAGCATTATTCGTCACAATTTATTGAACAACATTGTGGAGCTCTGGCAAAACGGGAAGGGCAACGTAAGTATTATTAATTTTACAAAGAAAATTAAATTTTTCAATCGTACATAGTTTTCCAGCAGATACATAAGAAGCAAAAATACAACAAACCAAACTGCGAATAAAATTGTCACAATTAGGGACGAAAATTCGCTGTACACCACACCCACTAATCCATAAATCACTGTACTATCTTTGCTTACCTTTATGATTGCTGGGATTGAAATTTTCACGAGTTTTCTCCTCAAGTAAATCTAACAAACTGTCAGCGTCTGGTGCAGCAATACCTAAAAAAAGGTGCAATTATTTGCATGATTCAACAGCACTTTAACGAAAGGATTTCGCTTTGCATTCGGAAATCAGAGATAAGCAAAGAAAAAAGTTGTTTTGGGAAACGCAATTATCGTCTTGACGATACTAGAGTTCAATTGCAACGAAGACGCAAAGCACCGTACACATGGGCAGCTGATCCCAGCGGACGTCCATCGCTCGAACTGTATACACGACTCATTGATACGAAAATACAACAGTGTAGTGAAGTAGACCTACGAGACCAGATTCCACACTCCAAGTATGCAGCCAGGCGCAAGATGCTACCAATTGGAACAGCTATGCCGTGAACGAAACTCACACGCGTTGCAGCTAGCGACTTGCATAAGTAGACACACTCTCTGGATCAACGAATTTAACCATTTGAGGAAAAATGGTGACGCAAAAACGCCGATCAAGGACACAATTACCAGAGCAGCAAAAGTTCTCACCGTGCAAGGTATTTTCGTTTTGCAAAGAGGCCGAAGGTAAACCAACAACAGCAACTTGTACAGGTTTTCTACAAATTAACAAAGCTTAAAATCAAAAAATGACATGATCAAATGCTGGCATGTTGAATTTTCTCATCTACTACAACAACTATCAGCTCAAAAATTCAAATTTTCATCATACTCGAGTTATTGCATCGAAACGTGTAAAGAATGGCGGGCCCATGCCCGCAAATTAGGGCCTGGGCGTTCGGCAACACATCTTCGAACTTGAAGAAACACCCTAGCGGTGGTGAGTCGTTAGCGAAAGTGTTACCGATTTGACCGGCTTGGAAATTGAACCCCAGACCTACGCGCCAGCGCCGATAACGATGACTTTAAGCACTACGACAGCCGGCCGTTATCTAAAGATTAATTAACTATGATAATCAATAGCACAGCATGGCAAAAAATAGGCGAGAATTTGATCACACTTGTTCAATTTGCAAATTATTGGTTCACGAAATTCCTTACATATTTGTCGAAGCTTTGGCTATATTTTTGTTTTTTGATTCTTTGGCAGTGTTGACTTGTTGAGCGGAGGCGTTCAAACAAGCTTTCTTCCAGGAGGCTCGAGTAGTAACAACAGATGCAGAAGAGTTTTTCGGAGGCCGTCCTCTTGCTTTTGGTTTAGTTTCTGCAAAGTTAGAATTTAGAGGAAAACAAGAGTGAATTCAAAAATACTTTATGCGACCGCTTAGCAGGAAGAGAAAATTTTGCAAGCAATAAGCCATTCTTAATTTGACAAATCTATGTAAATAAGATATTGCAAATAACAGTAACACAATAGAATCTAACAATCTTACAACATTATATACACACTGCTTAAAATAAATACCCCACCTTCGGCCAAACTACTTTAGAATGTTTCCAGGTTTATTTAACTGACAGAATACGAGATTCGAAAAACTTAATATCAAATGTCTTCACGTAAAGTCTTAGTTAAAAAGAACATCTTAGTTAAAAAGACGCTTTGTAACTAAGGATGTTTTTAGCGCCAAGACTAATGTTAGCGAAAAAAACACATGATGTAAATGAATAAGTGACAACGTAAATAACAAATAAACAAATATAGGCCTACTCTCCCCCCCAAAAAATACATATCACAAATTTGAAAACCCAAATTTTGATAACATTTAGGTGAAGGCCTGCACCGATATACAAAAAAAATCTCACATAGCAGTGACTTAATGATTGAACGTATAAGCTTGTTTTCAAATCTTTTTTTCGTCAAACATCAAAACTTGTTTCTCTAAAAAACAGCTGCATCCTTCTTATTAAGACGATTAAGACATTGCAAATAAATTGTTATATTTTCTACATGCTTTTTGTAGCGTGGTGAGCAGCGTCGTATCAAGGCATCTCCGAAGTTCGGTCCCCCGGTAGGGGGGCATTTGTAGGGGCCCCAGAATATTGTTGTATTAGACTCAGAATTAGAGGCAAAAAATTTTAAAGAAAATTTCGTCAAAAAGTTGTTAAAAAAGTACTAAATTTGCAATTAAATGAGGTAAATTTCAATCAAATTTTCAAAAAATTTTCGGGGTAGCATGCCCCCGGACCCCCTAGAGTCATCATTGACTTTCATTCTGCTTCAAATGTGCTCTGATTTTGCCACACCCTGAAAGAAACTGCGAGCACGAAAGTTTGGGGCGCCCCTCCTGAGGAAATTTTTGGATTAAAGGTAAGTCCCTTGAAACAATGCAGCTAATGAGTCGAAAAAGCGCAAAACTGCCCAAATTATTGCAGATATCAAAGAACTCCATCTAGATCTTTTTGGGGGGGAAAGCAGCAGTCTTCACACGGTACTGATGGTAGGGCGTGGGCAAAAATAACTAACGCCAAAGGGGACGTAACTGAAAAAGTTTACGAACATCTGGCATAAAATAATAAAATTTTTAGCATTATACAGGCCCCAGGGCCGGGGCCAAGGGGGGCCAGGGAGGCCCGGCCTCTCCAATCGACATGCGTGACCCCCCCAATTAACAAGCTAGCTCTTTTGAAGACAGCGGTTTTTGTGCTTAATTTCAAACTTTGGCGCCTCCTGATAAACGCTTGGCCCCCCTTAGTCGACTGCTCTAGCGCCGGCCCTGCAGGGCCCCCCTATTTCGAATTTTACCAAGGCACCCCTGTCTGTGGAGGTGAAGACCTTTTTTTTCTGGTCTTCACCAATTTTTAGTGGAAAATCAGGACTCTGTGGACGTGAAGATCTTTTTGTTTGGTCTTCACCGATTTTTAGTGCTTTCACATTAAAGTGTTTTTGACTTTTTGGTAACCTAACTTCAGCGTGCTTACTTTTTGGTGGGGACCTGTGGTAACCCTGGCTATAGCATTTTCTACATTTATAATTGTACAACTTAGGTAATAAGTAGCGGAGATGGCCTCGCGAACTCTGCATTGCGTAATATATTTACATCTTCAAACAAATTTTACCTTTCGTTGTTTTATTTAGCTTTCTTTTTCTCGTACCACGGCCAGCAGATTGCTTGTTCTAAACCAGCATAAAATACAGTGAGCGCAATATCTCAAAAGCAAGCAGGATACTCGCGTACGCAGATGATCAGAACATTATTTCGCTAAGGGCCTGCACGCCTAGACGGGGCGCAATACTATCAAAAAATGCTTGTTTCTTCGACAAAAATAACTTTTTTTATCAAGCTTGTTGTGAGATAAAATTGCTGTAAGTCATTGCCATAAATTAACTTTTAGCAAAAGCTGATGCAACACAATAACAATATTTAATAAGCAGGGCTGAGACATTCTACCAGTGTGTTTTAGGTAAGGATTAATCGCCGGACTACCAAAAGATTACCGGGTTAGTAAACCACATGCCTAAAACCTGAAGTAATTACGTTACGACCAAGAAGACAAAAGCATATGAAACTACACTGTAAGTTATGCAACTTACCACAACGCGATTAGCGTTGTCGTCTGTGATGCGTAGAGATGCTTTTACTTTTAGCCCATCGGTGGCAATATCGTTATGTTTCAAAGAATTTGCTTCTCGTTCAATACCGGGACTTTCAAGTGATGAAGTCAGAGGTTCCCAATCAGCGACGTCACCTTTATATATAGTGAATAAAGATTGGTCTAATGCATCTAGTAAGTCGTCGTCATTTGCTCTTCCAAGCTTCTTGCTCTGAAATGAATAATTCCATAAAGCAATTTAATTACAAAAATGAACAATACATCAGTAGCAATTGGACCCTCCTTTAGGTGTTTTAAAGTTGCATTATCAGGCAGCTTTCAAAAAAGAAAGACAAAATTTAACGTGCACATATCGCAATTTACCTCTTTTTCAAGTTGAGTCAGAAAATTTTCTTGAGCTACAAACGAATCTGGCGCAGCATCACTGGCATTTCCAACATGTAAAATATCATCTAAATTTGCACTGTAGGCCGGTAAAGGTTCAAATGTAAACATGATGACTTAGGCAACATATCTTGTTCAGTATCTGCAAAAAAATTACAATTAACAAAAAAAAACAAAATAACTCTAAGGTGTATCTTATGAAATTTAATGCTGTTGCTCTTGCATGTTTCCCCAGGCGAAAAAGTTGAAACAAGTTTGGATAAAGGGTTGGCAAAGGTAACCATTAACAGAGCAATCAAGATCGGTGTTCTATTGAGAAATAACGGCTAACACAAATCAGCATCGCACATACTCAACAATGAAAATACATTGAGATAAGCAAAACAGTAACCGGTCGACATTCGACTATCATTACGCCTTTGTTCAGTATGACTTCTGCATTAAACCATGATGAACAGCACCTGGCACAAGCTGCATGATTTTCAAATTTCCTAATCATATGCCCCTTTATTGCCAAATACATCTGCAGTAAAGGAATCACAAATTTAATAGACATCAAAAAACAGAAGGCCTAAAAGTTGGACTAACTCAGCATCACAGCACCAATCATTCAAGTCAAAGACCTACAGTGAAAACAAAAAGTTGCCGGTTCGCAAATCAATAGTACGGAATACACAGTTAATCAGTGTCCACAAACAAGTGTTCAGCTTTTTTCGATGCATCGTCTACCCGACCTGCCAACACGGCACCGCTCTATCCCGCTTAAGACTAGGACACAACTTGCACTCTCAAGAAACCAATCACAAAGCACTGTATCAGTAACTGGCAATTAATTAAACAATCATAACGACACTTGCTTGAAACTATTTTTCCTCTGACAATGGACGAGAAGTCTAATTGTGATAACTGAAATTTTTCATCACGGTTATCGATAATCTCGGACAATATTCCAATCTACAGTTGTATTGAAGCAGTTGCTGACTTATTTGTCACTCACTTACTACACTGGTCGGGCACCGTAGATCTAGTTTTTACAGCCAATATTATAGTGAGAACATTATTGCTAGTTCGCAGTTTCACTAATATTCGCCACATGAACTGCACACAGTTACAGTAACATTGTAAAATGTGAAACAGCTACTCATACTGTTTTGACTTGCCGCAAAACCAAGACATGTTTAAACAAAGTCAAGTCATGTACATAAGGTATAGTGAAAAAGGACTTCGCTCATATTTCAACGCAAATAGTTTCAATCTGCTACATTTCCACCTCCAGCTCACATTCAAAGTGACAAAATAAAAATCTATTTATACGTAGAACCTTAAAATTTATTTATTCAGCAACATTGGAACTAGCAATCAAAAAACTGCATGACATCATTTACAAAACAATGGTTTCTATGGTAACCACTATCGAATCACAGTGTTTACACCATCCTTGTAAAATCCTCTAACGCATACAATAAGACGCTTAAATTTATTTCATTAATTTTCGCACAATCATTCACTTTTTCGAGGTTTCAACGAATTCTTTTAGAGCGTGCCAATTCGATTGCTATCGTCACGCAGCTAATCGACTTTGAGCATAGTACGCGCCACGTGTACACATGTTTGTTGTCACAAGAGCTAGCAAATCAGCTGTTTTGAGTGGCTGACAAGGTAACAATCGTATCTTTGAGCTAATACATTTTAACCGCACAGACCGGTTACAAAAATCGATAATTCAAGTAGCCGGTTTAGAGCATGAAATTGAAGATTTGAACCGCACATGCACAATAGGTCAGTCAGTCACTGATCAACTATTAAACATCATTTAAAATGCAGAGTGACCTAAATTAGCATCGCTGTGAGCGATCACTTCCTAGCTCATGAAATTCGAAATTAAGCTAACCGTTGGTGATTGCGCAATCGATTTGGTTTGGCATTTACTTAAATTTCAAAGACTTGGGCGTCATTACGAAACCAGAACATAATTACAACGCACATTGCCTCAAGAAACGTAACATCATAACGTGCGGCAATCGACGCGCGGGAAACGTCTGGCGACGTAGTAAGCACGTGTTGTCAGTGCCAGCAATATAGCGCACAAGCGATATCAATACTAGAACGTGGTATGATGCAGTGGCAAGCTAATTTAAAGCTACTGATGCTAATCAGATTAAGAGAGCCATTATCACTTTACAACCTGCTTGGATTTTTGACAGAGATATTGCCTAATCAAGGCGGTGTTAGGCATTTTTCATTAATCAGTTTGACAATTTTGTTCAAGAAATTAGAAAACAAGCAATTAATTCCGCTCTAATAATTTCGTGACATATCTACAATTTCGAAAGCTAAAGAACGTTAAGTGTAAACAATTAAAAACTCGAAAAAGAAAATCTACAAGAAAAACTGAATTTAATATATTTAACACAAAAGAATGCAAATACGTCAGGACACACACAAAAAAGTGTTTGCAGCCTTTGCGTGATTAAAGCTTAACTTAAGTACCAACTGCGTTAAAGTAACCTTTTAAAAACCATCAACAAATGTGTTCAACTAAGTTCCAAGAACTCAAAGGTTCAATAGCAATAACGACTGAAGTAATTAAAATATCATTCTATTGAATTTATTCGATTGGCTCAGCAGTTAAGACATTCCTCTCGGTACGAGAAGTCCAGGGTTCAATTCCTGGGCTGGTCAAATTTAGAACACAGTGTCGTTAACCACTCACTATGGAGCTGAGTTGCCCCGGCACTAAG
Source organism: Trididemnum miniatum (assembly GCA_964006365.1). Classification (NCBI taxonomy): domain Eukaryota; kingdom Metazoa; phylum Chordata; class Ascidiacea; order Aplousobranchia; family Didemnidae; genus Trididemnum; species Trididemnum miniatum. The sequence continues at coordinate 24,318,226 of OZ023236.1, forward strand.
CCATGAAGATGGGCCCACCACTCGTTACACGCTTCAAAGTAACATCACGAGTAGCATATACGAAAGATTTGACTTTTTTTAAACTAACTGTAAATGTATAATGAAGAAAAATTCAAAATCAGCCTGCGCTATTCAAGCAAGCAGCCACACAAGTACATGTCAAATGCAAGATGTTTCAGACCTATAGTGAGAGCAGTGCCACTAGTTACTACTCATTTTGCCAGTTCTGCTTAACACACCAGGTAGACACGACACTACTCAAGAGTTACCAAACAAAAAACTGACCGGAAAAGATAGCAAAATTACATAACATAATATCAAAAAAGAAGTGGCTATTTTTACGAGCTCGTAACATTTGTCTTCTTGATTTATTTTATTTCTTAGTCACGCTCTCGTAGAACCGGGAGAGCGAGAAGGGATAATAAAAGAAACCAAGTGTTTATTTGTACGGGCCCAAACAAATAGCCACTGCCTATTAAAAAATATAGTCAATAATATTAAACACAGGTAATATAATCTTACAAATAGAGCATACATCACACTAAAATATAATCTAGTGCCAAGAGTTTTTTAAAAGAACTTTAAAAACCTAACACTTACTGTTAAAGCTATATGTGGCAATACCATAGTTTATAGTTACATAATTTTGAATAAATTACAGTACCGGTAATCACAAAATCAACACCATCACAAACAATGACTATGGTTAATTAATGTCTACCACAGGAACAACCACAACTTTGATTTGTGAGTTCACAATATCCTTCACAGCTTGTTTAGCAGATCATTTAGAATAAAGATCTTAAAGCATTAAAATCATTTCAAAATTGAAACATAACACCAAAAATTTTTTGAAGTTACCTCATATATTGAAAAGAAGAGAATGGTAGGTCCAACTTGCAACTATATTATATTATGGTGAAATAAGCAGGTACAGGTACATATAATCAGATATATAGGTCCAATTATAATTTCTAATTGACTAATCCACCAATATCAATATTACAGATATTAGCTGCATAAAATTAATAAAAATTGTATTACAAAATATAGAAAAACATTACATAGAGAAAAATAGAGAAACATTACAAGAATCGTTTAAAAGAGAAGTACTGTATGGTAAAACTAAGGTACTGGTATGCTTAAAGTCGAGCTGAATAAACATAAATTTTACCCTATTTTAAAATCATGACACCTGCAGCCTTTTGTCACAAAAGTATTCAAATGTTGGTATAGTACTACACCATAACCAGTGATGGGCATGATAAACCTTTCTGTACTAAAGCAACAATGATAATCGATAGTTTCGAAAAATCCTGGGGCAATACCGATACGCAATAAATCTAAATTTTTTTAAGCGATATCGATAATTGATACATTATTGCCGATATATTTTTTCAATAAATGTTGCGGTAAATTTTCGACGTTTTTGACAAAGTTTTGTTTTGTAAGTCAAACTGCAAAAACGTTTTTCTAGATTTTTCAAGAAAGCAGTTCACGAACTCTGCCTTGGCACTATACAAAACATAGAGAGATTTTTAAAGTCGCAACTAGACTTCATTGACACTGTGTATTTTTTCCATAGTGCCAACTCACTCACTTTGAACACTGTGCAATTGTGCATAAAAAATCGTTCATCGCAATAATTTATCGACGATAACAAAATATATCACCACTCACCAGAGCAATATCAGTATATAATCAATAAATCAAAACTATTTTGAGTGATAACAATAATCGGTAAGAAATTTTGCTAATAAATTACCGCGATAAATGCCCATTTCTGACTCTAATACAGGAGAGCTCTTCATTTTTAAAACGTAAATATTACTATGGCTTAAAAATGAAGCCGTTAAGGGTGGGAGTTGAGCCATCAACCTTGCAGTTATGGTCATTGTACTAACGATGCTTGAAACCACTGTGCCACGTTGCCAACAAATTTTTTGACAAACTTTTATCAGGACCAACACCAACATATTTTTCTCTTTAGGAGGGAGCAGTGCTTGTTTGATTATACTGTATAATTATAATATACGCTACCTGCTGTGTCATAGCCAACTAGCAAGCACAAGAGCAGTGAAATTTATGCAGTAGGGGGCCTACCAGAAGACTATACACTACAGTCTACATAACACTAAAAATCTTGCTTTCAGCAGTTAATCACACTGCTGCACAGATCATGAGAAGTTTTCAATTACTTGAACAGATTTTTGTTGGTATACAGTGATATAATTGGTTAGGTTTCAGGTAATTTAATCAGTTTTGGCAGTGGCATACATTTACAAACCAGTCTTACATATCAACTAAATGTATCACCAAATCCTGTTAGATATATATGGTATATATATATACCGGGTGCGAGTAGGCCACTGGTAGGATTACCAGAGCACCATTTAATGACAAAACAAAAAACCTTGTGCTGTTTTATAGATTGCAGGTAGGCAGTGTCTAGTCTATTTTTCCATTACCAGTCATGCTTAACCACACTATCCAGGATCAATGCAGGAATGTACCGGTACTGCCAGCAATATAGACCTGGAAACTACTTCGCCGTTAATGACAAAATAGACACTGCCTTACAAATACAGAAATATGCTGTACCAGTCTAGGCTGCAATATCTCCTACTGCTTTCCTTAACAGCTAAGCCTAGTTTAGTTAGGTTTGCGCAGAACTTTGAGTGAGCAGATGCAGAGAAGATCAAGTGTTCAAGATATTAATTCAATTGTTTGTCAACAGCCTGTAATCTTACATCTAGAATACCGATATCTGATCAATCAATTCAACTTCTTTTATTCTCGCTCACCAAAACGTTAACGGAAGTGTCTAGAGCACCGGCAAACGAGTCATCCTAAACACTGCAAAGGAGCAACAAAGGATGACAAAGGACTTACTAAACACTGCAAAGTATATATGACAAAGGACCTGATAACCCCAAGCCTAACCCTAATTCAACCCCAACCTAACCCTACCCTAATTTAAAGTCCTTGTCGTTCTTTGTTATGGTATGATTCCAAGTCCTTCGTCGTTCCTTGAGGTGTTTAGTAGATCAATTTGAAGTCAACTGTCGTACTTTGCGATGTTTAGTAAGTCCTTTGTCACTCCTTTGCGGTGTTTAGTAGGACCACCGGCAAACCTTTTACAGAAACAAACACAGAACAAACACTGAGCAGTCTAGTAGAGCAGCATTTTGAATGGAAACCAGTCTCACATGACAGCGACATCATATATAGAAACAAACTACAAAGTCCGGTGCAGCAGCATTTTGATTACGAAGGAAACCGAGGCAGTGCTCTAGACACTGCCATGGTAAAAACACAAATTCAAACTAAGTTAATGAATACCGGTATTGGCATGGAGGCACATGCAGCAAAATGGGTGAGCGGTTGAGCATTACCAGATCATACCACAGACTTCCAATGCACTTTACACTGGCACCCTCTACATATAATGGTGGTCCAACTCTAGATTAGGCCTACTACACAAAAAATTTTACCAGTAACTGTTTAGCAGTTTTGTAAGGCAATACTTTGTTCTGGTATTGCATCAGCAGAGTCCTGACAAAGTAACAATGATACTCTTATCAATAACAGAATGCGGTATGGTACCGGCACCTGTAAAGTGCAACAAATCATGCAGCACTAACTGACTAAGCATGCCCAGTGCCAGTCTAGTGCACAGTGCATTATGATTATTAAAGCACTCAGCTTCTGCAATTATCACCTTTTCCAAGTTCTCCACCTTACAGGATCCCTAGTCTGCTAGTCACTGCCCATCAGCCTACCACGGTACGGTACCAGCCAACTGTTTTTTAAGACTATCTGCATATGAGTACCGGTACCAGCACTGAGTAGAGCAGTCCTACTAACCACTGCAAAGGACTGAAACACCGCAAAGAGTGACAAAGGATTTGACTCGGGTTTGATTCCGAGTCAGGTCAAACCAATGACTTTAAAAATTGGTATTCACAGCTTCCCTGCTTGACGCTCAGCATTAAAGGGACAGTGTGGAGAAGAAGCCGGCAAGTTTACTTGTGCCATTGGGAAAGGCACTCAGCGGGATTCCCCCGTCTGGGTGTGGTAGACAGACGGCTGGCAACTCCTAAGCGAGCTCGTATAGCGCATTAATCGCTTTCTCGTGATAGGAGGATAAATATGCAACTAACTAAAGGACTTACCAAACACCACAAAAGAACAACAAAAAACTTCAAATTGATCTACTAAACACCACAAAGAACAACGGAATCATACCATAACAAAGGACAAGACTCCAAATTAGGGTTAGGTTAGGGCTAAAGTTAGAGTTAAGGTTTTCAAGTCTTTTGTCGTTCCTTGCAGCGTTTAGACTAGTACATCAGTTTGTTCTTTATGGTGTTACAGTCCTTTGCGATGTTTAGCAGTAGATCTGCAAACTTAATCTTTTTGCCGAACTCAAAAAAAGTCTTGAGCTGAAAACTTGAACTTGCAAATATTTTGGGCTGAGAACTTGAATGCGAACTCCAAGATATTTTAAGAAAGCTTGAGTTTATTTTCATTTGTACATGCTCAAGATAATCACTTTTTAGCCTAACTAAACTCTAAAGAACTTACCGGTAATAAGTTTTTAGGCCTACTGACTCGAACTCGCAAAAATGAAAATGCTGGACTCGAACTTGAACAGTTGCACCAGTAAAACAAGCTGAACTCGAACTTGACCCTGTTAAACTCCATAAAAAGTCGACCAAGCTCGCAGCCCTGTTTAGCAGGTTAGTAGGACCAAAGGTAGGACCCTAACTGTCTAATTTTACTGCTTCATTAAATTTATTTAAAATAAGATTCTGGTTTAATTAACCTACTGACGTGTTTTACGTGAACATCATCCAATACTACAGCATAATATCAGTTACCGGTACATCACGCAGCACATCCGCCCAGGAAGCCTCGCTTACAGACAGCGCACTACGCGTCACATGTTTCCCGCACATGTTCGGTACTTTAACGCTTTGAGCCTTACTTTTCGTAAAAATAAGCCCTTTACCGTCTTTACTATTTAAAAAGAACTCAGCAGTGAATCTGGATAAGATTAGAACAATATGTAACAAAAAAAAAAGAAAGTTAATGATTTAAAGTTTTTGTCTTGTTTAGACATCTTGACATATAATATTTAATCATCACATTTTGACATGCAAAAGGGGGAAATGAGGTTGAATCGGTAATAATCAAACTCGCTTGAGAATCGAGGTAAAATAATTCCACGGTGATTCTTAAAACTGGACGTTTTGACAACATAAATTCAGCTATCATCATCAAAAGTGTGCGCAAGGCAGCATACATTACAGTTTGTCTCATTTGCATACTATAAGCAGCACGATACTGGTATAAATTGCGAACCTACCCTACAAAACAATGTTCAAACAAAAGATAATTATCCTATCGGAAAATTAGTCAGCCACTTTGAATTCACCCAACCTTACTTCTCTTGGCTGCTTCTTCCCCTTTTTCCAATTTTTAAACGGCCAAGTTCTGCAAGTACTTTCTACTGATGAGACAGTTAAACTAGAAAGGCATCACGCATTAAGCAGGCTCTTACCTATGGACTACGCATTGACCTATGGAGTAGGGCGCACCAAAATTTCACTTATTTTCCAAACATGGACATCAATATGGCAATTTGTGAGGATTTCCCAAAAAATGTTTCTGTGAAAAAATCAGCGAGTTTCGTCAAGAATTCGAGCTACAACAGCATTTATAAGTTTTAGGGGGTATTTTCCTGAAATTTGGGGGAGCCAATTGATAAAAAGTGTATTTTTTACATATTTAGGATTTTTTTCAACTTCGGATGTAATGATATTTGCCTGTTAAGGTTCACTAATCGAACTAAGCATGATCTCGTATGTTCCCTTTATCACTGTTTAGGCATCAATAATAAAGGGTCTTTTCCGGGATAGAAAACAGAGGAACCTGAACTTTCGGCAACACCTTTTGCACAAAAGGAAATAGATGTTTAGCACATTTGCTTAGCATGTTGAAAGAATAGCTGAAACTCAAAAAATATCTGCAAAATCGTGCAAAAGTTACTTATAAACGGGTCATTCCATGCTTAATTTGAAACTGCATATCATCATATGTTCTCAATATCAACTTTTGCTAGTTCAAATGGAAGAGCATCAAAAATGATTTAGCCAGACAAAAAAATTTTCTAAATATGTCAAACAGTTTTCGAGTTAAAGCAGTTTGAAAATTTTGCCACTAGGGAGAGATTTTGGCCCCGCTTTTTAAAAGAATGATTGTAACTTTAATTTTACAAGTGTGAGATGCATGAAAATTGATATTTAGGGGTTTTCAGGGTCAAGGAATTCAATTTTGATGTCAAAACAACACTTTTTTGAGTCTTTCTTACTCAAAATTTGATTTTAAAGTTTTAAGTATGTATCACTTTGGGAGCAAATTTTGGGGTGTTGGCGCACGGCTACATCACCATTTTTTTGTTTGTTACATATTACTTTACATCTGTTTTAACAAATCAGAAAGTTTTTTATTTACTTTTAGTATTCAGTGAAATAATGAGTAATTTTCAAATGATGTTTTTTTTCTCATAACTCTTGGTCATATACGCAAGAACTATAGTTTTGCCATGTCTATTTCTTCAACCATGTTTAATTTAAAATCCAACCATATTTCTTAAAAAACTAAACATCATGTAGAAAATATTGAATATAAAATACATCCTAAATCCATTGACCCTAGGCAATGAGCAACACTATATGACCATTTTTTACAGATTGAGCAAACTTGTGTGATATCATCAACGAATAGAACTTCACGCTTATCCTGAATAATCTGACCCAATGCACACTTAATTTAGATATTGAGAAAGCAATTGTACGAATAAACAGTTCATGAATTTCAGTTTAACGTGCCAATTAGCAACAGAGTAAATTAATTATACTGAATATCTTGGAAAAGGACATTGAAAACAGAAGGATCAAATTTAACAAAATTAGCAACCCAAAATCACACGACTTTTTAGAAATTCACAACACTAAACCAAAACCAAACCTTTAATTTCCCCAAAAAAAATTATCACATGGGCTTAATGCAACTAATCAGAAACACATTTACCCAGTAGAAGGGTTTTCATACCAAGAAATAACGAAATACAAATATCACAAAATTGTCATTATTTGCAAAGTGTCATAGTCTAATTTTTGAGATTATTGGAATTTACTTCCAATGTTTCTTTCTCCATGTAAGCCAAGTCAGCTTCAGCAATAGAATACTTTCTTCCAGTTGATGTAGCTGCAGTTGGAGGTGAAAGAACACACACAATATTCTCAACTGGAACCCAACAGATATCGTCTCGTGATGGCAAACTGAAGTACGAACTTGGACCATGGGGAGACATGAACTTGACACAAGCTTCATCATTGTTGCCACATATCTCATTAACAATACCAATCCACCAAAAGGAATTATACTTGCAAGCTACAAAGTCATACAGTTTGAAATTCTTTGCAGATGAACGAATATCAGAAAAGTGGTGCACTACAGCCAACAATGAATCTTCACTAGTACGTTTATAACCAATGGCATTTTCAGAGACAGGGATGAAGTGGTGAAAAGATCGGGTTCCAGGAATGGTTGAACCATAGTTAATTCGCTTGGCCAATTCAACTTTTGCTGTAGTTAAAATTGACTTTGGGAGAAAGAAAAATTGGATACCTTCAATGTTGGATTTGCAAAAATCAAAAAGAGCCTGTGAAGACAAAATTTGACCAGATAAGGGTCTTTGTAAGCTTACTCGTGCGGCTAACCTTTTCACTGTACCACCTACACCATCGTATGGTGATTTGCCATGACTTGTGGCAAAAAAACTCCAAGTTGCGGAAAATTTGAAATCCAGTTGGTGTAAGCACAAATTCAACATATTTTTGTAATTTTTATATTGGCCAGCACAACCATCAGAAAAGTATTCAATTGATTTAATTTGAGGGGATAGGGAAGAAACTATAGTCGTGACCTGACGAAGAAGCTCATGCACAAACACGGTATCATGATTTAGATCATCAGATATACAGCAAAGTGCAGAGCTTGTCTTGCATTTTGTAATAAATGACAACTGGATGAATTGTGCATTGACTTTGGTTCCAATGAAATCCTTGAATTTCGTCCTGTACGTGGAATTGATAATTTTCTGCAAAGTCGAGCAATACTATGCAAGAAATGGAATCCAAACAATTTTTTCTGGTAGTCAGATATCTAGACTGGCATCTGGCTATGTATGAATGTGAAGTGAGGTTGTCAATGGCATCACAAAGTATGTCAATATATTCCATGGGTGAAGATACCAAAGTTCGCATTGTACATCGGTCAGTTGTTTCCCACTGCTGATAAACAATAGGTTCATCATCATCATCATCTATCTCAGAATGCAGAAACTCTTTCAAAGCTACTTTTCTAGCACAATTACTGCAACGGTGCATCATGCAAATTTTATTGTCAGTGTCACAAACAACACGAGCCATTAAATCTTTGTAATTTTCTTTGATGCTTGCACCACTTGTTAGGAGCACAGCATTTTGATGATAAGTGCACACGCAAACTGAATGGGTGCCACTTGATGAACATGTGACACACCATTTTGGTCTCAACGAACAAAACTTGGATAAGCCAATCTTCATGTCGGGATTTGTTTCCAAAAAGGCATTGTGCAACTCTTTCAAGTTACACAGAAGCAAACGCTTTTGCATATGAACATTTTTGTTAATACTGACAAAATTTTTCACTCCTGGCATGCATCGACTATATTGATCATTTTGGTAAAAATCTAAAACAGCTTGTTGTATTGTGTCAAGCAGAGCAGTTTTGCATTGATAATTTGGAGGTTGTGCAAACACACCTTTTTCTGCTCTCAAATTGACTGACTTAAATAATTGGTAACATCAAAAAACATAGCTGATTTGTTGATAGACCAAGAAATTGGTGCACAAGTCAAAAGCTGAATCTTTTCTCTAGAGTTACTTGACTGTACGATCTTTTCCTTAATGCTGTGCAAAAAACACATATAATCGATTTCAGCCTGTTGCAGAGACTGAAAATCTGGAAGAGAAGGCGTTGATGGTGGATCTAAAAGACTTGGTGCAGGCACACCAATTGACGAAGAAAAAGAAGATTCTAAGTTTCGCACCACTTTAGTAATTTTCTTTTTTGCTTCAAGCATTCTTGCTTGTTTTGGCAAAGCATGAGATGAAGCTACTGGCGACACTCCCACTGCAGCTAAACTGGTATCTAACTTGCGCTTTGCCGATTGCTTGGAATATGATTCTTCCCAGCTTGCAGCGGAGCTAACGCTTTGACTTGAAGTGCTTTCAGCATCACTTTCAGGGTTTTTCATTTTTGAAATTTTATCGTAGCACTTTGAACATACTTTCCAGCCTGGGATAACCTAAAATGAGTGCTTTTCTAATTGCTGTGCCAATTCCAATCTTATAGTTACAGCACCTTTGACTTTTTTAGAATGATGGCCAAATATTGATTTCTTCATCTTTATCCTCCTATCACGAGAAAGCGACGGAGGCGCTATGCGTAGGACGAATCCAGACTCGCTTAGGAGTTGCCTTTGTTTCCAAGTTTTCCGCTTAAATTTTCTTCTGACTTTTTTTTGATTTGCTGCTTGCCAGATTCCACCAAGCAGAGATAATCATCGTGAAGCATCTTATCCAAGGACGCAACAACGAGACTAGGTTGGGAGGTGAACCATCAACCTTGCGATCATGGTCGTCGTAAAAACGACGCTCCGAACCACTACGCCACGCTGCCGACATGTAGCAACATTTTGAGAACTTTTTGGTAAATGCACTTTCCAGATATAACTTATGATCAAAGTCCGTATAACTTCGTTTAAGTTATGCGGATCATTCGTTCCATTGTTAAGCGACAATGGAAGCCAAAATGTGTCCAAAAAAACAAAAGCCGCCTATCTTTTATAACGTAAAAACGATGTTTAATGTTACAAAAAACGCGATAATTTCAGTTGTAGTAGTTCAATTTTAAAAATTTAAATTTTGTAATGAAGATCTTGAATTAAGCCATCGTTTAATGCAACTTTTAAAAATATTGAACGTTGTTTACACACTTTCCGATCGTAGTAAACTTGGACCTCTGCTTGGAACCCGCTAAATGCAGCAATCGCTTATCTTTTGCAATAAACAAAAACGTATGAAGCGTGTTATGAAATACTTTACAGCTTTAATTATGCTTTTTCTAATAGAAAAATTGTAATTTTATTGTGACGCTACCGGTACTGCTTTTTACTAGTACTTGGTTAAAAATTGAAGAAACCGGTAAATATTTATAGCCTACCATTTAAATTAGCAAACATCTAAACCTGTTGCTTGCAATTCTTTAGCGTGAAAGTCATATCAAGCGAATTAAATTCGTCCTCCACTGTGTGTGCTTTGATCAAGTATTAGATTAGGTACAATGGTAGCTATGGTAGGTATAAATTTTTATTAAGATTTATTTTTCTGAAGACAAATTTTGCATGAACTCCAGTGGGCTAATTTAGCAGTATCGATCGAGGAATCCAGGAAGGCCCATAACAGGGACATCTTAAAACATCATTTGCCGTAAACTGATCTGCAGGTCTAATTTTTGTGCTACATTAGGCTATGTTACGAAGTACCGGTATGTAAGGTAGTTGTTTTTGTAGAGGTATTTTGGCTAGGCTATATTTATTCTTAGTGGGGTCGCTTGGCTACGAATCTGCTCTTGCGTAGGCTATTCCATGGCGTTTATAACCAATTAATTTTGACCGACAAAAGTGCTTGCGTGGCAATGTTTGAGATTGACTTGAAGGGGGGCGGGCGGGTCGGCCTCACTGAGCACTATCACAATATCACAATCGTTGATTACTATATCTTCAAACTAATACTTGTGCAAGAAAATAAAAAGTCCTTACAGTGCTCCGATGACGGCGGCGACACGTTATAGGATACTTTCCGTCAATGTCAATTTCATCTTCATATCAGTTAAGAATCGTAGCTTTATGGCTTAATAGACTGAAGCGCTCAAAGTTATGATGGCGATGACAAATGTTGAGTAAGCAGTAGGCTAAGCACAAAAATCTCATACAATCATAGTTGTTCTTTATTCTGTGAATAAGACATTCACAACAACAATCAATAACACACTATAACCAATAAACAAAAAAAGAAAACCAATCAAAATTTCACATGACATTCTAAGCAATTCCACGCTTTGCAGCGCTCTTACTAGCGAATTGACGATCAGCTCTTAATCTGCTAGCAACACCTTTCTCACAAATGAAAAACCTTAGCTTTAAGTAATAATCTTCAACTTTGTCAATAATATCGGTATGGCAAATGGGTCGTGTCGGTATCTCAGACGCTACAGCTCTCTTAATAAAAGAAGTCGGATCTCTAGCATAAACTGCTTGGGCAATATTCGATCGAAATGCAATTTCGACATGCTTTAGAAAATCTAATACTACAGACGATGGATGACAAAGATAAAACGTAGCATCGCATACATCAAACTGCATAGGATTTTTCACAAACGATTTTATGAGGGTTAACATAGAGATGTTACTAAAGACTAAATGATCGGAATCCAAATTTGTCAAAACCTGTGTGCAAAAAGAACAGGTCAATTTCTTCAAAACTTTTTTAACAGCCCAACCACAGATGTAATAAAAGCCATTCATTTCGCACTCGTTACCCAAAAAGGCTAAAGCTTCATCGATGATAACTGGGTCAGCAATTGGTGGTTCAGGATCATCACTGCCTGGCTGGTTGATGAACTCCAGTAAATGAGGAGTATCATCTTCCTCATAGCAGGAACCTTTCCGGATATACAACAGTTGGGACAGGCAAACTAGCTTTAGAGCTGTGCGAAACTTCGAGGCACGCGGATGGCTTACACCTTTATTTCTGACTTGGGAGAAGACATTTTCAAGAGCATCTTGAGAAATGTGTCCAGGTAGTAAAAATGCAAGCCTCTTGCTTTCCACAACCAGGTCAGTATGAAGTGCAAGCAGGCTCCTTGTAGTAAGTTGAAGGCCAGTTTGAATTGGCTTCCAGGAGCTGCTTTTGCTGCTGGTTTTGGGTGCAAAGTTTATATCTTCAGAAACTTCGCACATCTATTATAAAAAAATCTTAATTAGGTATGAAAAAATAAACGATACAAATACAACAACAGCAACTTTTACATTTTTTACCTCATTTAAAATATTCAGTTGCCGGGTTGAATTTTCGAATAAACCTCCCGCAATGCGACGCGTGTTGACAATGTCAAACCAGCTGTTCACAAACTCGCAGAAAAAAGCGGTGGTCAAGGCGTTGGGATCCATTTTTTCCATTTGTACCATCGTTCTGAGAGCCGAAGCCGTGCTGTGACTTAACACCTTGAAATAATTGCAGATTTAAAATGTAAGAAGTCAATGTATTAAACATAACTATTATTTTACTAACCTGTGCTGCTAAGTCAACTCTCATTTTCTCAAATGGGGTTGGAAAAATGTGATTTTTCCTCAACTTCGGAGCAAGTTTAAAAGTGCACTTTTCATCGTGTACAATCAACTTCTCAATCCATGAGATGAAACCTGAGGAACACAATTGTAAGTGTTAAGTTAAGGTTAAACGATCAGATGTAGTGGACGCTTGCTTGGAAATAGTTCATTGAATGCATGTTGATCTAAAGCAATCAGATACAACTGTGGATAAATACGTACAAAGCAAAACGATCGACACTAAACAATAACAATTATAATACCTACCACAGCTGTGGGGAAATTGTATTTCGCAACGCAACTGCTGGGAAGAGTGATATCATTATTAAGAAGAGAAGTACGGAAACTTTTCAGATGAGGAGGGTCAGCGAAGAAGTAGATTCGTTCATCAGATGATGGGTGAACCGTACTTACAATGACGTCATTTCTAACAAAACAATACACTTTTGACCGACATTTTATTCGTTGCCACAGATCCAACAGAACAAAACTAGAATAAAACGTTAATTGAAAGCGGAAAATACATGGTTACTGACCTTTTGCTTTTAATACCAGCACTTTTCCACATGCTTTGATTTGATGGGCCCATATCAGATACAATGCCCTTGACTTTAATGTTTCGCACAGACAGTTCTTCAATTATCTTTTGAGTGACTGTCCACAAATCTGTCCCACGCATACATGATCCAGTGTAATAAAACGCTGTTAAACACAAAAAAGCTTTCTTACAAACTTAATCATCAGAATAACCCAAAATTATAAACAAAACATCGCTTTGGACACCAAGTTTTTATGATTTGCAGGTATAAACATTACACACCTATAACTTGTTTCCAATTTTCAGCTAGGCCTTTGGCCATGTACACAAGTGCATGTGTTGCTTCCAAGCCTTCAAATCGATCTTGGGAAAACTCTGGACTTATGGTTCCTACAAAGCGCCTTAAGGTCGGATCGTATTCCACGCCTGGTAAAATTTGCATCTCGTCCAGAACCAAAATACAGTAAGTGTGTTGATCTGTTGCACATGCTATTGATTCCATGTAATCCAAAATTTTGTATTGAATTCCGGGTTCCAAGTGTAATTTCTTCACTCTTTCGCAAAGTGTACGATACGACGGTAACGGGAAGGACAACTTTCGAAGATATTCGTAACTGAACATAAAATCATAAATTTTAGCTTTGTTTATTGATGATTTTTATTAAAAAAATAAGATATCACTGAGCAAAATTGTTATATGCATTACCCGTACAAAACACCTACCCGTTGGCACCAAGCATTAGCCTCATTTTCAAACTATCTTTAATAGTTTTGGATGACCAGGCAGGAACTTTTGATGATGCAGGTATTTGTAGTGCATCAAGCTGGTCACCATTCCAAATGCCTTGGACCCTTTGTTTGCATTGTTCTAACTGCTTTTCCAGTTGTTGAATCTGAACATATTGAATAGTGACTATCGGCACATGATCAATAAAATAATGATATACTTTGCATGATTTAGCAGTAGTGCGTTGCACTTAGCATTAGAATCTAAAAATACCGTAGCTACTATACAGACAATATAAAATAATTTCTAATTACTTTCCATTTCAGCCTTCGGTTTCGTAATTTAGTTTCAGCACATGATTGGCAGTTCGAAGTCTCTTCTTCATAGTCTTCATCCAATGGTAATAATGCATGCTCAATGTCGTTTTCACTATCAACCACAGCAATAGATTGAGCATAAGCATGTTCTTGCCACACGCCTGAAAATTTTCAGTGCGAAATTCAATACAGTTTTACATCAAACTAGGCTATTTAATGTCTGCAACACAGTACCATTACTTGCGAATTAATAGGCTAACCCGATGCTTGTAGCTAATCAAAGATTTTGTGCCAACACTGAGACTCGCTTATTGTACGTAAGCTTAAGCGTTACATAGAACTTAATTTAATCGAAATTTTTCAACACAACATGTACGGTACATGAAATTATTGATACCACACAATGCACATATCTACTTGCAAGCACTAGCCAGTGCTTGAATAAGTTATATGAATTACTATCAATACCGTACAGTATGTATATGTAGGGCCTACTGGTTGTTTTATAATTTATACATACTTTTTGCGATTAAATCATTATCATGTTCATTTAAAACTTCAGATTCCTTGGTGCTGTTGTAGGTTGACCTTCTGTTAACTTTCTTAGAATGTGGCATATTTTCGAACAAGGTAGGAACTGCATCTCTTTTTAATTTTTTTTCAGAGAAATTGTTGAATTGGCTCTCCTCAAAATGTTTCTACAAATAACCATTAATTTTGTAATAAAAAATTTCAGTAAATTATGTTTTTCCGGAAAAGCTGTGCAAAACAAAACATTGTAATCACATCTCAGCTATTGGCAATTGCTGATTAGACTACAGCGTAACAAAAACTGAGTTCTAACTCACTGTCCAGTCACAAGAATAAAAACTATATTTTTGAGCTAGTGCACCCAACCTGCTATTCTACTACTTTCAAAAACTGGGACTGGGAGATTGTTAATAAGCTAACATCTGTAACACTGTGTACACACATACAGTGATAATGATCGTATTGCTGTGCCTGTGCTACTGCTAGCAGATATCTGGGTAGGTATGTACTATGTAGCCTATGCAACCTTACTTCACAAATTCTACTGTGTTTTGTTGCTTTCCATTTTGCCCTCCTGCGATTGACTTCCCAAGCTCTGAACTTCATTTTTTTTTGTTGGAAATCTATATAGCTTCAACCCTTTTTCGCTTCTGCTGGTGCAATTAGGAGCCGAACAAGAAGACATCCTGATGTTGGCCTACCGGTACTACAGATCATTCCCAAAACATCATTAGTTGCCTACCAAGCAATAGCTTAAAGTACTGATATTATTCTTAAAAACAATATAAAACAACTCAAGGGTGAGCAAACGCAAATAATATTCATACCTACAGCCAAAAATCACGACTGTGCAGGCTTTTCCACTGACCCAGCATCACCTAGGCTAAGCCTACCTACAGGCACGCCATTGCTAGCACACTGCATATAGGCTACAAAGGTGTGAAAAAAACTTACTTTAAAAGAGTTTTCTTGCTTCTATGATACCTCTCCACTAGCAAATTAGGCTTAGACAGCTTTATAAGCCATCGCAAACCTAGCAGTTTCCCAGCTTACAGCATACGAACTTCAGCTTTTTGGACACATTTTGAGCTCCATGTTTTGGCGGGAGATCCTGTCCGCGCAACTTATACGAAGTTATACGGACTTTGCTTATGATGATGCAAACATATTGACTCCATTAAACCGGCCTTGTCTTTTATCTGAGCTCTCCATAAGACCAAAGCTTGTTCCTCTTCCGATAGCACTTTGAAATCATTGAGTGCAATTTTTCTGCTCAGGGTAGTTTTATGGCATAATCCATCTTTTAAAATCTTTCCCAAACTACAAGGATTCATGGTAAGGTTATCAATTCAAGTCTTTGCAAAGCAGTTTACTAACGTTATTACTTCTCTGTCAACTTATACTTACAATATCTGAAGATAATCACACAACCAGATTAAAATCAGGGTGCCTGATCACCTACTGACTGAAATTTAGCTCTAGACTATAAAGATAATTTCTAATTCATAGTTGTCTGCTTGCTTGTTTAATTGGGCTTTTCCTCTAACTTTCCCAAATTATTGCTAAAATAAAAAAAAATGCAGATATAGTTGGCGGTACCTCCGTATCTTAACAGACAATGGGTATATCACCTGTACTCCAGTTTTGCAGACCACTGCACTCTTAATCTTTTTAATAATTTCCATTAGGCCACAAAGCTGCACTTGTCATGACATATCAACCTCTTTTAAACTGCAAAATCAGCTTTTCACCATTGAGAAGGAGTTTCCCGCCATTATTTTCCAAAAAGGGCGGGAACTCGATCAAAATATTTGCAATTTAACCACGCATGTCAAAACTGTTTAAAATACCATGTTGAATTAAAAAGTAAACAAACATCTGGTATCTTTGAAAAAAAAAATGCTACACACTATCTTTCAAAAAAAAAAAATTATGCGTTTACCCACTTGCCAACACCCTCAATTGTCGGCAGCGTGGCGTAGTGGTTCGGAGCGTCGTTTTTACGACGACCATGATCGCAAGGTTAATGGTTCCACTCCCAACCTAGTCTCGTTGTTGCGTCCTTGGATAAGATGCTTCACGATGATTATCTCTGCTTGGTGGAATCTGGTAAGCAGCAAATTAAAGAAGTCAGAAGAAAATTCAACCGGAAAACAAAGGCAACTCCTAAGCGAGTCTGGATTCGTCCTACGCATAGCGCCTCCGTCGCTTTCTCGTGATAGGAGGATAAAGATGAAGAAATCAGAAACCAAAATTGTCTCCCAATTAGGGAGAGACGAAAATATTACAACTAAATTTACCCTATTATGGACACGTTTTTTTGCAAATATGATGTCAGAAATGAATTCCTTGACCTCAAAAACCCCTTGTAGCTAATTTTGGTGCTTCTACCTATAATAGAACTCTTTCAAATGCATTTTTTTCTAAATGCGAGGACAAAATCTCCCTCTAGTGGCCAAAAATTTAAATGACGATAACTTGGAAACTACTAAAGATATTCAAAAAACATTTTTTTGTTAGTGATCATTTTGCTAGTGGGTTGAGTTAAATCCTAAAAGAGCTAGTTTCATGACATAAGGTTAATGAAAAAGTCATAAATTTCAAATTAAGCATGGAATGACCCAAACGAGAAAAAATGATCTAAAAAGGACCTTGTTCAGTTATAATATCAAAAGATCATGCTTAGTTCGATTAGTGACCCTTAACAGGCAAATATCATTACATCCAAAGTAGAACAAAAATCCTAAATACGTAAAAATACACTTTTTATCAATTGGCACCCCCAAATTTCAGGAAAATACCCCCTAAAATTTAAAAATGCTGCTGCAGCTCGAATTCTTGACGAAACTCGCTGATTTTTTCACAGAAACATTTTTTAGGGAATCCTCACAGATTGCCAAGTTTGGAAAAAAAGTGAAATTTTGGTGCGCCCTACTATGGAGCAGCTGGAATACGAACGGATTTCAAAAAACGGTGGTTTCTCTACTAGCTGTTAAGAAGGCTATAGTATAAAACAACCTGAAGAGTCAAACTAACTAATCATAATTGGACTTACAAGCTGATTCAATGCACCCAAATCACTGGCACTGAAGCAGATTATTGCACAGATTGTATTTCCACACAGAATCGCAGCAACAATTATGCGTAAACACAGTTATTATCAAAACACTATTTTTCAAATTAATTATTAAAAACACTACGCAAAAGGCATTGCTACAAAAACATCTCACAACAGCAACATATTACACGATTAACGAGTTCTTAGATGAAATTATAAAATTGGAAACTTTTAACACGATAAAGTCAAAGCATTAACATTCACAATAGGATAAAATCGTGGAAATACGGGAAAACCTATAGAACTTCATACTTATATTTAGTTTTTTAAAATAAAAACTGAACAAAAACATAAGAATATACAGTAATTAGGCCTATGGCAAAACTAACAAGCTCATAGCACCAGAGTTCCGGATTAAGCACCTTTAAGAAAGCACCAATGGTCAAAATGAAATACGGACAAAATACTTAATAGCACTTGTTGAGTTAGAATTGCTTTTGCTGTACAAACTTCTGCAGCGTTTAAACAAAATGAATGAAAGTATTTTTAGCAGCAGCCTACATTATTAGACTGAAACACTTAGGCCTGCACATGGGAAATCAAGAAACAACGGAACGCATGAATAACACAGTTAAAATTGTACGATTAAGATCGATTAACCATCAGAGAGCTTTGCAAAATGGTTGAAAAACAATTTAAAGATGAGGCAATTAAAAGCGTGATTGAAAGTGCCTGTAGTAGGCTAAATATGAAGAATAACAAAATACGGTACTTTATGCAGTAACCTTAAGTACGTAAAGCACTACGATATCGGACATTAGAACTGAAAAGCACTCGAAAGTTAAAGAAACCTTCTAAAGGTTTAATGCTTGAAAGTTAAAACGTAGTATAACTTTCCTCATTATTTTCTGGTAAGTTGGGGTACAAATTAGAAGTTCCCCCATCGATGGAAATTGAAACTTCGTCCGGTGAAAGATGCTGCGAATTACTTACATCCATCCCGATGAGTTCCTGCAAAAATTATTGATGGAAACTTACAAAGGTCTTGGTAAAAAAGCGCAGCTAATCCAATTAACAGTAAATTGTACCTCTTTACGTTTCCGAATTCTGAGCAAATTGCGGCATTTCCTTTCATTTGGAAAGTTTTAAGCATAACAGAAGAAAAAAAAATTTGAAAATTAAGAAACCATAACAAGACGGTATTGCAAGCACTATAACTAACCTGCTGCACAATGCACATATGTAATAGCGGTAAAAATATGAAACCTAGCATGAAGTCATAAGCACTGGTAGTGGTATAGCCATCATGATGAGCCCTCCAACGAATTTCAAGTATTTTGCACATATAGGATTAAGTACGCCAAGGTTAACATAGGCAAAAAAACAAATCTCGCCAAGCCCAAATTTAGATTTTCTCCGGCCACGAGTCTGGATAAAACTGCAGCAGAACAGCAGAAATCCAATCCCCCAAAAAAATTATAGTGAAAAAAGAGTCGACACGAAGCTTTGATGAATCGTAAGTTTTCCAAAGAGCAGTTTTCCACCCATGCAACCAACTAGGCGAAGCAACAAAGTCTAAATTCCCAATTTCACCCTAGAGCGGTCTTATTAGACCACCAAATATTTGCTGAAGTCCAGAAATATGGCAATAAAATGCCTAATATGGCAATAAAATATCTAAAATGCCTAAAGAAATTATGGACGTTTTTTTAGGAATCGACCACTAAGGACCAATGAAACCGAAATGGACCAGGGCCACTCATTGTCCAAAGCCGGTCCTGCGGGTAGCGACAGCCTTAAACCTTAGAACTGTATTTTAGTAACAGCTAACTAGGCTAGTAATTTAACTGCATAACACGATCAATATAATATATCTTAATAGTCATCCTAAAAAGGTAATAATACTATTACTACATTCCACGATTATTTTGCTACGGTGCTTTTTAGTTACATCAAGTGAAAAATTACAATGAGCTCAAAATGCAGTGAATAATTACCCAGTAATCCACACACAAGCTAAACCTAAGTTATCGTAAAACTAGCGGGGCCAAACACACTACATACTACATCAAACAAATGAGCGATTTTTAAAAACTTAAGTAATTTAAAAACACACGGAAAGTAGGGAGTCGTGCGAGCACGATTTGAAATTGTCAAGTAATTTACTGCAACCGAAGGAAGAACCAACACATTTTAACATAAAAAGGTAGCAAGACGGCGAAAGTAACCTATATTGTTTCGTTTTCTCACTTTTATAAGGAGTTAATTGGTTAATTTCGCCAGTATAGGTAAGGGCAAGGGAAAGCAGGTACTTTCAGCACACAATTAGCCTGTTTCCACTCAAAACGTGGGCTTTCTAAACGTGGGCCGAGTTCAAAGTGGGTTTTTTCAGCCCACTTTTTCCAAAAACCCTTGCTCATTAAGACCAGCTCTTTACTTGCCTCCAAGAAAGCCCACGATTATGCTGAAATTAGCCCCAAGAAAGCTTGAAACCACCGGACTAGAACAAAGCCCGCGGGCCAAAAGCTCACGATTTTTGAACATGGAAATAGGCCATTTGCAAATAGCGGCCCACCAATTATTATACCAATCATAAAGTGCCGAACGCTGTTAGTGGACATACAGGACAAACAACGCGCATGTACATAACCCTTCGCGCTTCTCGCCTGCGATGAGTGCCTGCCGGGAAGCAGACAATTCTATTTCCAAAGCGCTTCGCGTAACCCGATCGGCGATTAAACCCCCGTCGCTCAGCTACCAAACGAATTTGTGGCGACAATTTATTCGATCAAAGCGACGAATAGAGATATCTAATCTTCAATGTTTGCCTGGTTATGAAATCGGATGGTCAGTATACTGTCAGTAAGCATTGCAAGAATCAAAGATTGCCTTCAATTACAAATTGGTATTTTCATTATTACAATCACGCAATAAAGCATGCAAAAATGCGTGTAATTCAATCACTCTCAATACGATGGTGCTAATGCTGATACCTTTCACTAGACAAGTGATTAGGGCTTGAATTTTCAATGGTAGGCAACGGGCTTATCTTAGTCGAAATGCGACCCATAACTACTGGTCTTTTAGGTAGGGACATGATATGCTGCTGAAAAATTAAATTTGATTTCGGGTTTCGCATCTATAACGAGCAATATAGCAAATCCTAGCGAACATAACCACTTCTGGCGCACATGGTTAACTCATTGCTTAGCCCGTAACACAAAAATAATTACTTAATTAGTATCTGTCTTCGTGTTTTATCACCCAGCCAAGAAAGCAGTCGCAAATAAAAATAATTCAATGAAAGATTAGAGCTATTTCCAGTTTTCTTTAACCCTCCGTCGGGCACAACTGATCTGACAGGCACACAGATGACGTAACCGCTTGTGTCTTGAGTTCTGACTGGCGATGTCGAACACACTTCTAAACCAACCACAGATACCACGTGCTGGGAAACAACAATTAGAGCAATTGCAGATTTAACATTTTTGAAGGCAGATATAGCGTAAGAGATCTCTTAGGCACATTGCGCCCGATTACGTTATTAATTTTATTATCAGTTTTAAGAAAAAGCTTTTCAATTTTTTTTACTTGTACTGTGTATCTAAGGCAACAATGCATAGTGATCGATAGTACAGTCCTACTTCTTTTAAAATCAGCGCTTAATTTTTTGCTATTTTTATGCTATTTAATTTCAGGCATATACGCTAAAATAATGAGCGATGCTGATAGACATTGCGCCCGATTACGTTATGAGTTTCAAGAAAGGACGTTTCAATTTTTTTTTAAGGCAACAATGCATACTGTCGGCTACCTAAGTCTGGCTCCGAACGTTTTTGCATTGAATTATAATTTTATAGAAGTATCTTTAACGTTGTGCCCACGAGGCACATTAGGCCCGATCGTGCGACAAATCACATTGCGCCCGACGAAGGGTTAAAGAGGAGTGCAATTTTTTTCAAAAATATTAAACAAAGTTTTTTACTCACGATATTTTACGGCTTAATTGAGCTAAAATCTGATTTATTTATAAACAAAAAATCACTTAAACACCGATCTTCTCTTCAGTAAGTTCACAGGTTCTAACAATCGTAAATAAAATCGAACTTACCGCTGCATCTTCAGTTAATTTTTCAGCCAGATTGGACACAAGCACATACATATCAGGCCGGAAGCGAGGATTGGCGTTCCAGCAGCTTTCAATCATTGAAAACCTTCACGAAAAATTACATCGCAATTAAAAGTTATCAACTGCTGTTACTGCGTGCTATCGTGGGCGTAGGACTAAAATGCATATAATGTTTAATGAACGAACAAACAACTGCGATTATTTTCAAATCATACTGAACTGAAAATTCAACAGTAATAGAGGGAGACTGCGAAGTGAGCTTGCGCTCTTTGAGTAAGCAGCCACCCGGTCTACATGTCCAATGCGATCTGTTCCTGTCGTGAATCGAACCCGTCACGCAGGATTCGTCACCTGCGCGCGGTTCCGCTAGGCCATGTTGACTGACAAAGTGATTATGTTCATGTAGATATAGAATTCTTTGCTTCTTTACATACCGGTAACTCTGTAGAAAATCGATGAAATTATTGAATACCGATAAAAAATGCAGCCATAAATCATTATAGTTTGCAATAAAAAAGCAATAATTTTCCTGGACCAACAAGCGATGTGTTTTCTGAAACCAATACTAAATTAATAGCGGAAAGTAGCTTGATTTAGCTAGAATAATATTTTATGGAAGTATAATTCTTCTAACATCAGGAAATTAGTGACAACTTAAAGAAGCGGCTCCGATGGCTGAGTGGCAAGAGCATCCGCCTCTGTAGCTGCAGACTCGGGTTTGATTCCGAGTCTGGTCAAACCAATGACTTCAAAATTGGTATTTACAGCTTCCCTGCTTGACGCTCAGCATTTAAGGCACAGTGTGGAGAACAAGCCGGAAAGTTCGCTTGTGCCGTTGGAAAAGGCACTCAGCGGGATTCCCCCATCTCAGAGTGGTGGACAGATGGCTGGCAACTCCTAAGCGAGCTCGTATAGCGCTTTGATCGCTTTCTCGTGACAGGAGAATAAATATGCAACTAAACACAAAAAATACAACTCTGCTGCGCCGCACGTAAAAATTGGTGCTAGAGAGTTATACTTAAGAAACTTATCAACTATGACCTCGCCTGAAAAAGGTTCTCTTTATGCAAATTGCTGTGGAATAATCTACAACTTAACAACAACTTAAAAGTCTGGAACTATTAAACCGAAAATAATACTAGCTGTTTGAAACATTTTAAATCTACCATTCAGAGTCCTTAAAAACGAAAATCAGGCTCTTACAACGAAGAAAATTATGGAAACAAGCCGGCCGATTTGCTCGGTTGTCAAGGCATTGCCATTGGTAGCCATTGGAGCTGCGTAGCCCAAGCGCTAAACCAGAGCCGGCGGCAGAGCACTCGACTTAGGGGGGCAAAGCGTTTATCAGGGGAAGCTAATATTCGAAATTAAGCACAACAGCCGCTTTCTTGAAAGGAGTAATCTTGTTGATTGGGGGGGCCATGCATGGAGATTGGGGGGGGGGGCAGGCCCAACTGGTTTGGCGCCGGCCCTGCGCTAAGCCGCGGAGATGGGCCCCGCCACTCGTTACACGCTTCGGCGTTACACCGCGAGCATAATGAAGAATTTTGATTTGTTTCATTATTTATATATTTTGAGTCTCAGTTTTTTTTTATGAGGTAATTTTCAAATTATATCGAACAAATTTATTTTTCGCACCTGGAAATTTCCTTTGAAAAAAAGCTTGTTAAATCTTTTTAGATTTAGTTATAGCAAGCAACAACAAGCCGAACTCACAAAACTAATATGTGCGAACAAATTTATAGCAGTACTAACATAACTTACAGAGCATCAGAGCATCCAAGAGGTTTCTGCAATCGGTTATCATCTTCCAAGTACTTTTTGATGTCATCATCATGGACAAGTTCGTAGGGAATCGAACCCCGGGTCGCAATTTCCCACATCACCACACCGTACGACCAACTAAACGTAACAAAAAGTAAACAACAAGGAAAAGTATCAGGAGACAAAATAAAGTTGCAGTAATTCTTAAAACTGGACGTTTCGGCAACATAGATTCAGCTGTCATCATTAGCAAGGCAGTACAAAACTGATAAAAGTGCCTTGCTTACACTGCTGATGATGAAAGCAGAAGCAGTATTGCCGAAAGAATTACCGTGGCTTGATTTTTTCTCCTTAAGGTATTTTCGCAAAATGATGCAAATCCAAATGATTTTAAGAATAAGTTTTACGACAATCAATTCTTTTGTACTAAGCAGAAATTGCATTGCGCACCATGTACGGCACCACGAAAATATGTGATTCTATTTCCAAAGCTACTGACCAACAGAGGCCAACGTAAAAAGTGTGTGCTTATTAGTACTCTGCGTTGCTTGTCAATTCAACATTATAACACAATCCGTCCACCAGAGGTGCACGTTTGTAACCGAAGCAAAATAGCAAGGACCACGTACTTCCTATCCCTTCTTGCTTTGAGAGGAAATTAAGCAAATTATAGATATATGGTCAACTGCTTTTATTCCATAAGTCAAACCTATGAATACCGCCTGCCCTGTTGCAATAGCTAAGTACAGCAAGATTCTAGGCCTACGGAATGAAATTGTCAATTCACTACCGATCTCTATGCAATAAACTTGGCGTAGTCTATTTGCATTATAGTTTTAACGTAGTAAAAAGAATTGCAGACTTACACATCGGAAGGTGCAGTGCTTAAGTCTCCATGTAAAACTTCAATGGCCAGCCATCTCAATCTGTTATCATTTTCCTGCAAAAAAAGTCATAGGTTCAAAATGAACATGGATATCTTATACGGCTTGCATTGATGCAGCAAAGTCCAGATTGAAACATCATTTCATTCGGTTCTGACATTCTCCAACCAACACCCTCTTTACCAATCTCTACAAAAAAGCCAGACAAAATCATAAAAGTTTGGACAGCAGGCCCAATTTTTAACAACCATTTCATCCGATCAAATGCATCAGTGTGCTGTAAATTTCGCATTTTCAGG
The DNA here is from genome assembly GCA_964006365.1 of Trididemnum miniatum. Classification (NCBI taxonomy): domain Eukaryota; kingdom Metazoa; phylum Chordata; class Ascidiacea; order Aplousobranchia; family Didemnidae; genus Trididemnum; species Trididemnum miniatum. Next base: position 24,342,978 of record OZ023236.1, read on the forward strand.
GTCGTAATATTACAAAAAGTTGACATAAAATGTCACGTTGTTTAACATGAATCGAAGCTGGTCTTTCTGCTCCTCGTCAAACCTCTGCGCATTGAGACCTCGAAGCATTGGAAAAACAGGTGGACATTGTATAAGTGTGTCATGTTCTTTCTGCCTACATTATTCAAACTTTCTCCACATTCCATAATATTGTGGACTAAATATCTACACAATCCGTAAATCAGTAAGATTAGGCCGAAATCAACACCAGCAATGCAGCGACTAGATGAATCAAAGTAGACCAAAATGATCAAAAAATTTATTAAATTGATTGATAACTCATTCTATGTTTTTCCAGGTGGCAAGGTTTCTAGGCCAAAGCCCAGAGTCAAAATCTCATCAGGGATTCATAAGACGTTTGAATGGACAAACAAAAAATTTTATGCGTGTAAATACTTAGCGGTGCCGCGCGCAGGTGACAGATCCTACGTGACGGGTTCGATTCTGCCTAGAGCCGATCGCATTTGACATATATAAACCGGGTGACTGTTGATTCGCAGTCTCTCTCAATTACTGCAGAATTTTCACTTCAATATAATTTGAAAATAACGTCAGTTTTTATTTATTACACTTATAGATACAAACATACTATTACGGAAAATCTACGCTTTGGGTTATCAAAAAAAAGGGAGGATCCGAGAGATGAGTGCGTCGCTAGAGGGGCTAGAGATACAACATGATGGCTAATGGCGCCAAAATGAATAAATATGAGTAGACACAAACATTTCTTAAAACAAGAGCCTCAGCAACCTCACTGAATTTACTGATTCAAGTAGTTTTTAAGTGGAGATCAAATACAGTCTTGATTTTCGCGGGCGAGTCTTAACGCTACGCAGATCTACTAGTCTCAAGAGCACTTGAAATGTCAACTAATTGAGAAAATTATCGATTTTATACACGAAGCAGATCAACAATTTAAGAAACACACAAACCAATACGACAAAACTGTCAACGTTGTCATCGCATCAATACCAAAACCATTGCTCCATTTTAACAAATGCATACCTTGATAATATGTTGGTGGAAATAAACTCATTGATATCAGGCGGGAGGTATAGGGTTAGATTACTAGGCCGGGCAAATCACATATAGTGTCGCCAACGGCTCGCCACCGCTGCGACGTTTCTTCAGAACTGAGTTGCTCAAACGCTAAGTCGCAGAAATGGGTAGGCACTCGTTACACGCTTCGGCGTAATGACAGAAGTAGCCTGTAATGAAGATTTGATGGCGTCCAAATGATAAAATAGAGTTAAACTTTAAACGTATGGAGATATTTATAAGCCTAGGAAGACCTACAAAATAAACGTTGTAAAAACCAATTCTGCTGTAGAATTGGTTTATTGAGTAGGTCTTCCAAAGCCGACTACAATATCACAATATGTTCATGTTCATGCACAGACTTACATCGGCTCCACATATGTTAAATTTTAATTATTGCAACACGTTTTGAGTTGAAACAAAGAAACTATTCTCACTGAAGTTAACCTATAAAAATAAACTGCTTACGCCTCAAAAACAAACATTTTCGTGTGAAATATTAATTAAACATCGTAGAACGATTGTAACCAACTTTAATTGAAGAAACTTCGTTGTTTTCAAAGTCTCGAATTTTCGGAATCAAATCAGCATCCAGCATTATATTGCGACATTGTAGGTGGCAATGAATAATGTTTCTAAAATAAATGTAATATTGCACCAGAAAAAGCATCTCTCAAAATCTCTAGCTCTTATCATTAACATCATTTTTACATGACATTATGACTTAAAATAGAGCCGTTGGTGCGGTGGTAAAGAAATCGTTATCGGTGTGGGAGGTCTTGTGTTCGATTCGCGCCACGATCAAATTGGGCATTGTGCAAGGATATCGTAAAAAAGAGGCTTCGAACAGAAGTAGCCTCGTGGCCAGCGGCGCAGCGAGAAATTTTTAAAGAAAGTCATAAATCACAATGACCATCAAGGGAGTCTGGCATATTTCAGTCACAGCAACACTTGTTCTTTTTTACTGAAAGGCAAAGGAAAAAGAGGGGGCATGGCACAATAGCCCCCTGGATGTGTTACGTATGAGAGGGGTTATAAAAATAGGTATTTTACTTTTTGCTTTAGAAATCTAACAGCAACATAGTGATTGAGGACAATGTTGCAAACAGTAAAAATTAAACGCAAGTACGTAATTTATGCGCCGGTAATAATTGGACCTAATAAAGTTGGAAGCTCATAAAGTTCAGAAACAAGAGGACAGTAAGGTAAACTCCAAGTTAATTTTTAACATTGATTAATGACAGTACATTGAAGTACTATCCAAAGCTACCCACACAAGCTTGCGAAAGATATATTTGCGCAATATGAAGTGCACACTCACTGCTAGGTAGATTGCGTTTGTGTTGAATCGAGTTTTATAATTTTGGTAAACAAGTGTCAAATTGGCTTCGTGCGTCATTTAAAGTTTATTTGGTAATCAAGTCGAGGCAGAAAAATGGATGATATATTTATGAATAATTGATAGTTGTCCACACATGAAGTTTTTTCGACATTTTAATATAATTTTAGCGCTTTTGCGGTCTACAAATTGCATCAAACATTCTCAACACCGAAATTTTCTGCCATAAAATTCGTAACTTACAACAAAATTTTTGAAAAATTTCTTAGCCAGTTTTTTTTGCTCGTAAACTCGTTTAACAACCCTCGCTCACAAACAAGGAAGTTAGGAAAAATATTTTATTATGTTAGATTAACATGGTCATAAAATGCTCAGAAAATCCAAGCGACGAGACGCATATTTTGCATTCAAATTACGTTAATATGCCACACAATTGCAAGTTGGCAAGAAATTGCATTTAAAATCGGACTAAAATAATACTAAAAATACTACCAGGCTTGAATTAGCATTACCTAAAAATGACTTTAAGCATTTCGTTGAATTTTATCGATGTTTAAGACATGCCACAACCATTGGGCCGGTGGCTCGTCAATGTTGAGTGCAGACGTGGTTTCGAACTTCAGTCATAATCAGATTGTTCTGATATATGAGTTATAAAGAAAATCTTACTTGGCATGTAAATATTGCAAACCACGTCCAACTCCAGCAATAACGTTCATTATCTGGTCGGGAGTAAGAGGAGGTTTGCCACTTCCAGGTTGAATATAATTGAGGAGATTTCCATTTGGTGCGTACATCAAAGCGCAATGAAGCTCATCTAGAAACCGCGTAAAAAAATCAAATCTTCATTATACTTGCCGCATTACGCCGAAGCGAGTAACGAGTGGTGGACCCATCTCCGCGACGCAGCGCCTGGACAACACAGCTTCGAAGAAACGTCGCAGCGGTGGCGTGCCAATGGCAACAATATCCGAATCGACCAACCCGGGAATCGAACCCTAGAACTGCACCATCAGCATTGTCTTTAACCACTACGCAACCAAATGCTTGATGAAATTCTAGATCAGCGGTTGTTAACCATTTGGCACTTGGGACATTAGTGAAACAACATCATAATTGTAGACAGACTAATTCAAGTTCTCTTTAATTTGACAAAACACGGATATATTTTCAAATGACAGTTATACCGAATGAAAGCTCGCTAGAGTAGAATAAAGACAGAGATCTCCAGAATAAGATATGATCGCACTACAACTAAATAAATAATAAATATAACTCAGGTTATTTTCAAATTATATTGAACCGAAAATTCAACAGTAAATCAGGGAGACTGCGAAGTGAGCTCGCGCTCTTCGAGTCAGCAGCCACTCGGTATATAAGTCAAAAGCGATCGGCTCCAGCCGTGAATCAAACTCGTCACGTAGGATCTGTCACTTGCGCGCGGTACCGCTAGGCCATGTCACCACATCATTTTGACACATTTTTAACATTATTTCTTCATTTTAAGTTACATTCAGTCGTATTTCATAGGACTTCTCAGTAACTTTGGCAATCACTGCCGTTTCCATCGCATTTTCAATATTATTCATTAAATAAAATACATCTGTGCGCTGTGGAGCAAAGGATGAGAGTCATAGACAAGCCAGAATGGGAGCACTCGTGCGGCGGTAATACAGCAAATACCTACTTGCGTCTTCATGCATGCCGTAGAATTGCAATATATTTTCATGATCCTGTGCACATGCTTCCTGCAACAATCGAATCTGAGCTTGTAAACTGCTGATATCTGAGGATGATGCTTTCGAGAGTCTGTTACAAAAGATTAAGTGTTATACTACAACATTGGATACAGTACCAGTGACGTAATGAGAAATTCTACTAGGTAGGGGAGCGTGAACTAAAAAAGCCGTTGCAGTCTGGCATATTTCAGTCACTCAGCACATTTGTTCTTTTCTACTGAAATACTAAATCAAATGGGGGGGAGGAGGTCTAGCACAATACTTCCCCGCCCCAAGACGCTACTGAATAGAATCAAAAATTAAGATGAAAAAACAAGCAGGTCAGGTTAATCCCCTTCTACTGTATGTGCATGATTACAGTATTTCGCAAATTTTTGTGAGTTTGATAAACTCAGCTTAAAACCAGTAATGAACCACAAGGACGCGTTGAAACATAAAAGTAGATTACAGGTTTTTGAAACTTAATGCATGATTATCCGCTTCTACAGAATGGATTGTGAAAATCATGGCTGTATTTAAGTATAACGAAGGCTCAGCATAAAAAAAGTAATTCAATACACGCAACAAATGAGCCCCAGCAGCAAAGTGATTTTTTTTTGGGGGGGGGGGGGGAGTTTACCACTAGGCCAACCTTTCCGTGAAAAAATAATGTCACTATATCTACATAGATTTTAGAGCAATGTGGTTTACATTGCAAGAAAGTTTTAAGAAGCTAGTAAAGAGGATTATTATTTATTCTATGCATTTTTGACAAAATTAACCGGATTGGCTGTTTGTGAAACGAACTATTCTGTACCATTTATACCAACATAAAATAATGAACCAGCCGGTTGTAGGAATGTCTTGAGTTCGATTCCCGGGGTCAATATGGACACGGGGTCGCCAACGGCTTGCCACCGCTCCAATGTATGCGGAGCTAGGTTGCTCAGCGCTTAACCGCGGAGATGGGTTCCGCCATTCGTTACACGCTTCGGCGTAATGAAGAATTGATTTTAAAACTATAAGATTTGAAAACTGCTTAAGTTGTTGTGGATTTACAGTACACAAGTGATGCATTACGCACCTCAATATTTTCACAACGGATTTAGTATCCTCTTTCTCGACTCCATATTTTTGTATCGTCACTAATTTGGTTTGAACGTAATCTCCGTCCTACGAAAAGCAAACAATACGCAATTTATCTGTCAACAATAAGAGATAAGAATGAGACAGGACAGCGCACAGTTGGATGTTCATGTTTGCAGTGGGGTTGCACCTTACTCTCCTCATGGCATTTCACTTTAGCAAATCGTCACATCAAGCTATAATTAGTATGAGAGATTTCATATTTCCGAAGCTTTTTGTCCGACACTTGCCAAGGGAATCGTCAAAATGAAACCTTTCTTCTGAAGTTCTGTGCCACTAACTATTCAAGCTATAACTATTCAACACGTTTCACGGAGAGTCTCATTATTCGGAGTAACAGACTTTCGAGGTACCAGTAATTACGTAAAATATCGTTACTTGTGATTGCTAACGACAACGTTACAAGTGCTCGTGGACCCGGCTAAGCATTTTCGATATTTTTTTGGGGTCACATATATCAGTAATTGGTTAAAAACACAAGCAATACCCCTGATTGATGAAATAAGAAAATAGTAAAATGGTTAACACAAAATGCTCTATTTTCCAATTTCGCTTTCACACACAGTTTCAATCTATTTTTTACCACTAAAGTAGTTTGTACAAGAACCCGGCACTATTTTGCTTTCTTTCAAAGAATTCGTAAAAAGTCAGACGATCGTTTCTAGCGAAATAGGAAAAATATAAGTTGGCCTAAGATATCGCCTCTACTAATCTACTTCTTTGTACACAAAAAAGATGCACAAATGTAATGTAAACCCGCATTTTTTCATTACAACAACATATTTGACTACCGGGTTCACCCTATGTTAGAGCAACAGCTACGAAAAAACTTCAGCGCAATTATAAAACCTTCATCAGCATGCTTTACGTAAAAAATCAAGACGATTATAATCTACCTTTATCATTTGATCGAAGATGACCTGGGATTTTTTGTAAGCAGTACCGTAATCCTGGATGACGTCATCGTCATCATCAAAACTTGTTGAGGCCACCGCAGCAGCAACGACCACCACAGGAACATGATTGTCCTCCTCCTCATCTTTCGTGCTTTCATAAACAGCTGCTGCAGTGGTAGTAGCCGCCAGGGCAGCGGCTCCTTTTTTTCTGCGAAATCCGTAAGAGCATTGCAAAAGCGTTTTCGAAGCAGCATAAATATTTGAAACTAGACATAACTGCAAGCCCTTCTATTAAATATATTTGCATTGGGAATAATGAAAAAATATAAGATAAAAAGCAGCATGAAACCGAACGTCCAAATGCAACAAAAAGTTGAAAACTGGTTAGAAAAAATATTTTTTCTCCATCAAAATCATTCTGACCATTCTAACACATCACCACATAAACGTTTGTCTGAAAGAAGCTAATAAGAAATTGTAATTAATCAAACAAAAAATTTACATTTCCTGTGCGAATGCAGATGTTTCTTTCTCGTCTTCGCTTTCCACTTCTGGTTCAACATCAAAGACGACCTCGGAGGGTATTTGGGATTGTTCTTCATAGCTGTTTACTTCTGTTCCGCTGTCGTCATCAGGAGGTGACGTCATTTTGGGGTTGACGTCACTTTCATTCTGGGCCGAGAAACTTGTAGGTATAATGACGGGGGCTACACCTCAAATATAAATTCTCAATCAATCATTAGCAAATTGTTATGTGTTAATTAATCTCTGTTTGTTTCAGCATGAACGCTCAGTGATTGATTTCAAAATTTTATTTAAAAAATTGTTTAATGACTAGATAAGGAATGAAACCTTTGCTCATCTTCAAGATTACAACATTGGCTATAAATAGCATCAACCATACAGACACGTTACCATTGGTTCGTTACTAAACGGTTCAGTACACAGAGTCCAAAATGAATCAAACAATGGATGAGCGGCATAACTTAAAACAAATTGAAAGCAAATTTTTTACGACCAGGATTAAACAACGTATAAACATGAGAAAAATATACATAACTGAGGTTATTGGCAAATCATTAACTGCAAATTCAACAGCACAATGAGGGAGACTGCGAAAAAGTAGTCGCTGCTCGTGTAAGCAGTCATCATCAATACAGGCGAGGACGATTGGGTCCAGGCGTGAATCGAACCCGTGAAGAAAGACCTGCTACGCACGTGCGTTGCCGATAGGCCATGCCGCAGAGATAAGTTTTTCTACATACGAATCGAGTGGTATTATGGTCTCCTCCGAGAGATGATTTTAAATAACTAATTCCTTAGACCAGTTGTCCACTTCCTTAGTGTCTACTCGAACTAAGGAAAAAGCAAAGACGGGAGAAACCTTACTTTCTTCAGATTGCCGTGTTTCATTTATCTCCTCCGTAAACACTGGGTTGTTGTAGCGAGATTCTTCTGAGCTCGCCTGCAAAATACGCAAAAACATTACAATGATACTATGACGAAATTAATCAAATCAAAATCAAATCTTCATTATAGGCGTACTCCCAGTGTTACGCAGAAGCGTGCAACGAGCCGCTACGCCATCTACGGGACTTGGTCCCTGGGCAACGCAGTTCCGAAGAAACGTCGCAGCAGTGGTGAGCCGAGGCGACTATGTCCGCCCTGACCGGCTGGGTCGATAGTGGGGTTTATCCACTGCGCTAAACGGCAAGTTATGAAGTTAATCTAATAAAATCAAAACTTGAAAAGAACCCGGAAGAATAGGAGTTAAACAAAAACGTAAAACTGATAGTTCATTTAAACAAAGTTAAATGCAGTTAACTTTGAAGTATTCAATAAAGCCTTTGAATTGAGAACTAAGTTTCGCAAAGACAAGAGTACATATTTGCAGTCACTTTACAAGCCACCCTAAAACTACAAACTGTATTTCGCTGGGTTTACAGCATCTTCAGCGCGCTTAGACAGAAATGGTCACTTTCGCACAAAATAATTCACCTTTTAGGCTGATACCATATGCTAAATTGATTTCATTCACATCTAATCTAAATAACTAATAGATTTTTCATTTTAGAAGTTCAATGCTAGCAAATGTTGTTGCTGGGATCTTCACACAGTTTAAACTTACCGATTTGCTTTCGCTGTTAAGCAATTGATTTTGTTCAAGATCACCACTCTTCGTACTTTTGGTGCAAGCAAGTACTATGATGATGACGATGCAGATCAGCAGAGCTGCACCTAATCCTCCTGCTACTCCGTATAATATATCATCCGCTACGTACCCATAAGGAATAATTACTTGGCCTGAAAAAATTGATTACAGTAATCCATTTCGTCAGCTCGAGTTGATGTAACGCTGTGACAGATGTGCAATGGTGCATTAGTTTTACGATTGTGAATTTGATTAACGTTGAGTGCACTTTTGATACAGAAAATACATGAAGTTTATTAACACGTCGAAAGTTATCTCTAAATGAAGAAATAACTGAACAACTGCGAGTTGAGTAAAAATTAAAGACAGCTAACAGCAATTTTTACAAAAATTTTTAGAAACAAGATTTCATTAGGTGTCTTTTGATCAAAATGTTCGTTTTTTTTATGCAAAAATTATAATAATAATAACACAAAAGCGCTCTTTTCGGACAAAAATTTAGATCAAAAGTGCTTAATAAAAAACGTAACTGTGGAAAGAGTAGAATTAAATACAGGAGATATAATGACAAATATAATGGAAATGACCGCAAACAAAAACTGTTATAACTTACAGTACCAACGTACTGACAAAGTTTTTGATTTTGAAGCTACATTGATCTTGCCACAAAACAATAGCTAGAGGCAAGAACTTGGCCATTTTCAAAGTTGAAAATGACAATGTAAAGAACCCTTAAGTAATAAGTGGCATTAATAAGGACTTGAAAAAATTTTTGTGCTGAGATGTAGCTGTATTTTGAAAAACAAATTCGAAATCTACCTCAAGTGCTTTTGAATTAAAATGAATACTCGTGAAACTTAGATTAAATGTTAGGTTAGTTTTCCTTTTCAATAACGGCCAATATTGCTGTCCACATTACAAAACGATTTTTTATGAAAGCAAATATCAAGATTTTCGAACAACATGACTTTAAGCGTGCTCAAAAGTAAAGTGAAAGAGTTACTGTTTAAATTAACATACTCAAATTTAAAATTAAGTGATAATCTTGGCAAACACTGAGCGAAATTAGGCATGCAAGCAGCACATAATGCAAGAACTAAAGTTACAAAACATGCAAAAGCGTGTAAAAATGATAAGCTGTTGTAACATGCAACAAGAACAGTTCATACAACGAAACAACATATTCACACATAAAATTGCTCAAAACAGAATTTATACTTACCTGTAACTCGGTATAATTAAGCCATGCACTCAAAACTTACATAATCTCTGCGAAAAATTATGCTACGACATAAATTCGAACTCATTTGAAAACAACAAAGCATTGGAACTCAAAAACTTCGCTTTAAACAAGATACCTCGCGTTGATTCAGTAGTTTGAATTGGAGAATTAGTGCTACATACAGGGCAAGAGGTAGCAGCTGTAGAAGTAGTAGACGTGGCTTCTGAAAAATAATTTTTACTGAAAAAAGTACCACCGCACTTTTGAAGTATGATGCATTTAAAACTTTTTAAAATTAAAACAACAGAAATCATCAGAAAGTATGGTGAAAACCACTTGTTTTGATACTTTCGAAGAAACACGACGTAAAAGTCTCGAAAGTGATACCCCTTGCTACACCTTGCATTAAACACTGGTAATATTGACAGGTGGAACTTTAGCTGTTACATCTTTACACAACGGTTGTGAGACGTTCTCCTTTGCAAACATAAAATTCGCCACAAATCACTTTCATTTTTATATTAGATTTCAAAACATCATGCGAAACTTACGCAGTAAAAGTGAATACGGCAAGGTGATAAAGCAAAGCAAAAAAGCACAGCAGCTGTGACAACAGTTCATTACATACAAGGTGACCCGTTGTACATCAACTAGTGCAAGAATTAGCATAAAAGGATTTCTCATATTTGATTGTTATCATCGCAAAAAAATTATAGTGATTAATTGAAACTTAGTGCGATGTGCAAAAAGAAGGCGTGAAAACGTGTGATACGAAACGCTAAGTTTGCTATATACCAGAAGATAATGCAAAATCATGTAATCAAAGAAAATGTTTAAGTTACCGCGTACAAGGCCAAACAACCTACATACATACGTGGGAGCTGAAAAACCTCACAGTCACACAAACCCGTGATACTTTTCCATTACATCAGGCTAACTACGACCCTCCGCCTCGTAAAACTCAGCCTTACTTGGCCTATCACGGTTCGTACAATCGCAAAAAATTCTGTAAGTGTATCCGAATGCTATTATTTTGCATACAGGCATAAAACTGACCCAGTTTAGGCAGGTATTCGCGCTAACGTAACTGGTGTTTTGTCTATCGTTTGCAATTTCATGCCTCGTTGCATTATTTTTTAGTTAAGATAAGGAACAGAACGCAATGTTTAGACTAGCTCATCTGGTAGTGCGAACAAAGAAGGAAAAATTATCAAATGTTTTTCGATGATGATGCAGGCCTACAGAGCTTCGGTCCGCGATCAAAGCGATTAAATAAGGCACGGTTGCGCTTTAAAAAGCAAAATATGCCTCCGTACATCGCTACGCAGATTTTGAATCTTAGTTTTCAGGTAAACCAGAAGCTACGAGTCCTTCTAGTCAATTTTATACACGTTTAACATCTGTATTTTCTTTTGCATGAGTTGGCCAAGCTGGCCTTTCCCCGTCGTAATTTTAGAGTGGTTGAAGTTTGTTTTTAAGCTATAGTGTTTAAGTAGAATACCAACTTAAATGCTGGTATTGGTCAAGTTTTACGGGTCACCTTGCATTTATTTCACAATGATACTATAGTCTACCTTCAACGGAACTAGCATCAGTGCATACTGGGCAAGTAGGGCAGGTTGTGTCTGGCGCAGACGAAGGGCTCTCTGCAAAAATTTTTAAATGCGTCACTGCTCTAGCCAAGTGATCAAACACGAAGATATAGTTGAAAATTTTTCAGAGCAATGAACTGAAAATTGTACATCTTAAGCTGCTGGTTTAAGCCTCACACGTTTCAAAGGGCTTGAATTCAGCGAGTTTGAATTAATCTTTCCTTGGTATTGTTTTGGATCGCAAACGAGTTAGCTGGTTCAACAAAAGTAATAATGAAACAAATGCTGGCGGTAGAAAATCTGGTGTTGACAAGCCTAAGCGATTAAAATACACACAGCGAAAACCAATATATACACTGCAGCAAAAAAAAGCAGAAAACGAAGTGCAACTTGCGCTCTTCCGAGCCAACCACCAAAAAGTGTGTTAAAAGTAATTGGGTTCAAGTGTGACCGGTAGGGGAAGATTATTTACCCTTCGAAACAGTTAAACTTTGCCATTAACCATGCTTGTGAACAACCAATATTAAACTCTCTGAGATTCGTTATTGAGTCATGTGTGAACTTGCATGTGCAAAGATCAAAAAATCAAATCAAATCTTCATTATACTCGCGGTATTACGCAGAAACGTGTAACGAGTGGCGGGGCTCGCCTCCGCGGCTTAGCGCCTGCACAACAAAGAAACGTCGCAACAGTGGCGAGCCGTTGGCGACAGATTAAACCGGCCCGGGAGTCGAACCCAAGACCTACCGCACCATATCAATGTCTTCAGCCACTAGCCAACCTCACAGAGACAAAAACCATAAAAACGATGATGATTGAAACCTGTAATAGTGGCAGCAGTGCTGCTGTTAGCGTAGGAACAAGTTGGACAGTCAGTGACCGCCACAGTCGGAGTTGTAGTAACACTAGGGCATGGTTCACAGGTGGTCTCTGGTGGACAAGTAACTGGTGATGTGGTCTGCAATTCTGAAACGATTTTCGGAATGGTTAACAATAAACTACTATGCCACTTGTCCTGGTAAAACAAAATATTTGCAAAAATGGACGAGGCTACAACAAAAAGTGAAACTGCTGTTCGAAGCTAATTGGTTAAATCCAAGATAGAAACATCGCTGAGTTTTCGACTTTACGAACAAGTATGTTTTTAAGACGACTTAGAGACATGATTTGGGTCTCAGGAAAAAAAAAACGGGTTCTTATGATCAAGAAAAACTATATGTTGACGTAAATTGCATTCTGCTATATTTTAGCCTCTACAGGTTAACTTTACGCACCTACCGGTAATATCTACTCGGATAAAACCTACGAGCAAATGAATGCAGCTACAAAGATATCAAGCACTACTTTCATACGCATTTACGGCTAATCCACGTCATGATTACTATTCTAGCTTCTACTGCACAAATTTTTTTATTTTTTTCTTGAAACGATGCCGCAGTGTAAAGCAGAGATACTCTGGTGTAAATTAGCCTTAGTGTAAATAGTAAAATCACCCTCAAAAACCACCAATACAAGGTCGAATTATATGGACCGCTACAGCTAGAAAAAACTTAAACAAATCGGTTAAAAACGTCCCCTAAGCAATGTCAAATATTCATTAGCAAGTATGTTAAAGATGAAAATGTTTAGAACCTTCGGTTGGGGGGGTGGTTTCATCACACGAACATGTGGGACAAGTCTCTGTTGCAGGAACAGTGGGGCAGGGTTCAGGCGTGGTCACGGGTGGGCACGTAATGGGGATCTCTGTTTCTAAAATTTTTCCAAAATTAAGGCTCAATATTAAATCACTTTGATTTTCGGTCATTTTATAATAACTGCTACAATGGGAAAACAAATTGAACATATTTACATCACAAGATTTACCGGCATGGCAAAATTAAAGTTGTGCATATAAAACCTTACTCATAAATTAAAGGTCGTTGAAGATGTGATAAAAAAAAAAAAAAAACACGATATCTATAGCAAAAGTTTTGTGTTTAAAAACGCACGAAATTTCATTCTCAAAAAGATGTTTTTGTCAATACCTGGCCAGGGCGTCTGCTCAGTAATTACCGATGTAACAGTAACAGAATTAGTGGAATCAAGTGTGGCAGAAAGTGTGGTGTAAGATGTGGTAGAAGTGAGCTTGCCTGCATAAAATTACATGCTTGAAAATTATTTCTGAGCAATTAAAAAACTTTTATCAATTCGTAACTTAATTGCAATGGACAATTGACCAAGCAATCAACCACGAAACTCTTCATTTGCTTAAAAGCTTAGTTGATTGCAAAAAAAAAGCACTGCTTTTTGAAACGTTGACCTGCTACACTTCGGTAAAATTACATACAGCAATCAAAGAAAGTCTGGAATTACTTAACAGGTCCACTATTATAAAGACTTTTGATCATTACATAATTTAGTTACGCAATATCAAGCGAAATTATGAAGTTTAACACAAAAAATCCTTGACCCATAACAAACAAAATTGAACAGATCAAAATTGAAACATATATTTTAGCAAATTAAGCTTTAACACAAAATCTGTTTTAAAGCTAATGTTTTTTACAAACCATATATGTATAGAGCCTGATCAATCAATGTAGCAACACCAAGAACAAATGCTAATTTTGCATGAGCAGCAAGCATGTGTTTTGGCAATAAGCAATTTACATGCAAATTTTGAGAAAAAGAATCAAAAAATGTCCTAAAATATCAAAAGCAAGTTTTCTGCAAAACTACAGCCGCCTTAAACTAGATCAAAAACGACGCTACAGGAGCAAGAGCAATGCTCTTGACATTCACTGACACTACTGTGATATTTGGACAACCGCATACCTTCTGTCTGTGTGGTAGCTACAGTTGTGCTAGACGCAGTGCTTTCCATTGCAGTGCTTATTTCTGTCGTAGTGTCTAAAATTTTTTCAACAATTTTTAAGCAAAAAAACGTTGCTTTTTGTGAATAATTTCGAATCATAGACAGTTCAACTTCAGCTCCAATTCAGCTTCCTAACAACTGTAAAGCCTCTATTTCACCGTCATTGCACTTTATTTTTTGACAAGCTAGTCGATCTTTTCAAAAGAAAGTTTACCAACAAAAAAAGCATGTAACAGGAAAGAACAACTAACATGAAAAGACAAAAACATCTCATCAAAATGGCGTTGAGTTAAAGGGATGTGTTCTATTTGTCAACCCTTCTAGTAAGACCGTTATATTGGAGGTGACACCCAAATAGAGATTTTACGGTATAAGCTGTGAGCCACCACAAAGTAGTACTTCTGGCTGCATTATTTAAAGCAATGCAATCCTGTGTTAATTTCCTACGATGCTCCATGATTAATTTCACAAGATACTGAGGTTGAGTAAGTGTTAGTAATCAGACAAATCACAGAAATATATAAAAAAATGCTTCATACTTTCACTTTTTTAAAACGGAATCAAAAAGGTATAATTAAAGTATTATTCAATTCGTTATTTCCATTGCTTTTTTTCGAAGTTTTGACCTCAAATTTCAAAATCATTCAGAAACATAAAAACCAAATGAAAAATTATCGAAGCAACTTGCAAAAAATGATGAATTTAATCGAAGAATTGACACTGCATATTAACTAAAAGCCGCAACGACAAGCAAACAATTTCGATAGTGTTTATTTGATTGCTAAAAAAAGAACAATTTGGGGAATAATTGGCCATATCTTTTGCCGTTAAAATTTACGCAAGGGGCGCTACGAGAAATTGAAATACAGTTACCTGCGGTAGTAGTGTCCCGTGTAGTAGACTTTGGAGTAGTTGCTGAAAAGTTTAAAATTTTATTGGGAAAACGCTGACAAAAATTAAGCACCGATAAATTAAGCATATACTACTGACATAGCACATGACAAATTTCAACTATAGCTCTTTTTTAAAGAATCAGCAGAAATTATTTGAAATTTTCCAATCTTATAGTCATAAATTTGAGTGGAAACTCATCTTGGTATCTTAAATTGCAAAAAAAATCAATTCTTCATTATACTCGTGGCATTGTACCGAAGCGTGCAACCAGTGACGGCGCCCATCTCCGCGGCTTCGCGTCTGGGCAACACAGCTCCGAAGAAACGTCGCAGCGGCGGCGAGCCGTTGGTAACTGCGTCCGATTTGACCAGCCCCGGAATCGAACCCCAAACTTCCTGTACCGTAAGCGGTGTCGTCAACCACTACGCCAAACAGATACATCATAAAAAGGCAAGACTAGTCTTCAAGGCACTGAAACAGTTTAATGTGTACAGCATCTCAACAGTTAACCAGAACGTCAATGACATAAGTTCTCTCAAACCCTGGGTAGCTAATTATATGCGTCCTAAGTAGTGCAGAAATACAAAAAATTTCAATAAATGAATTAAACTTTTGAATCCAACCCACTAAGATCTTAGGCTAAATTAAACGTAAGCAGAAAAATCTGATCACGATTAAGATGCGAACCCAAGCCCGCACCGACTAGTGACGTGTCACCGGCCCAATGGTTACGCCGTGTCTTTACCGAAGACACGGCCTTCACTCGCCTGCCGTAATCTGACGCCCAATTTACAAACTATTCATTGTTAGATTAATTATAGATGTAAATGACATCACTGTGTGCCATGTCACAACAAAAGTTACAAAATATTTTTCTTACCTTCGGTGGTTGTCTCCAAAGTAGTAGGTTCAAGGGTTGTAGGCTCAGGGGTAGTTGGTTCAGGGGTAGTAGGCTCAGGGGTAGTAGGCTCGGGGGTAGTAGGCTCGGGGGTAGTAGGCTCGGGGGTGGTGGCTGCAATTAATTTTATTTCGACAAAAATTGATACAATTGATTAAAAATGCAGAATGTCAATACACTCAGTGTTTGCCAAGGAGACAAAATCAACACTCTTAAATATAAAGTAAACAAAAACTGAAATCAGAAAAAAAATAAGCCAATCATATTGAGCATGAGCAAGCATCAGCAAAATGAATAATTACCCATTCATTCTAAGCAATTTTAAAGATTTTACTGTATTCTTACGATTTGCCACTGTTTCAACTTCCAGTGTAAGAGGAGCAGATGCGCGGTTGGGAGAATCCAATTGCGCATCCAAGTTTATTGCAGTAATCTGAAACACGAGCAAAAGTTACAGTATCAAAAAATTAAATCTTCATCATAATCGTGGTATTACGCCGAGGCGTGTAACGAGTGGCGAGACCTATCACCGTTGCTTAGCACCAGGGCTACACAGCTTCGAAGAAACGTCGCAGCGGTGGCGAGCCGTTGGTGACACTGTACCGATTAGACTGGCCCGGGAATCGAACCTCAGACCTCCCGCAGCAATAGTGCGTGTGTGCTTAACAACTGAGCTAACGGCGGATTTATGCGTTAACAAGTCCAACCAGCTATTTTCTTACCTCTACAGTGTCTATTTCGTAATTTGAGCTTGAACTTGGAGCAAAAAACACATAGCCATCGCTCGACACCACATAACCAGAAGTAACTTGGAACGCAAAAGTTGCCTAAACATAAAAATCAAATTTCTACGTTTATGATTTCTTCATTTTTATCCTCTTGGTATTAGAAAGCGACGGAGGAGCTATACATGGGATGAACCCACATTCCAGACTCGCTTAGAAGTTGCCTTTGTTTCCCAGTTTTCCGCTTGAGTTTTTGCTTCTTACTTCTTTCATTTGCTTTTTGCTAGATTTCACCAAGCAGGGATAATTAACAAGAAGCATCGTATTCAAAACGCAACAATGAGACTTGGGGAAAATCAGTTACAACTTATACATAAAAGAATATTGATTATTTGGTGTTCCTAACAGCACAACTCATTTTTAGTGCAGTCAGTGAACAGAATGATTTCTTTATTTTTACTTTCTTGTCACCTGAAAGCGACGAAAGCGCTTGCGTTGAGAAGTTACCGCTGTTTAAGCAATGTTACGATTACACTAAAGGCCTATTGCTATACGACTGTTGCTTTTCAGCAATCGCTAACAAGCAGTAGGGATCGCTACGGATTCGGGAAGACAAATGGCGGCAATTGGAGAAAATCGGAAAAAGGTTTAAAAAAGCTTTAAAAATGCTTAAAATTCCCTCCCGATTTTCAGCGACTTCTGAGGTAAGATACTCGGCAAAAAACGCAAAGCATACGGCCTCGAGCGTAACCACACCGAAAAATACTGGTTGAACTTTCATTATTTCACCTGCACAGACAATACGAATCAAAAAACTGCTAAAAGTTCGCAGTTAACAATAAATATGTCAACTTTTGTCTTTAATTTATTCCAACCCTGCAGTCATTTTTAAAAATAAGCATAAAAAGTAATAATAAAGAGGCTAAAAAATTTACAGAGCAAAAAAAGCTCTAATACAACCATTCATCAAAAACCCGATCCACTCGCCCAATTTTAGTGACTTTAGGCCCGTGGTTCCTGGCTCTAGTGTCTGCATCATAATAAATTTTTTGATGTCATAATTTTAAAACGTGATTGCAACGTCAAAAAACTGATTATAGTGCAAAAATATGAACCAAGGAACCGCGGGTTCAAGGTCCACGAAAATTGAACGAATGGACAGGATAATTGTAATGCAAGGCATTCAGCGTTTTGAAAGAAAGCAAATAATTACCTGCTCGTCATCATCATCAGATACTATGAGTTGTAATGGTTTAAGACCTTCTTCATCGGTGGTTACTACCGAAGCTACGCCGTTATCATATGATGATTGTGAGATGTATCCACGTAAAGGTCCAGGTTCAGCAAATACAGGTTGGGATCTGTCAGCGATTTCAGCATCAATCTGAAAATGAAGATGGGACTCTCTACACATCTTGCTACAAAGCAAAGTTCATTTGCTAGTTTCACCGTTCTTTTTCAAAAAAAAAACAAGAGAAAATACGAGTTTAATCTTTGACTGCTGTCACCACGTCCTGGTTGGCCAAGTGGTTTACGACATTGCCTTCGGCGTGGGAGGTCTGGGTTCGATTCCCGGGCCGCATTTTTATGTAATGTACCTAGCACCAGCAGAACCTTGCTTTTTTCTGGCAAAGCGTGGGTTTATAAACGCCATTTTTTACGTACTAGCAACGACTTTTCTATAACTCAGTGACACAGAGCGCCGCTTAGTGAGGGAAGCGCTGCACTAGTTTTGGGTTCGATTCTTGTCGCGGCTTCGCTTGTA
This sequence comes from Trididemnum miniatum, assembly GCA_964006365.1. Lineage (NCBI taxonomy): Eukaryota > Metazoa > Chordata > Ascidiacea > Aplousobranchia > Didemnidae > Trididemnum > Trididemnum miniatum. The sequence goes on from OZ023236.1 coordinate 24,361,257, forward strand.
ACATGAAGTCAACAACTGGGTTCGTCAAGATAAAAGAATGTTAGTTCGGCTGGTGTTAGGTACATTACATAAATATGCTCCAGAGCCAACCAAATCGGACGCAGTGTCGTCAACATCTCGCCACCGCTGCTACGTTTCTTCATTGCGGTATTGTCCAGGCGCGGAGATGGCCCCGCCATTCGTTACACGCTCCGACGTAATACCGCGACCATAATAAAGATTTGACTTTTTTTTTTTGTGATGACACAAGAGAGGAAAATTAACTTTTTTATGTTTATATTAATGACTCGATAAAGAAATCGAAGGGTACTTCTAAATATAATATCAGCTTTCAATGACAAAGCAGAACAATCACTTTCTCAAAACTAGTTCAGCTAAACCAGGTATGCAATCAAAATGCCTATCACCAAATACAACACAATTAATTAGATTAAATTGCAGAAAATAAGAGACGCAAACCAAGCACCCCATTTCTTGTTACGAGAAATGAATACATGTTGATTAAAATGCGGAAGAAATTAGGTGGCAGAAATGCCTAAGCGCGTCATAACTGTAAAGTAAACTCTCTGTTTACTTATATTAGTTGGAGCTACAATGCCCTTGTTTAATAACCTACTCATACAGATATAGTTACTGGTTAACTAACTTTGATATGAAATGGAATGCATTCTTTTCATTTAATCTAGTGATAAGCTTCAACTTGCGTTACACATTCAGTGTCAAAGCGACTTCCACATTATAACTAAAGAGGATTCTTGTACAACGCAACTCTTGTAAGTGATTGGGCTAGTTCAAACTAAACAATAGTCCAAAGATATGTCGAATAACAACATGACTAGATTCACCACGTGGCACTGAACTCTTCTGCCTGACGTATGGTAACTGCCTGCAGCCACCTTTTTTCTTTCTTTCTTTTTGGTCGCACTACTCTTCGAAACCTTGCCTAAGAGGTAAACACAGCGGTTGCAAGTGCACCTTACGACCTATGTCCGTATCCAACAGACAACCGTCCAATCAGAACCCTTTTTAGGAAATCTTCATCGTTGGCGAGAGAAACCAACTACTTTGGAAGCTGGAAAACCTAATTTACCCTCTTTGATATAAACCCACTGGACAAAAATTAAGGATGAGTATCTTTGATACATATGTTCAGTACGTATGGTTGATTACTCCCACAGGATCAAATGTCTCGCGCCATGTATATCCTGTCCGGCGTAATGTCAATGAAACACCCAAAACTCATCAATAACTACTGCTTTTTGTGGCCATGCGGAATTACCCTATCTTGAACGTGCAGGAACTGCAAGTGCAAAGCGTTAGTTTACAGCCCAGCATATCAGCGCAGATGGTGAATGTTTGATTTTTGATGTCAAAGTGAAAAAAACATAAAGTAAAGCATAATATAATAACCATGAAATAGTTTATAATTCCCAACTTTTAACGTTACTTACCACTAAATAAGCAATAGACGCTTTGCCTTCGTCTTCTTTAGCTTCCACAGCAATCACGTATCTGCCTTTATCTTCTTCTACTTTACCAAATCCTTGAATAATTGAAACCACTCCTGTTGTAGGATCAATTCGAAAAAAATCCTCATATTTGCCTGGGGTACCTGAAACAATAAGTTCCTTACTTGAAATGATGCCACCATATTCATAAAATTAAAACATAATTTAATGGAAACACTGCTTCCCCGAGTATAACGACCACAACTGTGCTCGTACGGATAATACGGACATGTGACACGAATAACGGGAAAGAAAAGCAAAGCAACTGCTGTATCCAACTCTCAATAGTCGAAGGTCGACAAAAGGTCGTCCAAGAACCTGTTGGCAGAATCAAGTCAAAGTTCCTGCTTAGACGCGTCTTTGAATTTTATTAAGCGCCTAACTTTTATCATGGAGGATCGAGATGATTGGAAATTCTAATCTGAGATGCTGCCTTGTCCTCTGCGACCATTAAGGATAAGTGGGTTCAGAAAAATGGAATAGATGACTATAAGTAGTATTTTTGCTCAAGTAAGTCAGTCAAAGAAAAAAATTTGCAAGCTAAAGGTAGTTGACATCATCAGGAACTGTGTGAACGAAACAGCGTCGACGCGTTTTACCGAAGTGTAACGGCTATCTTATAGATGAATATATGAAAGAGCTCATTTGGTAGATATGGCAAAAAATTCTCACCATCTCTAAATGAATATGTTATAGGCGAATTTCTTCCAGTATCTCCATCAACTGCTTCTATTGTTTGCGGTTGGACATCCACAATCTGCAACGTACAGTACACACTGTGCTGGGTATCAAAAATTTACCCGAATTGAGAATGCTATAAACACACTAACCGAATTGCTGTACTATCACAAAATCTTATCGTAATGACCAGTTTGTATCTCCTTTTAATCTTGCACAAAATCAGTTTGAGCTTACATTTAAGGGATTTAATATGCATGTGCGGTTAAGCGACTTCATGAAGAATTAAGCGATAAAAAAACAAAACTTTAGTGCGTAAACTTACCCCATCTTGATCAAGAGTAACCACAGCGGTGTACAGTGGTGGAATGCACACATTATCTGCTCCACCACCATCACAAGGCTTGAACACTGGTGGAAGAGTATCTTCGTCCGTGACAGAAATGAAAACTTGAGTGGTTGTAGTTTGCACCAAAGGATCACCAAATCGATCAAAACCATCCGATGAAGCTTGTCTGAAATTAAATCACTCGTTGTACGCTTACATAAGAAATACGATGAGATTCGTCGCTGATATATCTGCGCATAGCTAATTCTTGACAAATAATGATAACTACACAAGCAAAATAAATCCGAAACTTGAACGCCCAAGTCAGATGTCGATTCGCCCACACATTGCCACTGCTTGCTTTCCATAACGAGAAAACTAAAAAACAATCAATTGTAGACCGGGCGGTTAGGGTAGTGAAGACATCGCTATTAGCAAAAGATATATTTTGAGTTTGATTCCCGGGCCGGTCGAATCGGACACAGTCGCCAACAGCTTGCCACCGCTGCGATGTTTCAGCGGAGCTGTGTTGCTCAGGTGCTAAGCTGCAGAGAATGGCTCCGACACCCCGTTACTAGCTTCGGCGTAACACCGCGAGTATAATGAAGGTTTTTTTAATCAATTATAACAAACAAAAACATGACTTTTACATCGTCAGAGTATGAAGTTGATTCTCGTAATTCAAAGCTTGTTGAAGTCGCAAACTACCGCTGTTGCTTCCGAGCAATGCAAAATATCCCGGTGGATCCTGACTAATGATGGTATATTGAAGGGAGGAGACGTCAGCATCGTTAGCTTCCACATTAATAATATATCCGACATCTGTGGTCTGAAACCAATAATGTATGTGAGCTCATTGCATTTGTTTGCTTGGTGCTCCTGAAGGTGCGTTTATCGATACGCGACAAACGACTATGCGACAATTTTTTATCGCACTTGGTTTGTTTTATTTTACTGCTTAGCAATCACGCGAAAACCTAACTTTCAGATTCATTTACGTTGTAACTTGTGTCGCTTGTCGCGTTTCGGTAAACGCACCTTCATACTGTAATTGCGACAATAATCAGGATTAACACAGGCCTAACACAGGCCAGTCGGCCTAGTGGTTAACGACATTGCTATTGGCAGGAAGTCGTGAGTTTGATTCCCAGGCTGGTCCAGTCGGACACAGTTTTGTCAATCACTTTCAACCACTGCGATGTTTTTTTGGATGGCCTCCAGGAGAAGATTGTAAAATAATTTGGAATAAAAATCACAAAACACCTCACCTCTGGAAGAATTTCATTGTATGACGGTTGTTCAAATTCAATATTATTGATGCTATTGATATTTTCGACGTCTATGAACACTTCATCGGGAACCTAAAGCACGTATTGCTCTTTATAATATCGTCTATTGTAATATTGTAAATAGGTAGCACCCTCAAACCGAAAGCGGGTTATCCACGGTCTAAAACTGATAGGAAATGATGAACTTCGTGCATTTTATCAATTTAGAAAAAACATTATTCAAGCAAACTTTCATGAAAATTAAGAGCTTGCTTATATAGTTTAATTTATGTAAGCGCTGCTTTAATTGCGGCCCTACTTGTACTCAAGACTCAAATTGGTTCAAAAATGCAGCCATGTGAGCTGTAAAGCAAAGTAAATAAAAATTTTGCTCCCGCCAAGAACAGAAACGGAAACGAGTGCTATAAAATGCTAGCAGCTTTGCACTTCCCTTTGTACTTCCAAATGAAACTCAAAATGCTAAGTAAATGACAAAGATACAATTTTTTGTTATTTAATCAAATCAAATCTTCATTATACTAGCGCTATTATGCTGAAACGTGTAACGAGTGGCGAGGCACGTCTCCACGGCTTAGCGCCTGGACAACACAGCTCCGAAGAAACATCGCAGTGGTGGCGTACCTTCTCACGACACTGTGCTGATTTGACCGGCCCGGGAATCGAAACCCAGAGCTACCGCACCGATAGCATGTGCGCTACACAACTGAGTTAACGGCCGATATATTACGGTATAGACACCGACCGCTGGCTTAGCTGCAAAGCGCACACGCCATCAACGCGGCAGGTCTGGGGTTCAAATCCCGGATCGGTCAAATTGTCACAATGTCGCCAATGGCTCGCCACCACTGCAACATTATTTCAGAACTGTGTTGCCCAGACGCTAAGTTCCGCAGATGGGCCCCACCACTCGTTACACGCTTCGGCGTAATACCGCGAGTATAATAAAGATTTGATTTTTGAGTTTTTCTAATTAATTTGTTAAAAACCCAAGTTTAACGTGACCAGGTGCCCAGAAAAAATTCATGCCGGTACGAATATAAAAATGCTATTAACCCAATTGGATGACAAATGTTGTTCTATGGCCGTCAAATAAGTCTTGCCAGATGTAAAGGCTTAAATTGCCCTACAAGCGGTAAAGGCCCGCAGCATAATCAGAAGCCCATCGCACTTCAATATAGTTTTATCTTAGAACTTCCGAAGAGCGATTTTTCATACCTTACCTACTGTAGCACTCTCGCCCACTCTTGTATTATATTAACTTCTCCTCTCCTACTTGCATGCCACAACGTTATTCGTTTTGTTGCATCTTCCCTTTTCTTGAACCACGTTTCATTTTCTTAATCTTATCGCATTCTTTTATTGTGTCGGCGATGCAGAAATAAAAGACACTACTACCACTACTCTCAGGAGTATCTGTACTTCATTGCAGGAAAACTTCAAAAAAAAAAAAACTTTGAACTTACCGAAGTTCCTGGTGCAGTACAAGTAATTCCAGCTTGATTAAAATTGAGGTTTCTAGTGATGTTTGAGGCACCACTAACACGTAAGTCTTTCCCATCCACAAAAAAATATGGATCTAGTTGAGAACCAAGTGTTATAGTAATTTCTGAAGCACTCCCACTATAATTCAGATTGACAACTAATGTGTCAGCTGGTGCATATTCATAAACTTTACCTCTGGGAGTAGTCAGAAGATCGCACTGACCTGAAAAAGAATACAATCACAGAAACTCTGACAGTACTTAAATTGTCAAGTAACGATTTTAAAGTAATAGGATGTGTTAAGGATCTGTTAGCAATAGGATCTGTTAAGACCGTAGCTACAAGCAAATACTTTCCTTCAACAACTGCAAACAAATACCAGTACATTATCTTTGTGTTTAGGCATTTCTAGTTATCAATGAAAATAGTGAGATTTGACACAGCAATATAACAGTGTTGTCACACATTTCAAACTTCTCTCCACAGTTTTGCCAAAATGTCAACGTCAGTTGGTTAAATAGCCTATTTCTATTGTTTAACCTCTTTTTTAAACGCAAATCTCTGTTTTTGATCAAGACACTTAATTCAACAAGAAGAACATCTAAGCACAATAAGCTTAGTGCATGTGTTGAGGTATAAGTAAAACCTTTCAAATTAACCTACATAAGCACAACAGTCAAATCACATTGATTTGAGGCATTTTGCGCCAACCACACATACCGGTAGCTAGAATCATAAAATGGTAAAAAAAGCTGGGTGGTAAGTACAAAACCTTGGAAAGTTTTGAAAATTTTAAAGAAAAACAAACTTCACTTACAAGCACAGTAACTGACTCCATAAGAAAGCACAAATATCGCAAGTAGCCAAAACTTCATGACTAATTTTGAACCTTTAAAATTGTGTCAGCAGTATCGGTTATTTTTCATACACTTGGTGAAGTTTCAAAGCATAAGTGAAACATATAAATGCACAGCATCTAAAAGCTTAATGGCCTAAACATACATTGGAAGAGTATTTTGATAATGCTCTGGTAAGCTTTAATAAGCTGATAAGCATCTAGACTATGCATTATAGAGACTCCAGACTATTTGATCAATGAACAAACTCATCTCTATGTATACAAAGGTCTTGATGGTTGAAGACCAAAAAAAGATCTTAGATGTATGTATAGATCTCATCTAGAATATGCCCCCAAGCTTTTTTGGGTCTCATCTAGAATAAGCCCCCACCCTTTTTCTGTCTGCCAACCTTAAGCTAACCTATAACCTGACCCTAACCAAATCTAGCCCTAACCCAACCAAACCCTACCTAAATTTAACCCTAAGCAAACCTAATCCTAATCAAACCTAACCCTAATCGAACATGGGGGCTGATACTAGCCTAGATCTAACCCGCTTTTTCTGCCTGCCAACCTTAACCTAACCTATAACCAGACCCTAACCGAACCGAACACTAACTAAATATATCTCTATTCGAACCTAATCCTAACCAAACCCAACCCCAATCGAATCTGAGGGCTGATACTAGATCTAACTTATGAAGTAAACCAGCTTATGAGGATGCTGTACCCAGCACCGGTAGGCTATAATTTAACGTAAAAAAAAAAAAAAAATCTTCCCAAAGGGGATTTCCCGAAATTGAGCTTGCATAAAAAATTTTTGGTGTAGAACGGATTTTTTTAAAACTGTGCCAATTTGTGGATCCGTTAAAATAACCACGATAGTGATGGCGGCCGCTAAGAGATCCGCTAGCAAGCCGTTAACCGGTCTTTTCATTGGACTGCAAACGGCGCAGTTATCTTTTGTTTTTAAATGGCCGCTGACAAGCCGCTAACACTTTTTAAAACTTCTTTCAATTTTTATTACTCCTTTGACAGTGATTGAAGATCCATGAAAAAATGAGCTTTGAGCGGGCCGAGTTTATTTTTGGGATGAGTAGCCAGGTCAGTTATCGCTACTGGGCAAAAGGTTTCGGACCGTGGGCGGTCCGGGTTGCAAAAAAGCCAGTCCATGCTATCTCCAAACCACAGGGAGTATTTTTTACGCTTAAGCAATGACATAAACTAGTTTAGGCTATGTCATTGGTTTAAGTGATATGAGCCAGCGCTTAAGTGATGTGCGCCCCTGTATTCGTACATCCTGGAAGGTCTAATAACTTTTTGCAAAAAGTTCATGTCTTTAAAAAGAGGACATAATCCATCAGCAATCACCTCACTTCAGGCCCGCCGAGAGGGGGGACAGAAGGGGTCACTGTCCGGGGGCCCAGAGTTCAGAATTGTCAGGTTTAGAATGCAAAATTCATCAGCTCAAACTACGGCCTGCGGATGCGATGATGTTTTTTTTTATTTCGGGCCGAAATTTGAACATCTGCGGACCCTATGACCTTATTTTGCTCATCACTAGATGTTGAGCCGAAATTTAAACATCTGCGGAGGCTATGACTCTTTTTTTGCTCATCACGTGACTTTGGGCTGAAATTCGAACATCTGCGAACGTTATGACCTCTTTTTTGCTCATCACGTGATTTTGGGGCACCACTGACCAAAGGGCCGAAACAAAATTTTTGCCTCGGGGCCCGAAATTTCTCTCGGCGCCCCTGCCTTTTTTTCGAAAACACATTTTACCGGCAGACTATTATGTTCGGTGAAGTATGAAATGCGTACAGGCTAGCCCAGGGGTGGGCAAACTTGTCGAGCGAAGGGCCGCATTTGAAAAAAAGTCGCAGCCGCGAGCCGCACTCTCTCATTACGAAACAAGGAAGCTTACTCGGTGTGAAATAAACACACATTTACATTACACATAATTTTGTATTTCACCCTCAGCAGATACGTTTAATGCTATTTTGATTTCTAGCTGTTTCCAATTACCGTGTTTTTTGGACCATGGGGTGTAGAGGAAGTGTGGGACCTGTAGAACATTTTTTAAACGGCTATAATTCGCATATTTCGGTCAAAAAATTGTTGAAATTTTGTCAGCCTCCTGCCATAAGTAAGTCCTATCATACCCTAAAATAGTTCAGCACTTAAGAAAGTAGATCATATTTTTTTCAAAATGGGTGATTTTCAAAAGTTTGCTTAATATTTTAAAGGTCCTATAGGGGTGGGACAGAGCCGGCGGCAGAGCAGTCGATTTAGGGGGGACCAAGTGTTTATCGGGGGGGGGGGGGCAAAATTTGAATTTTAGCACAAAAGCCGCTGTCTTCAAAAGAGTAAGCTTGTTTATTGGGGGGGGGCAAGCACGTCAATTGGGGGTCCCCTCCCTGGCCCTTCCTTGGCGCCGTTACTGAGGTGGAACCTTATGCCTAACCATGGAGTTTCGTAAAAAAAAAAAGCCATATTGAAAACAAAATATTAAAAATGAACTGCCAAAAGGAATTTAATAAACGGTTAGCACTTATCGAAAATGTGTCACTTGCTACTTATCCTGACGCGTGTGCGGCATGCATGATGTATATACTAGGGATGTGCCGAGTCCGAGTACTCGGCCGAGTAATAAAGCTTTACTCGGACTCGGCCGAGTCCGAGTATCAAACCATTTTCATTTTCAAGTATTTTTTGCTTTGTATTCGAAATTGAGTCGAAATTAGGGCTTCTATACGGACGTGATGGCCTTTTTTTTTTTGCTCTTCACTTGATTTTGAGTTGGTATTTTGACGTCGTAGATACTCGGATTCGGACTCGACCGAGTAATGTCGTGAATACTCGCTACTCGGTGAGTCCGAGTAATTTTCCTGGAGGCACACCCCTAATGTATAAAACCGTACCTGCAACAGTAGCTAGCTCCGATGCCGAGTGGTAAGAGCGTCCGCCTCTTGAGCTGTAGACTCGGATTTGATTCCAAGTCGGGTAAAACCAATGTAGCAGCGGCAAAGGCTTGCTACAACTTATAATACCTGGAGCGCCAACGTGCGACATCTCTTCTCCATCAAACCGTTTGGAATGACTCCAAAGAAGTCTACAAATTGCCGCTACTTCAAGAAGATTGCATCATTCTCCTACACATGCGAGCACGCTGCTGCCATGACAATGCGACGCAAAGACATTGTGACGACATTTGAACCCCATACTAACCAATCAAACTCTGCCGCGCAAAACTTTATGTGTGCTTTTAATCATATAAACTTTGGATGTGTGATTATTGACGCCGCAGTTACTAAGTGAGATCGTACGGAAGTCCATAAGTGCAAAACACAAAAATAAGTTGAAAATCCGATAGACAAATCTTTTTCAAGATGCACAAATCATTTTTACAATCGACAAATCTTTTTCGCGATGCACAAATCTTTTTCGCGATCGACAATTCTTTTTCGCGATGCACAAATTTTTTTCGCGATCGACAAAACTTTTTCGCAATCGACAGATCTTTTTGGCGGTGCACAAATCTTTTTCGCGATCGACAAATCTTTTTCACGATCGACAAATCTTTTTCACGATCGACAAATCTTTTTCACGATCGACAAATCTTTTTCGCAATGTACAAATCTTTATCGCGATGTACAAATCTTTTTTGAGATGCACAAGTCTTTTTCGCGCTCGAAAAAACTTTAAGCCGATCGACAAACCTTTTTCGCGATGCATGAATCTTTTTCGCGATCGACAAATCTGTTTGGCCATCGATAAATCTTTTTCGCAGTCGACAAATCTTTTTCACGATGCACAAGTCTTTTTTGCGATTGACAAAACATTAAACTGATCGACAAAACTTTTAAGTGATCAACAAATCTTAAACCAATCGACAAATCTTTAAACTAATTGATTAAATTCAAAGTCAGTGCACAAAACTTTTCCTGTAAGTGATGCACAAAACTCAATGTATATCAACAAGAAAAAAGCTCACAACTATGGCTTTTTGTTAGGCTACAGCTATTGGGAACTAATGTAAATTTCGCTTGTTTAGCTCGTGACCTCTGAACGCTCGACAGAGCACACGTACGCTATAATCTGTTATGCGAGCTATCGAGAATGCAAAATAGTTCCGTGCAGTGGCGTACGCACGGGGGGGAGGAGTTTCGGGGGTCAAAACCTCCCCCCATTGACGATTGGAAAAAATTAAAAACCGCTATTTTTGGATCGATCGGTGTTTTTTCATACAGAGATTGTGTTTTTCTGTGCTATAATCTGGAGAAACTTTCATTGTGATGCAATAATACCGGTAGTCAAACTTTTTTGGTGTGTAGTGCTTGAACCAATGGCTGACTCAAAATGCAAGCCTGGACAAGGTCAACGGGCACTAAAGCTGGAGTCGTGATGTGATGTCATAAAGACATTGTTCTCAACGGCTATGGCTGGACAAGACAACGTTTCAGCGCAGAAGGCATTCTTGGAAGACAATGGTTGCAACTTGCAACGCAGGCAGTTATTCCCCTTGCGATGTCATGATTTTGAGTCAAACCGACTAGTTGGCGTAGTGGTTAAATACATCGGCGCGGGAGGTTTTGGGTTAGATTTTTGGGCCGGTACCGGCCGTTAGCTCAGTTGTTAAGCGCACAGGTTATCGGTGCGGAAGGTCTGGGGTTCGATTCCCGGGATAGTCAAATCGGCACAGTGTCGCCAACGGTTCGCCACCGCTGCGACGTTTCTGTGTTACCCAAACGCTAAGAGATGGGCCCCAGTGACGTTCGCAGGGGTCGGGAGTTAGCACTCCCCTTCAGTGGCGTACGCAGGATTTTTCAGTGGGGGGATTTCAGCGACGTCACATCGTGATGACGTAAGTTTCAGTGACGTCACAGCTATTATAATGCCATAGCGAAGAAAACAATCCAGATTTTTCATTCACACTTTTGCTTGATTCTTTGCGCTTCATTTAGGAACGAAAAGGTTTCACAAAAACTCAAGCTGTCAACTCGTGGTTAAAAATTTACCAAAAAATTTAGTCGACTTGATTTTTGGGCCATAGGAAGGTGAACTGACTGAAGTAAGCTAGCTTTCGCAATGTCACAAACAGGGTGTAACCAGGGGGGTAAAACATGTAATTCCTTTCCTCCAAAACAATCTTTTCAAGAACCAACATTGATATAAACAACACATATAAACCTTGATAAAAACATTTAATATGCTCTCATTACAAAAGGGGCAGTTTTCCCAGTCTTGAAACCTGGAGACAATGAAGCATGAGCAAAAACCGCCCTCCCTACAGAAACATTTTTCAATTAGAATAAATTACGTGCGAGAGGAATCTCTAATTATGTGATTAATGTCAAAAACAGCGTCGATTATATCCAAGTATTTTTCACCCAAATCACAGCGTCGATATCATGTGATACTCTCAAGCACATAATCGGGGTGTCTGGGAAACAATGCACTCCAGCTCCTGAGACAGTTACGGTGCGTAAAAACGATTTTGCCTAAAAACAAGAAAGGTTTCACTTTTTCTGCAATCGTCAACGTCAAGCGCAGCGCACAAGCAAAGTTTGACTATTGGTAGGCCTATTATTGCATCACAATGAAAGTTTCTCAAGATTTTATAAGCAAGTTGGATAGCACAGAAAAGCATGAGAGCAATTTCGGCAATCTCTGTATGAAAAAAGGCGGTTCGTTTCAAAGAGAGAGTTTTTTATTTCTTTTCAAATCTTCAATGGGGGTGGTTTTGACCCCCGAAACCCTTCCCCCCTGTGCGTACGCCACTGCTCCCCTTCCCCCTTGACGATTGCACAAAAAATGAAACCTTTCTTTTTTAAAACGAACCGACTTTTCTTCAAGCGGAGCTTGCCGAAATTGCTATTATGTTTTCATCCCAAACAACACCATCCCCTACGAAACATTTTAGCGTAAACCATTCCCTTACAACTACAATGATCATCCCTCCTTACGTCTGCGTGAAAAGTTGTACCATCCCTCATAAGTGTTTTTACTACTCGAGCACTGATTACGATGCAATGCTGCAATACCGGCAGTCAAACTTTTCTGTTGTGTTTTGCTTGAAGTGCATTTTTGTCATTGATGTTGCTGTGAAACAATTAAGAAGTAGGAGTTTCCTTAAATGCGGTGTACCTGCAGTAAGTATGGCTGCACACAATTTCTTTTTTTAAAATCAAATCAAATCTTAATTTTGATTATACTTGTTTCATTAAATTCGTTGCTGTACCGAAACGTGGTAGCGACTGGCAGGGCCCGACCCCGCAGCTTAGCGCCTGGGCAACGCAGCTCCAAAGAAACGTCGCAGCGGTTGCGAGCAGTTGGCTACACTGTGTCCGATTTGACCGGCCTGGGAAGTGAGTCCCAAACCTTCCACATCGATAACGAAATCGTTTAACATTTCGCTATAATCGCCCGGTTTTTTGAGAAATTTTATTAAAATATGAAAAACTAAATTGACACTGCTCTAAGTGCCAAAAGTAAGATAAAAATACTGCCAAAGACGACCATAAACCAACGAAAGATTTGAAGAGACCTAGGGGCGGAACGAGGGGAGAGACAACATTGTTTTTTCGTACCGTAAGCTGAATATCTCAGGAGCTAGAGTTCTTCGTTTCCCATAGACACCCCAATTATGTATTTGAAAGCATTTGATATCGACGCTATGATTTGGCAAAAAAAATGCTTAGTTAGTTTAGTTTAGTTAGTTGCGTATTTATCCTCCTATCACGAGAAAGCGATCAAAGCGCTATACGAGCTCGCATAGGAGTTGCCAGCCATCTGTCTACCGCACCAAGATGGGGAAATCCCGCTAAGTACCTTTCCCAACGGCACAACTAGTAAACTTGCAGGCTTGTTCTCCACACTGTCCCTTTAATGCTGAGCGTCTAACAGGGAAGCTGTGAATACCAATTTTTAAAGTCATTGGTTTGACCCGACTCGGAATCAAACCCGGGTCTACAGCTCAAGAGACAGACGCTCCATACCACTCGGCCATCTGAGCTGTTTAGATAATATCGAAGCTGTTTTTGACTTTAATCGGATGATTAGGGATTCCTCTCGCGCATAATTTATTTTAGTTTAAAGACGTTTTGGTAGCGAGAACAGTTTTTTCTTATGCTCCAATATCTTCACTTTTCAAAATTCAAGCGAGAAACTGCCCCCTTCATTAAGAGTGTACCGTGTATTGACTGTTTATAACAAGGTTTAGCCTATATGCGTGTATATATTAATGTTGGTTCTTGAAAAAAGTTTTTTTGGAGAAAAGGAATTGCTTGTTTTACCCCCTGGGTGCACCCTGTTTGTGACGTTGCGACAGCTAGCCAGCATTTCAACTAAAATTTTTTAAGAAAATTTTTAACCACGGCCTGACAGTTTGAGTTTCTGTGAAACCTTTTCTCTTCTAAATGAAACGCAAAGCATTAAGTAAAAGTGTGAATGAAATATCTTTGTTGTTTTCTTAGTTATGGCATCATATAGCTTAATCATGGCTAACTGTAATTTAGGCTGGAAACATTACAATACGATGCACTTTAATATCTCTAAACTACTGTAATTGTAATGTAGTGTCTTTAAGTCATCACGATGTGACGTCACTGAACCCCCCCCAATGAAAAATCCTGCGTACGCCTCTGGCTCCGTACGCCTACTTCATAATTTTAGCTAACAGAGCAGTTTGATTGCACCATTTACACCATATTTCTCTACTTTCATGGCTGTGAAAGTTGACAGGATTTCGTAATGGGGGGGGAGGAGGGTGTGTCCGAAGTTTGAGGGCGAATCCCCCAGCTGTGATGTGCAAGGGGGTCTGGGGGCGTAGCCCCCAGCCTCTGAAAACTTTTGTATTTTTTTACTTAAAATAAATAAACTTTAGTGCGTTTAACTGTATAATCTGCTGTAACAATGTTGTGTTACAGGCATGGGCAACATATGGCCCGCGGGCCGGATCCGGCCCGCGAGACCATTTTATGCGGCCCGCTGGCGCTTACAGAAACATAACCTCATATCGCGAATCAAGCTGAAGACCTTTTATTTTTTATAGGACATCAGAGGAAAAGTATACTTTAGTTTCTCTTCACCGCAGGAGCGTATTTAGGGGGGAAGACATTGTGCCATGCCCCCCCCCCCCTTTCGACTCTTGCTTAATTACATATGGCCTGCTAACTAAAAAAGTTGCTCACCCCTGACTGTAACCTATGTTAAAGTCTTTGATTTGACTGGACTTGGAATCAAATCCGAGTCTACAGAGACACACAAACACAAATAACAAATGAACTGAAAAAACAATGGCGGCTAACCAGTGAGGAAGGTCTTGTGACCGGTCTTGGTCTTATGACCGGTCTCGAGATCATTTTTATAAAGTCTTGGTCTTGAATATTTGTGGTCTTGGTCTTGACCTTTTAGTTAGGTCTTAAGACCGAAAGAACTAAGAGGCATCTAGTAAAAATTTAAGTGATCCTGCACAGCTAGAAAAAGTATCCAACAACGTGTATGTGATAGTGTTGTTCTTATTTCGTTAATTGTTCTGTATAATTTTATATTTTGCCCGTTTTTTTTTTGCTGTTATAGAAAAATAGCGATAAGTGATAAACTGTTAATTCTCATTTCATTTTTATGGTCTTGGTCTTGAAAAAAAAACAAGCAAAGGTCTTGACAACAGTGGCGTACGCATGGGGGATGGGGGGGGTGGGGGTCAACCCCCCCCTCTTATTGAAGATTCTAAAAGAAATGAAAACTTCTTTTTTTGGAACAAACCGCCCTTTTTTATACAGAGATTGCCGAAATTTCTCTCATGTTTTGCTGTGCTATCCAACTTGCAATAAAATCTTGAGAAACTTTCATTGTGATGCGATATTAGGCCTACCGGTAATCAAAGTTTTCTGGTGCGCTGCGCTTGACGTTGACAATATTGCAGAAAAAGCGAAACCTTTCTTTTTTGAAACGAACCGACTTTTTTTTGTACGGAGCTTGCCCAAACTGCTGTCATGTTTTTCTGTTCGGTCCAACTTTCTGATTTAATTTCGAGAAACTTTTATTACCATGCGATGCAACAATACCGGTATTCCAACTTTTCTGATGTGTGTTGCTTGAACTGCATTTTTGTGATTGATGCTGCTGTGAAGCAACTGGTAAGCAGGAGCTTGCTTAAATACGGTGTATCTGCAGTAACTATGGCCGCGCACAACATTTTTTTAAAAAAATCAAATCTTCACAGTAGTCCAATTCGTTTCACTAACTCGCTGTAGTACCAAAGCGTGGTAGCGAGTGGCGGGGCCCGACCCCGTGGCTTAGCGCCTGGGCAACACAGCTCCGAAGAATCGTCGCAGCGGCGGCGAGCCATTGTTTACGCTGTGTCCGATTTGACCTGCCTGGGAATTGAACCTCAGACCTTTCGCATCAATAGCGATGTCTTTAACACTGCGCTATAACCGGCCGGTTCGTTCAAAAATTATTAAAATGTAAATACCTAAATTGACGCTACCTTAGGCTATCTAAGTGCTGAAAATAAAATAAAAATACTGCCAAGGAAGACCAGACCAACGAAAGATTTAGAGAGGCCCATGGGCGGAACAGGGAAGGGGGGAGGCAAAATCGTTTTTACGGACCGTGACTGTCTCAGGAGCTGGAGTGCTCTATTTCCCAGACACCCCAATTATGTGCTTGAGAGTATCTCATGATATTGACGCTGTGATTTGGGTGAAAAATAATTGGATAATATCGACGCTGTTTTTGACCTTTATCACGTAATTAAAGCGTAATTTATTGTAATTTTAAAATGTTTCGGTGGGGCGGGCAGTTTTTTCTCATGCTTCACTGTCTCCAGTCTTCAAGACAGGGGAAACTGCCCCTTTCATAATGAGTGCATATTAAATGTTTTTATCAACGTACATGTGCGTTGTTTATAGCCTATCAATGTTGGTTCTTAAAAAGATTTTTTTGGAGGGAAGCAATCAGCCTTCCTGTTTTCCCCCCCTGGCTACACCCTGTTTGTTACGTTGCGAAAGCTAGCCTACTTTGGTCAGTTAACAGTAGAAACGAACATCGTCCTTCCTGGCAAATCCGGAGGGTTGTTTGGCTGATCATGGTCTAGCATTCCAAAGGATGAGTGTACCTTTACCTGAGTGCGTCTGATGAGAGCTAATAGCTCAAAACAGCGCTGTCCCGCTCTATGGTTTAGTCAGTTAACCTTCCTATGGACCAAAAATAAGGTCAACTAAAACTTTTTCAGTAAATTAACCACGGATTGACAGTATGAGTTTTTGTGAAACCTTTTCGCTCCTAAATGAAGCGCAAAGAATCAAGCAAAAGTGTGAAGTAAATATCTGGAATAAAGTATCTGGATTGTTTCAATAGCTGTGACGTCACTGAAACTTTACGTCATAACGATGTGACGTCACTGAACCCCCCCATTGAAAAATCCTGCGTACGCCACTGCTTGACAAAGACGGTCTTGGTCTTGTTCTTGAAAAATTTACAAGGTCTTGCTTGGTCTTGTAGGTAATGGTCTTAACTACAGTGCGGCTAACACCGCTTCTTTCCTATTGCGAGTAACACATTGCATGTAAGGTAAATTTTCCAGACACAGCTGATAAGTGAACCAGTCTAAACCACAGAGCAAGGCTGCGAACTCGATCAATTTTTAACCGAGTTCAAGTTCGAGAGACATCATTTTGCAAGTCCGAGTTCAAGTTCTAGTTAAAAAAATTTGATTTTTTCGAGTTCGGCAAAAATGATCGAGTTCAGCGAGTTCAAGTTCGTAACCCTGGACTTTATAGGTCTTAATGGCATGAACAAATAAACCACGTGCAGCTTTTCTTTTGGTAAAATCAAAGCTTGAATTTACACGGATTGTGGTTACTTGAACAACAAACTATATTTCGTAGTGATCTTTCATTTCTTTTCAACAATTTGAAAATTTATCTTTCTAATGAACTCGAACTCGAACAGTTTTAAGCGAGTTCGAGTTAGCAAAAAATATTTTTTCAAGTTAGAGTTTGGCAAAATGATCGAGTTTTTTCGAGTTCAAGCTCGAGTTCGCAGCCCTCCCACAGAGCGAAAGAATGCTTACCTCACGTATACAATCATAATCAAATTACTGCGCTAAGCTACAAAAAAGATACACGAAAAGTAAATCTTCACTCTAATTAAACTGTCGGATTGTGACTCTATGCTTTGATGGGGAAAAATGAGAGTGTTGATGAGGGCCACATAAAATGGCTTGACGGGCCGGGTAGTGGCCCGCGGGCCGCCTGTTGCACACCCCTGGGTTACAGCTTCCCTACTTGATACTCAGCAATAAATGGACAGTGTGGAGAACAAGCCGGCAAGTTTACTTGTGTCGTTGGGGAAAGTTAAAAATGGTGGGCTACAACCTCTGTCAAAGCTGATGTTAACAGACTAATCAAGAACATTAAATTTTAAAAGTCCCGCTAAAATGTTTCACAAATAATAATATTTTCCGTAGTGAGAAATTTTTAGTTTGTTGCGTAAATGGAAAAACTAAATTTTTGATGTGGCCCAGCTGGATTTTTAAGTTGTTTATACAGCCCACCGACAAAAAATGTTGCACACCCCCGTTCTATACAAAGCTGTTGTGACAATGACATCACAAGTAGAATTTTTTTTCCGGTCGAGCTCGTGATAACTGGTACCAGGGCAATTTTTTGTGATTAATGTCATATTTCTTTAGAAGGCTGTTTCTCATAAAATACTAAAAATTCAATCAAAACTTTTGTACGATGTTAAATAGCGAGGTTGAAAAGTCACGTAAAACTCATATTTTAGGAAATATAAAGTCATATTTTGGATATAATTAGGTCATTAAAAAAATTACGTGACTGATAACTTTACCACTATTTTAACAACAACGTAGCTAGCAGCCTGTTTGAAGGGGTAAGGAACGTAGAGTGTCTGACGTGGTACATTTTTCGACATCGAAAGGGAAGTTTTAATGCATACGTATGCACCAATCAGATTTGATTAAAATAGAAAGTAGTGTTGTGGAGACAACGATTGAGTGGTGATAAAGCTAAAATCGACGCGCCCCCCAACGTAGCGTCTGCACAACGATCATTCAGCAGTCAACACCCTTGCTCGAATAAAGAACGTCCTCAACTCCTCAGATCAACCATGTGCCAGGAGCGGCTGTCTAGCTTGGGATTATTAGCTGTTGAAACATCTGAAGTAAGAAAACTAAGTTTTTTTTGTTTTGTTTTTTGTAGTTGCATATTTATCTTTCTATCACGAGAAAACCATCAATTTGTTTTTGTAGTTGCATATTTATCCTCCTATACGAGTTCGTAAAGGAGTTACCACAGCCATCTGTCTACCGCACCAAGATGGGGAAATCCCTTTAAAATAAAACGGCAACTAGTAAACTTGCCGGCTTGTTCTCCATACTGTCCCTTCAATGCTGAACGTCAAGCAGGGAAGCTGTGAATACCAAGTTTAAAGTCATTGGTTGGACCCTTCTCGGAATCAAACCCGAGTCTACAGCTCCACAGGCGGACGCTCTTACCACTCGGCCATCTGAGCTGTTTAATAATGGAATGTTTAATAATGGAATGTTAATAGTTTAATAATGGAAGCCATCTCACTTCCACGGGGTTTCAGTATAATACCCTACTCAAGTGGTTTGGTGTATTAACGCGTGTCGATTGTACTATATTGTGTTGCCATACTTTTAAGTTGTGCACACGCCTTAACCATTAACGACATGGCCTAGCGGTATCACGCGCATGTGACAGATCCTACGTGACGGGTTCGATTCGCGGCTGGAGCCGATCGCATTTGACATATATAACGGGTGGCTGCTGACTCGAAGAGCGCAAGCTCACTTCGCTGTCTCCCTCAATTACTGTTGAATTTTCGGTTCAATATAATTTGAAAATAACCTGAGTTATTAATTTATTTTTATTTATTTATTAACTTGCTGTAATTAAACGGAAGAATGATCTTAGAGGCGCATAAAACAGACTTACAGGCACATAAAACTGACGAATGAAGGTTGCAATCGAAAGAATATTTTAAATATCATATTTCAAACGCGTATAACCAGAATTACGAGAGGAGGTAACAGCCCGTAGTTAAAGTCACTTCAAAACACTTAGCCTAATGATTTCCAAAAAAGGTCGACAGGGCGCAGGGGGCCCGAAGTATATTTCTGGTCCGGGGCCCGGATTTTCTCTCAACTGCCCTAAATGCTTTTCTCTTCACGTTGAAAAATTTTGACAAGCTGAAATAATTTTCACCTCAAACAATCTCCAATGTTCAAGTCGTAAACCTGTTTGGCTACTCGACTCGATGACCTTACGGTCCCTTCGTAGTCATCCTGTTGCTGTATTGTAATCGCGATAGCAGCAGCAAATAAATAAAGCTTGATCCTTGTCAACGCTTTTTTTGATCGCAAGCTCTTACATTGATTTTGAAAGTTTTTGGCTCAGTTTCAGTTTTTGCCAGTTCCGAGCTCAGTCGCTTATCCAGGGTGGGGGGGCGCTGGGGTCCAGCCCCCCTCCCCCGCCCGCTGAAATATAAGCTGAGGACGTGAAGACAAATTTTTTGGTCTTCACTAGATTTCGGGCGGTAAATTGGACGTCGAAAAGCGTGAAAACCTTTTTGTGGTCTTCAATAGATTTCGGGCGGTAAATTGGACGTCGAAAATTGCGGCCCTCTCCTTTTCAAATTTCTGGGCACGCCCCTGAAACCGTTCATCTCTGGTAGTAGGCCGACACCAACGCAGAGAACAAATATTCATAAGAAAATAATGTGATGAAATTATTGATCAAACAATGCTTTCGGTAACGAAAAATTAAAAGAAAATATAATCCTGCTGCGAAAAAAGTAGAAGTACGTGGAAAGCAGACAAAATATTTTCAAGCAAAACTGTCTTAACCAACTTTATGGATTACCTTTCAAACTACACGGGGTGTATTAATTATATATTCACGCTTTGAGGAGCTCGGGAATAATTTTTTAATCAGGCTTTGTCACAATACCCACTGCACAGGTGAAATTGTTCTGTCACAATGCTCCACTGTACTGGTACAATTGCTCGTTTATTTTGTTGATGATTTTTGCCATCGGCTTTCACATGCGACAAAACTAAAAAACAGTAAGCAAACAGAAAACGTGAATATGCTTTAAGGAAGGTTTTAACTTGCGACGTTGCATACTCACAATTTGTTTGCTGGCCTATGCATACTCAGCGTGCGCAAACAACACGTTCTTGACTTTTCATAAATCTTTTTCTTTGGAACGTCGATTCATAAGGTAGATCAGCTTTGCGCTCACACTTATGGTGCGATCATCCTAACTGAGACGCTGAGACCTTTGAGACATTGTGCAGGTATTTTATTATGACATCACATCTCAATGACTTTGTGAGGGTGCGATGTCATAATAAGATACACTTGCACATATCTCAAAGGTGTCAGTGTAATCTCATCTTTATGCTCGCACGCGCGGTGTGTAATCCAAATATATTCGCATTAAGCAAATAGGATGCTTGGAGACTCCAACTCGAGCAGCAGGCTGTCCCGCAACCCCCCAAAAATCAGCGGGCATAGAAAAGTTGGTTAGTTATTGAGAAAATAGCAAGTAATCAGCGGATATAGGCGCAGCCGAGGACAGTTAAGTTATGGCGTTGTCGCTGAAAGCGAAGAAAGTGTCTTTATAACAACAATTTTTCAAAGGATTTGATAGTTTAGCAGAGCATTAAAGTTATTCAAATCAAAATGCCTTTCACTGAGAGTGTTGAGTTGAATACAGGAGATAAAATGCCCATATTGGGGTTTGGTACCTGGCAGGTAAATTACGTATTTTTCCGTATAATATTGCTGCTAGGCAGGGCCGTATTTACCAATAGGTTAGGCAGGCTGAAGACAAGGGCCTCGGAGAAATAAAGGGCCTCGTCACGAACAACGAAGACCTTTTTATCAAGACCTTTTTCTATAAAAATCGACCATCAAGACCTTTATGGACCTAAACGTAGAGACAAGAGCGTATTTAGGGGGGGCGTTGTGCCATGCTCCCCGCCCTTTTGACTCTGCCTTTTTGGTAAAAAAAAGCAAAAGTAATGGTGCCATGTGACTAAAATATGCCAGAATCTTTTGATGGTTTCTATAGCTTATGGCCAGGGGATAGGATGAGGGGTATGCATCCTCCCCCCAGCCATTTCGAAAATGTTTTTGATGCATACAATTTTTTCATAATTTCGAACCTCTTCCATAGCAATAAGCTTTACGCCTTCAGCACGTACATCGAAAACGTGCGAACAAAATGCATCATATTTGGTAAAGCAATCAGAATTAGGGTCAAAAAATTTCAATAAAATTTACATGAAAATTACCGGTGTTTAAAAAGCATTAAAATAACCATTCAGCATGTAAATTTTTGAAATTTTTCCCGGAGAGCATGCCCCCGGATCTCCCTATAGAGCCTTTTCTGTGTCTCAATCAGTTTCAAATTAGTTCTGCCAAAAAAATATACGCTTGAAAAAAGTGTGGAAATTATTGCCCCCCCCCTTTCCAAATTTCCTGCGTAAAAATGAGTCTGATTGTTGCTCACTAGGGCCTCATTGATCAAATAGCCTAGGGCCTCTCATTGTCTCAATCCGGCCCTGCTGATAGGACCTTGTGGCCTTTTCGAAAGTGCATTTAAATTAGTCTTGTAAAAGTTTTATCAAAAAATTTTCCTTGCTATTATGCATTGAATTTTTACCGCTTTTCTTGCTTTCATTTTTTCCTAGATCAGCAATGATGATGTGCAAAGGTGCGTCGAAACAGCAATCGATGAGGGATATAGACACATTGATGGGGCCTGGGCCTATGGAAATGAGGAAGGTTTGGGGAGAGCAATCAACCCAAAAATAAAAGACGGGAAAATAAAAAGAGAAGATATATTTGTCACAAGCAAAGTATGATACTTTTGAAAAATCTTAATTATTTAAAAGGTACCGCACATATACAACGGTGACAAAATTCCCTAAGGCCAGTAAAGCTCTATCTTTTCCCCTACCACTTCGTAATTTTTTCTTCATGCATAAATTATCAATGCATTGGTAAATTTTTAGAAACAATAAAGCAAAAAAAGCATTTTTCCATTCTTAGCTGCCTTTCCTCAATCAATTCTGGGTCCTCGTCGGTGGTTCATATTTCCAGCTCTTAATATCTCAGAAATACTTGGACAGTTTTGAATTTGTTTTTTCAAACAATCGTTTTTTTAAACCGTTTTTATTAGTTTTTTTAAATTTAAACATTTTTTTTAATCGTTTCAAACAATCGTTTCTACACAATTGTTTTTTTCAAACAATTTTTTTTAAAGTTTTGAACTTTTCTTTTTTTTTTGGGTATCTGAAAACTTATTGTGTTTAAAACTTAGGGAGCATCTTGACTTGAAAACTGTATAGTTTTTCGATGCTCCCTGACCTTAACCACTTGCTAAATTTGTTCGCCTTTCGTGGACAGAGGACCTTGGGATTGCGCCATGGAATTTTATTCAGCTAAAAACCTTATGGCAGAGTAGGCCTGGAACAGATAGTCGCCCCGCGGGCGTCAGTTGACGAATGATGTTCAATGTTTTGTTTTTTCTTGTGCTCATCTTTTTCTCGCGTGGATAAGGCCAAATAAACATTACTTACTTACTTATTACAGCTATGGAGTGCTTTCAATAAACCTGAGGACGTGAAAAATTGCCTAAAAGAAACTTTGGACTTCCTTAATATGGATTACGTAGACTTGTATTTAATGCACTGGCCTTGGTCTTTCAAGGTAAAATTTCTACTAATCTACATAACGTCAGTTTATACCATACTACAGTAATTTTAATGGACATAAAAATAATGGGTTAGCTAAGCTTATGGAACAAACTTATCAACCAAAAAAGCTTTAATCATTAAATAGGCTAGTCCTACTAATAATTTAGTTAAATATAATTAATCGTCGATTGACATTGGCACTATACGTAGTTTAGCATTAGGAGAACTTCTCTCGAGTTAAAGTTTCCAAGTAAAGTGACTTGCAGGCAAGCTTGAGAAGCATGTTGCTCTAGATTTTACAAAAACCTGCGGTGTATAGTGTAGGCTATACTCTAAAACAGGGGCTCTTAACTTGGAGTTCGTGCACCGTTGCTGCGGAGATGCTGCAAGGATCCGTAAACTTCAATACAAACACGCTGGGGTGGATCCAGAAAATTTTGGTGGGGTGATGTAGTTTTGAATTAGATTGAATGTTAACTGAATGCAAAGATGTTAAACCCAAAAAAGAGCGTATAGGCCTGTAGCGTCGTCACAATCGGTGGTCGACTACAGCCGATTTCGAACTCAGTTTCATGTTTTGCCACTCTAGATCACAGTGACCTTTGTTACTCTAGGTCACAGTAACTGGCGTTTCGCAACTTATATTTCCGGGAGTCGTCATTGCCGATTGCTTCTTTCAAGATGTGCGATTAGCTCATTGATTAAATTTGTTTCTTCTTGGAGTGTTTTACAGTTTCGTTCACATGCAATACGAAGTTGATTTCCGTTAGCCGCAATTGTGATTGTACAACTCATCAGATGGAGTTTGACGTGCTGGTGATAGCAGCGTCTATTTAGTCGATTTGCAAGTTGCAGTGCAATTGATTCTATTTGAATAAGCTTTAGATGTTTTAAGAAATTACAGAGCTGTTGCTCGATATCAATGTGTGTGTAGAGTTACTAGTTGGAGCCTTTATTGCTCGACAAGAATTTAACTTTGAGCTTTCATTGCTCGACATTATTTGTCATCCGTTGAATTTATATTTTCATTACCGTCTGCAAGAAATAGTTGGTGAGTACCATATTTGCATACTTTGTCTGATCGTCGGTCTCGAGTAAATTTAAACCAAATGTTAACGGCTGACTGTTGTGCAACTGCGATGCACTTTCTTCTAATTTAATTTAAGATATATTAGAGGTTTAAGTTTAATGTTGCGATTATTGTCATTACTTATTTGTGTTTATAACTTTAATAGAAACCGCTCAAACGCTCAAAACGTTCAAATCGAGTGAGTTCTGTATCGACTCCGCGATAGCAGACGGTTTACTTCGGAATCGTTAAAAAGTTTCAACTTATTCAAGTCAACCATTGCAAGAAGTTACATCTCAAAACCACCAAGACGTTTCACGCCTAGAAGCTTTGGATTATTTTACGATGTTCTACCACGTCAAGACGTTGATGTCAATTTCCCAAAGGTACTGATAAACTAATGGTTTTTGTGTGCTTGAACTTTCTTCAAACCATCTACGAACTTTTGACGGACGTACTAAATCAACGCTCCAAGACTGTGTTGATATTATACTTTGTAATTATTTGTTTGAAATTTAAATTTGTTAAAATGAGTACTGAAACTTCAGAACCTGTTGCTAATGGCGATGTGCAATCTGCAATAGAGCGATTGCAACGTGTTTTAAGTGATAATTACTTAATTGCTGAAAGGCTTATGTCATTGCGCAACCCCAGTAAAACTGACTTCGATGTTATTCTGGACGAGATCAACGCCACTTATAAGGAATTAGTTGGGGCGATGTCATCGGCTGGGGCGGAGCCCGGGGCCATTGTTGCTGTTTCTCACAATAAGTTCGAGTTCGATTCTCGTAAAGATGAATGGCTAAATAAAATTGGTGCCCCGACTAATGGTAACATTTCGAATTCTGGTTCTCATTTGACTTCTTCAAAACCACCTAGCATTTCTCTTCATGAATCTGGTAATTCACCTTCTTCAAGGCGAGGTACGCGAAGTACTAGAAGCACTTGCTCTACGCAGTTAAGTGTTAAACGCTTGGAAGCTCAAGCTAAAGTACAAACTGCCCAGCTAGAAGCTATTCAGCAAAAAGAAAGAGTTATCGATAAAAAACGTAAAGCTGCTTTGGAAAACGAGATAGAAAAACGTAAAGCTGATTTGGAAAACGAGATAGAAGAAAGAGAAGTCTTTCGCAAAATTGCGTTAGCCGAAGTTGAGTGCCAAGTCTGGGAGAGAAATAGCATTGTCACCGAACCTTATAAGGACTCGAACCTGTACCAAGAGAGTAAGACGCTACCTTCTTCGTACAACCTTACGTCATCCTCTAAGGTTTTACCTAATCACAACTCAGTTGCTACACACTTGTTACTTCCTGCAACTGATATTCAACCTAACGTTTCTCATGAATGCCCAGATACTCTACTTATTAAGAACAACCCTACAGCGCTTGTAAAAACGAACCCGCCCTTGCAACAAACTTGTACTAAAGCTTTGCTTGTTGACTCTAATCTTGATAATCTTGTTCATTCTCAAAACCTGAACATCGAAAGACCTTCTTCGTCACGCACACCTGCAACTAAAGGCGTATCTTTCAGTCATTTACCAGCTCGGTCAATCGCTACAAGCCAGCCGGTAACCTATCAACCTGACGGCAATTTGAAAACCGACTCGTTGATGTCCACTGCTGAAGCAAAAAATATTTACTCTTTCAAGCCGTGTGTACAAGCGACTTTAAATCCTTCTACCCTCGTTGAACCTTCCTTTTCTGCTAATTGTGATACAACAACATCAGTTGGCATTCAGAACCGACCTTCCACTTCTAATTTTTACCCTCGAACATACCCCTCTGACCCACCTTCGACGTCATTCTACAATCTTTTACCTAATCCCTACAACGAACAAGGCCGAAACCCATATTATCCTACCGCTCCTGTTCTCTTTCCAGCTACCTACGACAACTTGTTTCTTCCAAGGCCAGAATTTCCTAAGTTTACGGGAGATCCCCTAGAATTCAAGTCTTTTATAAACAACTTCGAAACTCACGTAGAACCGAGGGTTTCCGATGAAAAGACACTGTTGTGCTTGTTACTTCAACACTGCACTAAACCTGTCAAAGATAAGATTGAGCATTTCTCCGACCACGATGAGCATTGCTACACCCTTGCTAAACAAAGGTTACGCAGAGAATATGGTTCACCTTGGATCATATCAGATGTTTGCGAGCAAAGGCTAAAGAAGTTCGCGACAATTAAATCTGGTGACGCTAAAGAACTAAAATTGTTTTCAGAATTACTTGAAAAAACCAGTGTCATCATCAGGGACATCCAGAATTATACGAGTTTAAATTCTTTAGATACTTTAGCAGAGTTAGTGAGCAAGTTACCTTACGAACTTAAACGGCGTTGGGTGAAGAGGTCTGTTCAAATCGAGAAGTCCTTTGGGCATCTAGCGAACTTCGCACACTTTGTTGAGTTTGTGCGACAAGAAGCTGACGAGATAAACTCTCTTTTTGGTTTGCGCTCACTCGGGTGTACTAGTTCAACTCGCTCAAGGGCGAAAGCTTCTTACGGAGTCGTGACCTCTCGACAATCTAAAACATTTCACCCTAAGTCCAATTCTGCTAATGCTTGTTGGTTCTGTAATTGCAATTCACACAAGCTTCTTGAGTGTAAAAAGTTTAAAGAATGCTCAGCACAAGAGCGTAGTTCTTTTGTAAAGTCCGCAAAGTTGTGCCACAAGTGTTTAAGTTCAAAGCACAGAACGCCAGAATGTAAAAGGTCAAACACTTGTACTATCAAAGGTTGCACGGGTACTTATCATCATACCTTGCTTCACTGGTCGAAACCCGAAGGTACTAAGGTATCTGAAACTCGTGAAGTTGGTACATCTACAACAGCTGAAGTTAACACAATGACTACTTGTAATTTGTCAAACTGAAATCCTTCTACATCCTTTCAAGAAAGAGACGTTTATCTTTTGTTCCAGTTAGGGTGGCTTGTAATGGCAACGTCATCACTACGTATGCCTTTCTTGATCAAGGGTCAACAAGTTCCTTCTGTGATCAGTCGTTAGTTGAAGCACTGGGTGTAACCGGCACTCGTGAAAGCTTGCAACTCAAAACTATTACTGGATCCACTAAATGCTATGAAACATTATTGTGCAACTTAACGATATCCGATTTAAATAATGAGGTTTCGTTTTCTTTACCAAATGTGCGTTCAATCGAAAAAATTCCAATTCAACCGAACATTCTTCCGGTAAAGAAAGATATGTCAAGGCTGTCGCATCTTTCGGATATAAAGTTTGAAACTCTTCCTAATGCATCAGTTAACTTGCTGATTGGAGCAGATTTCCCGGAGTTCTTTTGCGTATGCAGTGCTCGCAAAGGTCCACGTGGCACCCCGTGCGCTATTGAAACCCCAGTTGGATGGTCTTTACTAGGTCCTTCTATCTCACCTTCTCATTCCAGCAATTGTGAAGTCAATTTTGTGTGCAGAACAAATGAGCCTGTGCATGAAACCATTGAACGGATGTGGGAATCCGAACTCCAGGTAGGAACTTCTGTTTTCGACACCCCTAACTCAAAGGAAGATCGTATTGCATACGAAACGATGCAATCCTCTATAAGCGAAGTTAATGGCCATTATCAACTTCCATTATTGTGGAAAGCTGAGGGTAACTGCATGCTATCGAACAATCTATCTTTGGCCCAAAAACGCATGTTTAGTTTGAAAAGGCGTTTACTTAATGATGATTCATTGAGACAGAAATATGCTGAGGTCATAAACACTTATGTGACCAAAAATTACGCCAGAGTAGTACCGCAGGAAAAACTGGAAGGCGAGCGGAATATGACTTGGTATCTTCCGCACCACCCAGTACTAAACGTTCATAAACCCGAGAAAATGCGTGTGGTTTTCGACTGCGCAGCCAGGTATAATGGTCGAAGTTTAAACGATGCGCTCATGTCAGGGCCACCTCTGATGAATACTTTGGTGGGCGTCCTTATTCGTTTTCGAGAAGAAAGAATAGCTCTGGTGGGAGACATTGAGGCGATGTTCCACCAAGTAAGGGTGGACCCGGTCCATGCCGATGCTCTACGTTTCCTCTGGTGGAAAGATGGTAAATTAAACGAAGAACCATTAATCTACCAAATGCTGGTTCACTTATTTGGTGCCACGTCATCTCCTTCTTGCGCTAACTTTTGTTTGAGGCACACAGCAAACGAGTTTGGTCATTTGTATTATCCTACTGTTTCTAAGGTCGTTCACCGAAACTTTTACGTTGACGACTGTTTGATTTCTCTTCCCTCTGTAGAAGAAGCTGTCTTGGTAAGAACACAGCTGAACGAAATGCTTGCTCGAAGAGGATTTCGTTTGAGAAAATGGATTGCAAACAATGCAAGACTTTTGGATAGTATACCGATAGCTGAACGATCCACTAAGGCAGATTACTCTTTGGATGATTCTGCTAATCAAAAGGTATTAGGAGTGCAATGGATAGTGAAGCAAGATTGCTTTACTTTTGACATAAATTTACCTAAAAAAGGGTGCACCAGAAGGGGTATTCTCTCAACTGTAGCTAGCTTGTACGATCCGCTTGGCTTTGCTGCGCCTGTGACGTTAGAGGCGAAGGCTCTTCTGCAGGCTTTGTGTAAGCAAAAACTGGATTGGGATGAAGAGATCGGCGAAGTAGAACTACAACGCTGGTTGCGTTGGATTGAACAATTATCTGGTCTTAACAACATTCAGGTACCGAGATGTTTCAAACCAATCACTTTCAGATCCGTCGCGTCAATTGAACTTCACCATTTTGCGGATGCTTCCTCCTTTGCGTACGGTGCATGTTCCTACTTGAGATTAGCTGATGACGCAGGTAACATTTCTTTATCTTTCATTGCTGGCAAGTCCAGATTAGCTTCCATTAAATCCGTATCTATTCCTAGACTTGAATTAACAGCCGCTGTTCTTGCAATAAAACTGGATGAAATGATAAGAAAAGAGCTTGACTTGCCAATTACATCTTCATTTTTCTGGACCGATTCCACGGCTGTTCTGTATAGCATTAAAAACACCACTAAGCGTTTTCCGGTATTTGTGGCCAACCGCTTAGCAAGTATTGAGCGTGGTAGTAACGTTAATCAATGGCGGCATGTGCCATCTAAGTTGAATCCTGCAGATTCTGCTTCTAGAGGTCTGGAAGCTTGTTCATTGGACACTGTGAAATGGCTAAAGGGACCGGAATTTCTTTTGAGGTCTGAATCCGAATGGCCCGAGCTGAACACTTCTTCTCCAGAGTTACCACCAGAATTTCTCGAAGATAAAGGACAAGTTAAAGTGTTTAATATTTGTGAGCCTAGTGTTTGTGTTTTTGAACATTTGATAAACCGTTGTTCTAATGTCTACAAACTGAAGCGCGTGATGGCATGGATTCTCAGATATGTATCTGTCACGCGATCCCGCTTAGAAGGTAAACCCTTTCTGGTCGAAACTTCGCTCTCTGTGAATGAGTTACAAAGGGCCGAAACTGAGTTAATCAAATATGTGCAGCGCAACCATTTCCCTTATCTCCTTTCAAATAATACTAAGCAAAAGTTGCCTCGCTTCATGCAAAAACTTGATCCGGTTTCTGTCGACGGCGTGATACGAGTGGGAGGTAGAATCGACAGAGCTTTAGCAGACGTTGATGTAAAACATCCCATAATCCTCCCTCAACACTCTCACTTTACAGAATTAATAATTCGACAGAAACACTCAGAAGTTGGCCATGCTGGTACCAGCCACACTTGGGCGTCCATAAGAAGACGCTTTTGGATCGTGAAAGGAGGAGCAGCTGTGCGCCATTCTATCGGACAATGCATACAATGCAAAAAGCGCAACGCAGTCGTAGGTAAACAACTCATGGCCGATATGCCATCTTGTAGATTACAATCAGATAAACCGCCATTTCATAATGTTGGCATAGATTACTTCGGACCATTTTTGGTCAAACAAGGACGTAGCATGGTAAAACGGTATGGCTGTTTATTCTCATGTCTAACTGTCAGAGCAGTGCACATTGAGGTTGCTCATTCACTAACCACAGACTCTTTTCTCAATGCCTTTAGGAGGTTCATTGCCAGAAGGGGTAAGCCTGGGCACGTGTTCAGCGATAATGGTACTAATTTCGTCGGGGCAGCACGCATCTTAAAGGAACTTTTGCTGGAAATCGACCAGCAAAAAATCAACCATTATTGCACCCAACTCCAAATCCAGTGGTCATTCGACCCTCCCCAAGCAAGCCACATGGGAGGGTCTTGGGAGCGCATGATCCGCTCAGTCCGTAAAATCTTAAGAAATTTAGTGGACTCCCAAACTTTAAAAGACGAAGGGTTCCTTACACTAATGACCGAAGTGGAAGGAATTTTAAACTCTCGACCTTTGGTACCAGTTCTTTTTGACGATCACAGTACTGAACCGCTGACTCCCAACCATATTCTTTTGTTTCAAGGAAATCCTAATTTGCCCCCAGGTCTTTTTCAGGAGAGCGACAGCTATGCCCGCCGAAGATGGGCTCAGATCCAGTATCTCAGCAATCAATTTTGGCGTCGCTGGGTCAGCGAATTTCTACCTAACCTGACACAGAGGCAAAAGTGGTTTCAAGCCACTAAAAACTTTCAAGTGGACGACGTCGTTCTTCTTGTGGAAAACATGCAGCAACGGTCTCGGTGGGTCTTAGGAAGGGTGTTAAAAACGTTTCCCGGTAAGAGAGGGCTGGTACGGTCTGTTCTCGTAAAAACCCAGAATAACATTGTTAACAGGCCCATCTCTAAGCTTTGTCTCATTGTTGGCCAACACGACCCGAAATGAGTTGCCACGATGTTTGTTCGTAATCTGCTGAATCTTTATGTTACGTCTGTTTCAGAACTTATGTCTTTAAATCTTTACGTTAAATAATGCAGTTGTGTTATTATATTGCCTTACGTTATGAATTGCACTCTCTTTATTTATTTGCTACTTTGTTATTTATTTGCTACCCTTGTTTAGTCAGGTTTCCTCCGCTCTTGATGCAGTTGAAATGCCTACCCATATCGGCATTTGGGGGGAATGTGTAGCGTCGTCACAATCGGTGGTCGACTACAGCCGATTTCGAACTCAGTTTCATGTTTTGCCACTCTAGATCACAGTGACCTTTGTTACTCTAGGTCACAGTAACTGGCGTTTCGCAACTTATATTTCCGGGAGTCGTCATTGCCGATTGCTTCTTTCAAGATGTGCGATTAGCTCATTGATTAAATTTGTTTCTTCTTGGAGTGTTTTACAGTTTCGTTCACATGCAATACGAAGTTGATTTCCGTTAGCCGCAATTGTGATTGTACAACTCATCAGATGGAGTTTGACGTGCTGGTGATAGCAGCGTCTATTTAGTCGATTTGCAAGTTGCAGTGCAATTGATTCTATTTGAATAAGCTTTAGATGTTTTAAGAAATTACAGAGCTGTTGCTCGATATCAATGTGTGTGTAGAGTTACTAGTTGGAGCCTTTATTGCTCGACAAGAATTTAACTTTGAGCTTTCATTGCTCGACATTATTTGTCATCCGTTGAATTTATATTTTCATTACCGTCTGCAAGAAATAGTTGGTGAGTACCATATTTGCATACTTTGTCTGATCGTCGGTCTCGAGTAAATTTAAACCAAATGTTAACGGCTGACTGTTGTGCAACTGCGATGCACTTTCTTCTAATTTAATTTAAGATATATTAGAGGTTTAAGTTTAATGTTGCGATTATTGTCATTACTTATTTGTGTTTATAACTTTAATAGAAACCGCTCAAACGCTCAAAACGTTCAAATCGAGTGAGTTCTGTATCGACTCCGCGATAGCAGACGGTTTACTTCGGAATCGTTACAGGCCTTAAATAAGCCCTTTTTAGAAAATGTCTCATGTGAGGGGAGAATATTCAGAACTTTTTAGCACCAAATTTTGACATTTTTAAGCGTGTTTTTTCTGGAAAAGTTAAATTTGCAGCAAATAGGAAAACAAAAATAATTCTAGGGGGCAGGGGCATGCTCTTCCGGAAAATTTACTTGCTGTAATGGCCATTTTAGCTCTTTTCGAACAATTTGTAACGCAAATTTTGTTCTTTTTCCACTAATTAGTCCTTTACCAAATATATTGCATTTTCTTTGCATATTTTCAATTTATGCGTGGCTAAAGATCTGTTTGCACTAATGCGATTTTAATCCGATTTGTTGTACGAAATTGTATCCATTTTTTGACTTAAAAAGTTGGTGAAAATATCTTCCGCACAACTCAAACCCTAACAGTTTTGCTTTTTATCGGTTATTTTGTAAAGCACCTTACGATTGTTTTCTAAAATGCCGTGCAAAGGGATGTAAGGGACAAATTAATGTTTCGACTACAACAAAAGTCTCGTCAGCCTTGCTACGCACAGCCAATCCAGGCTAAACTCATTCCCGACTGTAAAGACTCTTTTTTGCATTGCTTTACCTGGACATCTCGACTTCATCTCTTTTCCTGGTTGTGTCCTATTTTTAGCAGGCGACTGGCCCCAAACAACGATACCCAATGAAAGAGCCTATAACTACTAACCCCAAACTAAGTTACCGGTAGCCTTCTAGTGATTTAGGTTCTAGTTGTGTGGGCTAGCTTCTAGTGATATGGGCTAGTTAGGCTACCGGTAACTTAGTTTGGGGTCTACTGTGTCACAATAGCCAGAGGGGGGCAAAGTGAGCAATTGCTTCCCCGAACCATGGATGCAAATTCAGGGGGGTGAAAAAATTGGGCATATGCGAAAGTGATAACCTTTTTTTGGGGGGGGGGGTCTTCACTTCATTTTGTGCAAAATTTTCGCATCTGCGAACGTGATGACCTTTTTTTTGGTCTTCACCAATTTTTAGTGGAAAAACCTGGGCCCCTCTTTGAAGTTTTGCCCCCCCCCCGAAATTTTGGGCTGGCTACGCCACTGCATTCAACTATGCCAGTCTTAATTAGTACCGAGGCATCCCATTTGTGAATCTGGAAACTACTGGTCTCCGGCAGCTCTGTTCTTTCTGGACCAAGAATTAAAACCGGACGCCCAATCGCAAAGGCGCAAACCGAGCACTCGATCAGGCGGCTGTTTTTTGATAAGAAATCGTGTAATGGCTTTCCATTGCAGTATTTTCTTCACGTCCAAAGTTCCCTAAAAAATGGAAAACAATCAATGAAGAACTCTATCGCAGTGGTTCTCAACCTTTTTAGGTTGGGGGCCGGAAAATTTTCCAAATAAATTTTGTGGACCGGAGGTTCTTAGAACCAACCAAAAAGGTCATGCCATAAAACCCAAGCGCTAAAATCACCAACTTGATTTTTGTTGATGGGGTGTTTCAAAGAAAAGGAAAACACATGGCTGTTTTTGTTTCTTTCCATTTCATAATCGAATTCCTGTAATCATACTGCTTAATTTCAGCTAAATATGTTCTTAGATTTCATATACTACTACAACAACTCGCGGTAAGTGAGTGGTTATGCGATAGGTTCACTTCACCTCCAACTTTTTTTTTACAAGAAAAGCAAAACTCAGTGAATCGGCAGTGCATACAGCATGAACTTGTCTGTTGGTTGACGAAAAAAGTATTAAGCCTGCGTAGCCTATAGTGGGTTACAAAAAAAGCACGATTTTGAATTGTGGTAACAATGTTGGAATTGATTTGACGAACCGGCAGAAAAGTAGATGCGGACCGGCAGCGGTTGAGAAACGGTTGACCCGCGGTTGAGAAACACTGCTCTACAGAATAAAAATATGTTACAATTTGTTAAACAGAATGTCAACAAAGAAGTATTACCAAAAGACGAAGAAGGAAAATTTATGTTTGGAGACACGGATTACGTGAAAACATGGAAAGTTAGTACAATTTTGGTACTTAAAAATTGTATTCAAAAACACATTCAATTATAGTATTTATAGACGTACAAGTCTTTTTTATTGCTGTATACTGTAAAGATTTCATGATATTGGGGGGGGGGGGGGTTGAGAATGATATCACATTTGACCATACGTTGTATGCAGGAGCGGATCCAAAAAGTTTTGGCGGGGTGCAAGTAATTTTGAATTAGGTTGAATGTTAACTAAAAGCAAAGACGTTTAAACTCGGAAACGGGCGTAAATAAGCCTTTTGAAAATGTTTCATGTCAGGGGCGTATTCAAAAAGTTTTTGAGGGAGGGAGCATCAATTTTCGTCACTTTTTTCAAGCGTATTTTTTCCGGCAGAGTTAATTTTAAGCAACTTAAATGCCCAAAACGACTCTAGGGGGGTCCGGGGCCATGCTCCCCCGAAAAATTTTTGAAAATTTGGTTACTGCAATGGCTATTTTAGTGCTTTTTGAACAATTTTTAAGGAGAGTTTGTCATATTTTTGGCCCCTAACTTTGAGTGCTTCACCAATGATGCATTTTGTTTGCACAGTTTCAATTATGTGTGACGTCATTTGAAGCTCAATGGGGGGTTGTAACCCCCAACCCCTCTAGCTACGCCACTGGCGACAGTTTATGATTTCAAATGTTTCGAAATAATAGTTAGACATTGAAGCTATCGGTAACCAAGGTTCCAGACTCTCCCCTATGAGAGTCTGTACTGTAGCCGGAAAACTGGGTTATATTCTCGGTCGATCATATCAAAAATTTGAGTTTATCCTAACCCCACACCCATTCACACTCAAAAATAATATCCATAACTTCCCCAGGCGCTTATCACAATGTGAGTTGTTTCTATTGCAATCGATCCACTTGGACTGGTAGGCTTAAATATGCATTGAGTCAAGTTAAGGACAAGTGTGAAAAGGGTCTACTCAACACATGCTTTTTATGCATCTTCTGTCTTTAGCTTTACCTACGCTGGCACTACTTAGCCCTCCTGTTCGTTAAATATTTTAGGCAATGGAAGCATTGAAAAAGGAAGGTTTGGCTAAAAATATTGGACTTTCAAACTTCAATGAGTTTCAACTGAATAGAGTGTTGCAAGAAGCTTCAATCGTGCCTGCTATTCATCAGATTGAATCCCATCCCTACCTTACAGAAGAACCGATGATTGCTTTCTGCAAAAAAAATAATATAGCTGTTACTGCTTACTGTCCTTTGGGGTCCAAGCAAAGAATGGGGTGCGTATTTTATGATTCTCGGAGAAACAAGGGGCTCGGAGATTCTCAGAGAAATAAGGGGCCTTATTATGAACATTAAAGGCGTTTTTTTGGAAATCCACCACGGTCCACCAAGACCTTTATATACGTCGTGGAGAATAGCCTGATAATTGATCACTAGGGCCTCATTAATCAAATAGCCTAATGAGAGGCTAATGAGAGGCTATTTGATCAATGAGGCGTAGGGCCTCTCATTGTCTAAATGCGGCCCTACTTGGATCAACTGAAGAAGCCACAAAACAACGTTGTACTTCTAAACATTCTAATGGTGTAGCTTGGGCGTGATACTAATTTTTGTTTCTTTTAGAGCTAATCCTGACGACCCTACGGTGATGTTGGACCCTGTGTTGGCTGATATTGCCCAGATACATGGCAAAACTTCAGCTCAAGTCATGCTGCGTTATCAGATTCAAAGAAGAGTGATAGTGATTCCTAAAAGCATCAAATCAAACAGGATAAAAGAAAACAGTCAAGTAAGACCAAAAGTGGATTCAGGCGGATTGTCTAGATGGCGCTGAGTTTTGTTTGTTTATTCCAAGTACGTGTGATGGTACGGATTTAGGGATTACAATAAATTCATTGTATAGCTTGGTTGCGCAGTAAACTATATAAGAACAAACAAATTTAGCGAGCATTCTTTGCTCTAGTTTGGAACTTCGAAGAAAACTGATTGTTGCAATTTTTTCAGCAGAATGCCAAAGCACAATCAAGCGGTTATAGGCTATGTGTCACAATTAGTGGCGTAAAAAAGCATTTTTTTACCATTGCTTTTTATGGCCTTGTCTTTTTTGCTGTTTGATTTTTTAGTAACGAATGGTTTGGTAGGAATGTTTTTTGTTTGTTTTTTTTCTGAGGTTATTGTCAAATTTTATTGAACTCAAAATTTAACAGTAAATCAAGGAGACTGCAAAGTGAGCTTGCGCTCGTCGAGTCAGCTGCCACCCGTTGCATACCGGTATGTCAAATGCGATCGGCTCCAGCCGCGAATCGAACCCGTCACGTAGGATCTGTCAAATGCACGCGGCATCGCTTGGCCATGTCGCTGACAATTTTAAATGACGAAGTGTTTATTCAGAAGTTTTCCACTTACTATGATCCCTTCATGAGTACCTGTATTAATTAGAAACAGTTTCCAGATAATACAGTACACCAATATCTGACGCCCAACTTCAAGGGACGTTGTCAGATCTATAAAAACATTGAAGTTTGCACCAGAGATGTTTGATGCCAACATGCGCATAGTTGACCTTTGCAAAAAATTCTATTATTTTGATTAAGAGCTTCACGTTGTTAATTTTGTTACTCAGCACAAAAGTTTGTTCAAGCATCGCCACACGCTGATACTCTGTTCTAGTGTTCTTAGTTTGATGGTTGGAAGAAAAAGCCTTTTACACTCTGAGCTGGATCAATGTTAAAGCCATGCAGTTAAAAACATCTCAACCATTCTTTTGCGACCAATTACAATCGTTGATTAATCCACTAAATACATACTGTACTGCCACTATTGCGAATTTCGAAAGGAGTAAGGAAATTGAAAAAGTGACTACTG
The DNA here is from genome assembly GCA_964006365.1 of Trididemnum miniatum. Lineage (NCBI taxonomy): Eukaryota > Metazoa > Chordata > Ascidiacea > Aplousobranchia > Didemnidae > Trididemnum > Trididemnum miniatum. Next base: position 24,397,880 of record OZ023236.1, read on the forward strand.
CTACGGCGTGGTTCCCATAAAACTGTAAAACAGCCGCAGTGTATTTCACACTTGAACAAAAAGTTCTTACAAAAAAACGTACAAGATTAAGAAACGATTATGTTCACATTGTTTAGTGTTAGAAGTGGTTTATGGTGGTAACCACGGCAGCAAAATCGATGGAATTTTATTCGAGTTCAAGTTCGAGTTCAACCTAGTTTAGTAAGTCCGAGTTCAAGCTCGAGTTTTCTAATTTAATTATTTACGCGTTCGACAAAAATAAACTTTTTCGAGTTCAAGTTCGAGTTCAGGCTGATGAATATTCAAAATCGAGGCAATTTTTTACCGCCGGTGCTCATGCAATTAAAAAGATAATAATATTTCGCTCGTGCAGTAGGTTCAAGACTATACCTCAGCTGTTTAGTACCATCGAAATTGTCAGTGTTGTGGTCGCAATTGAACAACAAACTATATTTCGTAGTCATCTTTTATTTCTTTTCAACATTTAAATATCTTTCTAATGAACTCGAACTCGAATAGTTAACAGTGGTATTTGGTTTTGTTACACTGAGCTTACACTCAAATGGCAACATCTGGGCATTACAATGCAATAATGACAATGTACCCCGTAGGTACCTTATCAAGCAAAAAAGACAGTAATTTTCATGAATTAACAGTCTTGTTTTGTGCTGTATGGTAAATTACTACCGTTGAGTTGGTAACTTGGGTTTAAGTAAAAAAAAAAAACGTTAATTGTTTACAAATTAGTACTCGGTCGAGTACCAACTAATACTCGGCCGAGTCCGAGTAATGAAAATGCCTTAATATTCTGCCGAGTACTCGGACTCGACTCGGCACATCCCTACTCTAATCACTATCCCAGAGATTGCCGGTAAAAAAAAACCTAACTTTAATACACTTTTCATTTTATAAAAGCAACTAATAAAGCGTGTTCCAAGCAATATGACCAGATATAAAACCCCACGCGACCTTTAGAGAATGTCTAGTCACGAGTTCGATATATGGGTGGGTAGGCCCTGGTCTGTCTATCCTTTCTTTAATACAGCCCTAGAATTTATTCGCACATTTCTGGCTCATATACGTTGCACTAACAAGGTTATATTTGATACAGAGATTATTTTTTAAGTAATGTTAAGGGTTTTATGCATATCGGCAACTTAAACTATCTAAAAATGAGTTGTTGTTTTTGAAATATAAAAATTAATTTTCGTAGATTTTCGATTTTCATTTATCAACCGAAGAAATGAAACAGATCGGAAATCTGAACAGGAATTTGAGGTTGTGTGGAATGAACATGTGAGTGGAACGATTATAGCTAAGTGCCAGATATATAAAACTAATTGAAGTAGCGTTTTCATTAGCTACGGATTGAAGTCGTAAGCTCACTCAGTAAGGGTCTATTTTATTTTGCTTTTCGTTTTCAAGTTATGTTGTTCTGATATTTTATTCAACTTTGCGTATACTGCAGTTTATATGAAGAATTTTATCCTTTACAAAAATGCTATGGCCTACGTGCTAGCGTTCCTAAAAAACGTGCATTTTTATTCTTTGCTAAATCCTCCCCGTACAACCAAGATTGCAGGCCTAAAGCATCGCAAGAGCGAAATCATGAGATTTTTTGATCCACATCACTGCGAGTCTGCAGTCACATGACGTGCAGCTCAGCGCTTCTATCTACAGCGACACAATTCCTTTCCGCTGTCAAAAATGTGCCGCAGTTAAAAACACAATTAAACTATGCCATACCAAACTTTTTTCTAACAAAATGACAAGTTTATTGCAATGATTTTTGATCTGGTTTTATTGAAATGAAGTTGGACCCAACTCGACGAGTTTGGTGAAACAGCTAAGTTTTAATCTGTTTAGTGCGAGCGCTTTTACCCATTCAAGTATACTCTTGGCCCTAAATATGGAACACGCACAACTACACCCAAGTGTAAGATTAATGGTGTGACGTGCATTCCGGAGTGTGGCGCTCATAATGTGAAAAACTCAACTTTTACAGTCATGTAAGCAGAGCTGCGAAATCTCAAGTATTTATAACCGAGTTTAAGGTCAAGTTCACTAAAAATTTGCTAGCCGAATTCGAGTTCAAGTTCTTCTTTTATAATTTTGCGAGTTCCACTTTGAGTTTAGTAATTTTTACCGTGTTAGCGCTACGTTTAAGTACTGTAGCTTTTATCGGGTTTAGGCTACAAGTTCAAAACCGGTCAACTCTTTTCAAGCTCGAGTTCAGGGATTTTGTTCCAGTTAGAGTTCGGCAAAAACGACCGAGCTCAGGAAGTTGAAGTTCGCAGCCCTGTTTGTGAGCTGCTGATATGCAAGAGTATGTTCGCAGACCAAGTTCCCTGGGTGCTGATCGTCCTCTAAGGCTACGAATTATAACTAGTGACTGACTTTTTGTTGCAGCGTATCGGATGCAAAATACTATCCGTTTCGGGAAAACTACTCGGAATAAGAACCGACGGGAAGCAGATTTTAATCGGGAACCAGACTGAAATTATAGCGTAAAACTTTATTTTGAAGTTTTCGCTTGGCTTTTGCTTTACTGACGTAAAATCCATGTTCCAGCTTTGTTCTATGATTTTTGACTTTGAAAATAAATCATCTTTTCATTGATTGAAGTGGTTGTTCTTTTACTTGCAAAAACGTTTGACAATATGGCATAGATTTGCATAGGCAATTATACTTATTCGAACAAGTATGTTGTAACCTTGACCTTCATAACATGCCTCTTGCTTGAAACAATATTTCAGTAGAACCCCAACCATGCTGACCGGCTGATGGCGTAATGGCTACAGACATTGCTGTAGGCGCGAAAAGCTTAGGATTTCATTCCAGGACCAGTCAAATCGGATACAGTGTCGCCAACGGCTCACCACCGCTGCGAAGTTTCTGCGTTGCCCGGGCGCTAAGCCGCAGAGGTGGGCCCCGCCATTGGTTACACGCTTCGGCGTAATATCGCGAGTATAATGCAGATTTGATTCTTTTTATTTGACCTCCAAACATTTGAGAGTGATCAGCAACGCAGCTTCAAACTCGAAGTGTTTTTAATCGAGTAGACTAAAAATTTGCTGGGTTCACTTCGAGTTCTTCATGTTTAGATGGCAATGCATGTTTAAGACAGCAATGCAAACGAAATATGGATAGTACTAAGTAGTATGATAGCTTGAATAAGGTTGTGATGTCGATTGTGACCGTCTGAATTAATTGCGAAAACACTTAAGGGTAATCAAGCATAGCGATTATTTGTAACAAAGCACTCCGTACTTGAATGTGCCTGAAGGACTTTCAGTAGCTAAATAGTCAACAAAAACATCTCCCAATTTGCAAGAAAATTAGAAAAAACTGCTTGCTGTGTAAGTTAAACTCGTAAGGTATTGATCTATATCGGCTACATATCGCTGGAGGCTTAAAATTTTATCAACAATTTTGAAATATAGAGTTACAGTAAGCCTAATCTAATTAGCGTTTTTGACAGGAGGAGGCTGTGTGGAGAAAAAATTTAAGTCATACAAATCAAACGCAGTCAAAAATTTAATCAGGAGCTATGGACCTTAAAGTCATAAAACGCGATTTGAGCAAACTTAACAACATTATTTCGTCATGAAATAGTGTACGAAAGTGGGTTTGATATCTTAATCGAGTTATATTCTTTTTATCAATAGAAAACACATACGTAGAAGGTACAGTAATTAGCCAAGTGGCTACATCTGTCACTCTGTGATACTATTTGTAAGTAATACGTAAGGACATAAGGTTGCACATTGCACAAATTGATTTTCGAAGCGTGGCTATGTTGGTGCGAATTTTTAATACGTTCACACATAGCTAACATTGCTACGCTGATGTGATGTACCGGTATTCAAATAGGAATGGCTTTTGCAGTCGATTGAAAATCGTTACTATCCAGGACGTCGTTTGACTTGGAAAATACAGTAATTAACTTTCTACGTTCACATGCAGTTTAGCTCACTGGTTAAAACACGCTATCGGTGTGGGAGGTCTGGAGTTCGATTCCCGGACCGGTCAATTCGTCACAGTGTCGCCAACGGCTCTCCCCGTTGCAGCTTTTTTTTTCGGAACTGTGTTGCCCAAGCGCTAAGCCGTTGCACGCTTAGGCGTATTACCGCGAGTATATTAATGAAGGTTTGATTTGAATTTTTTATGTTAGCTTTAAAGTAACAAATTTACTCGTAACGGTACTTTCGAAAACAGCTTTGATCTTATTTTTGTAACTGTACAATTTTGCTCGCTCATTTGGCGTAGACGCTTGAGTTTGGATTGCTTACTATGCCTGTTTACGGACTGCATAAAGGTACGTTTCAAGTGTTTTTGTAAAACTTTGCTTCATGTTTGACCTGTAGGTTGGCTTCGTGGTTAAGCACACCGCTAACGATGCGGGAGGTCTGGGGTTCGATTTCCGGGTCTGTCAAATTGGACACAATGTTGCCTACGCGTCGCCACCGTTGCGATAGTTCTTCGAAGCTGTATTGCTCAGTCGCTATGCTGCGGAGATGGGCCCCGCCTCTCGTTACAAGATTCGACGTAATACCTCAGGTATAATGAAGATTTGATTTGATTCTGTGACTGTTTCTCTTTCTTAGCTGCCGAGAAAAAAGGATTATGGGCAAATACTTGTACTACTGTAGACAACGGTTCTCTTTTTCAACTGAAATATTGGTTCATTAACCAAATTCGCTCAAAATCTACACATCATAACCGAGTTCAACAAAGCTAACTAATAGTCACCATAATAATTATGATGAGGTCCAAATCGTCCGAAATTATAGCAGTGTTACTACTTAATTAGTCACATCCTCCCGCAGCCAGAATATAGTTATTTCTTTCAAAGTATCTTAATCGTTTGCGAGATCAATGGCCTTGTTAATGATTGAATTGCATCAATGTTAAGGCGGCGTTTTAAATCGGAAAATATTATAATATTTGTAGTTAACAAATGTTCAAATAAAAAAATGCTGTATTAAAATAATGAATTTTTAGGAAAAATAATTATTACTGACGTTTCATCCTTGAATTGGCGTTCACCGTCATCGGCGTCAAGGAGTATCCACAGTCGACGCTTGTCCGCAAAATCCGCGAAAGGAAGATTTTCCACTAATCTTGTTCCTGCAGAGTTTTACGAAGACAACGTTGTGATTGCAGCGTATGGGACTCAAATGAAGCTTCATCGTCATCCGTAAGACATGAGTTAGTTTTCCATCATGATTGTCGTTATATCGTTTACTCTAAATCTGTTCATTTGCTTCATTCTCTGATAAATTGGTTTCCGGTGTTTGTTTTCCACGTTTAGGTTTCTAGCGGCTACAAATCAGGCTTAAGTGAAATAAGCTGATGCACTGATAGCATCATTTTTACTTTCAGCAATACTAAACGCCCAATCTAAGTCAAACTTTATACTTTGAGTTGTAATTAAACAAATATAACTTTGGTAGAGAGGAAATCTTCAATATCCAAATGGTAGCAACAGCTAATAATTGCAGAACATTTAACATTATTTATTTACATTATTTACAAAATAACAGGTTATATTTTCCGTATGTTATTTTGTAAATAATGTAAATAAATAATGTTAACTCTTTAAATGTTCTGCAATTATTAGCTGTTGCTACCATTTTGAAATTAAACAAATTATTTAGATAAACTCACTTGTAGTCATCTTTAACTTATCAACCTTAGGGTAAAACCACCTCCATACGTTTCAAGATGCAATGGAAACAAAAGAGAATTCACAGAAAAAAGAAAACAGAGAACCATGTTCTCTTCCACCAGTGCAGATCATCGTTATTCCCACAAGAATATTCGAAAATTATCCATAACGAACTCCCACAATGAAATAACAGATGATGAAGATAAGCTATCCACTCGATTTGAACGTGTTGGTTCAACTAGTTCACGTAAATACTATATAGCTAATTCTTTTATTATGCTTTATGCATGGTTTAAAGCTCACTCACATGATCTGAAATAGCTAATAGTGCAATGAAGTAAATCTCGTATCCGGAAAGGTCTCGATCGTCGATATTTATCAAATTATCCGTAAAATGCGAAATTCGTTTTACAGAAATTGATCCGATGTTTTTATACAATCGGAGTTCAAATTTCGTCCGTTATATGCAATTATCCTTTAAATACGAGATTAGTGTGTTTTTCTTCCCAGATCGCCACACCATGGGAATTAGATAACGCAAAAAAGATGAGCGCGGCAGCACGTAGCAATCAAGAATAATTAGAAAGTTGCAAAAATCTAGGAGTAGGTATCACTGGTGCTATACTCAGGTAAAATCAAAACAGGCATTTGCTGAAGCAAAAGCAATTTGCTGAATTGTTAAAGTCTCCCAACTTTATTGTCAACCAGCACGAGTAAAAAATTATAACCTTGTAGTAGGGAAAAACAAAGTTTAGTAACTTTTTACATTTTTACGCTTACTTCGTTTGATTTTCCAGGGTTTCTTTATTCAGAACACTGGCATCGCAGTGGAACGCGATTATCACGTGGTGATGAAAGCGTCAGCTGACAAATAACCCGACCGTCTTCTGGAAGAAAGACGGTCTCTTCAACCAACCGAACTTTCTCCACACTACTATTTTTGGACCATGAGGAGGATGTATCAAGTATTCCGAGATATTGTAAACCAGAAACCGATCATAGATACTCTTCTACCACATCTCACCGCTCAAATGCGAGGCGTAAAGAAGAAAAATCTGTTGGCTCAGCGGGGCATTTTTTGTCAAGAGAAGCTTTACGACGATTCAACAGACATTATCAAAGTTATGAACAATATTATCACAAAACAGACAATATGTTAAACTGGCTTCAACATACCATATCAAGCAGTGAAACTTCAACCTAGCATGCCGTAACCTTGTGTTTTCGCGGCACTTTTTAGCAAATCAAAAGTCTTCATCATACTCGCGGTAATACGCCGAAGCGTGCGACTCATGGCGGGGCCAATCTATCTCTGCGGCATAGCGACTAGTCAACACAGCTGCGAAGAAACGTCGCAGCCGTAGCGAATCGTCGGCGACACTAAGTCGATCCGACCGACCCAGGAATCGAACCACTGGTCGTCCGCATCGTTAGCACTGTCTTTAACTACTACGAGCCTTTTAGCATTATGACGAAATTTTCGCTTTTGCCTTTGCAGCAATTGCTACCCGTGCTACTATTACCTCAATGTGCCCTAGGCTTAAAGTATAGTTAACATGGCAGCTGTCCGCTGTATTTATGTAATCGAAAGGTTGCCAAAATTGCTTCTGCTTTAATTTTCAATTTTCTCTTCTAGAATCGAGCGCATGACTCAGTGTAAACTAAAAAAACGGAAAACACCAAAATAGAAATTTGGTTGTAAATGCATTTTTATTGAATAGCAGCACTAGCTGCCAGAACATGATCGTTGCAGAAATGCAAAAAAAAACAAAGCAAATACACAACATGGTTACTGCAAAGGTTTTCTGTAGTATTCCCGAACATATTGGGATAAATATGTGGAATTTGTTCTCAAATCCGGATAATACATGGCTAGGAATGGATCTTGTTCTTCCACGTTTTTATCTGAAAATGCGGATGAATACTAACACAGCAATAGGATGTATAAGCTAACAGATTTTGGATTTTTTCATTGATAGCATTTTATCCTCCTTTCACGAAAAAGAGACGCTCTAACGAGCTTGTTGCGAAATTACCGACCACCCGCCTTCCGTTTAAACAAGGAAAATCTTAATTCGCACAAGCGCCTGTCTCAACGGTACAATAAGTAAATAATTCTTCACATTGCAACTTCCACACTGAACGTCAAGCAGCAGGCTGTGAATGCTAATTTATCGGGACTTGGATTTCATAAGATTTTGAATTAAATCCACAGTCTAACACTCCAAAAGTAGACGCTCTGACACTCGGTCATGTGAACGGTTGCTAAAACAAAATGTTCATCCAGTAAAATGCAAATTATAGGATAACCATGAATCCCCCAGTTTAGGTGTGGACAAAAATGGGTTAACGATGTATATAAGCGGACGAAGCGTTTACCTAAATAAGGACTTTTCATCAACGGGTAGTCAACAAAACCTATTTTTTCATTGAGTTAGCGCAATTTTAAGCCCATCGCTATTGGTGCAGAAGAACTTCAGTTCGATTCCCGGGCCGGTTAAATCGAACACTGTCGTCAACGGCTCGCCACCACTGCGACGTTTCTTCGAAGCTGTGCTTCCCTGACGCGAAGCCGCGGTGATGGGCCCCGCCACTCGTTGCACGCTTTGGCGTAATACCGCGAGTATTAATGAAGGTATCAAGAGTTGAAAGAAGAAACGAGTTTAAATTGCTTATAACATTTAGCGTACCTTTCCAACATTTTCTATTTTCTACTTTGAGAGCATTTTTTTCAGCTGCAGTAAGTTTTTGTTTTTTCTTCCACTTTTCATTTTTGTTTAAAGGAAGATTCCAATGTCCGCTAAAACATAAAGAAAAATTGCTACTCTAGTAAGCTTGTAGAATCTCTTCGTTTATTTGAGTAGTTTACTTCATTCACTAAGTCTAAGGTTGGTAGGCTTAAGGTATAGAAATACTGCTAAATTATATCTTCGTTCATTGCTAACTTATGAAGCTACAGTATCACAAACAGGCGTACGGAAGTCAAAAAGTCACAAGTTCAAGGCAGCCCCGCCTTCGCATTTTTTTATTTTTGCTCCACATGACTTCGTCTTCATATTTACGTTTGCATCTTTTTAGTTGCTTGTAGTCTCACACAGTAAGAGCAATATTGTTTCACATGAATTTGTTTATACTAGAGCAGTGTTTTTTAACGGAACCCCAATGAAAAATAGGGGGTCTCTACTCCCCAGTATTCAATTGTTTGTTCTTTCAAGATGCACCTACTTTGCACGTTGCGTAGACATAGAGTCCCCAAACAATAGAGATACCAAGAACTGGAAAAGTTAAGAACCATTACTCTAGAGATATAAAATGCAATGCAGCAGCGAACGTAGAAAAACCCAGCAGCAATGAGGAGTCAGTGAGCTGACCCGACCTAGTACTGAGCCCAGACTGTCAAGTGTATGGTGCTTTTTATTAATTAACCAAGCGAATTGCTTATTCCATTATAATTCCACAGTCTTGACCAAACGATAAAAATATTATAGTTTGGTCACTAAACAACCAATGTCTGTTACCTTCCTAGGGATTTATATGTTTTTTCGGCCCATGCTGGTTTTTGTGGGAGAGGAGCGTTCCAATTATTATATTCTTGATATGATCTCCATCTTCTATCTTTCACATTTTCACTTTTAGCTTGCTTATCGAGTATTTTGTTGTTTCTGGCAATTAATCTATAATAATATCGTATTTAAATGCATTACTGAATACATCATACGATCCACTGCACTTTCAAGCAATCGTAACCACGGAAAGGCCAATGCGGGGCAATGGCTTTACCTAATTCTTTAGCCTCATCAGAACCAAACACCCATAAAAACACGGTTTGGTTAATTACCCTGGCTACACCTTACCATTGACATTAGTCAACTTCCAATGGTTGGCAGTTTAACGTTGATATAATAGTTTTAGGCCATTTTTCGGCCCCGAATCCCTAAAACATTCTAATAAAACCTATAAATCTCTTTGTAAAAAAACATAAAACGGCCAATATTTAATTGTTTTATTATGATCACTAACTTATCTCTTTCTTCTGAAGTAAAAGCTTCTGTGGTCGACCATTTTCGCGTTGTTGGTTTTTCATCTCCATAAGCATGTCCTTTCACTTCTACTTTTTTCTCTTGTTTTGGTATGTTATCTCTTTTCTCTTCTCCTCTCTCATTGTGTTGAGGGGTTACTGAAAGTAAATTGTTGTCAAGTTGTTGTTTCAAGTAGTCAAGTTGAAATTGATACTCTGTTCTTCATGGTGCTATAATGCTCATTCATTTGTTGCAGTCTTTGATGCTGCATGACTACGCCTAACATCGAACTTTGCTACTCTCAGCAAAATGAGATGCTCATAACCCTTACCACAGAAACTACAACAGCGCCAGATGTTTCTCAAAACTTTCTCACCAATTTTTACGTGTTCCCGGGCTCTGATGTTGAAAATGTCGTTGTCCATGATGTAGTTTGGTTGCCGTTTATTTTCATTTTCATCCCATTGTTCGTAAGTATTGAGTGTGTTTGTCTTCCAATCCTGGTTTCGACCCCGAGAACATGGATATTTCATTACTCTGTTGATCACATTTTTAGTAAATCTGATTTCTTCAATTTTATCCTCCTATGACGACAAAGCGACAGAGACGCTCTAAATAGGACGAATCCAGACTCGCTTAGGATGTGCCGGTTTCTTTGTTTCCGAGTTTTCGCGTTGAGTTTTGCTTCTGACTTTTTAATTTGCTGCGTGTTAAATTACACCAAGCGGAGATAATTATCGTGAAGCAGCTTATCCAAGGACGCAACAACGAGGCTTGGGTGGGAGTTGAACCATCAACCTTGCGATCATGTTCGTCGTAAAACAACCCTACGTACCACTACACCACGCTGCCTTCAGGCATCAATGCTATGCGATGGGAGACTGTCAGCGGACTACAGTAAACAGGAAGTTGGACAGAGCAATTTTGGTACTTGCAAAAACGCATATTTTTGTGTAGTTTAACAATAGATTTTTTCCGGACGAGCAAGACTAAAACTGGACTAAAATTTTGCTATTAAGATTTTTGTGGTTTCGTACAATGATCATAAACCATAATTTTGCAGCCCTCACACAATCAACGAAATCAGTAATTTATTTAGACCTGACACAATGTCAACCGACTGATTTAGATGCAAATAATTCTTCAGGAGGATGGAATGACTAAAAACTGTTTATAAAGATAATGGTAACGACGTAAAATTAAATACAGCTGTTTAATTCCAGAAAAAAAACGCAACGAGCAATTCAAATTTGATTAGAAGTGAAGAATTAGGTTTGCCCTTAATAGCGATTTACCCTTCGTGCTTTCCAAATGTTTTAAGAACTAAATGCTTTAACGAAATAAAAAGAAATAATATTGTCAGTTTACTATAGAGCTAATTGTAAAAAAGTCCATGCAAGTTAATTTTAGTAGGTATGGGGGTTCTGAGGTGCATGCTATTCAAGATCGGGTTTGCTGCAACCAGTAGAATAGCAGCACTATTGGTGTGATCCGATCGTGCGACCTAAACTTCTTTGTGGACCACTTCGGTATATTTACTCTCTTACGGAAGCTGATGGTGATCACAGCTAAACTGTTACTGGCAAAACATTTAATTTTGACATAAACTGTTTTCGTGTTCTCACTAAAATCATTTCACCTCTTTGCTTCTTGCAATAACCTTTTATCTTTCTCTTCCTCGCTTTTAGCGTCGTTTACGTATTCTCTTAAATAGGGTTCTGGAAAACACAATTATTCACAATCAACCAACAGTGCCAAATTAACGTTTAAAGAACCAAATCGTTACGGGCATCCTTACTTAAATAAGAAAAATAGTAAATGATACGCTGGTGCTAATTTGCTATTTCTTATCATTTTTAGTAAGTCTGTCATTACTTTGTTGCGTAACAGAGACTTTACGAAAATTTATATCTGAAATTCTACGGAATTGAAGCTTATTCCCCTAACCGCCCTAACTTCCGATTTTGACGTAGCAGAGCGGCAGAAAAAACGCATTTAAAGATGACCTCATCTACATCTTATATCTGAAGCATCGAACCAAAATTTCAACGGTTCAATAACAGAGACTGCGAAGTGAATTTGCAATCTTGAGTCAGAACCGAAAATATATCAAACTCCAAGATCTAGCCGTGAATCGAGCCAGTCATGCACATTGCGCAATACACAAACGCGTAGGCCCCTATCGCGCACAACTTATGTCAGGGGCAGGAAACCAGCGGTACGCATAGTTTTTTGATGAGGCCCGCGTAGGAACTAGTTCAGTGTACAACATAGTTTTGAAAACGTTAAGCTTTCTTAAAAACTACGGCAATGACACATTCAGCTATTTGCTATATTTGTATTGTAAAATGCACCAAGTCTTACATTATGCAGTAAAAAGTGATTTTGCGATTACTATTGGGTATTTGCTACGTAACTGTGGGTATTTTAAGTGGATTTGAAAAATGTTTCAGCCCGCTTGAAATATTATACAATTAATGTCGCCCGTACCAATATGTAGGTTTTTCGCCCCTGCTGACTTGGGCCATGTCATTGATGTGCAAGCTTAGCCATGGCTCTGGTTGCGTGAAAGTACTATCTGCCAGTATGATTGTTAAGAGTGGGTTCTGTCTATGAAACTCAAAGGTCAACCAAACGAGTAGTGGGATTCAGCCGGCTTGCACTGGTTCTATGGAACTGTCTCAAAAAATTTTATCAGACCAGCGAACCGTACAGCCTTGCTGTTAGATATTGCACCATTAGTTGAAGCAGAACCGAAATATAACTTAAGTAGCAGAACGAGTTAACAAAAAGTTTGAATCCAACCACCGAACCACCATGATCCACTTCGCATTTATCCTGCTTTACTTGATTTTATAATTTGAAACACGATTTTTTGTTAGAAGTAACAATTAAATCACACACGTCAAGCCTTAATAGTCAAGTCTAGTTTTATCACTTCTTTTGCAAGGCTCTAAGCAGGACATTTTAATAAATTTTTGATACTGTGAATTGGCAGATCATGATGACTGAAAGAAGTTGTGAATATGGTTGGATGACGTAACACATTTTCGTAATTCTACTAACGACGCTTGTTAGATCCTTTGGCAAATTTCAAAATAACAACTCAGCTAAACGCAAACATAGTAAGAAAAATCTTACCCACTAGCCCGTCAAATCTTTTTTTCAGCATCATTTTATCCGTTGGAGCCAGATGTTTATAAATCATTTGATCTTTTTTCTCAGGATTTCCGGAAAAAGTAAACTTTTTCATTGCCATGTCTCCTTTAGCTAGCTGTTCTTCGTAGGTACTTCGAGCGCTTGCAGGTCTTGAAGATTCGGTTTGGGTAGATTGAAAAGAAATGACTGATTCACTAAAACAAAAACAAATGGTATTGGTAGGGTATAAACTGTATAATACAAAGCGACCAAAGGCGGCAGGGGTAGTCAACGGAAAATTTAAAGGGGTGGGGTGAGGGGCAAATTAAGAAAAAACCAAAAGTTACTGTATGTTATGAGAATGTTTGAGCATACTTGGGATTGCTACGCCGTGATAGTTGGTCTGCGGTTGTAACTTGTAAGTAGGGCCGAGCTTTTCGGGCGCTTCGGGGCCAAAGTTTAAAAAAATTTCGGGCTAGTGTAAAACTTACAAATACACGACCACCTTTTTCAGCGTCGCCTGTCCTAGGTTATTGTCACGGAAGTTTTTAAAGTCAGTGACAGAACTCTGTATTGATGTGAATCTTCCTGTGGCTGGCAAAGGGCCAGGGCAGCCGTGGTCTGGAACGACCAATCGGGTGCTGTTTTTAGAGAATGCAGCTTGAAGATCTTTAAAATTCAACCAGTGTAACTCTGCTACTAGCAGACGATTTCTACATGTCGGCAGCTCCAAAGCTAATCGTTTACGCACACAGGACAGCCTAGGTCCTTCTTACTCTATAAACGGGCACGGTCCCCCTCTCTTCAACGAAGCCGAAGTAGGCTAAGAGCATTTTTATAAGCCAGCATAATCTCTAGCAAATTGTAATTTAATCCTTGAAATTTCTGCTGTTTAAGCCCTTGGTGACAGTGAGCACTTACCTGCGCACTTCTCTGATGTCATGCTGCGACCCAGATCCAGCATGCAACGCATCAAGCGACTTATGCTGCTTGATGTTGTTCTTCAAGTTCTGAACTGCGTCGTAAAGATCTCCAAACTTGATTTCATCCGAACCGACTTCGCTAGTCACATCGCTCCTCTGCCTTTGCACAGCACTTTTTGGCCTTTGCACAGTACTTTTTTGCTTTTGCACAGCACTTTTATGCCGCGGCACAGCAGTTGACGGCCTTCGCACAGCACTGGTTTGTTTCTTCCCTGCTCTTGATTGACTTGATACTGCACTTGAAATCCGGCTAGGTTGTCGGGAGTTCTTTTCTGAATCCGCTTTGTAATTGGGTTCATCATTAACCCACGCATTTTTTCTTTTGGCGCACGATTTTGTAGTTTTAGATTGTTGGTCACTTTCCTCTTTTTTTGCTTGATATATTTCATTTTGAACTTTCACCATTTTTTTGCGGAACTTAGTATTGCTTGAAGTTCGCGAGATATCACTTTCAGTTTCACGAGGCTTCATGCTGGCTTGTGACGATTGTTTCTTGGGACGTTGTTGAAGTTTCATACTTTTTACTTTTAAAGCGGAAGCGATATCATAATTGTCAAACCACTCGTCTGAGTATGGGTCCATTGGTCTTGTTTCAGAACCATCATCTTCACCTATGAACTAATAAAAAAAAACTGTGAGGTAATAAAGCAATTTTATGTTAATGACATAGTGAGAAAATTAAAGACAAAACAAACGAAACATTTTTAAAAATTAAACAAAACATCTTTGTGACAATAATACTTGTATTTGAAGACATTCTTTTACTTTTTAACAAATTCAAACAATTGCCGTCATATTTCGTAACAATTAAGGAACGATTACGCTTGCACGTCGCAGTAGGCCTACAACATCTGGCCGTCCACTTACGTTAAATTGTCTGCAAGGCCATCCAGCGGGAGGTTTTTTTTCAATCTTAGCCATTCTATCTAGCTCTTTTTGTGAATAAGCAGAAACTGCAAAGTAGTCCCATTTTGATTTAGCTTCTGTCCAACTTCTGTAGCTTTCATTATATTCTGTTTTAACGCCTGGCCTTCCGTATTTGGCATGTCTACAAATTTGCAATGTTTTTGATTGGTTAATGTGAAAAAAAGTTGACGAAAACCGCAGCACAGATTACAGGCACAAATTTGTTATGAGACAAAACTGTCAAAAGCATGCTTTTTGATCATAGGTTTAATGCGATACTTTAAAAAACGAAATTTTCCAACCATTTTGCAACATAATTGAAGAGAAGCTAGGACAGACTTTACATGCTTATTGACCGTAGGCTAAGTAAAAGTTGTGGATTCAAACCTGCATATAGGCCTACATTTGCAATTGCATTAAATATAACCTACACATCTAAGCGGTACTCAACGTCTATTTCTAGATGAAAAATGCTGCCGTAGTAATCTGGTCATTATGACTTAATGTGGAGTGTTTTTAGATTCAAAATTTATTGACTAACATCCAATTTAAAAAAATCTTTCTTAAGCTTGTCAATATCATGTTTATCTTACCTCAGTAATTTTTCTCTTTGGAAGTTAGGAAGGAAACCAAAATACTTTCGCACTGGGCAACAACATTTTCTTCCCATTTCTTTGAAAATCTGTTTTTATCTTTTTTCTTTTTGTTTGCAAATGAAATCCATTTTTCACTTTTTTTCGTGCACGTCTATTCTTATGTTAGATATGAGGCAAGACCACTATTTTTTAAAGCAATTATGACGTCAATAAATGATTTTCTGTTCCATTATTTTTTATTTAATATTTTGTCAAGGGGCTTAATTGCGATGACCGGTATCGTCTCTAAGAAAAGTTTCGTCAGCCTAGCTACGCGCAGCTTATCTAGGTTCGATTCATTCCAGACTGTGAAAACTCTTTGCGGCATTGCTTATCCTAAACATCTCAAGTTCATTTCTTTTCTAGGTTGCTATCTCCCTTTAGCAGGCAACCAGCCACAAACAAATATGCCCAGTAAAAAAAAACATAACTAAGTTACCGGTAGCCCAACCACTAGCGTAGCCAGGATTTTGCAACGGAAGGGGTTTTGAGAATGACGTCACATTTGACCATAAGTTGTATACAGGAGCGGATCCAGAAAGCTTTGGTGGGGGGAGGGGTGTAATTTTGAATTAGGTTGAAATTGAATGTTAACTAAATACAAAGACGTTTAGACCCGGAATCGGGGGTAAGTAAGCCTTTTGAAAATGTGTTCATGTCAGGGGCGTATTCAGAATTTTTCTCAGGAAGAGGGCACCAATTTTCGTCACTTATTCAAGCGCAGTTTTTTCGGCAGAGCCAATTTTACACAACTTAAGTACCAAAAACGATTGTAGGGAGGCCCGGTGGCATACTCCCCCGGAAAATTTTTGAAAATTTACATGCTGTAATGGCCATTTTAGTGCTTTTTAAACAATTCTTGGGGAAAGTTGGTCACATTTTTGGCCCCTAACTTTGAGTGCTTCACAAATGATGCATTTTGTTCGCACAGTTTCGATTATGCGTGCTTATGGCGACTACGGCATGTTATGAAGAGGTTCAAAATCATGGAAAAATTTTATTCATCCAAAACATTGCTGAAAATGGCTGGTGGAGGGATGCCTACGCAGCATACCCCACATTCTCCCTATGTTTCAAACTAAAAATACCGAAGGCAGTTATAAAGCACGATTGTTGTAAGGAAGTCGAAGGAATGTTTTCTGGTGGAAGTGGTAAAATGACATTAAAATGTTGGCGATTTAGTTCTTAATTGAGCTACAGTACGTAGATCATTTTTGCTTAAAATCGTCGAAAGATCTGAGGGGTTGAGGGCAGTTGCGTGTAGGTTACAGGAGCGGCATGCCCTTAGTGCCCTGCTAATAAAATTGTGTCATTGCTTCATAAGCATAACGGCAAAGAACAAGTTTCAGGAAACAACGCTACGTAGCCTAATTCTTATTATTACGACAATTACAAAACCAGATTATCAAATACAAAGTATCTAGCACTTTAAAATAACTATCAGAAAAAGAAGTATGTATGACGTCATTTGAGGCTCAATGGGGGGTTATAACCCCCAAAACCTTCCCCGTGGCTACGCCACTGAGCCCAACTATAACTTATCACTACAGGCCCCCAGAGGCAACCCACTCATGGGGTAATCTGCAGCACGGCTGACGATACTTTTATAGTCGAAACGGTATCGTCTTATTCTTAACGTTATTGTTCCTCCAATGCTGAACATGAAGTAGGGTAGGTAACGGATACCAATTTAAAGCTTGGTTCGACTCTACTTGGTTTAGTAGCATGTTAATCCTTTTATCACGAGAGAGCGCTATAACGAGATCGCGTAGGAGTTGCTGGTCATCTGCCTACCACACCAAGATGGGGAGAATCTCTCTAAGCAGGGGCGTTGGAAGTACTTTTAAGTAAAGGGGGCTGAAATTTGTGGTACCATATCAACGTCTGGGGGGCGAAGCCTTGTTATCGCGACATACATCTTGCGTATCACGCACTTTACTTCAATAAAAAGTAACTTGGAGACTGCTAGATGAACTCAAGCTTTCCTCTAGCTAGCACAACACACAGTAGCTAGATCGACGTTTGTAAACGTGTTAACCTCTCTGAAATATGCCTGACTCTTTTGATGGTTTCTGTAGCTTATGGCCACGGGCGGATGCAGGGGTTAGGATGAGGGGTGCATGCTCCCAGCAGCCATTTTCAAAAATGTGTTTGATGTATGCAATTTTTCATAATTTCGAATCTATTCGATAGCAATAAGCCTTAAGCACGCATAATCAAAAATGTGCAAACAACATGCATCATGTTTGGCTAGTGAATCTCACTGGGGGTCCATGGACCCCTGAGATCCATGGCGTCCAGCTGAAGGGGTCCACGAAGCCTGCTGAAGAGGTCCACATACTGTTACTTGAATTTATTGTTTGTGCTCATGCAAGTTTTTCAAAATATTTTTTCTGCAGTGGAGACCTTTTTTTTGCTCTTACACACACCAATTCTGGATTTTTCTGCAGTGGTGACCTACAGGGGTGAAGCCAGAGGGAGGGCGCAGGGGACTCGTCCAGAGGCGACGTGAGACAAAAAGATTTCGAGGGGCTCGAGTAACAATAACAGATACTGATCATAACCTTTGCAAAAGTCGTAGGCCTATCTAGCATATTACTGTGACATCACGAAAAAAAGGAAGTTAGGAAAAGATACCAAAATATGTCGTGATACCCCAAATTTTGGAAAATAAATCGAAATTTCTTTTTATATCCCCGACCCCCTTTAAAGCTGCATCTAGATGTATTAATGTGATCGACAGGCCTTGATCTTGACTACAACACACGATAGCGCAACGAACGTCATTTAAATGACAAACGAATTCAATGCCAACGACCAGGCAAATTAGCAGACCAGGCGAATAGATGTACCAGTAGACTACGTCCTTTTTCGATAAAAAAGTCTGCTAAAATGAACGATTTTTATGCGGAAACGGTAAAAATTTGTCGGCGGATGGGGGCTCCGCTTTCGGGCTTCTCTTTGCCAAAACCTGGGTGCACCACTGATGGTAAGAGAAATTTTCAAGTAGCGTTTTCTATGCAGTTCGTTCGATGAAGTTTGCCCAACCCCCACCCCCAATCAAAATTTCTGGCCACGTCGCATCTTTTTACGGGTCCACGGAAGTATCTGAATAAGCATGGTGGTCCATGGACCGAAATCAGTTGAGAATACCTGTATTTGGCGAAGCACTCAGAATTAGGGTCAAATATTTAAACAAAATTTGCCTGAAAATTATTCAAAAAACATTAAAATAGCCATTGCAGCATGTAAATATTCAATATTTTTCCGGGGGAGCATGCCCTCGAACCCTCTTAGAGCTTTCCTTGTTTTTCAATCACCTTTAAATTTGTTCTGCCAAAAAAAATGTGGAAATTATGTTTCTCTCTTTTTAAAACTTCTTGCTACGCCACTGCTCCTGGGATAAGCTAGCTTATTTTAATTTGATATTATGTCGTTTCGTAGTTATTTACCCAAAAGTTCCTATTAAAATCGGAAAAACTTTAACTGCGACATCATAATTAAGCTCTAAGAGCTTTTCAACAGTTTTTGCGATTTTGTTCACTTTTGTCACAAAGATGCAAACGTTAGTGCGTTGGTTTGATGGTATCAATGTAGAAGAGAAACGAATAACAAATGACGCCGTAAACCAAGGGTGGGGAACCTGCGGCCCGCAGGCCACATAAACGGCCCGCTTAAGTTTGAAATGTGGCCCGCGTCAGATCTTTGTTATTGTTAAGTGTACAACAAACTGGTAGAATAGAAAACGTTAAGATTTCTAAAAAACTATTTCACATTCAACTACATGCTGCTTTGGGGGCTTAAAAAACGCGCAAAAGTCTCTGATTTTTGCGGTAAAAAACCACTCAGCATGAATGCTTAATAAAGTTGCGACGTAATATTGTGTATTTTTGAGACAAAACTTTCAAATTGAGAGTGAATGTGACCCGCTGAAAGTATCATGCAATCAATGCGGCCCGCTACGCTTTGCCGGTTCCCCACCCCTGCCGTAAGCCATCATTGAAGCACAATAGCAGGCCCGTCCCCACGGGGGGCATTTTTCTGACCCCCTAATCAAAATATTTTGCTAGCTTAGTTTTTATCAGAGTGTGGTTTTTATTGACTTGCAACTTGAAAATGTTGAATTAAAATTAGAAATTGTAGTATATTTTGTCTGTTGTAATTTGAGGCGCCAGAATGTTTGCTTAATGACCAGTGATGGAATCGAGTACTTAACTTCCGAGTACGAGTACCGCAAAAAACTTCGAGTAGAGTACTGATATTGAAAAATGTACTCGAGTACGAGTACCGTAAAAAAATTCGAGTACGAGTATTTTTACAAATTTAGCAAAAGAACAATTTTTAAGCTGTAACAGCTCAAAGTTTGTCGCAAAAACATAAACGAATACGTTTTTTCAGTGTTTGGGATGTTGAGAAGGCTCATCAATTTATTTACGGGTTTTATTGGCTGTAGTTTGCTATCGAAAGTTTATCTTGTTTGTTTCTTCTAGCGAAAGCCAAATGTACTCGTGTACTCGGCGCTTTTTTTGACCGAGTACCGAGTACATATTGACCTTCGAGTACAAGTACTAACCGAGTACCAGGGGTTGCAAGTACGAGTACCCCAAACGTGGTACTCAAGTACGAGCACAGTACTCGAGTACTCCATCACTGTTAATGATATGTCAAAACAAAACAGGCGGTCGAACAAAAGCGATTTGAAATTTGCAAGGGACAAATTAATGTTTCGACTATAACAAAAGTTTCGTCAACCTTGCTACGCACAGCCAATTCAGGCTAAACTCATTTCAGACTGTAAAAACTCTTTCTTGCATTGCTCTTTCTAAACATTTCGACTTCATCTCTTTTCCAGGCTGTTCCCTCCTTTTAGCTGGCGACTGGCCTCAAACAACGATACCCAGTGAAAAAGCATGTAACTTTTTGCCCAGAACTAAGTTACCGGTAGCCTAACTAGCCCACATCGCTACAAGCACCCATGGCACTCCACTCATTTGCAGCTGCAGACGCGTTTCCACCTTATTGTGGCCTCATCAGTGCAGCATATAGCAACATCCCACCATCTTAAAAAAAAAATCTAACCAAAAGAACTACAACCCCCAACTCTAAGCAGAGATGGCCATTTATCGAGATAACTTATCGGCGATAATTTATTATCGATTATCGTTATCGCTGAAAATAGTTTTGATTTATTGATTATCGATATCGCTTTTGTAATATATTTCGTTATCGCCGATAAATTATCGCGATAAAAGGTTCTTTATGCACACAGTGATCAAAGTTAGTGAGTTAGCGCTATGGAAAAAATACACTGTGTTCCTTAAGTGCTGTTGCAATTTAAAAACATCTCTGTTTTATTTAATGCCACGGCAGAGTCCATGAACTGCTCTCGGCCGAATGTCGTGGTATGCGTTGTTTCTATGTATTTTGATGGTCGTTGAATAAAACACTACTACTACTAAAATCTAGCAACTCTTTTTTGTAATGTGACTTTCAAAAAAAACTTTGTCAAAAATCATTGAAAATTTACCGCAACATTCAAAGGAAAAATTTATCGGCGATAATTTATCGATTACCGATATCGCTTTAAAAAATTGAAATTAATCGATCATCGGTATCGCCCAAGGCTTTTTCGAAGTTATCAATTTTCGTTATCGCTTTAGTACAGAAAGGTTTATCGTGGCCATCTCTGACTATAAGCCTCTACTCATTCTTCTCTAAGGAAACCCACATTAGGAGCAAGCACAGCTGCAGCCTGTGAAGCATCATTTTCAAAGTTGTGCAGAGTATTAACGTCATTCCGGCAATCAATGACTCATCAAAGAAAAGCTAACCTTGTCATTATCACATTATGGCATTCATGCACGAATATACAACAGCTCTTGGTAAAAACGAGGTTTGCGTGAAATTGCCCAAAAGAATCGTCGATTGCAGTTATTTTAAATTACGCATATTGCTCATTGCCCATCTACATGATTTTCTTTGCTCGTGTCGTGTGTTTAAAGTGCATCTAATTTAAAATATCTGATGTAAGACTCCACACTATCCCTTTCATGCTTAACGCCAATTAGGGAAGCCGGGTATATTAATATAGACTGCAAATGATAAGCTACTAGAAATGATGTTTTATACAGTTTTACGTTGAACAGAAGTCTTAAAACCGCATTTGAAATCTCTCGAACTATTTTTGTATTGCAATTTTACTTATTTAGCTCTCAAAAATACTGCCCCGATTTGCCCCCCCAAGCCTAGCGTTCTGCGGAAGGGCCTGCAATAGGGTGTACTGTAGTTATAAATTTTTGAAAAGGTGGCTCAAAATTTCCATACGGGGACTGAAAAAAAGTAGGGAGGGCTTCAGCTCCCACCTTCCAACACCCTTGCCGCGAAGTGCCTTTTCCAACAGCACAAGTAAACTTGCCCTCGTTCTTCTTGGTCATATTCACCATCTGATGCTAAAAATAAATTTTTTGTGCATCTCGTGAATGTCTTTTAACTGAAAGCACAAATAAACCTTTGATTGATTGATTCTCCACACTGTCCCTTTAATGATGAGCGTCAAGCAGTTAATATCATTTTTAAGTTCTTGGTTTGACCAGATCTGCAATCAATCCAGAGTCTACAGCTCCAGAAGCAGACGCTCTTCCCACTCGGTTATCTGAGTTGTTTTACCGCTCTAAAACAAGAAAAATGACTGTAAAAAGGCTAAAGGTGTGTTCAGGGGCAGATTTGACATACGGTACCCAAAGTGTAGGAAGCTAAAAATAACGTTTGAAGGAAATATTTTGATTCAGGATGATGAGCTGATAACACTTATTTTAAAAAACTGTGCCGTGGTATTCCTTTGTAATCTCCACCGCCTAATAATGCAAAAGCGTACATCTTAAAAAAAGCTTTCGACCTATTTAGGAATACAAACTACTGCAAGAAGAAGCTAACAAATAGCAATATTTAATGGCGCCAATTACTGAATCGAAAATACATCAAATCTTCGCACATTATACTGGCTGCTGAGACAGTTAATGCGAAATGTATTGACATCGAATTGTTTGTACAAAAACGCTTTCCCAAAAATCAAATTTACAAAATAAACCCATTAACTTCCAGGGCATCATGGAGTGGAAATGCATCGTCAATGAATAAAAAAAGGTGGCAACCCAATCACTTCGGAATTGATGATTTTACGCTGCAGTCTGTTCCAGTTCAGCTTGTGATGTACTTGATCCTGCTGCATCGTTCTCTTCATCATTGTAGATGTTTTCTGCCATTTGCCAGACTTGCATTATGTTATCTTCGGACACAGAGCATACAACCCAAGGCTCATTTGGGTTCCATGAAAAATCAGATATCTTGGCAGTGTGTCCTCCATGAACAAACAAGAGCTCCGGAGGCCCATCTTCGGCATCCTCAGCACTTTGCTCTTCTCCAATCTTACTCAAATCCCAAACATTCAAACGACGATCTGTTCCACTTGAAGCCAAAATTGTTTCATTATGTGGAGACCACTGAACCTGTTCACAAGGTAGAATTATATAACACATTTTTTGTATTCTTGCATTTTCCCTCTCACAAACACGAGAAAGAAAAAGATGAGGCCTGAGAACGAGCTCAAGTCATTTGCTTTTTAAAATATGGAGCAGTAACGGCACAGCAAGTAAACTTGCCGATTTCTCCTCCACATTGTCTCTTTAATACAGAACGCAAAGCAGGGAAGCCATTCGACGTGACCGACTCGTCGTTGGGATGTCTCGGCGTTGAAACGACCTAACCCTAATATCACCCTAACGTCGCGTCGGTCACGCCGAATCGTCTCACGTCGAATCGGTCATGCCGAATAGTCCTGCCCCGCACTGAATACAAGTGGGCATTGAATCACAAACTTACAAATTTGAGCTATTGTAAAAAGCAATACAATACAGCCGGCATCAAAGTAAACTAAAAGATTGTGGCACAAAATCCTTAATAATAAAACTGCTTGAACTGTTACTCTTGCTAAGAAATTTACTTGAAAGATTTCATCTTTGTGTGACTCAAAAGAATGAAGTTTTAGCTTAAGGTTTCTGAGATCCCAGAGGGCAACTGTTTTATCTGCTGAACCTGTAGCCAAAATATATTCACTGTAAGGATTGAATGAGAGGCAGTTAACTTCGGCAGTGTGGGCGTCAACAACATGGCTTGGCTTATTGCGAACATTTGAACGTGTGTCCCACACCATCAATTTCTGATCATCAGCTACAGATCCAAATAAACTTTCATGAAGAAGATGCCAAGACACATCTTCAACAACAGCAGTGTGGCCAGTATAAACTGTTTGAGCATCAAGTATTCTTCCTTCACGTGGTGTGCCACCAACATCCCAAAGACATATTGTGTGATCATCTGATGCACTGAGGAGGTGGCCACTCAAGTTGGGGTTCCAAGAAAGTCCATAGCTAAATAAAAAGTTCAATCATTTGTTTGATGAAACACAAAATTTAAACTTTTGCAGGTAGTATCACCACAAGTGAGAACTTCAGAAGATTCTTTTTGTGTCACTGGACACTTGGACAATTATTAGCAAATTAATTTCGTGACTTCCTTACATAATGAATTTGCAACACCCCATTTTATCAGATTTTGAAGCATTACAAGGCATGAATCCGTACACAACACTAATTTTATAAAAAATACTTTTTTCTCTGGGTGGATTGGGTAATCCTTTAAAATTTAAATCAACATTTGTACCATCTACCATGGTAATGGCTTTAATTTTTTTTTAGCAAATTGTTGGTGGGACAAAAGGTCTCAAAATGTGTGACAGTTTGCATTACAGACCAAACACAACAGACCACATTGCAGCAAGAACCAATCAGTTTTGCATTTATTTTTTTGGATTCTCAGAAAACCCATTAATCAGCAAAGAGTTACTTCATAGCTCATGCAAATTTGCCATAAGATCGCAAATGTTAATGCTAAGCTTACACTTGCAGACTGTTTTAAAAAATATACTGTTACCATCGATAATGCAGAATCATGCCAGTTTGTAATTCTGTACAACTACAAAACCACAATTTAAGTAAAAACAGGGAAAATCAACATATTTACCCCTCTTTTTGATGTCCACGCAACCGAAGATCGGGATTACATTCGCCACTAGGGTCGGGTTTGCTGGGATGCTTTGTGTAATCAAATACAAGGACCTCACTTGATGGGGTTTTGGTGCCTATGATACAAGGATTTTGAGGCATAAATCTTGCTCGATTAACTTCACCTTCATGATTAATCTTGATTTCAATTTCAATTTTTCCACTCACAGAGCCAAATCCACCAAATTCTCCCCTATCACTATCATAATGTGAGGCATCAAACTGTGCATCATCAGTAGGAAGTTGTACACTGGCAATTATCAGGTGATTTTGCTCATCAGAAGTGTGTGTTCCAAGAATAAGACGATGAACGATGTAATCTTTTCCTTCTGGTTTTTGTACATCAGGTAACCACTGACAGGTAAGACTTGGCCACTCCAGCGCATGGGTCATCACTAAATCATAAAGAAATGGAGTATTTTTCTTCCAAATTTTATATTCTTCATTTATGACTCTTTCTTCTGCAACATCATCGTAAGCACCATCTTTTTCACCCATGTTTATCCAATTAAATCAATTTGACTAACGACTACAAAATAATCTGGAAAAGTAGCTAGTTAGGTATTATCTATCAAATTGGAATTTTTGCTGCGTTATGGATATCTTCTCCAAATAAGAAAAAAGAAATTGTTAAAGGGGAAAAACTTCCTGAATTGGAGAATTTGATAATGTAATTTAGTGTTTCCTCCCGGGAAGTCGGGACGAGAATTTTTCCAGGAAATAGGGCGTGGTACATGAGTAAGAATTTTAGTGGTACTGATATCCATCATTCCAACATAAAAAATGTGTTAGTACAAATTTAAAATTTTTTTTGCTTACTAAAAAATATTTTTCAAAATTTTTTAAGACGAAATCTGTGAGATCAAAATTTTTTCCTCAATTTGTCGAAAAAATTGAAAAACTCAAATTTAGTTTATCCAAACATAACAAAATGCTGAAAATTTGACCTGAAATGCTGAATATCAGAAAAAATGGCAATATGATCAGGCGCGAGAAAAATTCTCAGGAAAATTTCTCGAGCATTTCTGGAATCCCAAGGATTTTCGGGATCTCAGGAATTTTTTTGAAAATTACCCATTTCTTGGGAAGTTGAAAATCTGGAAAAAAAGGAAACCCTAATGCAATCGTATTTTCACTGAGAAAGAAATAGGCATAGCTTAAACTTGCAGTTTTAATGTAAATACAATGGAAAATAACATTTCTTTAAAAATAAACAAAATAAACCACAATGAAATCTACATCCCCACAGTAAGTTGTAGAAAAACAATTCAACTAAATTTTGATGTGATCAATTCTGAAACGACATCTTTGCAGGCGGAAATGCGATTACATCATCTAATTCTCCAATTCAGGAAGTTTTTACTTGTTTGAAACTTAATTTTTTTCTCCTAATTTGGAGATTTCCATAACATGGTAAAAACTCTGACCTGATAAATTACATCAATACCTAGCTTGCTAGCTACATTATTACATATAAGTGTTAAGAGCACTGGCAAACCTTTTGTAGAAATATACAAGCAGTCCGGAGCAGCAGCAATTTGATAATGGAAAGCGGCCCAGCATGACAGCAACGTCATATACAGAAACAAACAAAAACAGTCCGGTGCAGCAGCGTTTTAATTAGCGAAACCGGGCCAGTGCTCTAGACACTGCCTAAAATCTATAAAAAAAATTTTACATTTAATAATTGGGGAACATAACACTTACTGCTTAGCCACTGGTAACTAATAAAACACGATAAATAGCAATTTTTTTACACTCGACCCATACACAGTTACACACACTACCGGGATACCGCAAATAGGCTAGATAAACCTCCAATTTTCTCGTGTGCTCTTCAAAATATGAAGATTATGCACTTATGCCAATTTTTATTTATTTGTTTATGAAATAAAACACTATGGTGTTGAGTTCATACCCAGACACACTTACAAGTGAAGCAAAAAGAAAACATTGACAGGAAAAAAAAAAGGAAATTACAGCAATACTGAAACTTAAAATATAAGCTAAACAAGCAAATACTGCGTAAATCAAATTTGTACAAACGTTTCTTGAAGGCACTTGTGGCAGAAACTAAGGTAACAAATTCCAAACTAAAATGATGCGATTGCAAAAAAAATATCTAAGAGCCACGCTTAAGCTTGTGTTTACATCTAAGAACCATTGTATGTTTACACAAAACGTAAAGTTTCAATGCGCCCAAAAAAATTGTTGAAATCTATGCCAATCATGTAAAAGCATAGGATATTTGGTACGTGAGAATTAAATCATACTCCAGCCTACGATAATCTAAAGATTTCAGATTAAGCTTGTATAAACGATCAGAGTAAGAAAAACAGGGTCATGTCTAGTATCAGCATCCACACTTTTTCTGTCTGCCAACCTTAAACCAACCTATGACCTTAACCTAACCTATAACCTGACCCTAACCAAATCTAGCCCTAACCGAACCTAACCCTAACCAAATTTAACCATAACTGAACCTAATCCTAACCAAACCTAACCCTAACCCAACCTGGGGGCTGATACTAGATGTTACCAGAAAAACGAATGTTACAACAAATACAAGTCCTTCTAGTGGAATAGCATACTTTTTGAACCGATTCAATACGTTTAAGATTACTGGTACTCAACAAATGAGGTGACCAGACAAAAGTATTATATATAATCCAACTTATGTCGAACATAGGTAACAAAAGCTTTCATTAAAGTCCAAATATATTTAGAGAAAAAAGTTTTAAAATCTATTAGAACATTTTGCCATTAACTAGATTTTAATTAGACTGCATCTATACGCATGACCAGTGACTGGTTTTGCCTGTTGCTGATTAGGATCTACCGGTACTGTCAGCAAACAGACACTAGGCTAGTCTATATACCTTTAAAATATTTGTACAATAAAAATTAGCAATGACAAGAGGGGCTTCTTTGCTTCTAGACTATTACAGTATAATACTGTAATTCCGTATAATACAGTATAAAACTATTACAGTATAAAAGAATGACAAAGGACCTCAAATTGATGTACTAAACATCACAAAAAATGACAAAGGACTTGGAATCATACTGGTACCATAACAAAGAACGACGAAGAACTTTAAATTAGGGTTGGATTAGGGTCCTTTGTTGTACTATGCGGTGTTTAGGATATCAATTTGAGGTCCTTTGCAGTGTTTAGTAGGTTCGGCGAAAGCCTATCAGTTTTGAGCTGTCAATAACTTGATATGCTACCTAGGTCAATTTTTATGGTGTTTTTGATAATTTGGATGAGACTGTTAAGTTTAAACAATCACTGACATTACTGGTTAACTCACGATACACTTTATATCAATATTTTGTTTTGTAGGTAGGCCTATGCAATCAACCAGTACTGGCTGTGTCCTTCATGTCTCTGTATCACAGAGTGGGGTACTGGTAGGCTATTGGTAACTCTTATTTCCATTGAAATTTATATCTTAATACGCTATCTTCAGTTTTTGTAATTGGTGACACAGGTTACCAAATGAAGCCAAATGCGGAAAACTGGCGTTTCGACACTTTCCAGTTACTGTTCGATTTCTCTAATTATGGAATAGTATGCCATACTATGGAATAGTACTGCTAATATCAGCTTGCCCGAAGCAATCTCAACTTGCCCGAAAAATAACTGTCTACAGACGGACCGGCTGCGGCTAGTATCAACTTGCCTGAAAAAAAATTGAGCGTGTGAAATCACAATCTTTTTGAAAAAAGTAAAACACACTCAAAACAAAAAGCATATCTTTTTGGAGTGACAAAAATGTGCGTGTTCGATGAACAAAAGGACTCAGTTATCGCAACTCACACGAGATTTTCACACTTGCAAAATTTTCCACTAACAGTAATTGCACTGGTTTGACGGGCAAGTGAAAAACGTAAACAACGTGCGGGAGTAGATTTTACATGAAACAACAACTTAAACTGCGCCGGTTTGACGGGCAAGTGAAAAATGAAAACAATTTGCTCGAGGCGATTTCAGTTGGTCTCGGACCGACGGGCAGGCATTAATTTCGAACGCTGCATAGTATGGAATAGTATCAGAGTATGGCATGGTATGGAAGGTTGCCAGTAACTTTGCCACAGTAACTTCGCCACACTTTCATACATCAAAAATTTACATTGCCTACACCGAGACAAGACTTTAAATTCCTGGTTGTCGTAAAAAATTTTATCGGGCTTTTCCAGTTAAATTTATTAAGGTAACATCGTCACAAGGTAACTTCGCCACATAATCGAAACTGTGGGGGAAGATGTAAGGAGAGGTGTGGGAGAGTGCATTGGGTGAGTGGGAAGTGTGTTGGGGTCTAGGGGGAGGTGAGGGGAGCTGTGGGAAGAGGTATGGGGGGTGTGGGGGAGGTGTAGTTAAGTGTGCTGGGGTGTAGGGGGAGGCAAGGAAAGATGTGTGGGGAGGGGTGTGGGAGAGTGTATGGGGTGAGTGGGGAAAAGTGTGTTGGTGTGTGGGGAAAGGAATGGGGGAGGTGTAGGGAACTGTATTAGGGTGTGGGGCCCAACACACTTCCCCTCATCTCCTCCTTCACCTCATTCCTCCTTACCTTTTCTACATCTCCCGTTACCTCCCCCACATCCCAACACACTTTCCTACACATCCTTTCATACCTCTTCCCACATCTCCCCTTCCTTCCCCCACACCCCAACACATTTTCCTACTATCCCCACATCTCCCCTCACCTTCTCAAAGTGTGGCAAAGTTACCATGTGATGAAGTTTCTGTGGCGAAGTTACCATGTGGCGAAGTTATTGGCAACCGTATGGAATAGTAAATATGGCACTGTGGTATAGTATGGCAGAACTGAGCGATAAGACGTTTGGAGCGTTACAGTAACTGAGTAAAGAGGCCCATATAAAGAGTTAAATTTGGGGTGAATGGCCCTCAGGGTAAATGTGCCTCAGGCCTAATTTGGGGCAAAAAGACCTCAGGACAGGACAGTTGAAGCAATAAATGGGCCCTAGGAATAGGATGTTAATTTAGGGCATTGGGGCATATCTTATGAATAATAGGGCTCTAGGACCAATGGGCCTCAGGGCATTTAGGGCAATAAGGGATATGGGTCTCAGCGTGTTTTGGTCCTTGAGACAACGAGCCTAAGGACGATTGGGACAAAAGGGCCGTTTGAAGCTCTGGGGCACACGGCCTATATGGGATTCAGCACATTTTGAATACTATTACAAATTGGCCCCGATGGAAAATTTTTTTTTACGAAAAAACTCAAGGGTCACATGATATCCATACTATTCCATAAACAGAGACACCTGCACTGTGCAGTGGCGTAGCCAGGAATTTTGATTGGGGAGGCCCAAACTTCATTGTCCGAACTGCAAAGAAAACGCTACAAGAAATTATCTCTTACCATAATGCCTCATTCAAAAGCGAATCCAGAAAATTTTGGTGGGGGAGATGAAATTTTGAATTATGTTGAATGTTAACTAAATACAAGAACGTTAGACCCAAAAAAGGTGTAAATAAGCCCATTAAAAAATGTTTTCATATCTGCGGCGAATTCAAATATTTTTTCAGGGAGGGGATAGGCCTACCACATGTATGACATATTTTCAAGCATAGTTTTTTTTCGAATTATTTTGAAGCATATTGAGAATAAAAAAGGCTCTAGGGGCGTATGGAGGCATGCTCCCCCAGAAAATTTTTGAAGATTTACACATTGTAGGCTAGTGGCCATTTCAGTACTAGTTTAACGATTTTCAGGCGAAGTTTGTTTAAATTTTTGGAAGCGTCTATTTCACCAGAAATTCCGGTTACCGAAGTTTGAAAATTGTGGTTTGCAGAACCGGAAACATCCCCGAACAGTTCCCCTACTGTCAGAGTCGCACTACAGGAACCGAAAATGGTTATGCAACTACAATTTTTCAAACTTCGGTAACCGGAATTTTCGGTAAAATAGACACTTCCTAAATTTTTTGCCCCTAATTCTGAATGCTTCATGAAGCATGATGCATTTTGTTCGTACATTTTCGATTATGTGTGCTTAGGGCTTGTTGGTATCGAAAAGGTTCGAAATTATGGAAAAATTATATTCACCAAAAACGTGTTTAAAAATAGCTGGTGGGGGCATGCATACCCCACATCCCCCCTGGCCTCTATATTGAATTCGGCATGCCTATCAAGCACATTAGTACGACTATTGTATAAATACAGCAGCCTTATATTCGTTAATTTTCATATCTGCTCCTACGAAACTAAGCGACCTTACTCTTTTTTAGTCATGACATTCTTAATCAATCTTTTGAACCACGTTAGTTTGTAGCTTTTTCTTGAATCTTAACTTGTTCTTATTTTTGACATTAATATTACAAATGTTCGATCATAATAGGGACTGTGGTTTGATATAGTCAAACTTCACTTGCTCAAAAAGCATCACAATGATATTACTGTATATATAACCAAGGCTTATTACGCTAACAAAAGTTTAATGTTACAGTCGTAAAACCGTAAAACTTGGTTGAATTTTGATTTTAAAAATTCAATTAAAACAGCGCTGATGTTGGTTAGGAATTTTAAAATAATTTTTTTCTGCTTATCTTACTTATTAGAGAAATCATTGCAGCGTGAGATAATTGATGCGCGCCTGGGTCGCGCACCGGTATTAAACTTTCAGAACACTTGATAAAGATGTACGTTTTTATACAGTGCGAATAATTTTTTTCCGCTTATCTTGCTTATTAGAGAAATCATTGCAGCGTGAGATAATTGATGCCCGCCTGGGTCGCGCACCGGTATTAAACTTTCAGAACACTTGATAAAGATGTGCGTTTTTATACAGTGCGGAATGTGCTTGGTGCCAATTTACTTGGTTACGATAGTAACTTCAACTTGGTAATAAGGTCTACACTACTTGCCCTGGACAGCTGGAAGCATCAGACCAACACATAGATTTCATAACATATGGTAGCGACAAGACAAACTAACCAAACCAACCATAATAGCCTGCTGAGTTTTTTCCTCTGTACTTGGCTTTTTAGTAGTCAAACCATAACCAAGGGGGGGCAATTGCAAATGTCATGTCTTGCTTCCCCCCTGTAAAATTGTACGATACATAAAAGTTATATTTTTTGCATTTTCCTCAAAGATTACCAGATCAATCAAGTTACGTAAGAAAAAGTTTTTGATTTCCTTTGTGTAACAGTGTGTAACGGTTGCCAGTAACTTCGCCACAGTAACTTTGCCACATGGTAACTTCGCCACACTTTCATACATCGAAAATTTACATTGCCTACATCGAAACAAGACTTTAAATTCCCAGTTGCCGTAAAAAATTTTATCGCGCTTTTCCAGTTACTTGGTAACTTCGCCACATAATCAAAACTGTGGGGTAAGATGTGGGGAGAGAGGTGTGGGAGAGTGCATGGGGTGAATAAGGAAGTGTGTTGGGGTGTAGGGGGAGGTCGGGGAGCTGTGGGAGGAGATATGGGGGGTGTGGGGGAGATGTAGGGAAATGTGTTAGGGTGTGGGGGGGAGGTAAGGAAAGATGTGTGGGGAGTGGAGAAGTGTGGGGAGGGTGTGGGAAAGTGTATGGGGTGAGTGGGGAAGTGTGTTGGCGTGTGGGGAAAGGATGTGGGGAGGGTAATGGGAAAGATGTAGGAAAATGTGTTGAGGTGTGGGGCCCCAACACACTTTTAATTCCCCACATCTCCCTACCCTCACCTTTCCCCACATCCCCCTTACCTCCCCCACACCCCATCACACTTTCCTACACCTCTTTTCATACCTCTTCCCACATCCCTCCTTCCTTCCCCCACACCCCAACACATTTTCCTACTATCCTCACATCTCCCCTCACCTTCTCAAAGTGTGGCGAAGTTACCATGTGACGAAGTTTCTGTGACGAAGTTACTGTGGCAAAGTTACCACGTGGCGAAGTTACTGGCAGCCGTGTAAACTATGTGAGCGCAGGTTTTTTCACTGTAAACTGGTAAAGTGATGAAAATAGTGGTAGTCGTCGCTGCGGGGAGTTGTCAACGTTGTTTTGTTGTGGATTTATCTAGTTAGAGCTGCATTTTGAAGTCTTGTTTGTCGTTTTTTGTTATGGACCGTGAAAATATTAATCAGGCTTTCTTTCATCAGCTATATACTGGTACCGGGTAATCTGTTACTGTAATGTTCTTTCTTTCTGTCTTCTATTTTGTCGCGACTTTAAATTTTGACGTGATGCGCCATGATATCAAGTCTTTTGATAAAAAGTCATAGTCAGTCTGAAATTGCCTTACATTCCTTTCAATACAGGCTAATTCTACAATTATCACACAGTGACGGTACAGTAGTCTGGTAGTAGATTTAGTCAAACGGCATTACTGACTGTAATCCAAGCCAGCGCGTTATATTATGACGTCATTAAACTGTTGCCCCACCCCTTGAACAAGGCTTGCCCCTTGTTGCCCCCCCTGTAAAATGAACCTGGTTACGCCACTGGTCCTGCACACCCACCAACCGCTCGCTGCTTAGCTCATTGATTCTTTCACAGTCACTTCTTCCTACAGTTTTCCCGCAAAACTTACACACTGCCAACTAGTGACAGCAAATTAAATACTTTTCACTTAACACGGGGAAAATAAAACCACGGTAGCAGGGTAGCAAAATCATAGTGGGTAAAATATTCATGGATGATGGATCTACCTTAATTCTTCCAAAACTAAACAAAATTTCTTACGACAACAACAGAAAAAAAATTGCATTTAATGTATTGCAAACAGACCTTTAACTCTCAAATAAGGCTTCTTAAAAAAAAAAGAAAATGACGTGTTGTACCAATGTGTGCTTCCTCCCGCTTCCTCCATGCTTTGCCACTGCGATTATCGTTTTGTCACTGACTCGCTGTAACAGGGCCGGCGCCAAGGGGAGGGGGCATGCCCCCTCAATTACAAGCTTTCTCTTTCGAAGACAGCGGCTTTTGAGCTTAATTTCAAATCCCCCCTCCCCCCCGATAAACGCTTGGCCCCTCTAAGTCGACTGCTCTGGCGCCGGCTCTGCGCTGTAACCTACTTTTTGACCTTTGAATTTGTTTCGCTATTCTTTTAGAAGATTTGTTTTGTTTCGCTATTCTTATATTAATAAAAACGGACACAAGCACGCACCCAGCGTAAAGCACAAGATACCGGTATCCTGTTTTTCTCATGTCAATCACTTGTACAAACAATTGGAGATTTTAAAATTAGTCGATGTGTATAAATTGAAAGTCGCAAAATTTATGCATAAACTTTTTAACAATAAATTACCGAAACTGTGGCAACAAAATTTTACCAAAATCGAACAAATTCACGACTACGAAACTAGGCGACCTAACAAATCTAATTATTTTCACCCTCGTGTTTTCAAAACTGCAGTCAACCTAAATTCGAATACCGAGGAGTTAAATTATGGAACAATATACCGGTAAGTGAAGAATTAAAGAATAAGTCATACAATTTTTTAAAAAACATTTTAAATTAAAAATCCTAGGTGAGTATTAGCTCTCAGCGAAGTATTAGGCCTATCTCTTATGTTGTAATGTTACTGTGTCTTTATCATCTTTGCGTAAATATGCGTTTTAATTATGTAATCGTGATTTTGCTTTAGGTACCGGTAAATTGCCTTCTTTTTATTAAATCGTGCGTAGTGCGTACTATCTCATATGTTGTAATGTTGCTGTACCTTTACCATCCTTGCGTAAATATGCGTTTTTGTTACGTAATTGTGATATTGCTTTAGTTAGGTAACTTGTCTTCTTTTATATAATTGTGCTATCTATATTACCGCTTTCGTTACTTAGTACTGTACCTTCGTGCATATTCGGGTTGCATTTGTATTTTTCCTTTTGCCTGCCGAATGAGATACCGGTAACTTTACTATGCGTGTGTACAGTGGCGCCGCCAGGAAAAAACATTGGGGGGGCGAAATGACGTCATAACTTGTGGTTTTTGCAGAGCTACACGAAAACATGAATAAGACACTAGACGCATTAGTTTTGCGTAGGTGCAGTGTCATCGGTATTCCTAAAGTAGC
Organism: Trididemnum miniatum; assembly: GCA_964006365.1. Taxonomy (NCBI): domain Eukaryota; kingdom Metazoa; phylum Chordata; class Ascidiacea; order Aplousobranchia; family Didemnidae; genus Trididemnum; species Trididemnum miniatum. The sequence continues at coordinate 24,432,381 of OZ023236.1, forward strand.
CTGTTACACTTCTCACTAAAAGTAAACAAAATCGCAAAAACTACTAGATTATTTTCCTGGTACCTTAAGTATACAAAGCTCTTAGAGCTCTATTATGATGTCACAGTTAAATTTTCTCCAATTTTAACGGAAACTTCAGGGCAAATAACAGCGAAACATCAAAATCAAGGGTGGAAACCTGGCTACTTGGCGTTAGGGTGTCGGTTTCAGTTTCGGTGTGTTGAAACCCATATGTCAGGTTTCAGTTTTGGTTTGGTTTCACGGCAGTTGAAAAATCGGTTTTAGTTTTGCTTACGCGCAGCTTCGGTTTCTGGGTTTCAGTTTCGGTTTAAGTTTCATCAAAGAAAGTTATTTTACTGTGAATACGAATTATTTAAATCCTCTACTTCTTGGCGTTTTTGTTTTATTACGGTGATAAGTAGCAGCTCAGATGGCCGAGTGAGGAGAGCAATTGCTTCAGAAGTTGTCAACTTGGGTATGATTCAGAGTCCGGTGAAACCAAAGACTTAAAAATTAGTATTCACAGCTTCTCTATTCGACGCTCAGCGTTAAAGGAACTGTGCTGGTGAGGATGGTGATAACAATTTTTATTACCTAAAACCTTAGAAAAGTTTGAACAGGTTTTAGTTTCAGTTTCGGTTTTGACGTTTTAAGAAAAAACGGTTTCGGTTCAAGTTTAGGTTTTCAAAATTTTGGCTAAGTAGGCGTCAGTTTCAGTTTGGGTTTCCAAAATTTCCTTTAAAACCGGGTTTTCAGGTTTCGGTTTGAGTTTCCACCCTTGATCAAAATATCAAATTAGAATTACAGTAGCTAGCTTCCCCTAAGATCAGTAAAAATTTTAAAAAAAGGGGGGAGGGCATAATTTCCACATTTTTTTCAGGCGAACTTTTTATTTTCGGCACAACAAATTTGAAGCTGATTGAGAAACCAGAAAAGCTTTAGGGGGTCCGGGGGCATGCTCCCCCGGAAAAACTTGGAAAATTTGCATGCGGCGAATGGCTGTTTTAGTGCTTCTCCAAAAATTTTCCAGCAGATTTTATTTAAATTTTTGACCCTAATTTTGAGTGCTTCGCCAAATTATTATCTCAAGCCAGCTCGTACTTTCCTAAGCAAGCTCGTGCAACGCATTGACCGCTTTCTCGTGATAGGAGAATAAATAATATGCACCTAAATACAAATACATTCGATACAAAAGCTGAAAAAAATACACGGTGTTCATAAAGTCTTGTTGCAATTTAAAGAAATCTTTCTTAGTTTTGAATGCCACAGCAGAGTCCGTGGACTGTTCTCTTTTTTTGAAAAATATAGCAAAAGATTTTTGCAATTTGACTCACAAAAATAACATCGTCAAGCACATTGAAAATTTACAGCAATATTTATTGAAAAAAATTATCGGCAATAATTTATCGATTACCGATATCGCTTTAAAAAATTGAGATTTATGGATTATCGGTAGGCCTATCGCTTAGGGTTTTTTGAAATTATCGATTATTATCGTTATCGCTTTAGTACAAAAAGGTTTATCGTGCCCATCACTGATAGTGGTTATGGGTCTGCAATCTGCATGCTTCAACGGTTAAACATTTTGTTGCACCTTCCTTTTTCTGTACTACCTTTTCATCCTTTGCTTACGTCTGAGTATGTTTTGCGTAGAAATAACCAACACCAAAAATATTGCTGAAGCGCAGTAAATCACATTCTGCTTTGGATTGCCAATCAATCTATGTATAAAGAATACTTGCTAAAACCTAAGAGATTTCTGATTCTGAAAAGCCCTCATCAAATTACAGTTCGTCAAGCCAGGTATGATTTCACAAAGTATTGAGATATCGTAGGTGGCTTTTATGATACAACAGCTGGTCATTGATATGAATTGCAACCAAAGGCGTTGGAAGTACTTTCAAGTAGGGGGGGCTGAAATTTGTGATATCATACCAACGTCTGGGGGGCTTAAGTCATTTGGAGACTGCTTGATGAACTCAAGCTTTTCTCTAGCATAAACACAGTAGCTAGATCGACGTTTATAAAGGTGTTTACCTCCTTTAAAATAACTTATTATCCGTTCACAAGCTCCTAGTATGAAACTCCTAGGCAGGAGCGTATTTAAGGGGACATTGTGCCATGCCATTCCCCATTTTGTTTCTGCCTTTTAGTAAAAAAAACAAGATTAATGGTGACAAATATGCCAGACTCTTTTGATAGTTTTCGTAGCTTATTCCAGGAGCGGAGCCGGGTAGATAGGTTTGTCGTCGTTTGGCGGGACATCTCTTCCAAGACAGATGGAAGGACCAAGGCCGAGGGTTTATCCTTTTACCACACTGGCCACCAAACTGCTTGGGTCAGATGCTGACTGTAAGGGACTTCAGCCAGCATCTTGTTTCGTCATCCAAAACCATTAGACCAAACATACCTCGGGGTGCCCGATGTATGGGACACTGTGAGATGATGTGATCTGCGATTTGTTCACTGGAACCACACTCACAATTCGCTAGAGGAGCGAGACCCCTATTGTACATGGACGAACAGAAACGTCCAACACCAGAGCGCAGACGGTTGAGCTTGACCCAGGCTGCCCTCGGCAGACCCATACCCAAGGGTCTGGAGCTAGCCTTGGGAATGAAAGCGTGGAGTGACAATGCGTTGGCAGAGTACTCCATGTCCCATTTCGTGTTCGTCCTCTGGGCTGCACGGACGTCCATCTCAGAAAGACTGTCTAGTAATTTCTGAGCAGCAGGTACAAATGAGCGTCTAGATTTCAATCTCTCCCTACATACGTCCTGTGACTCATCAAACTGGTCATGTAAAATGTGGTCACGGTCCAGGGAGCTGCGGTTGGCTAGGGAGAGTGTCGCTCCTTGGCGGCGAAGCTCAGCTGGCTGGATGCCTGAAAGAACCGGAAGGTAGACCGATGGAGTGGGACGCAGGCACCCAGTGACAATGCGCAAGGCGTCATTTAATACACTGTCGATAAGCCGTATGTGCACGCTGCGGCACCAGACTGGTGCGCAGTACTCGGCAGTCGAGTAGACCAGAGACAGGGCAGCTGTGCGTAATGTCTTGGCGCTAGCACCCCAACCTGTTCCAACAAGTCGCCTCAACAGTGAGACGCGAGCACATAGCTTCTTGCGCAATGCTTCCAGGTGAGCACGATATGTGAGCGATCTGTCCAGTTTGACCCCAAGATAAGTGGGAACTGGACAGATTGTACTTTTTTTTTTTGTATCATTGTATTTGCGTTATCGTGTTGTACTTTTGTGTAAAACATAATAATAAACAGAAAGATAAGGTCTTACCGATGTTACAGACTTTAACCTCACGCTTAGCCTCTCGATTGTGGAGGTGAAAGGCCGCCGTCACCGTTTTAGTGTGGCTAAGCTTCAGTCGCCAGGTCTGGAGATATTCCGAGAGTGTAGTCATATCCTGGCTTAGAGTCCTTTCCAACTCCTTCCATTCTCCAGATGTATGAAGTATCGCCAGGTCGTCGGCATAGGCGAACTTCTTGGAGGTTATATCATATGTATAGATGTTGAAAAGGAGGGGGGCCAGGACCAATCCCTGGGGGACGCCATTTCTCAGGCGTCGTAACCTGCTAGGCTTGCTGTCGCCAGTTGTAAGGGTGAAGCTTCTGTTGCGGATCAGCTCCATAATCATACGAACCATGTGCTTGTCCGGCAGAAGCCGCAACAGCTTGCAGGTGCCAGACAGTGTCATAGGCAGCTGTCAGGTCGATAAAGACGGCACTGGCCTTCTTTTTCGCTTCGAATGCATTCTCAATGCTTTGCGTGAGCAAAGTGACTTGATCCACGGTGGATCTTCCGCGTCGAAAACCCGCCTGTTCCCGTGGAAGCAGAGGGTCAATAAGAGGTTCGACGCGGGCGTAGATAAGTCGCTCGAGAATCTTGTAGGGAACACAGAGCAAGGAGATCGGGCGATAGCTCCTTGGGTCCTCTACAGGCTTCGAAGGCTTTGGGACCGCTACTACTAGCGCTCTTCTCCAGATCTTAGGTATTTTGAGGTGGTGCAGGCAGGAAGATAGGAAGCCACGTAGCCAAGATTTTAAGCCGGCTCCAGCATGGATTATTAGCTCCGGGCAAATGGAATCAGGTCCAGGAGCTTTGCCTGGTTTTAAATGTTGGAGGGCAGCAGCGAACTCCCTATAGGAGAAACTCCCGGAGACATTCGCAGGATGTAATGGGTCAGCCCTCCAAAGGTCAGACACTTCCTGTAAAACGAGCCGAGATGAGCGCCGATTCACACCTTCGTATTTCCCGTTTTTAACCAGCTGAGAAGCAATAGCATTAGCTGAAACGGGACATTGACGAGGGGATTGTCGTGACCTACCAGTCAAGTTGTGTATACAGGGTGGTTGAAAAGTAACTAGGCATTAAAAATTTGTAATAATTTCCAAATTTTGACTTTAAGCTTAATGAAATACAAAGGAGCATATTGAATATTACAAGAGAAAGTATAATTGCTCAGTTGAATTACTTAAAATTTGTAACAAAGATCAAATATTCATATTTCAACGTATGCACCATTTGCTTCAATTAGCTTCATTAAACGACCAGGGATAGAACGAACAACTTTTAAAAGAATGTCATTGAGGATAGCATTCAAAACTTGTTGGATTCTTATCTCCAAATCTTCCAATGTGCGAGGTTTTGTCTTGTACACTTCCTCTTTTGTGTAACCCCACAGGTAAAAATCACACGGTGTAAGATCTGGGCTTCTCGGAGGCCATTCATGAGGTCCGCGTCGACCCAGCCATCGACCTGAAAAGTATTGGTCTAACCACGCTCGCACAGTGAGAGCAAAGTGGGGTGGTGCACCATCTTGCACAAATATTAAGTCATCGATGTTATCCCAACCAGACACTGTGGGCCACACAAAACTATCAAGCATGTGAAGGTAGCGCTCCGCATTCATGGTATCACGCAGAACATATGGACCAATAATTCTGCTTGCCGTCATTCCGCACCACACAGTCACTTTTGGACGAGTTTGCATTCTCTCAACAGTTTGTTTAGGATCTGTTTCATTTGTTCCCCAGTAATGGCAGTTGTGGCGATTTACGAAACCACCGACATGGAACACTGCCTCGTCACTCCAAAGGATATTTTCGAATAATTCAGGCCAATCTTCATACCAACCCAACATTAATTCTCCGTATTCCATTCTTCGGTCACAGTCTTCAGGCTTAAGTTCCTGCACATAATGGGGTTTCCATGGACGATAATTCAGTTCTTTGTGTAACACTCTAAGTATTGAATGCCTTGACAGTCCACTTTCACGAGCTGCTTGGCGAGTTGATTTTTGCGGGCTCTGATCAAACATTTCCTGCATTTTTGTCACCTTAGCTGGCGATCGATTTGTGGATGGACGCCCGCTCCTTCGTTTGTCGTTTACAGATCCTGTGGTCATCAACTTTGCATGACAATTTCTTATTGTCTCCGGACGTAGTGTTGCACGACTACCCTTCAACGTACGCCACCATCTCTGCACCTCAACCACGGAATTCCACACCTCATAACGTACTGCAATTTTGGCTCGCTCCTGAATGGTCAAGCGAGAGGTCATTATCAAAAATGCTATGTAACATATCATAAACAACGCAAGCTATTATCAAAATCTGAAAAATATGTAATCTCCATAAGTATTGTTTCGACTAATACCATTGTTTTTATCTGGAATTTGGCGGTAGGAAAATCACACGCTATTTTTATTGCCTAGTTACTTTTCAACAACCCTGTAATATTCCATGCCAGCCGGCTGGAGTGCGAAAAGTCAATGTTGCGGACCGTCTCTGACCAGCGATTTCTCCGCTTCCCGTCGAGCCTTGTGAGTAGGGCTGTGGCAGCCCTATCCGAATCAGGGCCCCCAGGTGACTGCAGGAAATCCTGATAGAGGTCTTCACACTCCGCATCCCCGCAAGGTATGTGGTTTGATCGTCGACCACGAGGGATGCATTTCTTCGCCGCAGTGCTTATTACCTTGTAAAAGCACTGATAAACCTGGTCGATATTCTGGGATTCAGGTGGCGGTATACTCTTGGCCAGTTTGTTGGTTAGGTTAGAATAGTGGTCCCAGTTGGCCGTGCGGAAGTTCCATCGCTTTACAGGCTTGCTCGGTTTTGGATGAGCAAGTTTGGGTCGACTTATAAGCGAGGGTCGGTGTTGTGACCTTGGGAACTTTCCTAAGCTACGTCTGTCAGGTAAGCGACTGTCCAAATCGACACTGGCAAATGCAAGATCTGGGTTGGTGTCTGTTTTCCAGATGCCAGAGTGGAAACTTGCGGCCTCCTTGGGGCTATATAGCAAGGTGAAGTTGTTGGCACTGGCCCAGCCAGCCAGGCATTCACCATCTGGATTGCTATTATCATAGCCCCAGTCAACATGGTGGCAGTTGAAGTCGCCAGCATAGAGGCAGGGATGAGGGAATGCTGGAAGATCAGATGCTTGCATCCGTGTTGGAGGGGGTTTGTAGACGTTGACTATTTTATAGTTATCAACATCCACGCACACCCACTCGATCTCCGATGTTGGTGGGGACTGGTCGATTAGGATCCACTTCAGACGCTTATGGACAAACGTAGCAAGACCATGTTTCCTGCTCAAGGAAAACCCAGCTAGATGATAGCTCGGAAGATCTAGCCTTTCTACCGAGGTGCAATGGGTTTCCTGTAAGAGGATGACGAGTGCCTCACACTGTAACGCAAGATGATGCAACACGCTCATCTTGCTTGCAATGAGGCCTTCGATGTTCAGTTGGAGAATGCTGGGCCTTTGGAACTTGTTGACGGTGCGCCGAAGATGCGCATCGCCCTGTCCTGAAAAAGACGTTTGCCACTACCCAGCTTGAACATCGTTAGGTGTCCCGCCGTTAAGGCAGATTCGGTTTCTGTCAGCCAGATTTGAATAGCGTAGAAAGAGTAACGCTCCGGGCTATGGGAAAGCATCTGCCATCCGGAGCATCCACAGTAATATTTCTGGTAATCACAGTATCACAGGTATCCACATATCACAAGTAGGTAGGTTGAGGGGTATGCATCCACCCACCAGCCATTTTCAAAAATATTTCTGATGTATAGGCCTACTATTTTTTCATAATTTCGAACCTCTTTGATAGCAATAAGCCTTACGTCTTAAGCACGCATAATCGAAAATGTGCGAACAAAATGCATCATATTAGATGAAGCACTCAGAATTAGGATCAAAAAATTTCAACAAAATTTGCCTAAAAATTAATCAAAAAGCACCAAAATAGCCATTACAGCATGTAAATTTTCCGGGGAAGCATGCCCCCGGACCCCCTAGAGCTTTTTTGTTTCTCAATCAGCTTCAAATTCGTTCTTCCCCCAAAAAATACGTTTGAAAAAAATGTAAAAATCATGCCCCCCCCCTCTTCTCAAAATTTCTCGCTACGCTACTGCTGCTACGGTAAGCTAGCTAATTCTAATTTAATATTTTGTTGTTTCGTTGTTATGTGCCCAAAAGTTTCTTTAAAAATTGAAGAAAATCTCCTTGTGACATCATATTAAAGCTTTAAGAGCTTGTACACGAAGTTACCAAAAATCCAACAGTTTTTGCGATTTTGTTCGCTTTTGACACAAAGTTGCAAAAGTTAGTTCGTTGGTTTTGACAGTATCAATGAAGAAAAGAAACAAATTAGAAGTGACGCCATAAGTCATTGTTGAAGTGCCTTAGGCTGTATACTGTTATGATAAATTCTTTAAAGGGAAGGCTGAAGGAGGGCTCAAAATTTCTATGGGGGGCTGAAAAAATGTAGGGGGGCTTCAGCCCCCACCTTCCAGCGCCCTTGATTGTAACTATTGTCTTTCACAGTAAGCAGTGATTGTTTCTGTGACATGCGTTTGCAAATTGCGAAATTAGGAATGTCGAAGAATATCAGAACACGAGATGGAGCTAGAGACTTCGTTACAAAAATTACATTGCCGAAGGCATCTGACGTCACCCTCCCTACCCCTTGAAAAAAACTCTGCGGTTCTAAGCGATTTGGAAAAATGGTCAAAAAATCATTGGGGGGGCGGTCGCCCCCCCTCGCCCCCCCGTGGCGGCGCCCCTGCGTGTGTACAAGAAGCATCTAGACCAGAAAACCCTAGGGTTATTCGGTGCTCCTTGTTTTTCAAATCTTCTGTTATGCTTGTTTTCTTTTCTTGAGTGTCAATAAACTGTAAATATATCCGTAAGAGAGAAACTACCGGTAGGCAGCGCATTGCAGCTTATAGCGTAGCTGTACAGTGTACAGAGAAAACAAGAGAGCGCACCATTGAAAGTTGCTAACAGTGTCGAAACTAGCGCCCCCCGAACCCCCAACTGGGGGGGCCGCACAAAAAGGGGGACCCTTAAATAGTCAGTACGTAGTACTATTAACTCAACGTATGATAAAGGTTTCTCAAATAGGCCTATTCTAAGATTCAATATATTTTTTGTCTCAACTCGCGCGATGTGGGGCCCTCATACCATATTCATGCTTTTGGCCATGGGAGGGGGCTGCAAATTTTTCGAAAAATAGCAGTCGCAAAACTAGCAAACAAACTTTTAGTGACACGGCAAGGGCCCCCCATCCCCATTTAGTGACACGTTTAGTGACACGGCAAGGGCCCCCCAAGTGAAAGGCGCAAAACTAAGACTTAAAAACGTTTTTTCTTCGCATTGGTAGCGAAATGTTAGAGTGTAGGGTTTGCATGCAGCATCATTTTAGTGGATTTGGAAGGGACCTAGTAAAACAGACTATTAAACCTTGTTAAAACTGAGGAACCTAAGGCTCAAAGCGCACAAAAAGCTTCCAAAATAAGGTCAAATTCCGCAAAATTTTCTGGGGGGCATGCCCCCAGACTTGGCATCGCTCCTTCGGGGCTCGCTCTTTTGCATCACCATCCAAGAAAATATTTTTAGGGGGCCCCGAAAGATGATTTCGGGGGGGGGGGGCGCATTGCCTAGTTTCGCCCCTGGTTGCTAATATAGGCCTATTGCTTTGGAAAATTACGCTAGCCTGTTTTCTAATGTTTTTTTGCTCGGATCTTAAGTACCCTGTCCACATGTCCAATTTTAGTAGGCTTTAGGTCCACGATTCTTGGTTTTAGTTTCTGCGTCACAATCAATTTTATTGTTGTAACTATTTTTTAACTCCTGCACGTTTCAACGTAGGCCTATATTGTGTTGTGGCTGTAACCTGTTTTTCCGCCATTGTTTTTGTTTGGTGTTTTTCTGGTCGTTATAAATATAATAAACTACTACAATTTCTTAATGTCAATGTCATAATTACTTTTTTTAACTAGTAGGAGTAGTTAGTAGTATGTTTTATTCAACCAGTGGCGTTGGAAGTACTTTTAAGTAGGGGGGCTGAAATTTGTGTTACCATACCTACGTCTGGGGGGCTTCGCCCCCCCAGACCCCCCTCCTTGTTATCGCAACATACATCAGATACGCACTTTACTTCAACAAAAGTTACTTGGAGACTGTTTGATGAATTCAAGCTTTCCTGTAGCTAGCATAACAAACAGTAGCCAGATCGACTTTTGTAAACGTGATCACCTCATTTAAACGAACTTATTATCCGTTCACAAGCTCCTAGTCTCAGGCTCCTAAGCAGGAGCGTATTTAGGGGGAGGAACATTGTGCCATGCCCCCCCTTTTCTGACTCTGCCTTTCAGTAAAAAAGAAGGAGACTAATGGTGCCAAGTAATTGAAATATGCCAGACTCTTTTGATGGTTTCTGTAGCTTATGGCCAGGGGCGGATCCAGGGAATAGGATGAGAAGTATGCATCCACCCACCAGCCATTTTCAAAAATGTTTTTGATGTAGCCTATACAACTTTTCCAGTATTTTAAACCTCTTCGATAGCAATAAGCCTTATACTCAGGGTTACCACAGGTTCACACCAAAAAATAAGCACGCTAAAGTTAGATTACCAAAAAGTCAAAAACTCTTTAATGTGAAAGCACTAAAAATCGGTGAAGACCAAAAGATCTTCACGTCCACAGAGTAATGATTTTCCACTGAAAATTGGTGAAGACCAGAAAAAAAAGGTCTTCACGTCCATAGACAGGGGTGCCTTGGTAAAATTCGAAATAGGGGAGCCCTGCAAAGCCGGCGCTAGAGCAGTCGACTAAGGGGGGCCAAACAAAAAATGCGGCCTCTCATTGTCTAAATCCGGCCCTGGACCCCGCCTCCTAGAGCTTTTTTTTCTCAATTAGCTTCAAAATTGTTCTGCCGAAAAAAAATACGCTTGAAAAAATGTGGAAATTATGTCCCCCCCATTTTAAAACTTCTTGCCACGCCACTCAGGGCTGGCGTCAAGGAAGGCTTACCCCCCAATCAACAAGCTTATTCTTTTGAAGACAGTGGCTTTTGCGCTTAATTTTAAACTTAGGCCCCCCCCTGATAAACACTTGGCCTCCCTAAGTTGACTGCTCTGACGGCACTGCTTCTAGGATAAGCTAGCTCATTCTAATTTGATATTTTGGTGTTTCGCTGTCATTTGCCCAAAAGTTTCTTTTAAAATTGGGGAAAATTTAACTGTGACATCATGATAAAGCTCCAACAGCTTTGTACACAAAGTTACCGGGAAATCCCAACAGTTTTTGCGATTTTGTTCACTTTTGCACCGAAGTTGCAAAAGTTAGTGCATTGGTTTGATGATATCAATGATGAAAAGAAACGAATAACAAGTGACGCCATAAGCCACCGTTGACTGCAGGTATAAGATTTTGAAAAAAGGGGCTCAAAATTTCTGTGGGGGGTGCTGAAAAAATATAGGGGGGCTTCAGCCCCCACCTTTTAACGCCGTAATATTCAACGACCATTAAAGTACGTAAAAACAAACAATCGATTACCGGTATGATGCGTGGTGGGAAACTAGAACCTCGTGTTTAGAGCCCACTAAAATTGGACATGTGGACAGGGTAGGCTATTTTGTTTCCTTCATTTCGTATTTGCATTAAGGTGGGCTATTGGGTTGATCTGTTGGTGCTGGGTTATATGTGTGATGTGTCAATCACTTTTGGTTTTTGGTCAATCTGCTTCAGTGCTTACAACGCATTTCTTACCATAGTCTATTTTGTTTGATGTTGGCTACGACTTCTGCGGTCCTACTAAACACCGCAAAGAACGACAAAGGACTTGGAATCATAGTCTTGAACATAACAAGGAACGACAAAGGACTTAAAATTTATTACTCAACACCGTAAAGAACTACAAAGGACTTGGAATCATAATCTTGAACATAACAGGGAACGACAAAGGACTTTAAATTAATCACTAAACATGGCAAAGAACGACAGAGGATTTGTAAACATAACAAGGAACGACAAAGGACTTAAAATCAGAGGTGGGCACAATTTCGTTAATCGTTAATTAGTTAATAACGAAATTAACTTTTTCATTAACTAGTTAATTCGTTTATTTTTGAAATTAACTGACTAAACTAACTTCCGTTAGTGCTTGATAACTTCCGTTAAGTATCTGTAAACACCAGTGTTGTAGTCGAGACCACATGCTTCGAGACCGAGACCAAGACCGAGACCGGATAATTTTTTCGAGACCAAGACCGAGACCAAGACCGGGTGTTTTTCGAGACCAATGGTTCGAGACCGAGACCAGCAAGAATCGAGACCAAGACCGAGACCGGCTATTATCCGGCTTACTAAAACAGATCTAAAACACCAACAATAAACTGTATAGCAAATTTTTATTTTTCTAAAAATTGCGAATTACACTTCAAATAAACAAGCATCTCCAACATGTCCGACGAGAGCCTTGCTCGGTGTGGCCGCATCATTAACCCACCCGCACTAAAAATTCGCTCAACGGGAGCTGATGAAGCGGGTACACAAAATGCATGGTTAGCAAGTTTTAACAACGCAGGAAATTCATTGCTCTTTTTTTGCCAAAAGTCAAATATGTTTGAAGGCCCTGCAGTCATGGTTGCCACTTCGCTCAAATACTTCGTGAGTTGTGATCTTGGGTTCGCAGTTTGATTTACGGTCTTTGCAGTTCAATTTCTATTCTGTAACCCGAGGTCTATTCTACCTAGCTACCGCGTAAGCCATTGACTATATGCAGCTAACAAATGTTCACGTTTGCACTATAAATTGTCTAGAAGTAGAATGCCTACCTTCCGTCAGAAAAGAAAGCATCGGAAGGTTGTCATTACATTATTTTGTAACCTAAAATAAATCGTTCCTGCTATTAAGTAATTTCGCTGTATACGAAATCAAATTAATGTGGCGTGAGCGTGGGATATAAAAATTCTGTCTTGAACTTTTGAGTTATGTCGAGTGAGCGTGCTGGGATTTAGAGCATTCTGTATTGAGCTATGAGTTGCGAGCGTGAGATTTAAAAATTTTGTTTTGAATTTTTGAGTTGTGACGTGGTAGCGTGCTGGGATTTAGAGCATTCTGTATTGAGCTATGAGTTGTGCGCGTGGGATTTCGAGAATTTAGCTTAAGTCGCGACACGAAACAACTTTCGCACCTCACAATCACGAGTTAAACCAGAGTCTATTGCGTCCGAGAGGGGCAACAATAGTAGTACATGTTTTAAAAAACAGCCAAAAGGTTTGCATGGTGTATCAAAAAACAAGCCGGTCTCGAGACCAGTTTTGACCGTACGAGACCAAGACCACAACACCTCGAGACCAAGACCAAGACCACGAAAATATGTTCGAGACCAAGACCAAGACCAAGACCGCTAAAAATCGGTCTCGAGACCGGTCTCGAGATCGAGACCGGTCTCGAGACCTTCATCACTGGTAAACACTGATTTCTCTTATTGTTGTTTAAGTTTGACATCAATAAAATAGCAAAATACAACCAACGAGGTCAAAAAGCGAGATAAAAACAACAAAACACATATTGCTTGTGAGCAGAAAATTTGCTTGAATGCTTACGCAAACATTGATATTAAAAAACTTTAAGCTTTTTTTTAAAAGAAATGCCGTTTTAAGTCAAAATTAACAATTTAACGAATTTAATTAACTTCCGTTAATTGAAGCAGAATTTAACGAATTAACGTTAACGGAGGTATATAACTGTGTTAACGAAGTAGTGGTTAACGAAGCTAACGTTTCGCACTAACTTGCCCATCTATGCTTAAAATTAATTACTTAACTTTGCAAAGACCAACACAGGACTTGGAATCATAGTCTTGAACATAACAAGGAACAACAGAGGACTTAAAATTGTAATTTTATTTAGTCAAATATTTATCCTTTTATCACGAGAAAGCGATCAATGCGCTATACGAGCTCGCTTAGGAGTTGCCGGCCATCTGTCTACCACACCAAGATGGGGGAATCCCGCTAAGTGCCTTTCCCAACGGCACAACAAGTAAACTTGCCGGCTTGTTCTCCACACTGTCCCTTTAATACTGAGCGTCAAGCAGGGAAGCTGTGAATACCAATTTTTAAAGTCATTGGTTTGACCCGACTCGGAATCAAACCCGAGTCTACAGCTCAAGAGACAGACGCTCCATACCACTCGGCCATCTGAGCTATCACGATAATTAATTACTAAACACCGCAAAGACCGACAAAGGACTTGGAATCATATAGTCTTGAACACAACAAGGAACGACAAAGGACTTTAAATTAATCACTAAACATTGCAAAGAACGACAAAGGACTGTAAACATAACAAGGAACGACAAAGGACTTTAAATTAATTACTAAACACCGCAAAGAACGACAAAGGATTTGGAATCATAGTCTTGAACATAACAAGGAACGACAAAGAACTTTAAATTAATTACTTAACACCGCAAAGACCGAAAAAAGACTTGGAATCATGATTGATTGATTTCTTCATCTTTATCCTCCTATCACGAGAAAGCGGCGGAGGCGCTATGCGTAGGACGAATCCAGACTCGCTAAGGAGTTGTCTTGGTTTCCAAGTTTTACGGTTAAATTTTCTTCTGACTTCTTTAATTTGCTGCTTGCCAGAGCCAGATTGCACCAAGCAGAGATAATCATCGTGAAGCATCTTATCCAAGGACGCAACAACGAGACTAGATTGGGAGTTGAACCATTAACCTTGCGATCTGCGATCATGGTTGTCGTAAAAACGACGCTCCGAACCACTACGCCACGCTGCCGACTCATAGTCTTGAACATAACAAGGAACGACAAAGGACTTTAATTAATCACTAAACACCGCAAAGACCGACAAAGGACTTGGAATCATAGTCTCAAACATAACAAGGAACGACAAAGGACTATAAATTAATTACTAAACACCGCAAAGAACGACAAAGGACTTGGAATCATAATCTTAAACCTAGGATTGCTTAAACCAGTGGTTCTCAAAGTGGTCGATATCGACCCCCAGGGGTCAATTGGACCATCCAAGGGGTCGAATGGGGGTCAATGAATACTGCTGGGGTTTACTGGACCCAGTGGCGTAGTGAGAAGTTTCAAAAGGGGAGGCCATGATTTTCCACATTTTTCAAGCGCATTTTTTCGACAGAACAAATTTAAAACTGATTGTGAAACAAAAAAAGCTCTAGGGGGATCCGGGGGCATGCTCCCCCGGAAATTTTGAAAATTTACACGCAGTAATGGCTATTTCAGTGCTTTTTGAATAATTTTCAGCCAAACTTTGTTTAAAGTTTTTGCCCCTAATTCTGAGTGCTTCGCGAAATATGATGCATTTTGTTCGCACATTTTCGACTGTGTTAATTAAGGCATAAAGTTTATTGCTATCAAAGACTCGAAAAAGGCTCAAAATTATGAAAAAACTGTATTTACCCAAACATTTTTGAAAACGGCTGGTGGGAGGATGCATATCCCTCATCCTACCCCTCTGGCCATAAGTTACAGAAAACATCAAAAGAGTTCGCCATTTTTCAGTCACTAGGCACCATTAGTTTTACTCTTTTTTACAAAAGGCAGAGTCAAAAGGGAGGGGAGGGCCATGGCCCAATGCCTCTTAAATATGCTCTTGACTGTAGCAATAAAGCCCCCAACTCAAAATTATCATTAACCCGCCAAGGAATGTAAAAGACGTTTTTGAACAAATCAAACGAAATTAAGCGACATGGCCTAGCGGTACCGCGCGCAGGTGACAGATCCTTCGTGACGGGTTCGGTTCGCGGCTGGAGCCGATCGCATTTGACATATGTAACGGGTGGCTGCTGACTTAAAGACCGCAAGCTCACTTCGCAGTCTACCTCAATTACTGTTGAATTTTCCATTCAATATGACTTGAAAATAACATCAGTTATTTAAGAGGGCTGATTGAATCTCAGCTACAGTAGTTTAAAAGTACATTCGTTTTAACAAGTATGATTATTTATTAAATCATCTATTGTGATGGCATCATGAAAACTGTTCTTTTCCCTTGTTACATCACAAACAGTATCGTCGTGAATGTCACAGTAAATAGCTTAAAAATAGAGAAACGGTTGTGCTGCACTGACAGTTACGTTTTATGTTATCCTAGCATCTGCGGTCCTAAGCATATTTTCTGGTTGCGTATTATTTTAGCATGCATTTCAGTTAAAAACTCGACTTTATTTTGACGTATTATTACCCTGTTTCCATGTCCCAAAAATCGTGGGCTTTAGGCCCGCGGGCTTTGTTCTAGTCAGGTGGATTCAAGCTTTATACGAGCTAATTTCAGCATTATCGTGGGCTTTCTTGGACGCAAGTAAAGAGCTGGTTTTAATAAGCAAGGGATTTCGGAAAAAGGTGGCTGAAAAAGTCCACTTTGGACTCGGCCCACGTTTAGAAAGCCCACGTTTTGAGTGGACATGGAAACAGGCTGTTTGTTTCCTTGTAATTGTTAAGCTAGGCTAGGGGGTTAATAGAAAATTTTATGCTTAAATTAGGGGTCAACGTGCAAAAAAGTTTGAGAACCACTGGCTTTAAACCATAATTCTTTAGTATGGTTAGCAAACACCATCACGTGACAGCTCTGTCACGCTTGACTGGAGCGACTCAGAATTGAAGCAGATATCTGTTGACGCAGAGTGCCTGCTGTAAGCAGCAGACAATTAACAATAAAGGGAAGTGTGGAGGGATGAAGAGTGGGGAAATGTGCTGGGGTGAGGGGAGGTGTAGGGGGTGTGACGGGAGGTGTGGAAAAGTGTGTTGGGGTGTGGGGGAAGTGTGGGAATAGGTGTAGGGAAGTGTGTTGAGATGTGGGAGAGTTTGGGGAAGTATGTTGGGGCGTGGGGGGGTTGAGGAGAGATATGCGGGGGGTGTAAAAACGCTTCGGGGGAGGTGTGGGAGAGTTGGAGTCAGGGAAGTTGGTGTCAAGAGGGTTGGAGTCGGGGGAGTTGGGATCAAGGGAGTTATGGTCAGGGAAGATGGGGTCAGGAGAGTTAGATTCAGAAAAGTTGGGGTCGAGGAAGTAAGTCCTTTGTCGTTCCTTGTTATGTTTAAGACTATGATTCCAAGTCCTTTGTCGGTCTTTGCAGTGTTTAGTAATTAATGTAAAGTCCTTTGTCGCTCCTTGTTATGTTCAAGACTATGATTCCAAGTCCTTTGTCGTTCTTTGCGGTGTTAAATAATTGATTCAAAGTGCTTTGTCGTCCTCTGCAGTGATTTCAGTTTTTTGTCGTTCTTTGCAGTGTTTAGTAGGATCCTTATGTTAACATCAAGCTAGGCTGATGTAACACAGTCTGTACGCAACTGGTGTTTGTAGTTGATGTTTGACTGGGCCTATAGTGTAAAGAGTTGGAAATTTCTTATTTGTATTTTGCTCTTAGACAATTTGTATCAAAAATTCTTGGGGTGAATTTCAACTAGGGCAGCAATTCAACAATTTTCGCCTTTAGTTCATTCATTTTAGTTATAGTATCAGTATCTATATTAGTGTAGAGCAAGGGTCTCAAACACGCTGCCCATGAGAACATTTTGTGCGGCCCGCGATAAATTTCAGGATCTCGAAGTAATTGACAATTTAAATGTCAGATAACTTTTTTCACATACAATAAAGTAAAATTCACTCTAAAATTGCTTCAAAACCTGAACTTACTCATCAAACTTCACACCCTGTAGTCTAAAATAATCATTAGCGTACTTGTGTTTATCTTTTGTTTGTATTCTTATTATGTTTTCATTGTGAGTTGCAGCCCTCAAGTGTTTTGCACGTCCTTATTTGGCCCTCAGAGCAATGCGAGTTTGACACCTTTGGTGTAGAGCAAAACACAGTCTTCCACATCACTCATTTATCTTTCATTTTACTGGAATTGATGCTTTTTATAGACTGAATTTTTTTCGCTTTTCTGTAATATCATTTGAGGAATCAGATAAACCAAGTTGTTGATTTGTTGTTGCATTTGCTTGACATGTTGTGCTAACTCTAAAAAATTTTCTGAAGAAATGCTGTTGACAGGAAAATCTTGTTCTTGGGGCATATGTTTTTCCACTAGCAATGTTGCCAGAAGTAGTTTGGGTATCTCCTTGTTCTGGGTACAAACTTTGGATTCTTTCTGCAGGTGTTATTGGATTACTCCATGTTGCAACATTTACATTTGTTTTCTTCATTGTGGGTTCGTGCCAACACAATGGGGCGAAAGGAGCAAGTTTAGGTTGTTTTCCACTTTAAAAATTATTCCATGGTACAGTAGGGTCATTGGTGCTCCAGTGATTTAAAGGAGGAAAGTCATTTTGATCACGATAATCTGGAGGGTGTTTGCGTACAATTCTTTTGAGGGGGGCAAGGGTGCAATTTCTGTCAAAGCATTCTCTGTTGTCCATATATGTAAACTTTTGGTTTGGAAATGTAATCAAGGTTACCCTCTGTTGCGAAATCATCTGACCTTTTCAATTAGTGCAGCACGCTTCACACTGCACTGCAGGTTTTTATTTTCTAATTATGATGATTATCTGATTATATATATACATTGTATTCCACCATCTGTGCACGGCTGCTTGAAGCAGTTTCCCTTTTTTTCTTTAATTTGTTTTCTACACTGACTGGCGTGTCTAGATGAGATTGAATTGTGCAACGTTGAAGCTAGACAAAAACTTGCTTTGGTTGTTTTTGAGTTCATTTTTAGTCGAGTTGGGAAAACTTCAGATATTTTTTACCGCCTTACTGTTTATTGCCTCGCCATTTTGGTTGAGATCTTAGTTGTTTCTGATTTTAAATCAATAAAGCCTCCGAAAAGTCAAGTGCCTTTAAGAAGTCAGACATATTGCCAGGCGGTGAAGTTCCACTGGCTCCCAGTAGACATTGGAAATTCTGAATATTCTTGTCGTTCTTAACACCCTCAAGTGTGGAAACTAAAGATGTAAAATAATATAAAAACAATCCAGTAGGCCTATTGTCTATAATGAAAAATTACTGATAGGGTCTATCCATCTAAATCTTGAAATGCAATGATCAGTAGGCTGCTTCCAAACGCTGACCATTTTAAACAACATAAACTACTGTACAAGAAAGAGGTTTTGTTTGATTAAAACCACCCCAGTCCAGTTAACTGCTACTGGTACAAAATTGATGTCAATGATCATAACAAAATGTTGGGTCTTGTTAAAACCTGCAAGAGCGCAAGGACCGCCCGTGCAAATGAGTTAGGAGCACAAGGATCGCTAGGAGCGCAAGTGAGTTATGACTATGGGCCCTACTCCTAACCAGTAACCCTTAGTAATAACTCACTTGCGCCCTAGCGGTCCTTGTGTTCCTAACTCACTTGCGTAGGTGGACCTTGTGCTCCTGCAGGTTTTCGCAATATCGCAAAATAGTATGTTATAGGCTGTGCAGAGTAGCTATTTGGGTTCTACAAGAGCGTGACGAAGTAATAAAATAAACTAAAGAGACAAATGTTAGGACCCGTAAAAATAGCCACTTCATATTTTATACTACCAATACCCTAATTTTAATAGTCATTAGAAATTTCCACTGCATATTTTTGCGGTCTTACTAAACAGCTAAACACTGCAAAGGACTGAAACACCGCAAAAGAGCGACAATGGACTTAGTAAACACCGCAAAGTATGACAAAGGACTTTAAATTGATTTACTTAACACCGCAAAGAACGACAAAGGACTTAGAATCATACCATTACAAAGAACGACAAAGGACTTTATATTCGGGTTAGGTTAGGGTTAAATTAGGGTTAGGCTTGGGGTTATCAGGTCCTTTGTCATACTTGGCGGTGTTTAGTAAGTCTTTTGTTGCTCCTTTGCAATGTTTAGTAGGACTCAAATTTTTCAAAATGATTCTTTTCATGCATTAGCTATTTTGCATGCTGCTGCCATTAACTTTCACACTAGCCTAATAATTCCTTTGTGAATATGGATATGTAATATTATGCTCATTTTTAGCTTTTTAGAAAAATGCAAGTGTTTCTGCATTGTTGTTTTGTATGCTATTTTGTTTAAATATTTTATCAATGGAGCAAACTGCTGGAAAATACATCCGCGAAGCAAAACATTGTCTTCTGAATCACAACTATGGAAAAGCTTATGCATTTTATATGTTGGTTTTAAAGCTTTGCCCTCATTTACGAAATCATGTTGCTGATGATTTTGCTTCTGCATGGAGAGAGTGGAGTACTCAACTTCGTGAATTAGGAAAAATTAGTGATTTATTCTCACTATATGAACAAGGTTGTGATGTTTTTATGCATTGCGATATGTTGCATTTTCATATGGGAAATGCTCTGTACCATTTAAACTACAAGTTAGAATCCATAGGAATGTTTCGTAAAGCATTACTAATAAATGAACATTGTTCCGAAGCTTCTATAAGTTTGGAACATGTATGTCGTGGTGTTATTGATTGCTGGCACTTTTCAATGCTGAATGATAAAAAACGCAACCAGAAATTTGAAGATGCAATTAAAAATATTGTTACAAGTAAGGATATTGTGCTAGACATTGGATCTGGCACTGGTATTTTAAGCATGATAGCTGTTAAGAATGGTGCCAAGAAGGTTTTAGCCTGTGAAATGTCTGAAGCAATGCAATCCGTGGCTGATGAATGTGCAGCGGCAAATGGCATGGAAGGTTATGTAACAATGTTTAAATGTCATTCTACACGATTGTCTGTTGATCCTTCGGCAAGCAGTTCTTTAAAACCATTCACTTTACCCGATAAATGCTCTTTGGTTATTTCTGAAACGGTTGATGCTGGGCTGTTTGGAGAAGGTATTATAGATGCCTTATCACATGCTTGGAAAAATATTTTGAAATCTCCTGCAAACGGTGGTAGAGTTATCCCTTGTTCTGCCAAAGTGTATTGTTGTGCGATTGAGTGTGCGGAGATACACAGAAAACATGTTGTTACAAGCAAAATTAACCTGGACAATGTTTTGATAACAAGTGGTGTTGGATTTAAAGACGAAATGTTTTGCAAAAACAAGAACGGTGAAAATGATGTTGATGGGAGTTGTACAAATACTTGCGATTTGGAACCTTACACATCTGAAACATTAAAAAATTTTTCTTTTAAAATTTTATCGAAAAAACAAGTTTTGTTAAATGTAAATTTTAATGATCCGCAACTTATTGAAACTATTGCAAGTGAATCTATGGGCGAAATCGAGCAAAGGCATGAAGTTATTGAATCTGGTTTTATTGACGCTATTGCTGTATGGTTTGAACTTGCTCTTGAACCAAATTCAAATTCTATTGTTATAGATACAGCCATAGGTACGTCCCACTGCTGGGAGCAGGCTGTTTACCCTGTTCGCTATTTCAAAAGTTTATCTCGAACTTGCGGCAACTTTGTGCCAGTGCGTTTAGAAGTTAATGACAACGTTGGCTTTAGGACTGTATTTCATCCTCATTGTGATTGCTTGCTTCTGGATTCGGTTATATTAGAAAATAATCTTGACAAACAATGTCTATCGTACCCCCAACCCTATGCCGGATGTCATTCAGGTCTCCATGTTGCTGTTGCTGAAGAACATATCCAAAGAATAAATGACCCTACTCTTTCCAATATGTGTTTTCGATCGTTATGTGAACTAAAAAATTGGAATAGTTCTTTTGCAATGCTGGACATTTCCAATGGTTTTGATTTGTTTGCAATAAAATGTGCTCAAACTGCTAAAATTAGTGTGCATAAATACTGTCAAACATCTACTATTTTCACTGCTTTTTGTCGCATTGCGAAAAAGTGCAATTTGAACGTTAAATTCCATAAGCAACTTCCTCCGTGTAGTGATGAAAAATTTGATGCAATTGTTTTTCACTTTATTGAGCCAAGTGGTCTGATATCGCCCAATGCAATTAGCAACGTTTGTAAAGTTAAATCATGTTTGTCTTGGTCTGGCTTTTTCATTCCAAACCGTGCTTCCCTAGTTGTCCAGTTGGTTGAGTCGGAAGATCTGCTCTCAAAATGTTTAGTGTTGTCAGATGAAAATACTCTTGGTTACGAAATAGCCGAGACAATCAATGACTTCAGAGTGTCGGTACACAGTGATTTGGAAATCAAACATTTGAAATTTAAAGCCCTTTCAAATTCGACAGCAGCCGTCGATTTTGATTTTAATGATGCTACAACGGAGGCTTTGATGAATGTGTGCAAAACTATAGTGATCAGAGCTACTAGCGCTAGTCGTCTTCACGCTGTATTGTTTTGGTTTAAACTAAATGTGTACGAAAGCGACAATATTTCAACTAACGCTCCCAACAATCATTGGAAACAAGCCGCATACATTATCCCCTCCATTAAGCAGCTTGAACTCTCAACTAACGATGAAGTTGCTCTGAAAGTTATTTGTAAGGACGAGTCATTATTATTTCAAGCTTCAATGTACGGTTGTTAACGAGTTGTATCCTTTACTGAAGTCATATTTGTTTTTCACATTTTCTCTTAACCTGTACAATGTACATCCGTTCTTGAGCACCACCCCTGCCCGCTTTCGGAGGATGCTATTTTACTTTTTTTGGGCACCGGGTGCATTTTGTAATTTTGCCGAAAATTGTCTTATGTTTCGTTAACACCCAGAACTCTTTAGCGCGAATGAAGGTTTTTATTTAGTTCCAAGTCTTGGTCAGAAGCTTTGATGTGAGTTTACCTCACTGCGCAGACTTTTAACCCACTCAACTAATTTTGTAACTTGGGCCTATGTGATTATTATATACTAAATTTTTCGAAAATGCCTCGTTCATGGCTCTTTGCACTTCAGACATCTCCCTCAGTTGCTGCTAAATTTTCTGTTCAATATAATTCGTAAATTGATTGTTTTTATTTTTTGTTTATAGCGTAGTAAAAATAAATAGTTGTAATGTACATATGTTTTTTAATTTTATGCCAAAGGTAAGGTTTTGTAGGTTTACCCCGTATTCTCAACTTATTTTGCTTCAAATCAATTGCATTACTTTATTTCCTGCACAATAAAACTGGTATCGGAAAATGCTGATCGCAAAAAATTCTGCAATTGGTATAGAAAGCTAGGCCTACTAAATTTAGAAAACACAGTTAACATTCAATTGCATTAGAAAATAAGCAGCACACAAAAATTTAGCATAGTTGGCACGAAGGTGTAGAATTACTGCTTTGATATGAAGCATCTCACAGTTCATCGTGAGAACGCACACGGCCGGGAGGACGCTTGTAAGCGCCCATCAAATGGAAGGCTTTGCTCGTTTTGCTTTGCACAAGCAAAATAAACGGATGATCTGCATAGACTACAACCAGGTCTTTCGATCTTGCCGCGTCGGCGCGTTCTGCTTCCGCTTTTCCGCCCTGTTCTTCTACCTGCGATACACGCACACGTACATCAGACTCTACATTATATTGCACAGCAAGCGCTACAAAAGTAAAAAAGTACAACTTATAAAAGAAAACACTGCAAAAAAACGTCCAAAATTTCCGCTAAAATTCGTCATGACCAGCCGGACGAAGTTCACCGCTCGGTCTAACGAGTCTTCCCATAAAGACAATATGACCAAGAGGCTTATGGACAATGCCCCAAAGAAACGGCTGGTTTGCAAGAAATTGCGGATTGTTAGGCATAGAGCGAGTAACAAGACGCACTTTAGTAGCAGCAGCAGCTTCACTGCCTTTTTCATCTACCTGTAGTTTAATGTATTGATTTATTAACTATTACCAGTACGTATAAAAGTTCAGAAACGATAAAAAAGTGGGATCTTGGTGGGAAGATACTAAATTGAAGATAGAAGCTACAAGAAGCAATAGTGGCAAATAATCTACTCAAATTCAACCTACCATACCAGGTGACAGTAGGCGATAAACTAATTGCTAGCGCGCACAACGATTAAAAATATTTTACTATTCATCATTAAGATAATAACCTCGACCTTAACAAGATAGCTTTATTCCCCTGGTTACCAACCTTCTTATACCGGCGGACCGGCAGAAATACACAAAAGTTCGCGGACCAGCAACAAAAATCGCGATTACTATAACACAAACCGGTTGCTATCTTCGCGTCTGCTAATTTAACGGCACAACATGATTCAATGTTTCGGCATTGGTTACGTGTTTCTACACCAAAACCTTAATTAGTAGTAACGATGTCAATTTACGGACATACTGTAGTACAAAATCAACGTAAGTGGAACATTCGCAGCTGTTTGATGCCAATACGAGAAACAAGGCATCCAATCAATTTCTTTGCTTTGATAAAACTACAGTAGATACTAGATACAAAAAAGTTGTCTCGCATGATTTATCAGTAGAAAGATATATTGCGCACCGGCAACAATATTCGCGCGAACCGGCCGTTGAAGCCATCACTTTATTCGATATAGGGCTATTCTAGTCAAAATCCACTGTCCGAAATTTTGAATGAACGGTGTCATGTATTACTATGGCCTATGGTTTTGGAGCCCGAATGGCCCATAGTTCAAAACGTTACTGAAATTTAATATTAAAACCGATATTGCAAAGCGCTAGACCTTAGCTAATACCGGTAGCATATCGGTAAAAAACTTGTTCCAGAAATTACTGAAATTAGCATGAGAGGCTAGGCTTATTTAGTTCAATTTCGCTCATAGACTAATCATGCCGAAACAGAACTAAAGTCTTGAGTGTGCAGAATTAGAAAGTACACAACATTAGCAGAACACTATCTTACCTCAAGGACGGCCTTGTGCAAAACTTGATCCACATGCAGATCTAACGCAGTTTTTGATATGTCAGTCAGGTCAGCTTTGCCGCCTTGAAAGACATCAAGCACGCCCATTTTCGGAAAAATATTGTGTAGTTCCAATGATTCTTCAATTTTAAATTTAGGTAGCGTCAACTGAAAATATTTTTCACGCGATGAAAGTGCGGAACAACATTATGTAATAATATGCATGCACCACTAGTCCATTACGCGTATAAAATTGGGCTTTCAAAATCGTTTCGCTAAATTAGCTCACATAACATCAAGCTACGATGTAGGCTAAGTAATGACTCTTCGTCAGCATTTCGTATCAACGCCCATTACAGTTTTGCAAACCTAGAAAAAAGAAGCTCCGCAACTTATACATGAAGTAATTGCTTCTACAAAGGTTCAGTTCCAAGCTGTCTGCAGCTATAAATAAGTAGAAACAATTAAGTATATAATGAGTGATCATGAAGGCAAAAGCTTCGTCGCACTGCCATAGCTTTAGATTTGAACCATGAGCAGTCAGCACTCTACTCACGTCTACATTTCTGTGCTTGAGATTGGAGATCCACTTCGTCAGATTTTCATAAGTTACTTCTTTTTCTACAGTGGACAAGTCAAAGTTTTCCGGTAGAAGTATAACCATACTGAATTCTTTGTTGGCGTAATCTAGCTCCACAATTTGAAGAGTCAAAGACTTGATGTATCCATAACGAAACTGGCCTGCACAAAAAATCTTGTAAAAAGTCTGGTCTTGTCAAACATATTACAATTACAATGCATGTCGCAACGTAATCAATCAAAAACTAAATGTTACATAGTCTAGCAAACCTAAAATATTCAGTTGCTTAACCATGCTCTAATTTTGCATACATTAGCTCCGATGCCGGAGAGGATACTAGGATAGAGCGTCTGCCTTTGAAGTTGCACACTCGCTTGACCCTGAGTGCAAGGGTGCAAATGTGTGCCAACAAAAACAATAAATAACTGAAGATGTTGGGTACTGGCTTTTCTTTTAGAACAAAAGATAAAAAATGCAAGTTTTATGGATTTGAAATAACATTAGGTTGGTAACGTAACAACAGCTACCACTAGCTAAATAGCATGAAAAAAAAAAAAAAACAAACAAAAAACTTAATACAAGAAAATGTTGAAATACCTCGCTGAAACATAAATGGAGTTTCTACTACTCTGTAATGAGAAACAAAAAAAGCTCGCTTTTCAGTGTGTGATTCTACAAACTGCGAATGCCAGTCTCCCTTGAAGTACATAGTATTGGCAAGAACCATAGCCAGATTAGGAGAAAAATCTTGGTCTGAAACGATGTCGCTGATTTTTCCATCAGTTGTTTCTTTAACCCAGCTGTTGACAGTATTTGCAGCTGCTTCAGAGTTACCAAAATCCAACTAAAATAATTTAACTTCAAATTAAAAAAGCAAGAAGTGAAATCTATTGATACTTAACTTAAACTAAGGTAAGTTCTCCTTACATTCAAATCGCACTTTTTAAACGCAGCAGAACAACCAAAAGCAATCAGATAATTAATTAGTCTATGTAAATTGAGCAGACGGCAAGGCCACATCTCGAAAAAATTTTTGGGTATTTTTCTATGAATATAAGCCTATTCACTGCTAACTGTGGCATAACCTGCATGAAATGTTTTTGAACGGGAAAATTTCGGGGCAAGAAATCGCAGATGGCGATATGCAAGCAAAATACAGCAAACTTCACAATCACAGGTTTGCACATGAAATTGCACCTCCAATCACAAATTAAAACAAGTTCGTACGAATCTGCACGACTTCACGCAAATAAATAACAGCATAACTATTAGAAAAAACACGCGCCACGTTATCAGCATAATTTCCTGCCATGGTAGCCTTAAAATAGGAAACAACAAACAAATGCCGGAGGCAACGCAATTCGGTCTAATAGATGTCCTGCAATTTCAACAGAATTTCCTCAATCAAAAAAAGAAAAATATGAGCAATTGAACATGTCATCCACTGAGGCAAGAAAAATGTGTGCAACAAAGCTAAACCTACCTCTTCCACTTTCGCACTGTAAACAGTCAACGCATGTTTGTAATCGTCCAATATTCCAGAGTTGTAGCCGGCAAATACACGGTTTGAAGATTTAAGAGTGACATTGTCGGATTTCTGAAAAGTATGTACCTCCGTCAAAAATAGCCACGTTTTACTGCGTGAATGGGAAGAATGAGCTGAATAAACTAATAAGCCTTTTTCTGCTTCAAATCTTGACACATTTGAGTAATGCTAACCAGCACTGGTGAATCATGTATTGTCTGATAACCAAGTAACCAACAGTGTAGCCATACAGCATTTTTTTAAATAAAACAACTGTGTGTTGGATGTATCCACACTTCCACAGTCAAAACACAGCTATTCTTAAAGCCATGTAAAACGATATTTAACATTTTGCAAAATCAATAAAAGATCCGCTTTACCTGTTCAAACATGCGTCCATGAAGTTCGCCAAACGCCGAATGAAACTTTCCGTCTTCAACGTTGCTGAACAATAATGCATCGTCAATTTGCTTGGCTGTGTCACCTTTGGCTCCAAGGTGAAGCATCGCCATGGCTAAAAAGAAAGGAAACAAGTTGTAATCTCAAGCTGCGCCACTCTGACAGGGCTAAGACGCTAGAAAACTTAAAAAAATTGTCTAGTTAAATTCAAACGAGAAGCCCCAAATTTGCCACAATTAATTTGATTCAATGACAATGTACAAAAAATTAGTCTACAAAATCATGGTTTGCAAGTTCTGCATTTTCTTTCACAAAACTGTTTCTGCATTTTCTTTCATTCACATGGCAAACTGACAACCAACTTATCAAGACCAAATATCTAATCGTGTTAATCAGTAAATAGCTTACCAGTTGAAATGCTGACAGGTGAGAATACGAGGTTGGCCGTAGATTCATCGCTAGCCAGTTGCTTGTAGAGGTTAATACTGAACCTTATATTAGCCTCTGACAATTTCAGTACATTCCGGTCTACGTCTAACGTCTTGGCAGCGTCCACATTAAAGCAGATCGAAAACAACGCAAATGCTGCCAGACCAAAACTGCTCTCCATGCTTCCTACCAGCTACAACTTACGCAGTAGGCCAACCTGTCTAAATCGCAAAAATAACTGAAAGCAATGACAAAGTTTGCTTAAATCTCTCGAACCTGAATAGGAAACCGCGACGTGGCTTTTTTCAGGTTGATTTACTTCGAAAAAGCAGACGCAATTAATCGGTAAAGACGCGTCGTTGCGGATAGACAGCAAAGGAAACGACGTTATCACTGCAGAAGAAAATTCGTAGTTTACCGACTTCGTTTAAATTCCGTTGTCACTTATGCGCGAAGCTACAACATCCACTAATATAAAAACTTACGCTACACAATTTTAAAGTAGGCCTATTAAATGCGCGGAAATTCAACGCCTATCACATGTTACGTCATTTCTGACACGCTCAAATAGCCACGAGAAGGTTTTCCATCCATCAATCTTGACCATTAGCGACATCCCTCTGTGCAATTACAAAACGAATATGTAGTCCTTTTTTGCTACTGTTTCTTCGTCGCAACGCAAAGCTATTTATTTTTACACCTCAAACATAGCTATCCAAATCTACAACAAACAAAAAACACGAATTAATGTCGCTCTTAGTGTATTTCAGTATAGTTTTTTGAAGTTAATACTAATAAGGATGTCCATGAATTAGAAAGTTTCCTGTGTGTGATCTTCGAAATCAACATACAACGAGCTTAGAGCAGCAAAAAAAATGTCACATAACTTTTAAAGCCTGAGTTAACATCTGATAATACGAAGTTCTATTCATATATTCACATTCAAGCGCAATTCCACATGGAAATCTGCGCAAAACAATGCCGCTTCTTGGTAAGATTAAAACTAATTTTAACTCAACAGAGATTTTTGCTCTGCATAAGATCAGATTTAAAAACTACACAAAAAACACGGATAGCAAAAGAAAATCACCAAGCATTGAAAAAGGATATTTTTGCGCTAAATCACCTTAAATAAACAGCACAGCTGAAGCGTTAAGAAGTTTCGTTTTACTAGCGACGGTTTGAAGATTACAATTTGGCTCCAACTAAAGCTGCAAACACTTCGCACTGCAATGTGTAATGTAAATCTGGCCCAGCACTTTAACTTGGATGCAACTTGTGCTCGCTGGAAAAATGTAAAGAACAATATAACAATAAAAAAAAAAAAAAACGCTGCGATTAAAATCCAAATGATAGCACAGAAATTCGTAAGTTTTGAATTCCAAATTTCGATCGTAACATTGTACTCGGTAAACAAGATTTGGAACAAAATTGTCTATATTCTACCATAGCTTATAAATTACGAGCAACTTTTTCTAAGAGCAACTACGCCCCTCAAACTATCAACGAATATTAACACACACTTTCGAATGAAAGCATAACATCCGAAAACAAAAATTTTCACACCACAGCATTGAAAATCCCATCGGCCTATTTAATATACACTAGCACTACAGCACTTTAACTTTCCTTCAATAAAATTTATATAAACATTAAGCTACAGTACTATTCACAACCTCCAAAAATTAAATCCAACAGTCATATAATCTTTTAGACAAAGATTATTAAAAGCAGAGACTTCATATTTTTGCAGCTTACGACTTTTTGAATACAAAGTCTCTCTTTAGGGCTATCATCAAGTTGCTGCACGAATAACCCACTGCATATAGTTTTATTTGGTATTACAATCACAAATTTCAACGAGTTAGTATATTTTATACTACTTCTGAAATGTTTTAAGCAGTTTACGTAAAGCACAATGTAAGCTAACGTAAAACAATAAAAGCTAAACAACGTTACAGCAAAGAAAGATATTAGTATATCATATATCAGAAAACAAAAATCATAATAACAATGTCATATCAACACAAAAAGCAAAGAACAATATTATTCATATTTCAAAATTCTGACAAAATACAATCTATGAACTGAGCATGGACGATGGAGTATGGAAATGCCAAATATACATTACACAAGTATGCATGTCTGGTAATTGGTTAATCAAGTCAGAATCTAAGTTAAAACATCAAAGCTCTTGCACTAGCACCCCAACTTTCTTAAGAACAGCAAGCTAGAGGCAGCATCAGTTTATGGAAGAAAAGCCTCATAACTATTTTCATTATCTTCAATTTTACACCATTGTACAAAAACTCACATTCTAGAGTATATTTTCAAAATTACTTTGCAAGATTTACATGTGGTACAGCACTTCCTCAGTAGTTTTTCACTTGGCACCCCATTGGAGTGATGAACCCAATTTCCTCCCACCCTCGAATTTTATACATATATACAGATAGGTTGGCAATTTAACACCCCAACTGAAGTTTTATATATATCCTTACTGACCACACTCCGTTTCGATATATAATCAAGTGAAGAAGAATAAAAATCATGATCAAACATGCAACTAGAGAAGTTACAGCTAATTACAGTTACACAAAAAATCAATTTCAAGATAAATGCCAATGCATAACTGTATCTGCATAATCCAAAAGTTTGTCAAAAAGACACCGGCAGAACTTGAAGTTAACACGCAACCTAGGCAGAAGCTACTCTAATGGCAAAGATCTGGATTTCTTTTTCAACTTCTTTTTTTAGAGTGGCCTTTGAAGCATTGGGATTTTCTTGAATGAACTTAACAATATTGGCAATGCAGATTTTTCTGTAATCCTCAATTTTTCTTGATCCACTAACACGTTGATATAATTCATTAGCAACTCTTGCAGATGTAACCAAGTTATAAAATGGTTTGCTCTCTTCTCCATTTTTTAAATAATTTCGCAAAGCAATTTGTTGAACTAATTCCAAGTTATTCTCCAATGCTCGATCCTTTATCAATAATGATAAATAGCTAGCCATCACAAATAGCACATAAAAAGCAATGTCTTCCTAAAACTTTAATCTTAAATAAAAGTAAAAAAACGAATAAAAGTTATGATACAAAGAGCATCGGTAAAATAGAAACTGTTTAACTTTGGTAACATGATAAAGAAGCAGGAAGATTTCACTTTCGGTATATCCTTAAAAAGCAAGAGTAACAAAGTAATGCTAGGTGATCTTTCTTTAATGAAATCATAAAAACAAATACCAAATATAAGCAACTTGAGTAAAAAAAAATTTATTGGTATTACACAATAACTCAAAAACCGAAAACTTTGATTCACGGCTGGAGCCGATTGCATTTGACGTATATACGGGGTGGCTCCAAACTTGAAGAGAGCAAGCTCGCTTTGAAGCCTCCCTCAATTACTGTTGAAATTTCAGTTCGATATATAATTTGAAGTTTGAAAAAATAAACCTAATACATCAAAACAACTACGCGTTAAAGCAAAGTAGAGTATATCATTAAAGCAAAGCCTATCTGCATATGTTAACTCAAAACCCAAAAAGAGCAAACAAGAGTCCATAGATATTTTAAGAAATTTTTGTGGTAGAACCAGTGTTGTCACACATTATCTTTTGATAGACTTTAATTTTATGAAGTGTCAAATTTGTGACTTTTTTGTGGCCACTAGGCATACCCATTTTGAAATGCGTAAAAACATATCTTTTTTATGCACAAGGTTGAACTGCCAGAAGCTTTTTCTAGCTTTGTGACATCACAATGTCACACATTGCCAAAGTTGGTCTTCATAGTGCCCTACTATAATCAAAAAAAATTTTTGCCAAGTGTTTAAAGAAAGTGAAACTGGCTGTTGAACTTCTTTTCCTGGAAATGGTCCAAGTTGCCTGCGAGGTCCAAGTAACCCCATTTTACGGTACCCTGTTTTAGTATATCCTATTGCAAGAAAGATACATAGATGCTAGAGGCCAACAATTTTGCCTAGCAGTGGCCAATCACCCATCTACCAGTCTACTACGCAAAGGTGGGGAATTCAAGCATTCTGGTAGATAGTATATTTTTCCATTGGCACAACTACTTGCAGACAAATTATTTTTTGGCATAATGCTTCTAAAAATAATTACAACACTCAAGTGACCTCCGAGTGCACTGATTTTTTTATTAAGAAGTGTTTCCTTTTTTAATTGATGCATGTTTCCACATAAATGATTTTATCACTCCAACTTTAACACCTACCAATATTAATATTTTTTGACATTGCTTTTTTTTTATTCATTTTGAACTATCACACAATGGTACTTGGCATCAGACCAACGCACACTAACATGTGAAAAAATATACACAAAAATTAACAAAAGATTGGCTAAAATAAGGAGTAAATTAACACAAAAACATAAAAAGAAATTAATTAATAAGACAACATACAGCGTGCAGATCAAATTTTTTCAAACGTCTTTTAAATACTTGAAGACTGGTGACAGATACTAAGTCATGAGGAAGGTTATTCCCAATTTTAACCAAGGGTGGAAACCTGGCTACTTGGCGTTAGGGTGTCAGTTTCAGTTTCGGTGTGTTGAAACCCAGATGTCAGGTTTCAGTTTTGGTTTGGTTTCACGGCTGTTGAAAAATCGATTCCAGTTTCGCTTACGTGCAGCTTCAGTTTCTGGGTTTCAGTTTCGGTTTAAGTTTCATCCAAGAAAGTTATTTTACTGTGAATACGTATTATTTAAATCCTCTACTTCTTGGCGTTTTTGTTTCGTTACGATGATAAGTAGCAGCTCAGATGGCCGAGTGAGGAGAGCAATTGCTTCAGAAGTTGTCAACTTGGGTATAATTCCGAGTTCGGTAAAACCAAAGTCTCAAACATTAGTATTCACAGCTTCTCTCTTTGACGCTCAGCATTAAAGAAACTGTACAGGTAATGATGGTGATGACAATTTTAAAAACCCAAAGCCTTAGAAAAGTTTGAACAGGTTTAGTTTCAGTTTCAGTTTTGACGTTTCAAGAAAAAACGGTTTTGGTTCAAGTTTAGGTTTTAAAAAATTTTGGCTAAGTAGGTGTCAGTTTCAGTTTGGGTTTCCAAAATTTCCTTTAAAACCGGGTTTTCAGGTTCAGGTTTAAGTTTGAGTTTCCACCCTTGATTTTAACTAGCGTTTACAATTAAAGAAGAAATTACAAAATTGATCACAACTGGCATAAAATTCGGATTGAATGACAAACTCATGGGAGTGCAGATTATATATACCTTCTTTTGGAGTGAATAAAACAATCATCAAATTGTAAATCAAAAAGATTATTGTAAATTTTAAATATAAAAATAACATTAAATTCTAATCTACGATAATCCAGAGATTTAATACCAAGCTTATGGAGACCATCAACATAAGAAGTGAACTGTATATTGCAACGAATAAACATATAACGATTGAATTTTTTTTTGGATAGATTCTAATAAATGAACATCTTTTTTGAGATAGGGGTTTCAAACTGGTAAATTGTATTCAAGTTTAGGTCTGAGATAAGTGATAAAGGCTTTAAGCAGGATCCAGACACTTTTGGTAGAGAAGACACACATAATATGGAAAGCACAAACGTTAGCAGTGGAATAAATATGTTGTATGTGATGAGACCATTTGAGGTTTCTGCAAATATACACACCAAGGTCTTCAACAGCTGTAACTGAACGAATACTGTATGAATCAATACGAAAATTATGAGTCTGAGAATTGAAAGAGCGGGTAATACACAAATATTGGTTTGGTCATCCGATGAAACAAACACTACCAGTAGCACTCTATCACTTCTCCCAGCTCCACACACCCCCCTTTGAATCTGAAGCTCAGAAAAACAAAAAGGTGAATACTGGAAAAAACAAAAAGGTGAATACTTGTACCACTATCTGACTATAGCTAAACATGACTGGGTACTGGTACTGTTTTCTTTGATATGAAATTTTTGGTCAACAACCAAAAAAGTTAGTCTGGTTCAGCAAATGACCACAAAGACATTGAAACAGTTGAAAAGTAGATTAGAATGCACAAATAAATCACTTAATACCAGTGAGTTTATATACAGTACCAGTAGTCTAGCAAAAGCACAGATTTTCAGATTTTTGTAATACCGGTACTGATCCATGAAAATCCAAGAGTGGAGACTCCACAGCAGAGCGGCATAGTATACTGAGGTACCGGTATATCAGTGTACAGCCTACAGTGAGAACTTTTAAAAAAGGGGACCATATATACACTGCAAAAGCAATCAAAAGAGTCGGGTGTATTTCACTCACTACGATACCATTCAAAGAGACATTTTCAGTTTTGCATTAGACTAGACTGGGCTACGATATCAGATTAGGCCTATAGCCTCCTTTGCGCTGTTTCCATAGTCCTGCTAAAACTTGGAGCACAAGGATCGCCTTAGCAGCTTTGCAAGAAAGTTATTGGTATTGGTTAGGAGCACAAGGACCACTAGGGGCACTAGTGAGTTACTACTAAGGGTCTTAACCCTAACCCCTAAATTGCTCTAATCCTTAATAATAACCCACTGGCGGTCCTTGAGCTCCTAACTCACTTGCAAAGGCGATACTCTGGTACTTGTGCTCCTGCAGGTTTTAGCAATATTGGTACTGGTTTCCACTGTCTGACTACTGACTGTACAGACAACTAGACTAGACTAATGACAGAATGAGTTGCTAACAAAATACAGGTACTGGTACACACTAAATAGACTACTGGTACCAAAATACCACTCAATAGTACAGTAGTACCAGTAGTGATTTCAATGTAATCAAGGTGTGGTACCAATGTAATCAAGGTATGGTACCAATAATAGACTCTAATGGGTTTTAGCCTATTTTGTGTAAAATCGCTGTTGCATCAGAACTGAAATTGTTACCTGAATCTGCTGTTAGTTCTACAACTTTAGACTAAATGCCTTCAACAGTTCAACTTTCAAATGTTTGAACAAATTTGACTTACACACCATTTGCTTGTTTGTATATTGCTGTATTAGTCTCAGTATTGCTTTTATATTACCTGTAATTTGTTATGTTGTGTCTTTTTTCCTGCTTCACTTGTGAGTGTGTCAGGGTTTGAACCCAACACCATAGTGCCGAATTTGTTCCATAAATAAACTTCATACCAGCCTTTGATCAGACTTTTAGTTCCTTGATGAAAATTGAAACCAAGCAAAAGCTGAGAGCTTAGCGACCTCTGATGGAAAAAGCACCACAAGGCCAGAGCTGAACTCAACTGGTTTATGATTATATAACTTTGGTAGAGAGATCTTCAATATCCAAATGGTAGCAACAGCTAGTAATCGGAGAACATTTAACATTATGTATTTACGTTATTTACAAAATAACATACAGAAAATAAAATACGCTGAACGTTTTCGGACAAATCGACTGTCCTTCAGATCATGATTAGAAATGCAAAGTGAAAACAGGGAAAACTAATGTAAGCGGAAAACAAAAACAGCAGGGGTTATGGCATGATCTAATATTTCACAAAAGTAATGAAGTGTGAACGATCAAATTGCGAGGACCGACAAAGTTTATTAACGCGTGATTTAAGTTAGAATGTAGTTACTACTTTACGAAAACACGACAAAATTCAAAACAAATTTGCATTCAATTTTTAATCAAACTAAATAATCGAAAGAGTTATTATAGGCTACTTTTAATAGAAACGAACAACCATTGGCATAGAGCTGGCGGTTTAATTTCGATTTGAATTTCTTAATAAGGATCGAGTGCTTCATGAACTTTCGTGTCATACTCATTTTTACAGTATCGAAGAATTTTGAACAAAGCCAAACTGTGCAATGAATTAGAACATTAAAGCAGTCCAAAATGTGGTGTTTAATTGCACTTTTTCGAGATTGGTTTAGGTCCAAATGTTCCTTGGCTCGGGTGACCAGATGTCTGGAAGACATACCCAAGTATGTCAAACCGTTTTAATCATGCTCTGATCAAAGACTGCTCTGATGAAGGACAGTCGATTTGTCCGGAAACGTTTAGCGTATTTTATTTTCCGTATGTTATTTTGTAAATAACGTAAATACATAATGTTAAATGTTCTCCGATTACTAGCTGTTGCTACCATTTGGATATTGATTTATTATTATTTGATGTCAAGTACACAGCAAGGAAATAGATATAACTAACAGTAAAATGAGAACAGACATCAAAGAGATTGCAAAGGGATCGTTAGATCTTTTAGTCTGCAGCCACCTTTGCAAAATTGTTCGTCGTAGTGACGTCTAATGTTGTTTCGGGGATAGAATCTACGCTCGTAACCAGGGATGTGGAAGCGGAAGCTGTCATATTTTAATGGAAGCGGAAGCGCGAAAAATATGCCGCTTCCGCTTACACATCATTCAAAAAGGCATACTGTAAATAACTTAATAGGTAGCCTATTGTATTTTATTCAATTCATTAGATATTATTTTACATTAGGCCTACTATATTCGCGTGGATGTCAGATCTCACCATAGGCCATTCCTCTTCGCTTGACTTTCATATAGTACTAACGTAAAATCGCTTTTTTTTTCAGAGTTCTCTAAATTATAAAATAAAGCAACTAATTTATCAATAGCGCTAAAAGCAATAATTGACTCTTTTCCAATTATAATCATGTCACGAAATAGATGGAGTGCTGTCAGGAGCGTATTTAGGGGGGCTTTGTGCCATGCCCCCCTCCTCTCTCATTGACTCTGTCTTTGAGTAAAAAATAACAAATCTAATGGTGCCAAGTGACTAAAATATGCCAGACCCTTGGTTTTCGTAGCTCATGGCTTGGGGCGGATCCAGGGGGTAAGATGAAGGGTAGCTTATGCACAGTGGTGGGCAAGTTACTTTTAAAAAGGAACCAGTTACAGTGACAAGTTACTTCGCAAAAAAAGTAATTTATTTACAGTTGCAGTTACAAATTTAAAAAATAACTAGTTACAGTTACAAGTTACTTTTTTGCATGCGGCAAAACCAAAAAATATCAATTCTCAACACAGAGGTGACAAACATGCGGCCCGCGAACATTTTGGCGAGACCAGTACCAAGTAGCCAGCTCTTGAACTTTTTTCCCCGTCTAATCTTTACGATACAATATCAAAAGCTGAGCCCCCGATTGAACCACGTGCGTACCACGCAGGAATCATACAAATGTACACGTACAGTACAAGCCTTTCATCTCTTTCAGGGTTCAGCAGTTCATCCATAGTTATGTAATGATAACATACATAACTCGTGGTCCGTTGCAGCTTCTTTCGAGAGTTTAGCTTGCCTTACAGTAGTAGGGATTATGTAAAATGCGTAAATGAATTGGTGAGCTTGTAGAACCATATATGCAAATTATACAGCTTTTTTAAGGTATTTGTCAATCTGTTTTTCAATTTATATTTAATAAGCCGTTTAATTCGATGTCTTCAGCAAACAAACGAAAGATTGTAGATGGATTTTTATGGTATTACCCAGTGGCGTACGCACGGGGGGGAGGGTTCGGGGGTCAAAACTCCCCCCATCGACAATCGGAAAAAATTAAAAACCGCTCTTTTTGGACCGACTAGCGTTTTTTCATACTGAGATTGTGTTTTTCTGTGCTGTATCAAATTGCCTGTATAATTTCGAGAAACTTTCATTGTGATGCAATAATACCGGTAGTCAAACTTTTCTGGTGTGTAGCGTTTGAACCAATGGCTGGCTCAAAATGCAAGCCTAGACAAGGTTAATGGGCACTAAAGCTGGAGTCGTGTTGTGATGTCCAGTGTTCCCTCTAAGCTGTGCGCGTGCACACAGCTTTCAGAGACTGCGCACACGCATAAATATACTGCGCACAGACATATCATGATGAAGCAATGTTCTCGGTTGGCAAGTTGGGGTAAATTGTTTTTGGACTTGCTAAAATAGGGTTTCTTAACCAGGAGTGCGGGGTTGACGAACGAAAAATTGGACATCAGCGGACGTGATAACCTTTTTTTTATTCATGGGTTATTGCACATACGTCAGTCATTTCTAAAAAAGTGCGCACTCGCCAAAGTTTCTTCGCACACAGACCACAAAAAATTAGAAAGAACATTGGTGATGTCATAAAGACATTGTTCTCAACGGCTATGGCTGGACAAGACAACGTTTCAGCGCAGAAGGCATTGTTGGAAGAGAACGGTTGCGACGCATGCAGATATTCCGCTCGCGATGTCATAATTTTGAGCCAAACCGGCCATTTGGCGTAGTGGTTAAACACATCGCTATCGGGGCAGGAGGTTTTGGGTTCGATTTTTGGGCCCGTACCGGCCGTTAGCTCAGTTGTTAAGCGCACAGGTTATCGGTGCGGAAGGTCTGGGGTTCGATTCCCGGGATGGTCAAATCGGCACAGTGTCGCCAACGGCTCGCCACCGCTGCGACGTTTCTGTGTTACCCAAGCGCTAAGAGATGGGCCCCAGTGACGTTCGCAGAAGTCGGGAATCCGCACTCCCCTTCCCCCTTGACAATTGCAGAAAAAATGAAACCTTTCTTTTTTAAAACGAACCGACATTTCTTGATGCGGAGCTTGCCGAAATTGCTATCATGTTTTCATCCCAAACAACACCATCCCCACAAAACATTTTAGCGTAAACCATTCCCATACAAGTAGCCTACAATGATCATTCCTCCTTACGTCTGCGTGAAAAGCTGTACCATCCCCCCATAAGTGTTTTTACAATTCGAGCACTGATTACCATGCAATGCTACAATACCGGTACCCGGTAGTCTAACTTTTCTGTTGTGTTTTGCTTGAAGTGCATTTTTGTCATTGATGTTGCTGTAAAACAATTAAGAAGTAGGAGTTTCCTTAAATGCGGTGTATCTGCAGTAACTATGGTTGCACACAAAATTTTTATTTTAAATCAAGTCAAATCTTGATTATAGGCCTTCTTTTTTTTATGCTCCATTATCTTTACTTTTCAAATTTCAAACGAGAAACTGCCCCCTTGATAATGAGTGTACCGTAAATTGACTGTTTATAACAAGGTTTAGCCCATATGCGTTGTAGGCGACTGGCAACAGGCGGGCTGCCAATCAAGGTGATTCTATTTAACCAGCGATGCCGGGGCGCAACCGGAAGACTGATCTTCTCTACCAGCAGGCCGAAAATCATAGAAACGTGAGAACTGATATAACAAATTTTGTATTATCTAAAGTCTTGGCTGTCCTGCTTAGCCAACACAAACACAGCAGAAAAACATTAATCATGAACTAGACTACTGGTCGTTAAAGCCTAATGTACATCGCCTACAAATAGAAACAAAGCACCAAAAGTCTAATAGCGAAATCTACACTGCTAACTGCTAGGCGAAATCTACACTAAGCCACTAAATGAAATTTAGGCTACAAACAACTAAGCCAAACTAACAAACAACAGCTAACTGGCCTCATCAACATACAGCAATCGCAAGCATTACGCCAAAATATCCAGACGCCAAAATATGGTAATCGGTCAAAATATTAAGAATAAGTTTAAGATAACGTCGGGGACAAGCAGGACGGCGAACGACTACAGTCCCCCCAAAAATCTTCGTGAACAAGAACACGAAATTTTTTCAACAAATGCCTCGTTCGGCGCCGGCTAAACAAAAAATAACATATAAGCACCAAAAAAAATGTTCGTGCGTCTCAAATAGTTTCAAAGTTTCAGTCTCGAATAATATCTGTTTGTGCACGTCTCGAACTAACAAAGTGTGTACGTTCCCCTGGACAGCGGGGAGAATCCAACATCAGACGTTGAGTGACGCTTCCCCTGGACAGCGGGGAGAATCCACCATCAGACGTTGAGTGACGCTTCCCCTGGACAGCGGGGAGAATCCAACATCAAACATTAAGTGTCGCTTCCCCTGGACAGCGGGGAGAATCCACCATCAGACGTTGAGTGTCGCTTCCCCTGGACAGCGGGGAGAATCCAACATCAAACATTAAGTGTCGCTTCCCCTGGACAGCGGGGAGAATCCACCATCAGACGTTGAGTGTCGCTTCCCCTGGACAGCGGGGAGAATCCACCATCAGACGTTGAGTGACGCTTCCCCTGGACAGCGGGGAGAATCCACCATCAGACGCTGAGTGACGCTTCCCCTGGACAGCGGGGAGAATCCACCATCATTGAGTGTTTGCTTTCCCCTGGACAGCGGAAAGAATTGCGTTTCATCAACGATTGGAGTCTGCTGACATC
Organism: Trididemnum miniatum; assembly: GCA_964006365.1. Classification (NCBI taxonomy): domain Eukaryota; kingdom Metazoa; phylum Chordata; class Ascidiacea; order Aplousobranchia; family Didemnidae; genus Trididemnum; species Trididemnum miniatum. The sequence goes on from OZ023236.1 coordinate 24,471,534, forward strand.
ATCAGGTCACTTTGTCAGCAGACATGGAATGTCATAAATAAACGGATTGAAGCCCGCTGACATCATCAGGTCGCTTGTCAGCAGGCAGGAAACATAACATCAAACGAATGGAGCATAGGAAAAGAAACAAAGAAGATAAAATTCGGAAAGGGATAGAAACAACAAACAGTGAAGGATAGTAAAGTAGATAGTAAGAAAAAAGATGCAAGAAGGTTCTTTAGTCAGCAAGTGATGTAGATTTTTGAGATGTGAGAAGCGGGCTGCGAGGCAAAGAACTGCAGTCATCAGAGTTGAGAAACAAGGTTCTTCTGTGAACGAGGAAATTGACGTCTTCACATCGATCGGGAGTAGGTGGGAATGCAGTCTTGGAAAATGGAGCAGCAAGCCTGGAGCAAAATCTTAACTTCTTCGTGGGTATGAGTTGGGAACAAGGTTTAGGATTCAAAGGGGGTGAGAGACTACTTTGGGAAGTCATAGGAGGTTCATCATCGGACGCGATTGCGCCTGCATCATTACTTCGCCAGAAAGTTTGTCCGACAAGGGGAGGATTGGGTAGGCATTTAGAATCATCCACATATTGGCATTGCATAGAGACTGGAACAATATTATACGAGGTAGGAACGCCGGAACCAGGGAACGGGTAGCGATTCGGTTTAGAGGAAACAAGATGAGCATTCAGCAAACGATCAGAATCGGTATCTTTGGACGATTGGATATCTTGTGATCCAGCACAGTCGGGCTCGACAAAGGAAAAATTGTTCAACATTTGGTTAGAGTCATCTGAAGATCCAGCAGGTTCATCGTCGTTTTGAGAAGGAGAGATGCCATCATGGGAAGATGGGTGAGCTTCTTCTAGTAACACAATTTTGCGGACATCACGATCTCGAATAAGACCGTCACTTGTTTTCACTGTGCATGAGCGCACAAAACCATCAGAGCAAGTTTTGGTTGCCATAACTACGGCATAAGGATACCTTCCCTTGGGGGGAGTCGCGTCGTCCAACAGCAAAACGAAATCACCCTCTTGCAAGTTTCGCTCTGCCCTGGTCCATTTTTGCCTCTTTTGCAACCTGGGGAGATACTTGGCAACCCATTGCCTCCACCTTTCAGAGGCAATTCTTCGGGTATAACGATGACCTCTTCTTAAAGTATCTTTCGGGTCAGATTCCATCTGAGCAGCCACTTCATCCACCGGCACAAGAAAACCGGTCATCAAATCCAAAGGGCGGAGAGCTTGTAGCGTGTCTTCATCTCCGAAATAGCGACCAAGAGGTTGGCAATTCATAACAAATTCAGCTTCTCTCATGATGGTCAACAAGTCAAAGTCTGAAGGAGTGCGCTTCGAGTATCCAGGACCAATCACTGCTTCAGTGACCTCTTTAAATGTTCGAATCTGTCTTTCTACAAAGCCTTGATGATGAGAGCTAGCAGGAACAGAAAAGTCCCAAGTGATTCCCAATCCCTTCGTCATCCAGTTGTTTGAAAGGGCATCCTGAGAGTAACCCGATGACTTAGCTTCTGTCTTCAGCACGTTACGGGCTCCCACAAACGTTGTGGCACAATCACAACGAATATGCCGTGTTTTATTGCCAGTCATGCATAAAAAACGTCTCAGTGCGTTGAGGAACGCAGTGGTTTCCAACGATTCAACCAGCTCGACTCGCACGGCTGAGGTAGCATTGCACACAAATAAACATATCCAACGCTTTTCTGTGCTTCTACCTCTTTTCACGTCGTAAGGTCCAGCATAATCGATGGAGACAGATGAGAAAACAGGTTGCCTGGGCGTAATCCTGTATTCCGGTAGGGGCGCCATAAGCTGACATGCTCTCTCCTTTCTCAACAGCTTACAATTGAAACAATCAGCCAAATAGTGGCGAACTGTGGCTATTCCTCCGATAGGATACAGGCCGGCGTCATTCTGGAGAGAAGCCAACACAGTTTCCGCAGCTCGGTGTGCAAGCTTGTTATGATACGCGATAATAAACAGTTCAGTTATCTTGTGGCGTTTGGGAAGGAAAGCTGGATGAGCTTGCTCGTCTGATAACTCATTGCATTCGGTCAATCGTCCCCCCATACGCAATATTCCATATTGGTCCAGAAAAGGGACAAACTTAGTAATAGAAAACATCCATCGTTCACGCTTAGAGACGGGAAACAACTTCACGGCGGACTCATACGTGACTCCAGACTGCATCTTGTCAACTACGCAGCCAAATGATTGACGTTGTGCTTCGCGCACGAGCGTCAAGCTGGCTTGGTGGGGGTCAAGATCAGTGGCAGCTTCTTGATAATTCCGGAGGAGGCTCTTCCACTTTTGAACACACTTAAAAACGGCGGTAACCACCCGAACCACCTTTTCTAAACTTCTAGTGCGGTCCAGCGTATGCCCCAAGAATCCACCATTATCCTGATCGACTGACTCCAACTCGAGGCTACAAGTGCAAGCAGTCATCGGTCTCTGCGGTTTGTCCAAGCTGCAAAAATTGTCGACGATATTAGACACAAGGTTTGGCGAGCTCAAAAAAGCTGGACCCTTCAGCCAGGTATTCCATTTCTCTATCTGATCCACGTGGCAACCCCTAGTGGCGATATCAGCAGGGTTTTGATCAGTTGCCACGTATGCAGGAATTACTCCATTGCCATTTTTTAAGATCGAGTCTACCCTATTGCGCTCAAACACACGTAGCTCCAAAGTCTTCGAGGAACACCAACTGATCACTGTACGGCTGTCTGACCACATTTTGCACCGTGCAATGGGCAAGCTAGTAGAATCCAAGCACTCCTTAAGCAAACGGGCTCCCATATCCATAGCTATGAGCTCCTTGCGAGGGATGGACTGGCGTCTCACTTCGTCTTGAGTGAGAAGCGTGGATTTTGAAGCAACCATCGCAACATGACAAGTTTACTCTGTACAGGCCCGTAAGTAGACAACGGCTGCAGCCACTTCCTTGCTACTATCTGCGAACATGTGTAATTCGTAGGAACTTTCTTTCAAGGGATGCGATGGGATCCGGCAACGTGGAATTGCTAATTCATCGATCGTTTTCAATCCTTGGAAAATTTTCTTCCACTTGGTTTCTAGGTCAGCAGGAATAACTTCATCCCAATCGGCTACCTGACGCACAATTTGAGAGCAACAAAGTTTCATTTTAACAAACAGTGGGGCCCACCAGTTAAGTGGATCAAAAAATCGATGGTTTGCACTGACGATCTGGCGTTTAGTGAGTCTCTCATTCTCAGGGAAATTAAGCTCAGGCTTCTTGAGGTGCAAGCAGTCGGTTTCTGTGTTCCAAATTAACCCAAGAGTTTGCTGCATACGTCCATCAGTGGAGCCCAAATCTTTTCCTTGAATGTCGCGTACTGTAGGTGCAAGGTCTTCAGAATCAACTTCAGCTAATATATCTGTTGAATTGGAACTCCATTTAGTCAGTCTAAATCCCGTTGAGCTTAAAAGTTTAGCCACTTCCCTAACCGCACGTTGGCCTTCTTGAATTTCATTCGCTCCAGTGATCAGATCATCGACGTACATGTCTTGTGTAACCATTTGAGTAACATCTTTGCCGACGCTAGGAATATTCCTCTGTGCTGTGTACTGCATTGCAAATCCAGCCATACTTGGGACACAGCGCAGGCCATAAGGGGCAACTTGAAACTTGAAGGCTTTCACTTTCCCCTGCATATTTGGTTCATCAAACCAGAGTATGCGTAACATATCCTGATCGCCTGGATGGACACGAATTTGGAAGAACATATTTGAAATATCAGCTGCAATACCATATCGCTTTTCCCCAAACCGTATCAGTATTGACTGAAGAGATTGCATAAAAATAGGGCCTCGTGCAAGTAACTGATTCAAGGATACACCTTGGTTCTCCCGAGCAGCATCATACACTACTCGAAATTTAGCTTGGGAAGTGTGAAAATGGGGGATGTAATACTTGGGCAGAGCGTCCTTGTTGTCTTTGTCATGAATGGGAGTGAGGTGACCTTCATTGATAGCTTTCTCTAATTTCTCACAATATTTTTTCATCGTATCTGGTTGCGACTGCAGTCTTTTGCGCAGCTTCAACAAAACAGTTTTGGCTTGTGCATAATTCTCAGGCATTGTAGCCTTATCACTGATCCAAGGTAACTTAAACTGCAAGTGTCGCTCTCCATTTTCGAGTTCCACTTCTTCTACGTGTAGTTGGTACTGTTGCAGTACTTTCTCATCACTAATGCTCATAGCAAGTTCGTCATCTTCAGGAGAACACTCCAACGGATTTTCTTCTAGTTTTTTCAAGCTTTCTTGTCGCTCTTCCGTGAGGAGCAATCCGCCAATTACTTTGGTTGCCAAAAAAGGAAGGTCAAGCATGGTGGGCGAGATATTCTCCTGTTTTCCATCGATTTGAGTCGAAAGTGGATATGACTTCTTCACTTCTTCATGTGAAGTGACTAGAGCAGGTTGGATTGACTGAAGCTGAAACTGATTAACAGAGCTGTCGTGAACTTTTCCTGAACTTAGCCACAGTTTTCCAAATCCAATAGCTAAGGCGTCTTCATAACCAAGAGGTAGACTAGAACTTTTAGCTAATCGAGTATGAGTAAGGAAGTATTGCCAAACTAAATCGCTACCCACTATCAGGTCTACTCTTTGTGGCATATTCACAACATCAGGTAAGTATGAAACAAAAGGGAGGGGCTGATCCACAAAGCTGAGCTTGCCCAAATTAGTAAAATTGTCACCAGCGGTCTTTAACTCTAAGTGATGAGTCATTATATTATATCGCTCAGTTGCACCATTAAACATTTTAAACTCTCTCACCTCATCCAGGCTCCATTCACCAAACGCCATCTCTGCCAAGTTCCTTGAGCCAAGTGTATGAGTAGCTCCTGTATCAATGGCAGCAAAGAAATTAACCTCTCCACAGATGTTGCGTTTCTTGTCACGGCGTACGGCAGTAAGAGTCATCAAGGCAATCTTAGGTGAATGCGGATAATTGAACGCAACACATCCACCAACTGTAGATTTCTTTACAGGCTGTTCGTGCTTGAGAGCAGGCTTCTTGTCATTTGCTGCCTTTTCAGTAGTTGAGTTTGTTTGTTGATGCAATCTCTCTTTATGCAGCAAGAAGTGATGACGAGAATTGCACCGGTCACAGCCACTTTTACTGTTGCAATCTCGAGACTTATGGTCCATACTCAGACAATTGAAACAAAGACCAAATTCTTTCGCTACGTCCCACCGTTGCAAGACATTAAGCTCTTTGAATTTTCTGCAGGAACAGAGCTGATGTGTCATGGATTCTGGATGCAGACAACATTTCCTTGAAGGGGCTTCTGCGGTTTCTTCCTGATGGCTAGTCCGGTTTTCTAAAGTGGCAATCTTGTGGGATTGATACCGATTAGTCCCTGTGGCAGGTTTCTGTCGCTGCTGTGCGACTGGGCTGTGCCCAGCAAAGGAAGTGATTTCCATCTTTGTCATGGAATTAACATACTCAATTTCATGATCTATGAAGGACAAGAACTCTTCATATGTCCAATGCCTAGGTGGGCACTGTCCTTCAAGCTTGGATTTTAATTTGTCGTTCAGTGACATATATAAACTTCCAAGAAATTGTGGTTTTTGCAAATTCGACTCTTTGTTGAGAGACAACAATATCCCTCGCAGAGTTCTTAAATCAGCACGAAATTCTAACAGGGTTTGCCGAATTTGACCTATCGATCCTTCTGGTCGACGCACCAGCTTTAAGGCATTCTCAATCAACACTTCTTCCCTGCCATAAACCTCCTCAAGAGTATCCCAAACCACATCACAAGCGTGTCCAGGATCCATCACGGAAAAGGCGTTTCTGATGAATCTTTTAGCTTGTCCAACAATGGCAGACTCGATCCATCTAAGTAGAATATCAGGTCTGGTAGGTCTGAGTTGCTGATATCTCAACATCAGCCTATGCCTAAATGCTGGATATTCAGAGATATCATTCCCTGAAAATTGTAATCCTTCTTGTGATCTCTCTGAGATGAGGTTGTTTAAGTACAACTGCGTTTCAAAAGGAGGATTCAAAGCGTAGCCTTCCCTAACCCATGGAGGCAATGTGCGTTGTTGGGAAGAACCAAATGGAAGGCGGTGAGGCTCCTGGTCTGGAAACCTTGAATATCCTTGTTGTGAATCACATGACTTGTGATTTTGTTGATGACTGTTAGTCGAAAATCTTAATCTCTTAGGAGAGGTAATTTGTGAAGGTTTCTCAAGTTTTGCTCTTCCAGTGGCTTGACAAGGGTCAGCAGCTTGTCGGCTGGAAGACGCCAACTGGTCACAATGGTTGTCAGTATAGATACCAGTGAAATGAATTGGAGCAGGCAGTGACTGATAGCTAGTTGTAGGAATTGCTTCAGCCAACTTGGGCTTAAGTAGATTTGCAGAAGACACCTGAAGGTTTTTATAAGAATGCAATACGTAATTAAGATCAGAGGCTTCCATGATACTGTCTGCATCTTCTACAAGACTCTTACACACATCCACTTCAGCTTGCTTCTTTCTTAAAGCCAGTTCATTCCTTTTACCATGCAGTTCCTGCTCAACTATTCTGTGTTTCAAGTCCAACTCCTTCTCTTCCAAAGTAAGCTCCATCTCTTTCTTTTCCTTCTTTAGCAATGTGTTCTCCATGCGTAAATCTTGAATGATGGCCAAGGAGTGAGCAGAAATTGCTGAAGTGTGGGAAGAGTGAGATGTGAGACATGAGGCAGTCGAACGCTCTTCAGGAGGCTTTAATGCTCTTTCCAGGTAGCACTTTAACTTCTTTTCTTCATCAGGATAGTGAGTAACCAAGTCCTGTATAGAATCTCTAGCTAGTGAACCAGGATTCTGCTCAAGCCACTGATGCAAGGCAGTTGCATAAACATCAAATGCTTTTTGGCCATAATCATAAATAGACCACAATACACTTTGATCTACTTGCTTAGATGATAGGCTGTACTCCCTCATAGCTGAAGTAATAATGTGCAGTTCTAGAGCATAGCGCTTCAAAGATCGATGACTTTGGAAACAGTCTGATTTGGGGTTGTCAACCCAAGCAAGACGAATGTCATCTAATTCCAAAAGATCTGACATTGTCTATAGTCTAGTAAAATCAGTGTGGACTGAACAGCTGAGGTCTAGCCTAACCAGTCAAACAAAATCCACTAGACAATCAAAGCAGGCAGGAAAAATCCTGACTAGTCTTCTTATTCAATAAAACAGTAGGCTTTAATGTAGGCGACTGGCAACAGGCGGGCTGCCAATCAAGGTGATTCTATTTAACCAGCGATGCCGGGGCGCAACCGGAAGACTGATCTTCTCTACCAGCAGGCCGAAAATCATAGAAACGTGAGAACTGATATAACAAATTTTGTATTATCCAAAGTCTTGGCTGTCCTGCTTAGCCAACACAAACACAGCAGAAAAACATTAATCATGAACTAGACTACTGGTCGTTAAAGCCTAATGTACATCGCCTACAAATAGAAACAAAGCACCAAAAGTCTAATAGCGAAATCTACACTGCTAACTGCTAGGCGAAATCTACACTAAGCCACTAAATGAAATTTAGGCTACAAACAACTAAGCCAAACTAACAAACAACAGCTAACTGGCCTCATCAACATACAGCAATCGCAAGCATTACGCCAAAATATCCAGACGCCAAAATATGGTAATCGGTCAAAATATTAAGAATAAGTTTAAGATAACGTCGGGGACAAGCAGGACGGCGAACGACTACATGCGTAGTTTATGTTAATGTTGGTTCTTGAAAAGTTTTTTTGGAGAAAAGGAATTGCTTGTTTTACCCCCTGGGTGCACCCTGTTTGTGACGTTGCGACAGCTAGCCAGCCTACTTTAGTCAATTAACCTTCCTATGGCCCAAAAATGATTTCAACTAAAATTTTTTCGGAAAGTTTTTAACCACGGCCTGACAGCTTGAGTTTCTGTGAAACCTTTTCTCTCCTCAAATGAAACGCAAAGCATTAAGCAAAAGTTTGAATAGAATATTTTTGTTGTTTCCTTACTTTAAGGCATTATATAGCTTAATTATGGTTAACTGCAATTTAGGCTGGAAACATTACAATACGATGCACTTTAATGCAGTACCTCTAAACTACTGTAATTGTAATGTAGTATCTTTACGTCATCACGATGTAACGTCACTGAAACCCCCCATTGAAAAATCCTGCGTACGCCACTGGTATTGCCTTTGGTTGGTTTTGGCTGCTGATGAACAATTTTTTCGTTTTTAACAGGTTTTATGATATGTCTATGCATAGGCGCACGCAGGGATGGGAGGGGGGCACGGTGCCATGCCCCCCCCCCCCCTTTTGGCCCTGTAATAAGGAGCTAAAACCTAACTTTCCGCGTGTAATTTCTTCTAAAACTAATAGTGGTTGCAGCCTCCTTTCACTTATGTAAGCCAAGCTTTTAGACATAAGCTGCAAAAATATTTTTTGCGTTGTCCGTAGTGATTGCACTTCCTGCATCCCTTTTTCGATAAAAAAGTGTGCTAAAATGAGTGCTTTTTATGCGAAAACCGTAAAACTTCGTTGACGACTGGGGGCTACACCCCCAGACCCCCTTAGTCTCCAGGCTGGGGGCTACACCCCCTGACCTGGGGTGAAACCTCCAGTTGCCTCCTTTGCCAAAATCCTGGGTGCGCCACTGGGTCTATGACTAAAAAGTTATGCGGCCCGCTTGCTCATCGGTAAGTGACAAAGAGGTCCGCTATAGCAAACAGGTTCGTCACCCCTGTCTTAACATGTAGGCCTAGAGCTCCATGGTGTGTATTCAAACCAAAATCATTCATCTATATACCGAAACCAAACGGAAGCAGGCTACGATTCTGCTACGATAAACGCTACTGTAATAACAATTGATTGCCTTTCAAAAACGATAACATTTCAAAGTGATTACACAGGGTGTTCCAAAAGAAACAGTGCACTGAGCAGCTGAGTACTTTTCATTCAGTTTATGATGTCATAATACAGAGTTCCATGGTAACCTAAATAACAACTAATCTGAAAAACAATAATCCCCACACAATTGGAAACTCACATCAAGTATTCTGTGTGAGTTTTGTTTCTTTGGGTTGTTATTAGCACATTTCTACAGCACTTTCTTTTGGAACACCCTGTTTTGCTGTTTATGTCACTAAGCCCACAGCTCTTCGGCTTTAAAATGTCTTTTTCAATACTACAAAGCGGTATTGCTAAAATCTGCAGGTGCACAAGGACCACTAGTGGCGCAATGAGAAACGCATGGAGCACATTAGGGATAGGTTCGATGAGAGTTAGGTTCAATGGGAGTCAGGTTTAGTTGGGGTTAGGTTCGGATTAGTTTCCATTAGGGTTCGCTTCAGTTAGGTTTGAGTTCCTTGCGCTCCTTGTGTTCCTGCAGCTTTTAGTAATAGCTCAATTGCGCCACTAGCGGTCCTTGTGATTCTAGCGGTCCTATTGTGATCCTTGTGCTCCTGCAGGTTTTAGAAGCACCTCTACAAAGTCGTTCAACTGCAGCACTAGAAGCAGCGGCGTGGCGAGAAATTTTTGAAAAAGGGGAAGGCCCACCAATTCGACATTTTTTCAAGCGTAGTTTTTATAAGGCAAAACTAATTTGAAGCTGATTGCGAAACAAAACAGGCTCTTGGGGGGTTCGGGGCGTGTTCCCCCCAAAAAATTACATGTTGTAATGGCTGTTTTAGTGCTTTTTGAATAATTTTTAGGCAAATTTTGTTTAAATTTTATGACCTTGATTGTGAGTGCTTCGCCAAATATGAACCATTTGTTCGCACATTTTCAATTACGCGTGCTTAGGCGAAGTCATAAAGCTTATTGCTATCGAAGAGGTTTGAAATTATGAAAAATTGTACCTATCAAAAATATTTTTGAAAATGCCAGGTGAAAGGGATAGACCTACTTACCCCTAATTTTACCCCCTGGATCCGCTCTTGGCCATAAGCTACAGAAACCATCGAAAGTCTAGCATGCAGGTACTTCAGTCACTTGGCACCATTAATTTTGTTCTTTTTTACTCAGTGCCAAAACTAGCGCCCCCCGAACCCCCCAACCGGGGGGCCCGCACAAAAAGGGGGACCCGTAAATAGTCAGCACGTAGTACCATTTACTCAACGTATGATAAAGGTGCCTTAAATAGGCCAATTTTAAGATTCAATATATTTTTTGTCTTAACTCGCGCGATGTGGGGCCTTCATACTATACTTATGTTGTCAGCCATGGGGGAACCCTGCAAATTTTTCGAAAAATAGCAGTCGCAAAACTAGCAAACAAACGTAAACACACCATAAAGAACAGGGTTTCCCAACTGGGGATGCCTGCACCCCTTGGGGACGCGAGGAAGCATTCCAGGGGGTTCAAAACGACTTATAGATTTTTATCTTGTATCAAGAGTGTTTTTATTTTCGGTTGCTCAGTTTCAATTTTTCAGCGCTGTTACGCTCTTTTAATATGTAATTCGCAAACGTCTAAGTAGCGTAAAACCCTTAGCCTCTTTGTGGTCGGTTAAAATCAAGCTCTGAAAACAAAATGCGTCTGATTCAGCAACAGAGTAGTGACTGGTTTAACTATCCTATACCTTGCATTAGCGACACTTTCAAAAAGGCTAAATTGATTGCTCCGCTGGGGAAGCTTACAGCGTTCTCCCAGACCCCCCAGCTGAATACCTGCTGAGTTTTTGACGCAAAGTCATTACAGGAAAATGTTTAAGGTCAATAACACACATGAATTCATTTCAGCCCCTACCATTACGAACATTTGGTTTGCGTGGCTGATTGCAGTCGCATATTTTGTGAGGGGTGCAAGAACATATCAAAAATTTTATATGAAAATAATTGGGAGTATGAAAATGGTTGACAACCACTTTATTATGAAAATGGTTGGGAACCGCTCTATTATGAAAATAGTTGGGAACCGCTCTATTAAAAGATAATACAAAAGAAAAAGAGAGTTCCTAAAATGCTTAAATGTGAACACTTATGTTCAAATAAATTATATGAGGTTACTTACGACAGTCGACAGACAATAATTAATTACCAGATCCTGACTTTCACGTTAAAAAATCATCCGTACCCCAACTAAAATCTCAGTTAGTGATTCAGCTTTATTGCAACTTTTTAACTTGTGAAAAGTTGCCCCCCCCACCCTTTTGTAAATTCTAAATACGCCACTGGGCCTATCGTGTTCGGTTCGACGTTACCGAATAAGTTCATAAGAGTCGGAAGGAATTTGATCAAGGAAGAACGAAAAAACGCGTTTCAACTGGAGAATAGAAACTTGAAGAAGTCGGAGGACGTTGCGTGCAAAGGAGACAAGAAAGCGTTTATAAGATGGCGCTTACGTTGGCTGCGCAACTCAAAGTTTCTTGAATGTTTTTGACTAGCGTTCATACGTCACTAAGGTTAACGATTGATTTAACTTAGGGATACTGCATACAATTGTCATTGTAAAAACACCTTTACACTGAAGTTAAAATTTTAAGAGCTTATTCAAATAGATTTCACAAATTCTCGAAAATGATCTTAAATTCTGCATTAAAATTCAAATCAAATCAAATAAAATAATTCGTAAAATCACTGCTCTGGAAAGCGGCCTGCAAACAACTGCTGCGTGGTTCAAGTGAAGTGAGCAACAGTACAAATCACAAGTTGCCAGAAAAGCAACAAATTACACACAGCGAACAACTATTTTGCTAGAAGCATCGCTTAGTCGAACTGTGAGTTCGTCGGTTTGTTCATCACATGATTTAGTTTATAGTGAAAATAGATATGCGGGTTCGAGACTCAAGTGAATAAAGTTACGTTCCAAGCGCACAATCTAGCGCGGCTTCCATACAACGTACAGTAAGTGAATAGTTTTACAATATTTAACATGGTATTCACTGCTTCTTCCTTTCCTGGTTCGCCCAAGCCAGAGAATCTTTCTTACAGGCTATCAATAGGCCTATTAAATAGCCTGTAGGCTACCGGTGACATCCAGTACGTGTAGCCTACCGTAGAAATTTTTGTCGCTATATAGGAGGCCAGTAATAGGGCTACTCGAGGGCATCGGCGACCTCAAGGAAAAGTGGTCATTGGACATCGGAACTAAAGCGTACCGTACCGGTACTACCGTAGCGCGTTCGAAAATGCTCATATCCCAAAGCGTGCAATACCGGGTAAGGCGCTTCTGAGAAAAGTTTTCTTTTAAACATCGAAGTAGGATCATACAGAATAGTTTCAGCAGGCCGCTGCACACCAATTGAGAAGCGCTAGAAATTACACAAGCTAGGTAGTTCTCTAATTTGTAGCATAGGCTAACTGTAGTGGCTTGGAGCGTCGTATTTTCGAGGGCCATAACTGCAAGGTTAATGATGCAATACCACCCAAGGCTGGCTGTTGCGCCCAGGGTTGGGAAATATCGATTGTAATCGATATTCTTTACTTTTTGTTTATCGAATGCACTAGAGCCTTTACTTTTTTGAATGAGTATCGAATATGACCTTGTCTTTACTTTTTTTTTCGGCGCAATTCGATATTCCATATTCGATTCTTTTTGTGCAGGTTACTTTATCTCACTTCAGCGAATTTAAAACAATCGTCGGTATGTTATTTCCTTGGTTTTGCTGATAAATTTTTTTTGAGGCAAAAAAAAAAATAAAAATAAAAAAAGAGTTTTAATAGCAAAGTTGCTTCGCATGTAGCCTACTATGTCCGTCGTTAGTCTGTAATTACCCCGTGAATGTGAGGACATCACAAAAAATGCTTGGCGTACACCGCTAAATGTTCTGTGTAATATCGATTACAATAATCTTTATTCTTTGCTTTTTTAACTATCATCAAAATCGATTATTTCTATACTTTTTGGTGAACTATCGAATATCGATTATTTCTTTACTTTTTCGGGTATCAATTCCCAATCCTGGTTGCGCCCTAGGATAACATGCTTCACGATACTTATCTCTGCGTGGCGGAATTTATCAAACAGCACATTAAAAAACTCTTGAAACAAAGGCAACTCTGGATTCGTCCAATATAACGCCTTCGTCGCTTTCACGTGACAGGAGGATAATAATAAAGAAATTGAATGATTAAAAATCAATCTAAAACAAAATTCATCGCAACATCGCAAATTCAAACAGACAATTAGACGGTTAAAAATAGCGTAAAACAGCGTATTTCTATAAGCTGAAACTAACAACCAACAGTTGACAACCAAATAAAAACAAAACTCGATGGTATAGCCTACGTAGGCCTATCGATCACAAAAAAAGTTTAGCTGTTTATTCAGCTTCAGGATTCGTGTTTTTTAATAAATTATTCCGTATGTAACATAATTATTCTCCTATCACGAAAAAGGACGGAAGGTAAGTGTTTTAACAACAGCACAAGTAAATTCTGGGAGATCCTCGACGCTGCTTTTTTAGGGCAATAAAATAATGGGACAATTGTGGAAATTAACAATCCGGAATTCAGTAGTAGTGCTGCTGAAAGAGACCAATGATGAAACAGCAAACACAAAAAATATTTAGCATCACCAGTTGTTTTTAATTTTATCATTAAATCGCAAGAAAGCAACAGAAGTAGGCTACTATCAGGCCCTAAGCTTTCTTTGGAGCTACCGCTCACATGCTTCAATGTTTGTCATTTAAATCTACAGAAATCCAAAAACGTGCCATTGTTAACTGTGAACACAGCAAGTGAACTCACCGGCTCGTTCTTTAAAGTGCCCTTCAATACTGAAAGTCACGCAAGGAAGCCGAGTAACGACTACACATAACAATTCTTAAGTCTTTCTTTCACCAGACTAGAAATCGAACCTCCAGCGCAGAGCATCAAACACAGACGTTCTATCCGCTAAACTACGCTGGTCTGCCAAGAGAACCACAACGCATAAATGAAAATAAGGTATATGCCGTGCAAATTAAGTCTTAGTCAAATGAATAACCGAAATTGCAAGATGATACTTGCAGCACAGATATGTTTTCTTACATGGAACAAATAGGCTGAAGTAAATACAAAAGATCTTCGCAATCCAAACAAAATTTTACGAAAGTATTAATTAACTCAACAGTACGATTTCATTCTGTATCGGATGCAAGGAAAAGACATCAAAAAATGATGGAGCGTTTCGTCTCAAAATTATTATTGTTATTTTCAATGTGGATTCCGGACTACCGGTACTACTGAGAACTCCAGACTAGCCCAAGCATTGCAGTTCATTCAAGCAATGCGATTACAAGTATCCGCCCTTAGATTCTTTTCATTCCAATGCCAGCGAAATTACACCACAGAAACAAATTATTTACTGTAGACTGGGACAGCATTATTTATACTTTGTTGCATATTTATCCTCTAATCACCAAAAAGCAATCAAAGCGCTATAACGAGCTCGCTTAAGAGTTGCCGGCCATCTGTCTACTTGCCATGGAGGAACCCTGCTAAATGCCTTTTCCAACGACACAACTAGTAAACTTACCGGCTTGTTCTCCTCTCTGTCTCTTTAAAGTCTCTTTAAGCGTCAAGCAAGGAAGCTGTAAATGGCAATTGTAAAGTCATTGGTTTGACTTCATTCGAAGACAAACCAGAGTACTATACCTCCAAAAGCAGACGTTTTTACCACTCGGCCATCCAAACTGTCTAGTATTTAGCAATACACAACGAATGCAGCTGAAAAATAACACTAAAACGAAAACGCAATGCAATCGTAAGGCTGGTTTCAACAACCGATAATTGCAAAAAAATCGCGCTTTCAGCGGTCATACAATTTGAACAATATACATCAATATTGGTATTCTAATGTGTTACAACAATTTTTTGAATTGGTGGATGAGTCTCAAGTGTAGAAAGCGCCAACTTTTCATGTACATCCACATTCGGAATTAAGCCATGTGGAAAGTTTGAACCAATATCTGGTCACTTCGATCGAAGGCAGGCAATGAAAGAACTGATCTTTAATTTGATCAATGCCACGGGCAATACAGGAGTTTGTATAAATAAAGCATATCATACGATCAGTAGTACGGTCGTCTTGGATTATTTAGAGGATTGGGCCTGAATTTGTATGCAAGCATCATGCGTTTTCTATAAGCCGAAAAATCATCATCATTTTTGGACAGATTATCTGGATTTTGAATACCAAGCCCTCTGCCATCGAGTGATTTGCTACCTTGATTAACTGGCATTGTTCTTCCTTGGCTTTCGCTTCCCAACCCCTGTCCTTCAGACCAGCCCATTTTTTCTAGCATTTTAAACCCAACGTTATCACATTGGATTTTAAATTCTTTATAATCAGAATAATCAGGAGTTCTACCTTCTTTCAAAGCTTTAAATGTTTCCATAAACTTTTCAAGTTCAGCAGGTGGAAGAAAATCGCCAATAAAATGCTTTCCTTGGGCTTCATCAGTTAATTTTTCAGCTAATGCTTGTGTCTTCTCCATTTCTAATCGTCGTTTTTGATGCTCCCACGTTCCGCCTTTTTCATCAATCTCTTCATCGCTATCATATTCATACTTGGGTTTTTGGTTTATTGCAGCAGCCTGCTGTTGCGCCATTATCTGCGTTGCATTACGATTAGCCATAATCAAACTGTACATAGCTTGCATTTCTTTCTGCTCTTGCAATTGCTTTTTCTGTGCCTCACTCATTTGAGGGATAGAAAATACCGACGGTTGTGGAGTAGGAACGGCCGCTACACCCGGCATATTCGCCAAACCTGGAGGTGCAATGTCACTGAGGTCAACTTTTTCACCCCATCTATTTTTTCTTGGCTTATTTCTTTCTTTTGTTAGAGGCTTAGACTCAGAAACAACAGGTTGTGCAGTAGGCTTAGCAGATAAAGCAACAGGTTTAGTAGAAGAAACAATGGGATTAAGTCTAGAAGCAGTAGCATTAACAGGATTTATAATAGCAGCTCTGATCTCTTTTGAGCTTCCAGCAGCAATTCTGTTGGTTGAAGAACGACTTTTTGGTGCTTTATCTTCATCACTACTACTACTATCCTCTCCATGAAAGCAAGTAGCAGTTGCATAAGGTAAGGTGGTTTCTGCAGCTGTGCCTGGAACCTGCTTAGCTTTTTTCATTTGTTGAAACATGCTAGAATACCTTGATTTCTTGGCAATTGGTCCAC
Source organism: Trididemnum miniatum (assembly GCA_964006365.1). Classification (NCBI taxonomy): domain Eukaryota; kingdom Metazoa; phylum Chordata; class Ascidiacea; order Aplousobranchia; family Didemnidae; genus Trididemnum; species Trididemnum miniatum. The sequence continues at coordinate 24,487,662 of OZ023236.1, forward strand.
CTGATTGCTGTGGCTTCAACTTCTTTGTAAAGCTACTGGCATCAGTAATATCTTTTTTGTTCTTCATTTTCAAAAAATTTTCCATAAAATTACCATCATTATTAATCAAAGCTACTTTTTTTTCTTCCCCTCCGTTATCACTTTTTTTGGTTTCAGATGTTGAACTTGAAGAAGCATTTTGCTTCTTTTTTATTTCTTCCATCTTCTTAGCCAACAAAGATGACTGTTTACTAAGCTGGTCATACTTATTTTGATATGACATTGTTCTTTTTTTATCAAGTTCAGTATGATCCTAAACCTTGATTCAAAGCTGAAAACTCGTAGACTTCCGTTATTATTTAATTCTTGAACATTATTAATTTGTAAAAATGCAGGCATCTTAAATTAGTTAAGAAGTCTTCAAGAGTAAAAAAAGCTCAATTTTTGGTCAAACCACTAAACGAAAAGAAGCCGGGAATGTTAGTATTTTGCAAGTATAAAACACACAAACGGGATAACAAATCAAACTGTTTTGGGTAGATTCAACATTTTTTCTTTTTTTTTGGACTAAGACAACAAATTTAACACGTGTTTGGAGTAACTGAGCTAAGACTGAGAAAACTTCATTCAACATATAACTTCAAAATGACAAATAATTGGTATCATTCAATTTAAATTTATGTACAGTACCGGTAAGCATTTCGCTATGAAGTACTTTGTCTACCCCAAAAGTCACATTATTTCATTAGTACAGCATAAGACATTGTGCACAGTCTAGATGAAATTAGAAAAATTTGAATGACAGGCACTTGTGAAATGCATATCAATTTGAACATAATACAACAAAGCTTTCTTGATCCTAACATGGCCAGATGGCTAGAAGTTATGCAGATTTTTATACTTACTTCTTGATTTGGTACAATATATGTCTAAAAATTAATGCAGCAATATGCCATGCCTGTCAGTAGCAGCATTCTTATTCTAGCTCTTCCTATCATTTGTATTTTTACGTTCATGGATGAAAAAGATAAAACTACATGATACTGCTAACCATCACTCACAAAGCTAAGTTGTTTTTTTTTTTTGGTTATTTGTCGGACATTGACCAAAATTTTATGGCAATGACCAAAACCTTTTAGGCTCTTTTAGGTCATTTCAGTCACAATGACCGAAAAAAACTATTTTGAAAAAATGTTGCAGACTGAGACCTTTAAACTTGACTGAAATATTATTGAGATGACCAAAAAAAATTAGGTAAATTTAGCTCAAATCGGTCAAATGAACGAAACAAAATTAAAAAAAAAAACAGTCACTTCGTCCAAGTGAGCCATGCAAAACATCAATATCATTAACACCTTTGTTGTAGTTCAATGATTAGACTGATCTTAATAAACAAAATTTTGCTCATTAAAAATGGCTGCTCTTCAGCAGCTTAATAGACCATCTTTGCTTTCATCATCAAAAAAAAACGAAAATTGTTACACAACAAAAACAATTCACATGATTGAGACCAGACTAGTATAACTCTGTGCCAATCAACCAATTGTATAAACCATGGCAAATATTTATTTATTTATTTGAATACTGCATAATGATGCAGGACCAACATCCTAACACTCTTACACGTGCAAACAAAAGTTGAAGAACTGAAACGAAAAAGGAAAGCAGCAATCTATCAATTATAAATACAGGAAAGTCTGGGTTCTAGACAAAGTAAAAAGAAAGTAAACAAAAATACAAACATAACAGCAATACTGAGCAAGGCAAATATACGGTACAAGGAGCAATATTCAACAGCTGACATAAACAAAGAAATAGTTTCGGCTGAATCAAAACATTACGTTAGCATCATTATCCACATCAAACTGTTTGAGTTTTTTTTAACACATAAAAGCTGGTAGCAGACATAGAAAATATACAAACATAAACAGCAATTCTGAGCAAATCAAATATATACCGGGAGCAGTGTTCAACAGCAGACACAAACAAAGAAATAGTTCTGGCTAAATCAAAACATTAAGTTAGCAGCATTACGCAAGTCAAACTGTTTGAGGTTTTTTTGAACACATAAAGGCTTTTGTAAGACATTGTTTTTATGGCAGTGTTTAAGATCACGTGACCGTAAAACAAAGTGGCTATTTTTACAGACCTGTACAAATAAGGACTTTGTTTATTTCATTACTTTGTCACGCTCTCTGAATCAGGGTTAGCATAAAGCGATAATAGCATAAACCAAGTGCTTAATTGTGCAGGCCCGTACAAATAGCCACTGCTGCTGTAAAAATTAATTCTTGATTTCATTACCCTTTCCTGGTTGTACAGTTGTATGAGAGCAAAACAAAGTAATAACCTTAAACAACAAATGTAATGGGTTTGTAAGAATAGCCGTTTCATATTTTTACATAACATTCTAGTTACTGAATAATTAGCAGAACACAGAACAGTTATTAAAAATTACAAGCACAAACCAGATTTTGAGATTATTAGAAATAGGCCTATACCAGTACCAGTATCTGAGTATGTGGAGAAGTACGGTATATGCTATATGACCGATAATTGCAATCTGGTGCAATAAGACTTAAAAGAGTATGGTAGGCCTACCTGTACCAATATAATTTTTGGTAGTGTCTATTTTGCCATTAATGGTAAAATAGCTTTTAGGTCTATTTTGTCATAAGTGACGTCGTGGGTTTTTAAGCGCCATTTTGTGCTAGATTGCCACGACTTCTCGATAGCTCAGTGGATAGAGCGCCGTTTGTAAAGGGAAGCACTGCACTAGTTTGGGCTTTGATTCTTGTCGTGGCTTCGGTTCAGATCACTTTGGATTTGTGTGACTGTGATTAACAATCGAATTTGTGAAGACAGTAGAATAGAATAAGATGTAACCCCATGGTTGACTTTGTCTGACCTGGGGTAAACAATCGAGTTCGGCTCGGCTTCGTGTGACCTGTGGTTAACTTACCGCAAAATAGACACTGCCATAATTTTTCAACCAGTGCTCTGTAAAACACAGGTGTCCTGACAAGACAGAAGCTGTTCCACAAAAATTCATTTATTTTGCAAAATAAGATGTTATCAGGTAAACAGGATCATTAACTACCGGTACCTCAAGTGAGTGCTACAATCATTTGGGTGCAATTTTCCTGCTTCCTCAAAACCTAACCTGCAATTTGACAATCTCCAACATCGAAGCTGGACCAAAGACGGACTGACCCGCCACGACGCACTATGGAGTCTATGGACCCAATTACTGTAGTGAACCGATTCTCGAGTGCTAAACTAGCGACTAGACCAGATGAGACAAACAAAACCGATTCAGCACGATCGGTTCCGGAGTGCTTACGGCACCGGATCAGTACTGTGTTGCGTGTTATCGACATTTATTCGAAACGTTCAGTTTTGAGAATTAGTGTGGCTATATTTATTCTCCTAAGCTATTTTCGTCTCATATTTGTTGTATTCCAAAATTAATTTGTTATAAAACTGGTTTATTTTAATAAATACAATTTATTACCATTTATTTAGATATAGATGCATTCTTGATGCCGGAAAGATTATTTGATGTTTCATTTCTTTTTAGCCTGATCACTTCTTGGTAATCGCTTTTTTAATTGTGGATGATCAGGGATGGTGTGTGCGTCGCGGTTGGGTTTTTGGTGTCATAATCATTTTTTTCAATTGAGTCATCGGAAATCTGAATGTGATGCCGGGGTCTCTTGGTCTGCGAACTCTGGGCGCGTGGACGGGGTAATTGTCGCTATCCGCAGGCTATCAGCCTGTCTCATGACTTGAAGACTACTGGTCCCTTCGTAACTGCCTGTTGCTGCAAATAATGTACGTTTTTTTTTATGAATATTGAGTTTGTGTGCTCCAATTGGCAGGGTTAGGAAAAATCGATTGTAATCGATATCCAATTGCAATGTTCTTTACTTTTTGTTCATCGAATGCACTAGAACAGGGGTTCTTAACCTTTTTCGTCTCGTTTACCCCTTGCCGAAGGAAAAAAAGTATGATTTACCCCCAGTATACCACTACTGCTTTTTCAATACTGAAAATTAAAGTTTTCTTCTGTCTTTAATTCAGAAAATTTACCCACTGGGTAGGTAAAATTAATTTACCCCCATGGGGTAAATTTACCCACGGTTAAGAAACCTTGCACTAGAGCCTTTACTTTTTTGAATGAGTATCGAATATGGCCTTGTCTTTACTTTTTTTTTTTTGGGTGCAATTCGATATTTCATATTCGATTCTTTTTGTCCAGGTTACTTTAGTAAATTTAAAATAATTGTCGGTAGGCTACCGGTATGTCATTACCTTGTTTTTGCTGATAAATTTTTTTGGGCCAAAAAAACAAAAAAAAGAGTTTTCATAGCAAAGTTGCTTTGCATATAACCATATACTCTGTCCGTCGTTTGTCTGTAAGTTACCACATGAATGTGAGGACATCGCAAAAAATGCTCGGCGTACACCGCTAAATGCTCAGTGCAATATATTGAATTGCGATTACAATATTCTTTATTCTTTACTTTTTTAACTACCATCGAAATCGATTATTTTTATACTTTTTGGTAAACTATCGAATATCGATTATTTCCATACTTTTTAGGTATCGATTCTCAACCCTGCCAATTGGCAAAGAAATTAACTCTGTCCTGTTTTAGGTGCAGTGACCATGCTTCTTTTAGTTTTTAAATTCATTGTAGGGTTGTATATTGCATGCTTTAACGGTTCGCGTTTTGTCGCTGTTACCTTTTTTTCGGCCGAATGTCGTGATATGCGTTGTTTCTATGTATTTTGATGGTCGTTGAATAAAACACTACTACTACTACTACTACTACTACTACTGTTCAGTCTAAAGTTTTTTATTTTGTCGCGTTAGTTTTAGCGCCCTCTTTCGAGTGAGTAACCGTGACAACTGGTAAAGCGAACGACAGTCTACGCAAGCAGTCAATCTTTTTGTGCTTGACTTTGGACTGGTAGGGTAGACTACGGGTAGACTAAATTTTAAGTTTGAAGTTATTTGCCGTACTTGCTCTGTTTGGTCAAGTATGGGGATTAAATCATTCTTAAGCCAATAAAAAATGGGCTGGTGTGTGTACGCAACAAAACAAAAATTAAGGCAGTGGTTCTCAGTTTAGACTTGTCGTAGGTCTTTAGCTCTACCTGTCTACAAGTGTCCTTCCAGGCATGCCCCAAACCCTTAGTTCTAACCAAGAGCAGATCCAGAAAATTTTAGTGGGGGGGATGCAGTTTTGAATTTAGGTTGAATGCTAACTAAGCACAAAAGACTTAAGACGTTTAGACCTGGAAAAGGACGTAGATAAGCTGAAAAGCCCTTTACAGCTTTAAGAATGTTTCATGTTACTTGTCCTGTGTCAGACTGTCAGAGGCGTATTTAGAATAACTTTGTGGGGGAAGGGTGGTGGCACCGAATTTTTACATTTTTTAAGTGTATTTTTTTCTGGCAGATATGATTTGAAACAAACTGAGATACTAAAATACAGCTCTAGGAGAGTCTGAGGGCATGCTTCCTTGGAAAATTTTTGAAAATTTAGATACCGGTACTGTAGTGGCTATTTTGGCGATTTTTAAACAATTTTTAAGGCAAATTTTGGCTAGTTTTTGTTGCCCCTTACTCTAATTTCTTCATCAAATATGATGCTTATTGTTCCCACATTTTCCATTTGCGCATGCTTAAGGATTATTGTTTATCAATATCAAAGAGGTTCAAAATTGCAAATAGTTGTAGTCCATTCATCAAAAATAACATTAAAAATCGGTTGGTGAGGGGTATGCTATATGCATTCCCCACATCCCCTTAGATCAGTGGTTTTCAACCTGGGGTCTGCAGACTTCCAAGTGGTCCCCGAATGATTTTAAGGGGGCTGCAAGGGCTAAAGGGTCCATAAGGGGTTCGCAGTATTGGTGTTTTGTTAGTTACTATTAATGTACATTAAAAATAATATTTTTGTGAACAATATAAAGATAGACCTATTTTTAGCTCCTCACCGCTATTTTCAGGGGAAAACAGGACATCTGAGGACGTGAAGCAGTGATGCACCCAGGGAAGGAGTTTGAGGGGTTGAAGCCTCCTTTTGAAACTGAACTTTTGTTTTTAAAGTTAAGTGTTCAAACTGTGCAAGTGCAGCACGAGCTGTTATTTCAAAACAACTTTGAACGAATTTGTCCCACATCATACTAAACCAAACTGCATCATATTTGGTAAAACACTCAAATTTAGGGGCAAAAAATTTAGACGTAATGTGTTTAAAAATTGTTCAAAAAGTACTAAAATGGCCACTGCAGCATGTAAATTTTCAAAAATTTTTCAGGCAAGCATGTCCGTAGACCCCCTAGAGCTCTTTTTATTTTCAATATGTTTCAAAATAATTCTGCCAGAAAAAACTACGCTTGTGTCAAAAGATTAGTGCCCCCTCCCGAAAAATAATTTTGAGCCACAGAATGAAAACATTTTTCAAGGGGCTTTTTACACCTTTTTTGCGTCTAACAGTCTTTGTATTTAGTTAACATTCAACCTGATTCAAAATTTCACCCCCCCCCCCACCAAAATTATCTTTTTTGCTCTTACTTGATTTTGGGCAGAAAATTAGACGTTTGCAGAAGTGATAATAACCTTTTATTTTGCTCATCGCTTGATTTTGGGCAGAGAATTGGAATCGTGTTTATTTGCATTAATTTGAGTGAGGCCCGCAACAACAAATTGCTTAACATAGGGGTCTGCGACTTGAAAAAGGTTGAAAACCGCTGCCCTAGATCCTCTCTTGTTTATAACTTCCAATTCGAAAACTCAGTGTAAACTTTAGTTGACGGTGAACTACGGTATGGATTGTTGCACATGAAGCGTTTTTTAGTGGGTAATACAAAACCAACAAAACATGAATTCCACACAGTAATACTAAATTACCACAAAAAATTATTCCTTAATTTGTGTACTGTATATACTGTGTATTTGTAAGAACTTAATCTCAGCTTGGCCAAATCACTGCTGCAGCCTCATCAAACCCCTGAGGTTTGGTCAAACCCAGTTTAAGAACCACTGAATTAGGAGTTGGGATACCTCAATCAGCAAATCAGTACAGAGCATGGGCACAACAAGTTTTGTGAACAAGCAAGTGCCGGTTCTGGTATTCAGGAAAGTAACCTGGTAACGCAGCCTGGCAGCATTCTAAAAAAAAAGAGTAACTTGCTAATTAATGAATTGGCACATGGAAAGCATAATTAGTACTTTCACAGTCAAAAAGTGGTATCATATTCTGGAACTTTTCCAACAAATGCTCTGTTTTTTAAGCATTTGGCTTTCAGTGGCATAGCTAGAAAATTAGTTAAGGGGAGACAATTTTGTAGTTTTTAGAGGGCGAGTTTTTTTGCCCCTCTTCCAATACCAGGTTCTTCATTTTATTTGAAGTTTGTTGGAAAGTGCTATTTTCTGCAAAGTTTATTTGGTTTAACTCACTACATTAGCACTTTTGAGTGAAATTTTTGGGAAGAACATGTCCCCCTTTTTCCTATGCCACTGTTGGCTATGTTTAATTAATTGGGGAATATAATTGGCACTGACTTGGACTATTTGGGATACAATAGCTATTTAAGAAAATGATGCAGTGCAGACCGCTTGTAATACACATTACCAGTTGTGTACAACTTAGTTGTTTGTTTTCACAAATTTGTAAATTGTTAAGGAACATTTTTAACTTAACGATTACATCACTGGACAGCCAACTGCGAAGTGGGCGATTAACAACAAAGTAGAATAATGTAAGTTTTATATGGTATCAGTACTGTAGAAGTAGTTTTTGAGAATAATTTGAGTTGCACTTCCTTGCAACAGTGAGATGACGTCTCTGCAAGGCATTGACTTTTCTTTAAAAGAATATATTCGCATTCATCAACTTCCAGATGTTTATGAGGTAAGTTTGAAAAATATTATTTGTTGTTATGTCATTTTGTTTTGTTCTGCATGAGAATAAATTACTTCATACCTGTGATAGGCTTATATGCAGAAGAGTGAGGATGCAACATAGCAATAAACAAGATGTGATAAGGTATCGGTAAAAAGTGTGGAGATTAGCATGGTTGTTATTGTTACATCTAATCTAGAACTTATGTATGTTAATTATTCAAATGCTAGTTTTCAATTATTATCAGCAAAAACGATTTGACAATCCCAAGATTTTTTTGGTTTTATGAATGTGCATTGGAAAAAAGCTTTCATGTTAAGGTGGTTGCAGTACTAATCATTTCACCAAAATGCTCATTCTATTGATTATACACTCACTGTGATTCGCTTTTTTTTTCTTTTTAGTGTCTCCTGACTGGCTTGATTGTAATTTGTCCTGATGATCCTTTACTATGGCTGGTAGATGCTATTCAAAAAGTAAAGCAAGAAAAACTTTACAATATTTCTTGGTAAGAAAATGTTTAATGGCTTTAACGCACAAATTAAATGTTAGACATATATCAGTAATGTAACTCAAGTGAATCCCAATATACTGTATCTAAATGGTAAAAATGCCACAGACTTTTTGTGCTTAGCATTGTTTGAAAAGTAGTGAAACAAAAGATTCTTTATGAAAAAGTAATCTTTGAAGAATTATCTACGTATAGCATGTTTGAGGTAATTTGCCTAGCATTGAACTGAAGATTAAACAGTGGCTGCAAAGTGAGCTTGTGCACATTGAGTTTGTAGCCACCTGTATTTATATGTCTGAATTCGATTTTTTTAGACTTGAATAGAATCAGTCTTGCATTGAATCTGTGCACACATGAAATTTACAAGAAATTTATTTTACTAAACCAGGCAGTATACCTTTACAAAAGAAGTAACATAGCTCAACTACGCTCCATCTTGTTTTTTCTTTTGCAAAATTCCACCTTTACGTCATGTCGCTGAAAAACGCTGTTTTACAAAATATTTGTCAAGTTTTAAGCTGCTTGGTTTAGCATGTTAATTTTCCATTTAGTTAATTTGCTCAATGCTTGTTAACCTTGGACCAGAACGTGCTAGTGTAATATTAAACACTTGTCACTTCTTTTCTGTAGCGATACTACTCTGAAATACTTTGGTACTGTATGTTTAACTTATCAGACACACAGTATTATGTTCAAAACTTGCTGATTATTGGTTTATAATATCTGTAGCGGCAGCTTCGCTAATGCTAGGATTCAAAAACGCACTTCCGAACAGTGATAGTGGTTTTGTATTAAATAAGTTACAGAACGTTAACAAAATAAATAAACAAAATATTATATAAACGATTAACGCAATATCAAAGAAATATACGACTACGAAACATAACATAAATTAAATGCCACGAAGAGAAATATAAAAAGTACACTTACCAACAGTTTTCGCATCAGGATCTAACAGTAAACTACAGTGTTGTCGCTACACAACTCAAGATCTAAATCAAATAGAATCAATAGCAAATTTCACGATAGATAGAACAGAATTATTACCCAATAAACTGTCCAGTTGCAACGAATAATTTCTTTAACTCTAATACACTACGTGCTCTGCGCTTTCAAGTTGCAACTGCAACGTGGCAGGAAATCACATTTCGAACAGTTTGTAATTAGTGCCTATACAGTTGCGCAGACAACAATCAATCACAGTATGACATCAAAGCTTGAAAACCCATCAATGATTAGGCCTACAGAAGCTTTCAGAATCTCAGCAAACAGTAAACAGAGCGCACAGTTCAATTCTACTGACCGGGATCGAAACTTGCGGTAACAATATCAGTAACGAAGCTGTGTGGAGCAAATTATTGGATCATGCTTGGTTCTCAAGCTTCAAAAATCATGTTATTGTAACTTACTCATTTACGTAGGGATATGTTTATTCCTGGCGGAATGAAACCACAAATCAAACAATTGACTGAAAGCTACTTGGATGAAATATTTGTGTTTGGAAAAGGAACAGTGGTGAGTGAATACTGTTCTATTCTCGTGTTTTGTATGTTCATTCATTCAGTTGCATTTTATCCTCCCATCACGAGAAAGCGATCAATGCGCTATACGAGCTCGCTTAGGAGTTGCCAGCCATCTGTTAACCGCACCAAGATGGGGGAATCCCGGTAAGTGCCTTTCCTAATGGCACAACCAGTAAACTTGCCGGCTTATTCTTTTCGCTGTCCCTCTAATGCAGAGTGTCAAGCAGGGCAGCTGTGAACACCAATTTTAAAGTCATTGGTTTGACCCGACTCGGAATCAAACCCGAGTCTACAGCTCCCGGGGCGGACGCTCTCACCACTTGGCCATCTGAGCGGTTGTTGCTTAGTGACTACGTACGTTTTCAGTCTGCAGTTGTTTATTAAAATTAACCTACCTAGACATCCCTTGTTTGCCAGCTCAGCATTAAAGTTAGCAAATCTAAAAAACAGCAAATTTTGAAATTGTAATTCCGAAAAGAATGGATCATTGGAGTGATCCACATTTAACTTTTCTGTCAACCTATTCAAAATTTGCAATTATGCCCCAGAAATGAACTACATAGATATCCTAAAACAGTCGTTGCATTGTAGAAAAAACGTTGTGTTGGAAAAAGGACGATGAAAGTTGCTTCTGGCGCTGCGGAGTAAATTTAAAACGATTTTGCTGTAGTTATTTGTTTGAATGATTTTTTATTTGTAGTTTCTTGGGGTGCATGGTATTCCATTGTGGTGGTATTGCATAATGCCTGCAATGATAGCTACGACATAGTATGATAAAACTAATTTTTTAACTACTAGTAGAATAAGCATCCCACTTTGTTATTTTGCAGCCAACCGAAGAAATGTTTGGAACTGCGTACGAGTTCTACCGAAGAAAAATTAAATCAATGTGTTTCAGTTCGTGGCTTCGTTATTTCCTCGATAAAAAACATAAAAAAAGGACTATGATGCAGAAACTAGAAGAAGCAAGACGGTGAATGTCTATAACTTAATTTGATACTTTTAAATTGTTTATAGTTTACAATACAATACGTAGATACCACTACCAACAGACAACTTGGCATATTTATGTTTTTGCCAAAAAACAACGCTCTCGAAAAAGTGTTTATTTTAAAACAGATCTTTACATCAGTATTCAAATATAACTCTAGTGAAATTGTAGGCATACTTGCCTATGTGGTAGAGTTGTCATACGCAAAGAAAAATTCGCCCGACACAAATCATATTCACAAATCACAACATGAAAAATGAAGAAATAAGTATCGTATGGCCTAAGTTTCTGGTTGATTAATGGGCCTCCACTTAAGAATTTTTTCTCCGTGGCTATGTTAATTGGTTGTTGACATGCCACATCTCGGTGGCTTCCAAACATTCCATTTATTTGAACGTGGTATCGGTAACTGGAAAATATGTGTATTGGCGTATGCTTAATCCTATGTTCCTAGGTTGATCATATTGTTGTAGCATTTTAGTTACTGAATGTTTCTTCACATTTCAGTTTTGCAGAAAAAGCTTATCTTTAACAGAAAAATTCATTGCTTAAATGATATAGAGAATCACAAGCACCCTGCTAAAGTTAGATTGACGATTTCGCATCGAAAGGTGAAAATCTAATAACTGGCAAGAAGCTACAGCTTGATGCAAAATCAGTCAAAAAGTATTATTGCTCACACTTTGTTCAAATCGATTTCAGCTGTTAAGGTATCATCAGTAAAGTTTTATTCAAATAGAATCCATCAAACGCAAAGAAATCAAATAGATTCTATTTGAATAAAACTTTACTGATGATACCTTAACAGCTGAAATCGATTTAAACAAAGTGTGAGTAATAATACTTTTTGACTGATTTTGCATCACGCTGTAGCTTCTTGCCAGTTATTAAAAGCTAATCTTGGAATAATATCTAAACTTTTTTTTATTTTTCTAGCTACCATCGATTGAGAAAAATGAAACTTCACATTAAACGTTGGATTGAATGGAAGAATTTTGTGAAGGACAGACAAGAACGTGAGTTTTTTAAGAAAAATTATCGATTTTTCTTGTTAAGGAAAATGTAAAAAGCAACATTTTTTCTTTCAAAAAGGCGGTTTTCTCATTGTTGCTGCTGTGTTCAACCAATCAGTGAGCAGGATGGTATTTAAAGCATGGCGCGCTGTGGCAGTTGATGCGCGAAAAACGAGAGAGTATTTCGAGAGATTGGAAAGAGGAGAATTAGATGATGATAATGACATAGATGGAACGGTTTCATCTGAAAACTACAGGTAAAAAGTCTTGAAAGGTTCTACTAAGTAGATACAAGATTTTACACGCTGTTATGGTGCTTTGATAAAGCCATTTTTGGCACAGGTTCGCAATTTTTTTGCCATTGAACTTTCTACCCAAAAAGAAACCTAGCAAATGTCAGTTCTTTCAGTCATGAACTCTTCCAGCGTGTTCTCTGTCTGATGTTATTCCGTTGTCATTGCTTTTTTGACGTGCCTTCTGTGCACTTAAATCTGCCCAATTAGATCTGAAAGTACACGTGCGAAGGCTTTTTTCTAGTTACAGCACTATGCTGAGCATGAAATTTCTGTGAGCATTTCTACATATAACTTGTTATTGAATGAATGCTTTGTTTAGTCATTGTTATTGTTTAGTTGTTTACTTTGTTTAGTCGTTGCTATGAATGCTTTGTTCAGTCATTAAGAACAGCCTCCGCATTTTTAGATACTGTTTTCTTGACAAATTAATGATAAGTCTTGATTGAAATTTGCAATCTGCGTGATGACTTTGTGAAATTTTGATCAAATATTATTTCAGAGATGATTTATCTCTTCTTCCACGAAAATGTGCCATTCAAATTTTTAATAATCTTGATTTGATGGATCTTGGAAGATGCGCTCGAGTATGCCGGGCGTGGAAGGTTATCACCGGTGCGCCATCATTGTGGAGTAACCTCAACTTCAATAAAGTCCGCTCAAGGTCTCTATATAGCACCCACCTCAGTAAACATTTTAATACCAAGTTATGGAAAAGCTGACGATTGAGCATTTTCCATAACCTATATTTTAATCTTCTAAATCGTTTTATGGCAGAGCAAACGCAGGGCGTCGAAACTTGTGCATAACTGAAAATTCAGAGCAGTTTTAAAAACGACAAATGCACCGGTATTCAAATTATTAATCATGTAAAGGTTTTGGCTCAGATTATATTTTTGCTGATAATGCAGTTTGCTAAACGGATTAAAAATGCAGCTGATTTAGTGATGGTTAGATTATAAGCTGTACTACGTTGAAGTGCAAATCTTTGTTCCCTTGCCATTCTTTTCGTCATTGATATTGCTGAGGCATAAGCACCTTGGGCAGCGCATGACGATTATTAGGGAAGCATACCACTAGCAAGGCGCTACCACAGGGCGGCAAGGCACTAGGTGCAAAAAGTAGCCTACACCATTCCACCAACATCTATGATTTTGGATCTTGTAAAAATTTTTATTTTAATTGAACATCGTTTGTTGTAGTGTCAATGACAAAGTGGTGATTCAGTGTTTACAAAAATGTCGTCCCTATCTCGTTCATCTCAATCTACGACAATGTTATTCGATACATTGGCCAGCCTTCAAAGCTATATCGGAATGCCGCAATTTACAAGATTTAAACTTGTCTGAATGTAAAGGTGTAAATGTAAGTAGAGGTTTCAGGTTCCATATATAAAAAGATTTAATTTTCTCAACTATATGTTTTAGCAGAAAACATGCAGCCAGAGCAACTAAAAACATTTTATAATTACTTTACGTTTCAAAATATTACTCAAAAATAAAGTCTTGAAATGTCAAGTAATTAAATAATGTTTGCAACTATTCTGGCCGCGTGTTTTTTGCTAAAGCAAGTGAGAAGTCCAATCGTTATGCCCGATATCTAGTTTTTATTTAGCAATTTTCATCATGAGTTCATATGTTGATAATTTTTGCTGCTCTATTGGTTACTAAAAAAGGTTTGTGCTCGATAGTTTGAATACTCAAGTACTTCTTGCTGTGGGACCATACCAAAATATTCTTAAAACAGTATATGCATCTCTTCTTGGGCAGTAGGCGCAGCAATAAAGATTATGCGAAAGAAAAAGTGTTTCAAATACGCTTGTGTTGAACTTTCCAACAAATGCAGTCAAACTTATAAGCAGCCTAAGTGGCGTAATTTGAAAACCACTTTTAAACCAAATTCTCCACCATTATTACTGGACGAATATTTGGAAGCCAAACTCGAAGGTAAAGTAAACCTCAAAACTTAGCAGTTTTTGAAAATTAGTAAAAGTTATTCCTGAGAAAAATCTTTGATTCTTTACCTTCCAATGATACCGAGTCTTAATTTTTTAGGATGAAATTATGCGAACAATCGCTGAAGGTTGTCCGACCTTGCTCTATTTGAATCTATCTCATTGTGATGTTACTGATGGTACATTACGTACGTTGGCTCGCTGCTGTCTTAACATGCAATATTTAAGTCTTGCTTACTGCTTGAAGTATACGGACAGGTAATTCACCGACGGTGTAGAGATTGTCGTAATCTCTGTAACTTACGTCAGTATTAGGAGTTATGCCTCGTAAATCCTGAACTTAAACTTTTGTAATTTTTTTCTTTTCGAGTCCAAAAGTCAACGTAAGAAAGCTAGAAACAATTTTATCATTTACACGTGATCATAGAACAAGTACCTTACCTTCAGCACTAAGGTTGGTTGGTATCTTACTACCAACTAGGAAAATTATTTCAGAAATTAAAGACTCTCGCTATTCTTGTAAACAGATTACATGTATGTAACTTCACTGTCTGGTCGATTGTCTTGTTTGTACGAAATCTTAACACGTTGGCCAATCTTAATTTGCACATTTTGGGCTCTTTTTGTGTCGTTGTAAGTAACAGAAGTCACAAGATTTTGTAATACCAGAGGCCTCCAGTATTTATCGAATGGTAAAGGATGTCGAAAATTGACTTATTTGGACTTGTCTGGGTGTTCCCAAATAACCACCCATGGTTTTTCTTCGATTGCTCATGGTTGCACCAATCTTCAGTCTGTTTTCTTGAATGATTTGTACTCGCTGGACGACGATAGAATGACGGTAGGAACGAATAGTTTTGCAGCCTATATTTATCGAAGTGTTGCATGGTGTTTAAATGATGACTTAAGATTGATGTGGCGATTTAGGTATGCTTTTGATACAGTTGTAATATTTATTTCATTTGGCGCTATGCCGGCTAATGGAATTATTGTTTTTGGGTGATAAAAAACAAAAGTAGCTACAAAAATGACAGATTTTATGATTTGGCTGGTGAAGACACTGTTAATTTTACTGCTACTGCTTAGTCTACTTTCAGTCTTTGACAATAGGTTTGAAATTATATTTCGCCGCGTTATTTGATAGTTATGTTGTTTTGTTTTCTCGTGGTTGAGCCAAGATTTTTGTGCATTATGTTGGATTGTTTTAATGTTAACGCTGCTTTAATTACACCTTTATAAGCTTTATGTTTGAATTGCCTTTAATGCAGTGGACCTAGTAGGGAATTATGCCCATGAAGTTAGCGAGCTCAATCTGGTTATAACAGTGAAAAGGTTGTGGTGCAGTGCAGTACCCTTACTGGTCCATGAAGAAGTTTAAATTGAGCTTGAATTTGTATTGCCATTGTTCGTTGTTGTTCAATTTCTGTGTTTCATCTTCGCTAAATTTTCCTCGATGCAAAAGTAAGGTCAGATAATACAGCATCATCATTACATCAGCATGAACAGTAGTGTCATAGTATGGGATAACTTAATACGTTGTCAGCATTCTAGGAGAAATATTTCAGTGATATTTCCATAGTTTAAACTTGATTTCTTTGTAGAATCTCGTCGAGAAATGTACGAACATACGCACCATAATTTTGCATGGTTCCCCAAATCTTTCCGATCTTGCATTTAAATCCATTGCTCAAAATAAAAAGCTTCAAAAGCTGCGGATTGAGGGAAATAACATTATTTCCGATGTTACGTTTAAAAATTTGGCAAAATACTGCCACCACCTGGAACATATGTAAGTTAGTAGGTAGTGCTGTCATAAGCAGTTTCGCTTGCACTAGCTTTGCCTTAGGGTCAGCTTCTTAAATGGATGATATGAAATAGCATGGTTTAAGCTATAGTCAGTACTTAAATTGTATTGTACTTAAATTGCAGTTTAATTTCGTTACTGCTGCTGTTTTCACATTCGTTATGTCAATTAATTGAAATGCCAAGTTGTTTTGTGGCGTTTTAGCAAAACTAAGGCCTGATATCGCGAAGAAGTGATGCTGTTTCTACGGAATCGTCGATTTCATTCTCCACATTAGCTGTGATGCCAGCGACTGGGATGGGTACTTGGGTAGCTATGGAAATCATTTCCGAAGTTTTTGTTATGGCTCCACTAAATATTGAAACCGCTTTGCTTGCTGTCAAGCGCTGGTGTTGCTACTCGCCGAGTTGCTCTTACACCGTTTAGTTGAGACTAGACTTCAATCAACTCATTTCAAGACTTACAACATTATTTTCGTTAAGCTGCTGTGCCGCCTAAGTCTGTCATTCCTGCAAAAGCACTCGTAAAGGACTATGAGTAGATACTGTAAAAACTACTTTTATGTTGCAGTTACGTCGTGGATTGTCAGCGACTGACTGATCTGATGTTAAAATCACTTTCCAATCTTCGCAATATTGTTGTTTTAAATCTAGCTGATTGTGTACGCATAAGTGATGCGGGAGTTCGCCAACTAGCGGAAGGACCATCTGGAGGAAAAATCAGGGAGTTGAATCTCACCAACTGTGTACGAGTCAGCGATGTTTCGTTATTACGAATTTCACAAAGGTATACAGCTATGCACAAACAATCTAATCATCGTTTCCATAAATTTTCTTGCGCTCTATTACTTGAATAAGTCGTTCTATCTAACCCTTTTTTTGCATTTTGAGCTGTTTGAGGATCGTGTATTAGTTTTTTTGTGGTTTAGACTGCGGAATATGTCAGAATTTTTGAAGATTTCAGTGATCTACTAGGGTGTTTTAAAAGTAAATGCAAATCGTTTTCCAAGTTCTGATGGTTCTGTTATGCTGCTAGACACTCAGGTTATTAAAACCACAGGAGTCGGCTGAATTTGCTTTCCTCAAAATTGTTTAGTATTCTCGCATATCTCCTAAGGGATTAGTGATATAATTTCAAGGACACGCTCTCGCTTAACCACTCAATATCTATCTGGTCGGCTTTCCACGCTATGTGCTGAATGTCAGATGAGATTCGCAGTTTAAATAATCTCCTGCAGTGGAAACACAAAAAAATTTGATTTATTAATACTGTAATTGCAATCATGCTAGATAGCATGTGGTGCCTATATTTACCATATGTGAAGCTTGTATACGTATATTTTCCAGATGTCACAATCTCACTCATCTTTGCTTATGTTTTTGCGAACACGTGACTGATGCTGGCATTGAGTTACTTGGCAGCATGCCTGCTTTGATGCACGTTGATCTGTCTGGAACAAACATTAAAGATCAGGTAAAAAATTTGTGATATGTTTGCGACCCATGTGACTGAACAATTTAGTTTTGCTAATGAAGCGGTTCGACTGCGTGGATCTGCTTTTGTCAAATCAGATAGAATAATGTTAATTGGTCACCAACGCTTCTCTCCTTTGATTCCTTGTACCGGTACCACGAATTCTCTTTAGGATTAATTCGAATAAAAACACGTTTGTCAACCGATCACGATCCAACAAAACGCAGAGCGATAAGCTTCGCGCAATGCAAGGTCAGGGGTCCCATATTACAGTGCTCAACCAAGCACGAAATGCACAGTTTTTAGTGGAAAATGTTTCCGAAATCATAGTGCTCGTTCATCGCTCAACTAGCACCAGCTGAGTGGTGATGTTGTGGCAGGGTGCTATGCCGACCAGTTTCTCTTGGGCCACGCTGTTTCTGACTTTCTCTTCCCATTGAATTTAATTTTATTTATGAAGTTGTAGATAAGTCGATACGAGTTTAAAGAATAAACATTAACGATATCATTGAGAAATATTCCAAATTATGTACTCGACTATCTTTTGCCGCGATTTTCGTGATAAAAATGTCGTCTTCAGTTTTTACTATTGAACGCGAGTGTGGGCCGTGGGGACAAAAATGCTAAATTTGCAAAGACTTTATTATTGCGTCATAATAAGAGACCAGAAACCTTTCATTGGAATACACCCAGCAAGGTACATTACCACAAGTTCAAATATCTGTGGGCATTCCAAGACCGAAAATAGCTAAATATACCCAATCTTATTTTTCTGAGTAGTCTCTCGAGGCATCACGCCTAACATCAGACACCTCTGTAGAAATCACAACCTTGATCCAAGTATTCAGTTAGCGACATGGCCAAGATTATCACAATCCACGAAGCAGTTTTGCTTGTTATTGCAACTCATCGAATGAATCTAGTGAGTGAGTAAATATTTGGATCAAAGATGTGGTTTCTTACCAACTACAGAAATCAGTGGCGTACGCACGGGGGGGTTGGGGTCAAATCTCCCCCACTGAAGATTTTAAAAGAAATGAAAACTTCTCTTTTTGGAACAAACCGCCTTTTTTCATACAGAGATAGCCGAAATTGCTCTCATGTTTTTTTGGGCTATTCAACTTGCTTATAAAATCTTGAAAAGCTTTCATTGTCATGCAATAATAGGCCTACCGGTAGTCAAACTTTTCTGGTGCGCTGCGTTTGACGTTGACGATTGCAGAAAAAGCGAAACCTTTCTTTTTTGAAACGAACCAACTTTTTTTGTACGGAGCTTGCTAAAACTGCTGTCATGTTTTTCCGTTCGGTCCAACTTTCTGATTTAATTTTGAGAAACTTTATTACCGTGCGATGCAACAATACCGGTATTCCAACTTTTCTAATGTGTTTTGCTTGGACTGCATTTTTGTCATTGATGCTGCTGTGAAGCAATTGATAAGCAGGAGCTTGCTTAAATACGGTGTATCTGCAGTAACTATGGCCGCACACAATTTTTTTTTTTAGTAAAATCTTCACTGTACTCGTTTCATTAACTCGCTGTGGTACCCAAGCGTGGTAGCGAGTGGCGGGGCCCGACACGGTGGCTTAGCGCCTGGGCAACACAGCTCCAAAGAATCGTCGCAGCTCCAGCGAGCCGTTGGTTACACTGTGTCCAATTTGACCTGCTTGGGAATTGAACCTCAGCCCTTTTGCATCAATAGCGACATCTTTAACACTGCGCTATAACCGGCCGATTTGTTAAAAATTTTTAAAATATTAAATTCTAAATTGACACTGCCCTATCTAAGTGCTGAAAATAAAATAAAAATACTGCTAAGGAAGACCAGACCAACGAAAGATTTAAAGAGGCCCAGGGGCGCAACGGGGGGGAGGCAAAATCGTTTTTAAGACGCGTAATTTATTGTTATTTAAAAATGTTTCGGTTGTGAGGGCAGTTTTTTCTCATGATTTACTGTCTCCAGTTTTCAAGACAGGGGAAACTGCCCCTTTCATAATGAGTGCATGTTAAATGTTTTTATCAAGGTTTATATGCGCTGTTTATATCAATGTTGGTTCTTCAAAAGATTTTTTTGGAGGGTAGCAATTAGGCTACCTGTTTTACCCCCCTGGCTACACCCTGCTTGTGACGTTGCGAAAGTTAGCCTGCTTTAGTCAGTTAACCTTCCTATGGCCCAAAAATGAGGTCAACTAAATTTTTTCAGTGAATTTTTAACCACGGGTTGACAGCTTGAGTTTTTGTGAAACTTTTTCGCTCCTAAATGAAGCGCAAAGAATCAAGCAAAAGTGTGAATGAAATATCTGGATTGTTTTCTTCGTTATGACATTAAAATAGCTGTGACGACACTAAAACTTACGTCATCACGATGTGACGTCACTGAACCCTCCTTTGAAAAATCCTATGTACGCCACTGACAGAGGTGTCTGATGGTAGTTGTGATGCCTTAAAAGGTTACCGGTACTCAAAGAAAATAAGATTGGGCATATTTATTTCTTTGGATGCAGGCAAATATTTGAGCTTGTGGTAATGTACCTTGCTGGGTGTATTCCAATTAAAATGTTTCCAGTCAATTTTAATATTAGATTTTAAGTTGTTGCTTTCGATTTCCGACGACTTCATTTACTAACTAACACTAAAATCATACGTAGATGAGACGATTTCTTGATGTTGGTTTAGGGCCTTGCTTCACTTGGAGTTAATGTCAGATTAAAATACGTTGTTCTTTCTGAATGTTCCGGAATATCTGACCTTGGACTGCAAAAGTTTTGTCAACAAGTGAAGCAGTTAGAAGGTTTGGACGTGTCGCATTGCATGGGTTTAAGTGATGCTGCAATCAAGAATTTGGCATTTTGCTGTAGAATGCTTACATTTTTGAATGTAGCCGGCTGTCCAAAGGTATGATTACTGAAGTAGGATCATTGTTTTTTTCTTTGTATGCATTTGTTAGCGAGCAAGCGACGAAGGCTCCCAGTGCAAGTTGTAGCTGTGTCGCTTTGTAAAGAAAACTTTTTTCTAAGCATTTCGATTGTAGTGTGCATTTTCATTCTATTGATTAGGAAGAGTGATTGTTGTCCAAGGATGAAAAAATTGTAATCGATTGAACAATCATAACTGCTTTTCGATTGGTATAACGTGTGGTTGTTATGGAGGATGCAAAATCTATCAGGAATGCAATGCAATATACTCTGTAAAAACAGATGATGCACTGGTGCCGACATAAGAGTAGGGGCTACATTGGCTTTATCAAAGTAATGGGTTCAGCATTTTGATAGAAGGATGAAACCAGAATCTTGCGATCCAGTCCGCGATAGTTGTTTTATCCTTTATTTCTATGTTACTAGCTGACAGATCTAAGCATTCAATACTTATCTGGAGTTTGCCACTATATCCATGTTTTGAATCTATCCGGTTGCATTCATATCAGTGATCGAGCTGTCAAGTATCTCCGCAAAGGATGCAGGCAACTCCGTACACTCATTATATTGTACTGCAAGAGCATCACAAAGTAAGTTGAAGAGTACGCACGACGTAGCTGTTTAACATACATCATTGAAATGAAAGCGTACAATACCACGATAGGGCAAAAATATATCCGGTGATGAACCATGAACAAATGATGCAGCAAGTTCTTAGTAGATTTGAAACTATTAGGCTAAATAAAAAACAATTTCTTTTAGCCAGTTTTATTGTTGACATATCAATCAATCAATCAATCAAACAAGTTTATTTTATGCGAACACGAAAGGTGCCAACAGGTAAAACAAACAAAAAAAAAACAACATAAACAAAGCTTATTTTAGCATAATAATTAAAAAATTTCGTTTATTAACCAGAAGTATTAATAGACCTACATAGTCGGCAAATACGCAAAGGAGAGTCGCGAAGGGACCGGTTAGGTCTTCGAGTCAAGCGACCACCTATTGATAATTCAGTATGATTTTATGTAAATCAGAAGGGCTGATTAGTTTTAATCAAAAGGAGGAAATAAAGAGATGACAAAAATTAGGGTTAAATGAACAGGAAAATTACAGTAGTACTGTATACATGTAAATATAAATTAAGATGTCAGCAAATGTGCAGTGTTACTCAATTTGACATAATTAATTTCCAAAGAGCGATAGATGATCAAAAGACTAAATCAGAATGTTGTGTGTAATATAAATATTTAATTATTGCAAAGGCCAATTACGAATTGCTGAAGGAAATTTATGAACTTGAGTTTAGCAACATAGCTTTATATTTTAAAAGGAATTGTTTATGACTAAGTTTTCTAAGATTTTCAGGAATATCGTTCCAAAGTTTGGCACCTTTAAATTTAATAGTGCGTAACAGCAAGGAGGTAGAAAACTGTGGAAGAAAGTATTGGTTGGATTTAGCAGCATTTCTGGTATGGCAAGAGTGGATGGAAGAGACTAAAGTGAAATAGTTATTGAAGGACGAAGGGAGACATTTTAGATAATATTTACGCATAAACTTAGCCAAAGCATACAGAATAAGCTTGTCAAGGCTTAAAATATTAAGTTTAACGTAAAGAGGAGAGGCATGTTCGTACCAGTCGGCTCCTGCAAGCACGCGGATAGCCTTCGATTGAATACTGCGCAGTTTAAGAAGATTTGATTTAGGCGTAGCGCTCCAGATAATTAACCCGAAATTAAGGTGGGAGTGAATAAAAGCGTAGTAAAGCTTTTTTAGTATATCTTTGGGCAAAAAAGATTTGGTTTTGAAAAGGATTCCTAGAGAGCGAGATAATTTGGATTCTAGCAAGGCAATGTGCTGTTTAAATTGTAATTTATTGTCTAAAACAATGCCTAGATACTTAACGGAATTAACTACCTTAACCGGAGAATGATTATATGATATGTTGAGAATAGGAGGATCGATTTTAGCATTAGGAGATATTATCAAGGCATACGACTTTGAAGGGTTAACTGTAAGTTTGTTGGCATTGATCCACATTGATAAGTTAGTCATTTCACGATTTAGCGTCTGCTCTAACACGGTGGCTGAGGGAGCATTAGCAATAATGCACGTATCGTCCGCAAAGAGCCTGGGAGTGGTGTTGATAGAGTTGGTTAGATCGTTAATGTATAAGAGAAATAATAATGGCCCTAACACTGAGCCCTGTGGAACTCCATATTCAATGCGTAGTGTAGATGACTTAATGCCCTGAAGGGAAACGTACTGTTGCCTATTGGAGAGATAAGATGAAAACAAATTGAAAGCTTTACCACGGATACCATAATGTTCCAGTTTCTGTAGTAAAATGTCATGAGTGACAGAATCAAATGCTTTTTTTAAATCAAGCATTATAAGGCCAGTAAATTGACCGTCATTAATACTATCATAACATGAAGATACTATATCAACAACCGCGTGCTCTGGGGAAAATTTAGAACGAAAACCATATTGAGTGGTAGACAAGATGTTGTGCTTTTCGATAAAGGATTGGACTCGGTTGTAAAGTAATCTCTCAAACACTTTTGCTATTACAGGAAGGAGTGAGATAGGGCGATAATTATTTATATCAGTCTTGTCGCCTGATTTGAAGATAGGAACCACTTTGGACATTTTTAGAGAATCCGGAAAAATACCACATTCAACACAGAAATTGAAGAAGATTGTAAGAGGGTAAATAAGAATATTTGATCCCAATTTCAGAAAAAAGGAAGAAATGTTATCAGGTCCGCAGGAGGAACTACTTTGTAGCGATGAAATAATTCTCAATATTTCTTGAGGATAGGAAGGAGCTAAAAATATAGAATCTGTTACTCTATTGTGTAGGTAGTATGAAGGTTTTATGCTACTGGGAGTTGCAGTAACTTGAACAGCAAGCGATTGCCCTATATTACAGAAAAAATTGTTGAAACTTTGAGCGATATCAGCGGGTTGATCAAAAGAAGTCCCATTAATTTTGAGAATTTTGGGGGCAGAGTTTCCAGCAGATCGCTTCGAAGGCAATACATTATTCAAAGTTTTCCAAAGCAGACGAGGGTTGTCAGCAGAGGAACGAAATTCATTTTCATAATGAAGTTTTTTGGCAACAGTTTTTAGTTTGGTGAGTTTGTTGGTATATTTTTTATAAAACATTTTTTGTTCAACAGTGCCATGAATGTAATGAGACTTGTGCATATTTTGTTTACTCCGAATAGAAGTTAAAATACCTCGAGTTAACCATGGTTTACTTAAAACCTTTTGTTGTTTTCTAGAGGCCAATTTTATAGGAGCGTGAAAGTCAATGGTGGAAGTTATTAACTGTAAAAACTGGTCAAAAATTTGGTTGAAGTTATTTTCATTTAAGTTTTGGATATCAAAGTCATTGACTTGAGAGTTCAAGTCGTGTAGAAAACGTTCGGAGTCAAAATTTTTCATTGATCTATAAAAGGATTTAACAGAGCGTTTGCATTTAGGTATATTTTTTAATATACAAAAAACAGGATAATGATCGGTGAAATCGCTCTCAATTATCCCAGGTAAAATCGGGTTGGAATGACAGTTAGTGATGATGTGGTCAATGATCGTGGACGAGTAAGGAGTAACCCGAGTAGGTTTAGTAATCATAGGGTAATTAGCACTACTTAACAGCATGTCCAGATAATTTTGAGCATCGGTGGAGCGGTTGATCGGAGAAATGTTAATATTAAAATCACCAACGAGAAAAAGATTTGCATTAGACAAGTTGAGTTCGAGCAATTTGTTATTTAGTTCTTGAATAAATAACTGAGTGTCTGAGGAAGGATGACGATAGATAGTAGCTATGACAGTTTTTTTGGTAGTTTGGTTGCAATTAACAGACACCCAAATATCTTCACAGCCCGCATTTATCACATTTTTGGCAATTACACTAAAGCCAATAGTATTGGACACGTAAACCCCAACACCACCAGCTGAACTAAACGAGTTAGCAAAAACAAACTCATAGCCTGGAATGGAGATATTTACAAAAGAAGCATTTTTTAGACGAGTTTCCGTGATGCAAATTACGTCAGGAGGAACAGAAAATTGCGATAGAAAATGAGAAAGATCATCAAAATTTTTCGTTAAAGACCGAATATTAACATGTACGATTAAAAGATCGTTGGAGGAAGGAGTTCGGTTAGGGATAGATTGAGGGTTGTTGTAATATACGCAAGGGTTGATATTAGTAAGCAAAGAGTCTAAAGACTGATCAACTATTTCATCGTTGCCAAATAAGTTAGGGTTGGAATTACTGGAATGCGCTTGAGTGGACATCAAAAACATACTCAATTCGCCAGCACAATGAAGATTCAACATTTTGGCCAAAAAGACAAATACTGGAAATGAAGCTACAAATAATAGTAAATAACGATATGCCTACGCAGCGCAAAATGTTATGCTATTAGATCTAAGTCAAGAGCTGATTTTATATTGATAGTGTCGGAATCTTCAGATTTTCGGACAAATATTGATCCATTGGAAGTCCAGATAAATTTGAAATCCGCAGCTTTCATCTTCTGCTTGGCCAGCCAAAATAGCTTTTTACGCTGTTGTGTTAAATTTTCATTAATAAATAATCGTTCAGTTCCTTTAACAGAGAATTTTTCCAAGTCAAGATTTCGTGCAAGTTTCCGGTTTGCGAAAATTTTGTTGCGAATATCCCTTCCCACGAAGCGAACAATAATAGGGGCATGGAATTTTATAGGCTTACGGTTGTTGTCGTCAGAAGATGAACGTGAACGCACTGGTAATCGATGCGAAGTTGATATGTCATCAGGCTTCACATCCACCTCTATCAGCTTAGCAATCTCAGTTACAATTTCATTGGTATTTTCTCCTTCCGTATATGGAACTCCGACTATCTCCAGATTTTGCCGTCGACCGTATTGTTCGATGGCATCCACCTTTTCATCAGCTTTCACATTTTTTTCTTCAATTTTGCTAGCCTGGTCTTGTAGGACTAGTATCTGCTTTTCCTGTTCTTTGTTTTTTTTTTGTAGCTTCTTATAATCATTCTGTAAATCTTCATATTTGCTTGAAATGAAGTCTTGGCTACTTTTAACTACTTCAAGTTCTTTCTTTAATTTGCTGATTTCTTCCTTGTACTCATTTTGCCAAGAACTGACGGCTTTTTCAATTAATATTTGAATTTTTTCTTCAAGGTCAGTCTTCACATTACTGGTAGGCTTATTGCTGTTTTTACCAGGCATTATTGTCAAGTGACGTAATAATTATAATGGTGGATATCTTGTAAGTGAACTTCTTGAGTAGCTGCCTGCCTAGTAAGCTTGCAAAACGGTTAAAATCTTCGGAAAATCTGCTTCAGTAAATAAATATTTTAGCTTCTTAACAGTTCGTTCAAATTTGGGTTACCTTTGCTGAAGAAGTTATGTGGTTTTTAGCTGCCAATAATTATTTTTTCGATTCTTTTAAACTGACTTTTTAGCAGAGCTCCAAAAACGCGTCCGACTGTCACGAATGCAAAACCTCAAATCGTTACTCTCTGCGGGATTTGCGAAAATCTGCTTGCAATCACGAAATTGTGCGTTTCATATTAACCATAAGTGCAACGGAGCCAGCGCTTAAGATTTTAAATGAATTTTTTAACTTAATGCCAGTCATTGGGCTACTAAAGTTTTTTTTTTTTTTTTTTTCGGCCGATATTGGGCAGCATGACAAGATATCTACACTGATTTTGACTTAAATTATTTTGTTCAAGAGGCACTGCGCAGAGGATTCAAGCACGGTTGGAGCACATGGAATACAACATTGATCCCGTTCCGGAGTGGTTCAACTACAGAGATTCTCAATCTGAACGCATGGGACATCCGACAGACAAAATTAAGAAAGTCATAGATTTTGATACAGATTAAGCTGGTACTATTAACCTTCTAGTAAATACCCTGTGTCGGTTAAAAAGTGAATAATCCAAAGAACCCTAGGCAATTGAGCTGTACTTTAAAGGAATATAACAGCCAAGGTTTTGTTCTCCCAGGATTGGATAATTTCTTTGTAATATGAATGTGAGTTTGAATGTGCGCATTTGTGTGTGGTAAATGTCATGATTTTTTGTGACCTAAAAAACTTGAACACGTGACTTTATTTTTGCAAAGTAACCAAACAGTAATTTTATTTAAAAGAACAGCACGAAATGAAAAACAACAGCAGTCTATGCTAAAAAACAATAAAATATTCTCAATTAGTGCTCAAATTATAGTGCACGCACATATTGTGCTTAACATTTTTCGGTAAAAAGTTTCTGTCTTTGGCAAATATAGCTTGTTCAGCGTGGAAAAACTGCGTTGTACTGCAGCCTTGCTTGGTTAGCATCGTTGACGCAAGCCATATACAGCAGGAGCAACTTCTTGACGACTCATTTTAGTAATATCCATCACATCATTTTTTCAAAAAACTCAAGCAATGCGATTACAGTACTGTTTCCCCATACCAGTGGCGCACCCAAGATTCTTTGGCAAAAGAATTGGCCAAAACCGGTGGGCCGCTGAAGTCTAAGGGGCTTAATTGGTGATCCGATCCTACCAGCCAACGGATTTTCACGATTTTCACATAAAAACATGTTAGCGCACTTTTTGCTGATATGAATTACCGCTGATGTGTTTTCTAGCTCAAAAAAAAATTTTAGAATTAGCTCGGTTAATTCTGCTAATTTTGGTGTAGGCCTGCCTGCAATAACTTTTTTTTTCTTCAATCGTTGTTGAAAACCAGTATTCCAACTATACTGCTCATCTACGATGTTCATTTTAACCCTTCGGTTTTAATATAGACAAAAGTTGGTTTAGGAAACTCTCGGTGTTAAATTACCGCTGCTTTTTTATTGAATGTTAAAATAAATCCCTCATTTAAATCAAAGAAAATTTTAGAATTAAGTATTTACTACCTTAGGCTGTGAAAGCTATTTGGGTTGTGGTAGATACAACATTATGATTTACAAGCCACTATCACGTCATAAAGATTGGAATGTTATAAGCACTTGTCCATTCGCCTTTCACTCTGTCTAATCTTCAAAAAAATAAATTGTTCTGAGCGAAAACTAATCAATGGAATAGTTTAATCAAGCGTTTGAAAACTCAAAGTGTTGACATCGCAAAGATGCCATAGCATTACTGGAAGATGCAAGGCTTTGTGTTTAGTATATAACCACCTTGATGCATTATGCAGATTGTAAATCCATTCCAATTGTAGCAAGAAAAGATTAAAAAAAAAGGAAAAATGGGCAAAAAATAGCACAAAAAACTTTGCAACCTAAAAACTTAAATGTAACCAAAAAACACAAAAAATAACTTTTCGTAACTTCATAATTTCTTAAATACTAGCCCCACACCCGTGAAATTTTGGTTCCCCGCTTTTTGTGTTAATTGGAGCCAGCAAGAAAAAAAGTAACTTTTGTAACCTTAAATCACCCTAGTCAAGATGCTATCTTATTTGTTACACTATTTATCCAACCCTTGCGACTATGGATAGCATTTCACAGTTTTTGGCGTTTACT
This sequence comes from Trididemnum miniatum, assembly GCA_964006365.1. Classification (NCBI taxonomy): domain Eukaryota; kingdom Metazoa; phylum Chordata; class Ascidiacea; order Aplousobranchia; family Didemnidae; genus Trididemnum; species Trididemnum miniatum. Next base: position 24,515,582 of record OZ023236.1, read on the forward strand.
TAGAGGAGGTTATCTACCCATCTTACACCTACTCTCTTATGAACTGCTTGAAAAAGATTTTGATTTGGTGTCATGAAGCAGGCTTTAAGATTTTATGCAAAGTCGATGCAATGGAGAAGAGATTTTTGTCGTTGACTCGGAAAGTTTTGTTTTGACCCGTAAAGTTTTGTCGTTGACTCGATTTTTTATGAATGCTCGATTCCACTTCTACTTACGCTTTCTTGTTTCATTTTAGGGTTTACCGGTGTAAAGTAGGCTACTGGGAATAGGAGTCAAGCATATGTTCTTCAGCTTTGACAATTTAATTTGCAGGTGGCAGTAGACTTTGATGACCCTTGTGGTCTTTTCGCTGTCTCCTCGTCAAGTAACTGCACCAGGTTTGATATCATACGATGATTATGCGCAATTCTGTATATATTTGGCTGGACGCCGTTGCTTGACAAATAAAAATGATTTGATTTGATTTTCGAACCAGTCTTTTCAAAAACAAATCTATCTGAAGCAGGAGACGACTTGGGAAATAGATGTGCCTTAGTTAGTGTACAGGGTGACCCAAAAAAACGGGCCCCGTGTATTTAGAATAATTAGAATTGGGGCCCGTTTTTTTTGGGTCACCCTGTAGATGTAAATGGAAAACTTGGCGCTTATACCTAGTGTGAATTAGTAGGCTACCACGTTATTACTGATTACGGTTACCTATAGAATTTAATCATGAGATCAATACAACTCTGCAAAACTAATGCAGTCAGTTTGGCGGCAAGACAATCTCAATGGGTTTTACTCTAGGTAGTTTCTTTGATGTATTGTAAGCCTTAGCTATTTTTCTGATAGCTATGAAGCATTTGTAAGAAGAGGTTGACTCTCAACAGTTACTTGCAGAATTTAATGAGTAGGCCTATATTTTGTTGTTTTATGCATCAGCGTATATCTCATTTGCGTTTGCATAAATGGTTTTCAAGAAGGTATGGATAGCTACCAGCTCACATTTATGTTTCAGAGCAGTAAAAATTGATTTGCAGCATTTTATTATAACATTCTTCACTGTGATACTTACTGCTCAGAAGTTTCTTTTTGTAACGATAGAATTGTTACAATAACAAGCACTTCTGGCGGAACAGCTCAATGCGATAGCAACGCTTTTACACTTAACCTGGCAATCTGCCAGTGTCAGTGGATGTAATCTTTACTTAGAGCTTGTTAGTGCATTATATCTGTCAACTTTTATTCCATCAAGCTATTATTGCTTGTAACCGTGATTTCTTAAATTTTTGTGTATTAAAAATGATATTTTTTCAAACAAAGCTGTGAAGTGATTAATAGATGAACGAGGTTGTTCTATGGCAGAGATTGAATATGATAAGAAATCACTACCTTAAAAATTGAAATTGCACTAATTGGTTCGATCAGTTGTGACGAACATCGCTATCGGTGTGGAAGGTCTTGGGTTCGATTACCTAGCCGATCAAATCGGACACTGTCGCTAACGCCTCGCCATCGCCGTTTTTTCGGAGCTGTGTTGCCCAGGCGCTACGCTGCGGAATGGGCCCCGTCACTCGTTACGTAATACCGCGAGTATCATAAAGATTTGATTTTTTTAGTTCGCATGTAACGGTATTTACCCTGATCAATTTCTGCTTGAAAAAGACACGAATAAAGTAAAAAAAACGGTTTTGTAGATCTAAAGACTTTAATTTTTACTCTTCGATAACTTGCCAAAAAGCCACATAATGCCAAAACTAACAAGCTTACGGTACTGTCGTTTGTAGATAAATACCAGAAAGTAGATTTTTCACTTTGGCTCTAATTAAGAAAGCATTGGCATTCAAAAATCAATTTGTTACAGCACGTCACCTTAATTTTAATTTCACTTCGTTTAAGAAAATTGCCGCGATGGTCCCGCGTATCGAACACGTAGACAAGTATTATTTCCTTCATTTGTTCAGTTTTAATTATTTGTTTCACAAACCCACGATTTAATTTGTCAAGCTACATCCTGGCTTTGCACGCTTGCAGGCAGTGTTTTGCAATAACTACGCACTTTTTTCTTAATACGATAGCGCGAAGGCAACTGAGTTTTTACAACGTGTGGTGAGATGAATTTGCATGATCGCAAAGAGGAAGCTCTTCTTTTATGATTTGAGGTTACCAAATCCTCAGTTAATTTATGTTCAGTTGACGCCACTTTGATGTTTATTTTCTTCCGTCAATCAAGGGTGGAAACCTGGCTACTTGGCGTTAGGGTGTCGGTTTCAGTTTAGGTGTGTTGAAACCCAGATGTCAGGTTTCAGTTTTGGTTTGGTTTCACGGCTGTTGAAAAATCGGTTCCAGTTTCGGTTTCAGTTTTGCTTACGTGCAGCTTCGGTTTCTGGGTTTCAGTTTCGGTTTAAGTTTCATGAAAGAAAGTTATTTTACTGTGAATACTAATTATTTAAATCCTCTACTTCTTGGCGTTTTTATTTTATTACGGTGATAAGTAGCAGCTCAGATGGCCGAGTGAGGAGAGCAATTTATTGCTACAGAAGTTGTCGACTTGGGTATGATTCAGAGTCCGGTGAAACCAAAGACTCAAAAATTAGTATTCACAGCTTCTCTATTCGACGCTCAGCGTTAAAGAAACTGTGCTGGTAAGGATGGTGATGACAATTTTTAAAACCTAAAACCTTGGAAAATTTTGAACAGGTTTTAGTTTCAGTTTCGGTTTTGACGTTTCAAGAAAAAACGGTTTCGGTTCAAATTTAGGTTTTCAAAATTTTGGCTAAGTAGGTGTCGGTTTCAGTTTGGGTTTCCAAAATTTCCTTTACAACCGGGTTTTCAGGTTTCGGTTTGAGTTTCCATCCTTCCCGTCAGTCATTATTTTGTATTGGAAAGCCTTCAAGACTGCTGACAGGAAGAGAGTCGAAATTGTCAACTGAGCGAAGGGTCTAGAACTCCTCTAGACCGCCGGCATCGAAACGAAGTTCATTTTTTAACACTTTTATCGAAACATCCACAAACTTAGACAGTTATAAAACTACTGAACTGATTTTTATCGTCAAAATATTATCGATTGCATTGTAGGCCTACTAGCACAGGGGTGGGCAAACTACGGCCCGCGGGCACTTACAGAAATATGAACCTTGGACTCTACTGATATAATTGCACTGACACAGGACATTTGCAGATGTGATACCTTTTTGCTGTTTACTTGATTTTGGGAAGAAAATAGGACATCGGTGGATGTGATGACTTTTTTTTTTTTTGTTCTTCAAATGTCTTTGGGCGAAAAATTGGACATATGCGCGCGTGATGACCTTTTTTACTTAGCTTTTCCAAGGAGTGCGGCTCTCGGCTTCAAAATTTTTCCAATGCGGCCCTTCGTGCGAAAAATTTGCCCACCTCTGTACTAGCATAAATGCATAGCGCAAGGTGTTATTTAAAGCATTGAAGTTTGCGTTTAATGTGTGGTGGGATAAGGCGAAAAACACTGCCACAAATGTAGCCTACTCAGTTTCAAGTAAAACTGCAAATGCACTGATAAATTAGCAACTGTTCGAAAGTCTAAAAGCTTAGAGATAAATCGAAAGTTATTTTCGACTAATTCATTCAAGCAAAACATATTCTGAAAGTGAAATAGCAGTTAGCCAGTAACTATAGTTGTAGGCGTAATCTAGTGCTGCCACAAAGCATCAAAGCTAGTCGTCCTATGAATTGATCTTTTTCCAAGCTTCTGGTGTGTAAGTTTTCTGCGTTAAAGCATGCATTCGTGGCATTTCTTCTGCTAAAGCACCATTTACCATGCGCTGCTGTTGTATCACCGACTTCCCTTCAAACTTTGATGAAACAACAACAACATTAAAACGAGAACCACACATATCGGAATATTTATGATCAACAATAACATGAGTTGCTTCTAAAGCTTTTTGCAATTTTTCTTTAACTCGTTCGGCAGATAATAAAGCCATCGTAAAAGTAGATAAGTATTATTTTTGTTATCAGTACCGATGTAGAATCTGCATATAGAAAAACGCAAGCCAAACTGGAATTAGAATGATAAACAGTGTTCCCTCTAAGCTGTGCGCGCGCACACGGCTTTCAGAGACTGCGCACACGCATAAATTTACTGCGCACAAACATATCATGATGAAGCAATGTACTCGGTTGGCAAGTTGGGGAAAATTGTTTTTGGACTTGCTAAAACTGGGCTTCTTAACCAAGGGTGCGGGGTTGATGAACGAAAAATTGGACATCTGCGGACGTGATGACCTTTTTTTTTTATTCCTGGGTTGTTGCACAAACGTTAGTCATTTCTAAAAAAGTGCGCACTCGCCAAAGTTTCTGAGCACACAGACTACAAAAAATTAGAAGGAACATTGATGATAAACCTCTAAAACTAGTCTACGTAGCAACAAGAATCACTAGAGAAGAGTCTGATCATGTCTCATGTTCTGCAACCAGAAGCTGTGGTTCAGCATTATGCATCGTGTTAAATTCTAAATACGTCACACAATCTGATCCGGTAACTGTGACATTTTTAACCATAAATACATTTTTTTAATAACATGGTACTAATAAAAATCTACCACGTTACCACAAGACTACTACGCCACTGTAATAGAATGAGAATAGAAACACTGTGTCAAACTTAAAACCTCCGAAAAAACAGTCTCAGAAAAATGTTTTTTGGTAACAGAATGCCTACAGCACAAACACTTGGCCTGTTGCAATTAATAATGCCCGATGCACAATTAGAAAACCTGCTTTTATGCTTCAGTGCTTACTGCTTATAACAGTGATCTGGTAATACCTGCAGCACATAATGTCTAGATTAGGGCTACGTTGCCTAAGCTGGTCCTCGGAGTTTAGGTCCGATTTCGCCTACCTACCCAGACATAAGGCCTTGAAATCTACAGGCATATAAAGGTCATGCCTTAGCTTTTGATTTGTACTACAAATTTCAGTCTGTACGCAGAACTGCTGCTGCCAACAAAATTGCTTACGTCTGCTGCAATAGTTATATTTTAATTCATGCGTTTACCAAGACAGGTAGCCGTAACCTGTAGGCTATTAGGCTAATGGCAAAACACGTAGGCCTACCGGTTCCCAATGATTCTGTTGATAAGAAGTTCAGCAGCTCTACCGGTACCGGTAACCTCCTTACAGAAAGTAATCAAGAACTGATTTTATCCCTTGCCTAGCCCTATAAAAGTTAGCTAGCGTTTCAACAGTAGGCCTACGCACTAAATCATCTTACTGTTTTTTCAAAAGAAGACACGAAAACCAGCACGGACAAAATTTGAAAATAATAGCACGCCAACATAAGAGCACTTAGCCGCGCAAATAATCTGAAGGATAAGAAGCTCTCCAACAAAACCAAGCATGTAGACGCTGGCTGGCTTCAGGCCCCATCTGTCTCGATAGGCTAGGTAATCCAATCTACAGCAAACAAAATAACTTAACTCACACAGACCAAAATGATACTAACCGGTGCCTCACTCAGTAACTCACTCTCTGTCTACACTGCGCAATATGCTCATGTCCAATCCAAGTGGTTCCAAATGCCACAGCATTACAATTAAAATTTTGATGTCATAATCAGCAAATCACTTTTTTCAATTATGACATCAAAAATTGTCAAGGATGTGTAGGGCGAGGTCGCCATATACTGTAGGGCACTACTCACCTCTACAACACGATAATCGATTATTTCAAAAATGCCCTGGGCGATACTGTTATCGATAAATCTCAATTTTTTAAAGCGATATCGGTAATCGATAAATTATCGCCGATAAATGTTGCGGTAAATTTTCAATGTGTTTGACGAAGTTTTTTTGCAATTCAAATTGCAAAAATGTTTTTCTAGATTTTTCAACAAAAGAGAGCAGTTCACTGAGTCTGCCTTGGCATTAAATAAAACAAAGAGATGTCTTTAAATTGCAACAAGACTCTACGTGTTCGAAACGATTATCGATAATAAATCATCGCCGATAACTTATCTCGATAAATGCCTATCTCTGGATGCGGGGCAAATTCTGTCACAGCTGTTTTGGAATAACAGCACGTACTGCACTTGCACAGTTTGGACACTTCACTTTAAAATCAAGGGCTTGGTTTCAAAAGAAGGTTTGACCCCCCTCGGTGCGCCACCGTGGTAGACAAATGGCCGGCAATTCCTAAGCGAGCTCATATAGCGCATTGATCGCTTTACCGCGATAGGATAAATATGCAACTAAATTCCAATATTTACTCATTTTAGTGTTCAAGTGTATTTTTAATGTTTTTAGCGTACGGGAATAAGTTGCATTGATGAACAAAAATAGATACGGTACAGATTTTCTTTACACATATACATTTTAGTTGCATATTTATCCTCCTATCACGAGAAAGCGATCATAGCGCTATACGAGCTCGCTTAGGAGTTGCCAGCCATATGTCTACCACACAAAGATAGGGAAATCCCGCTCAGTGCCTTTCCCAACGGCACAAGTAAACTTGCCGGCTTGTTCTTCACACTGCCCCTCTACTGCTGAACGTCAAGCAGGGAAGCTGTGAGCACCAATTTTAAAGTCATTGGTTAGACCCGACTTGGAATCAAACCCAAGTCTACAGTTCCCGAGGCGGACGCTCTTGCACAATCATTGAATACGAAGTTATAAGGACTTTGGTTAGACATATTGTCTTGTCAACTAAATGCTATTGTCAATCTGATCAGTCACATGTTCTTTATCTTATTGCGTTGACGGCGCGAGAATACAAGACACTACTACCACTTCTGGCAAAATCGCATCCCACTGAGCTTACGACCTAGACCGGATTATACCAAAAAGAATCGTTTTCGTAGTGGCCTCGTAATAATTGGTCTTCCATAATTATGTAAATACAAACAGGTCCAGTCATAGTGCAGTAATAATGGATTTATATTAAGAAAGAGAAGCACCAATGAATCAGAAACGCTACTTTTTTCTACTCTCAAACAAAAATTGCAACACGGCTTTAAATTCACTTAAATTTGCAGAAGTCCTAATGCACCTGGGCCCAAAATGTGATTTGGATGCAGAGAAACCGTCGCTGCGAAGTTTATTTATGACAGACAAAACGGTTGGAGGATTGCCGCCTTTGACACTGTGATTTTGAACATCAAAATAAAAAACAGGAGAAGAAACAAGATTGGTAGAATCGAGATCAGATATTTCCGAAGCAGTTTTGTCACAACGCAAATTAGCTTCCAAGTCAAGCTTACGTCTCTTTGCTTTCGGCGATTCTTCTTGTGTAGCTACTTCACCTTTTAGTTTTTCGACCAACTTTATTTCGTTGTCAAGTGTTTTACAGCATACACATTCAATAATCAAGGTCTCAACGAGTTTAATGTGCGCGACGTCTATATGAAACGATCGCATCTCAGCTAATATCGAATACAAAAACTCCTCGTTGCAAATAGCTCCACTCCACGCTGGACCTAGCAACAACACTGGTGCTTTGATTCCATTCGAAGAACATTCGCATAGCTGAGGTACAGAAGAAGTTTCGAGAATAAAATGACTTTGTGGTACAAATTCTCTGGCCTGGCAAAGCTGGCAATGAGCTACGTTTCGCAGATAAGACGCGCTTTTTTCAGCCAACTGAGAACCTCTGAACACTCGACAAACAATTGTAAAACCATGCTCTAGACCAGCACACATTTCCACTCGTATTCCTTTATTCCATCTCGATGCAGCTTTGCACAAGTTTCCAATTATTACTCTAACTCCAAATTCTTTATGATATTCAGTTTTCCACATTTTTGCATCATACAATCGCTGGGAAGTAGCAGGACTTTTATTTTGCAGCAACGCAGTGTCAGTACTGGTTACGCATAGCATACCACCATGTTTAATGCTACTAAACATCGCATCAAAATAAGTCAGGGCACATCCATAAACTTCAGCGTATATAAATGTATATTTATTTGCGTGCAAGTGCGCTTGAGGATTTTCTGCTACTATGCGTATATTATCATCATCATATGAACAAGAATTTTTCATAAAATAAGATTTTGCCGTTTCCAAAAGATTATCAGCAACATTAGTACATATTTTGACATCACCTTTCAAATGTTTACGCCACTGAATACCAGCCATGCCATAGTCTTTAACAGCATCAAAAGCTGCCAATTTCCAGGGTGTCTGCTTTTTCAAAACAGACAAGCACGACAGAGCGGCAGCTCTGCTAAACTCAAGTTCACATTTCTTTTTCACACATTTTCTTCCCAAAACTTTGTAAATATCTTCATTTAGTTGAACTTCAACACCTTGCTCAGCTAAACAATCCATTTTTTATGTCTGGAAAAGCAACGAATCATACATAAAACCATACTGTATCTTTTCACTTGACACCACTAACTGGTAAAAATTCTATCAAAAGGAGTTGATATTCTTAAATCCTGGCATCAATGTATTGAAAAAAGGTAATTGGTAAGCCCTTGGGCAGTATTTTCAGAAGTACCGGTATGTAAAAGGCAGTATACAAAGTAGCAGAGGTGGGCACAATTTCGTTAATTCGATAATAACGAAGCTAACTTTTTCATTAACTAGTTAATTCGTTAAGTTTCTCTTTGAAATAACGGACTAAATTAACTTCCGTTAGTGATTGATAACTTCCGTTAAATTTTTGTAAACGCTTATTTCTCTTGTAGTTCGTGAAGTTTGACGTCGATAAACTAGCAAAATACGACCCTTGAGGTCAAAAAGCGAGATAAAAATTTCACTTGTGAGCAGAAAAATTGCTTAAATCCTTGCGCAAACTTTAATACTAAATAAGTTTTAGCTTTTTTTCAAAAAGAAACGCCGTTTTAAGTCAACATTAACCCTTTAACGAGTTTAAATAACTTCCGTTAATTGGAGCTGAAATTAACGTTAACGGAGGTACATAACCGTGTTAACGAAGCTAACGCTTTGCATTAACTTGCCCATCTATGCCAAGTAGTGTTAGCGATATAGGTTCATTAAGCATACATTTCTACAAAGGGCTTTTTGGGAAAAAGGAGTACTTGTGCCAAAAAAACTCAGATGCTTAATCCCTAAAGTTTTGAGCAATCAAAAAGTTAAAGGTTTGAAGGATATATTTCACATTAAGCCAATAAACCAAGACTACATCTAAGTGGTTGCACATTTACAATTAGTAATCAGTTCCGTTCAACACCTTGATTAACTTGAAACACCAAATTCTTTGAATAAACTTAAAACCAGACATGTTGCTAGTTTGACAGCAAAGTATTTAAATCGCAATTTAGAAAACCAAAAAAAAGGCAACATAAACATAAGTTTGATATTAATCTGCATACATGTGCATAAAAATAAAATAATGAAAAATTCAATTTGCAGCAACCATGGTATAATTTTTGAAGTTCATTTTAACATCGCAGACAGATTAAATCTGATATCAACTGGGCAATAATGCACAAACATACTAAATGCAAGTCAGCTTTCTTAGTGAATAAAACAAGATAAACAAAGATTGTATATAATCTGCTAATTCTGTTTTAGTGTTTTGCATTCAGCATTTGATCATTTTAAAGTACTAGAAATTTTAGTTGTAGCATCACAAAAAGTTATGTAGGATATATTGCATTTAGTGTTAATTTACTTCAAAACTGCAAACATGTTCCAAAAATTTTCTTATCCAAGTCATATGCAAACATATCTGCAAACGTTAAATGGCCAAGTCAATTTCTAGCACAATGCATTAAACTATGCAAATTAGTCATCAGCATTAACTTTTTTCCATGCTTCTGGTGTGTATGTTTTCTGCGTCAAAGCATGTATTTGAGACATTTCTTCTGCTAAAGCACCATTTACCAGGCGTTGCTGCTGCAGCTTTGACTTTCCTTCAAACTTTGATGAAACGACAACAACTTTAAAACTGGTACCACACAATCCAGGAGATATATCATCAACAGTAACATGAGTTGCTTCTAAAGCTTTTTGCAATTTTTCTTTAAGTTGTTCAGCAGATGAAGCCATCATAAAAACAAAATTAGTTAAGCTATCAGTCTTTCTTTATACTACAAAATACTGCTATCAATACCATTAACAGATTGAAGAATTCTGCCTATCACAGTATCAGTTATGACAAAAACCCAAAGTTTACTGGTAATAATATAACAAAAGCTATTCACATTAGTTGAGGAAACAAGAAATAATGGTACGACTACTTCACAATATCTATTTATTGTGCAAGCCAGACACAGGAGAGTGCGCTTTATACTGATAAATCAAGTAGCCACAGGCCTACTTAAAATTTCAAAAAAAGCGATTTGACATGTCTCTTCTGAACCACACAAAATCACATAAAAAACATCGGAAAAGGGTGCCAAATTATAAACCAAGTGACCACTAGTCTAGCAGTCTTCTGTCTCAAAGATGCAAACTTTGAGAAATACTAGATATTTTTGAGGAAAATTTTCAACTTTTCTTCTGACAGTCAGAATAAGAGTGTGAGCTCATTAAATTTTAATTCAAGGTTTTTAATTTTTTGAGCAATAAAAGGCTGTTTCCATACCAGTATACAGCAAAAACATAATTCGGAAAGAATGCAGCAGAAGACTTTGTATGAACTACATAACCAGCACTAAAAGCTAAAACACTGAACAAATTTTCATTATTTTTTCATTGGGATGAAGTTGCATCGGTATTGGCTAGACTAGACTAAGCTTAGTGCTTGATCAATTAATTTTATAAGAATTTTAGCCTACAAAGTGAAATAAGAAACTGGAAGTTGATTGAGGTCGTGTTTAACATCAACCACTGACATTGTACTAATGTGGTGATGTCACAATTGCAACTGTCCATACTGACTATCAACCTCTCTGCCCTTAAGATTGGAAACAACTAATTATCATTTTGGTATTTCATACTACAACAGCAAAAGTATTTTCAAACGAGACTAGTCTGTTTAATTGCACTCTCTGTACCGGTCCAATTTGCTGATGATGAAAGCCTAGCTGCTAGACTACACCAATTTTTTACCGAATAGACTATAGGACAGAAGGAAGCTTCTATTTCTCCAAAAATTTGTGGTTGCCGAACTTTGAAAATCGTGGTTGCAGCATCGTTAACTTGCTTTACGATTCCCCTACTGCAAAAATGGCATTATAAAAACTGAAAAATGGTTACACAACCACAATATTCAAAGTTCGGTAACTGAAATTTGCGGTGAAATAGACACTTCCTAAATCATATTAAACCCTGAAATAATGTCACAGTAAGCCAATTTACAAGCACAATTTAAGCGAGTTAACTCCGTAAATCCAACCTGCTTACGGCAGACGAAAACTTACAACATTCTGCTTGCATAAGCATTGCAGGTTGTAAATTACTCGCTTGTGACAGGTAGGTTCAACCCACGAAGAAGCGCGTTGAAAAATAGCAGGTTAAGCAAAAAATCTCCTAAATTGAAACGTGCAACCCGCATTATCAAACCCACTCATGAAAAATGGCATAGTGTTGTACCCTTGGAGCCAAACCTAACTATTTCCAGATAACTAGATAATCTTGTATACTTTAGTTGTTGTTGTTTTTTTTTGCGTCGTAACTAATATGTAAATATGCAGGGGGTGCGGGCTAGAAAACCATGCGGTCATTACCGACACCTCCTTGTGCTAAAATATTAATTGTGAAATAATTACTTTGTTGCTTTGAGCACTAAATAAATGAATCTTGAATCAAAGATGCCTACTGCCTTGACTACCGTAGGCTTTTGAACAAAGCAAAACTGTTAAAAATGCAAAAAGAGGGCAGCCATTATCAGTATAAAACTGATAACTGTCACAAAAACAATCCATCTGAACTTAAAGAATATACCATAGGCTAACACTCTATGCCTAGTCAAAAGTTTAGTTTGATATTATCAACAGCTGAGATTGCTGAGAGGTAAAAGCATCCGCCTCTGCAGCTATGGACTTGGGTTTGATTCTGAGTCTGCTCAAACCAATCACTTTAAAATTGGTATTCAGTTATTCACAGCTTCCCTGCTTGATGCTCAGCATTAAAAAGGGACAGTGTGGAGAACAAGCTGGCAAGTTCACTTGTTGAGCCGTTAGGAAAGGCACTTAACAGAATTACCCCATCTTGGTGCGGTAGACAGACAGCTGGCAATTTCTAAGCGAGCTTGTATAGTGCATTGATCGCTTTCTCGTAATAGGAGGATAAACATGCTACAAAAAAAGAATAATGAATATTCAAAATTCTTGAACCTCCAACTTAGGCTACAACATAAGGTAGGCCTAACCACATCTTCTAGACCAGTGGTTCTCAAACCTTTTTACAGTTTAGATTGCAGACCGGGAAAATGTCAAAATGGATTTTTTGGACGTGTGGATCTTAAATCCAACCCACAAATGTCAAAACTGCCGACTTCATTTTTGTTAATCCTGTTTTTTTGAAAGAAATGAGAAATACCTTTGGCTGTTGGTTTTCGTTTTACATCAAATTCCAGTAGGCATAATCATTCTGCTGCATTTCAATTAAACATAATCTCAGATTTCACATGCTACTCCAACAACTCATGGTTAATGATTTGTTACGGGGAAGCTTACATCTCATCTACATTTTTTTTACAAAAAAGGCAAACCTAGCTTTAGTAGAATGCATATTGCTTGAACCTTGTCTGCTGGCTTAGAGCCGATGCGCTTACAGCAAGCTCGCTATCACAGTATCACAGATGCGTAACAAATTGTGCGTATTGCCAAGCTTTTGTGTTCTAAAGAAAATGCCTTTTTGACCTGTCTTCGCTTTACGTCAATTAATTCCAGTTCATTAGTTTCGCTTAGTTCCAAAACGGCGTTGGGATATTGTGTCAATGTTTAATGATGATAATCTGCAGGCGTTAAATCAGTTGCTCTGATCATAGATACTTGCTCTGATCGATGCATGCTTTCATTTTGTAATAGCTATTCGTAGAAGTCGGATCAAATTCACACAACACTTTTGTTAGTAGCCTAAAGTAGCTCGGAGAAAATGTAATGCTGATTATGTTGAGTGCATTTGAAGACCAGTTGGTGTGATTATTTCGCGTTATGTTTTATAGCTAGCGAGCTTACAGAAGCTAAGTGTGATGTTATGTTAAGTTAATTAGTTCGTTTCCGATAACGTGATTGTATTTGAATAAAATGCGATAAGGTTTTAACAGTCGGATAATTTAGTTTTTCTAATTGGCAAACTAACTGAAATTGATTGGTCATTATTGCCGAGAAACGAATTCGATCGGAAATTATATTCAAGTCTGAATCAAACAAGAGCAAAGGCCAACTATCGATCGATCAAGAGCACAGAACTGTTAAAGTCCGTCGTTCGGTGAGTGCTTATTAATCTTAGGGCATTTATGTCAGTAGCACCGTAGTAACCGCTACCAGTGCTCCCACTGAGATTTTTTTGAAAACCCCAAATATGCCCTAAGAAAAAACCCAGATAAGAATATAAAACCCCATATAGAAAATAAGCAAAGAAAATGCTTTATAAACACGAAATATACTGGTAGGCCTACCATAAAAGTGACTGTCTACTTTCATAAATCATAAATGCAATTTTTGTACCAAAGACAACTGCAACTGCAATACGTACTGTAGAAACAAGTGGAGAAAGTATATTTTTGCATAAAAAAAGGGGAGAAAAATGATTGTTAAAACATGAAATATACAGATAAACCGATATCTTAAAATTGTCCACATTCAAAATCTCCTGTAATTATTGTGCCATTTATAACACAACAAATTACATCTCAATCTCAAGTTTTGTACAAAAATTACGTCATACCGGTAATCAAGTTTTGTACTGCTGCTAGCAAGTTTTTTTTTAGGCAGAGGCTAAGGTTACGTGACCGTAACATTTGTCTCTTTGGTTTATTTTATTATCCCTTCACGCTTCCCTGATTGTACGAGAGCGTGACGAAGTAATAAAATAAACTAAAGAGGCAAATGTTACGGTCACGTAACTTTAGCCACTTCCTTTTTTTAAAGTTGTAAGTGGTTTTGAATAAATTAAATCAAGTAGGCTACAGCTCTATTCCGGTATTACTAAAACCTGCAGGAGCACACGGATTGCAAGGACTAACGTGAACCTTCTCAACAACACAAATACCGCTAGGGGCGCTTGTGGATTATTAGTAAAATTAGGGTTTGGGGTTAGGCCCTATCCCCTTCAATAACTCGCTAGTGCCCCTAGCGATCCTTCCGCTATTGCGAGGGTTGGTCCTTGTGATCTTGCAGGTTTTAGTAGTACCCCTCTAGACTTATGTAAAGTGTATATATTGAGAAACTTACCTGTTATAACTATTACTAGTGACAACTCGTACTTGACTTAAAATTGACCTAGCTTTTCATTTACTGCCCGATTTATTATTGATTGCCGAGAAAAGACTTTCCAGCCTAGGCGAAAAATTACTGCCACTTTATTACGTCATAAATCTGGAGAACTGGTCTACGCCAGTCCCGAAAACAAGCGAGGAGGAATCGCAGGCATTAGATTGCACTATAACGATCGATGTGAATAGAAGGCAATGGTAGACTAAGATATAAAACCAACTAATGCTAGAGAGTGGCCGGAATTACCCGATTCTACCCTATATAATCTAGTTTTACCCTGAAAACTTCAGCTCTTTGTCTGAAAACCCAGAACCCAAGACAAGCACCAAAAACCCAAGATCTGGGGGCAAAACCCCAGGCGTGGGAGCCTTGGCCGCTACAGGCTAACGGAAAAAAGTAGCCTATTGAGCACGCTTACCCAGGTGCGCTAGCTATAAAAAGCCCATTTTCGAATGGAGTTAAAATATTGGGATTAATTCTGACTGACCGGCAGTAAATTAGTCGACACGGACCGCAGCCGAATCGTGAACTGGCGGTTGAGAAACACTGTTCTAGTCTAGACTTGGCCAGAGATAACGATTTTGCATGCATGATTACGCAAACTGCAGAATAATTGGCCAACTGGATTATTTTGATTCGACTTTGACAGAACTTCAGATTAGGATTTGGAAAGTTTCGGATTTTGACATCTTCGTAAGGGACCACAGATCTAAACCAAGTTCCCGAATTTTCAGTGGCTAGCAGTCCACCGATCCGTCTCAAGAGCCAAGTACCCATGGTAGAGATGGCATGGGCCGCTAAAAGACCCGCTAACGAGGCGTTAACCCGTCTTTTTAGTGGTCCGATAACGGCCCAGTTTTATCTTTGTTTTTAATTGGGCCGCAAACGAGACGCTAACATAAATCTGTTTCAACTTTCATTTTTCTATTATAGATGATTCAGGTTCATGAAAGAATGGGCTTTGGGCGGGCTGGGCTTTATTTTTGGGATGAGTTGCCCGGTCGGTTACCGCTACAGGGCAAGAGGTTCCGGGTCATGGGCGGTCCGGGTTGCAAAAAAGTCAGCCCGAACCATCTCTAGCCCATACGAATGGAGATGTGATAAGGACTGTTTTTACCTTTTCTCTCACTTCTTTTCAATCAAAAAGTGTTGGTTGAGACGGTGGGATACCACCAAAAAAGGAGCATGACTTTTGATCTCGACGCGATCAGTGCAATGGCCGGTGGAAGCGTCCGCTTTGCTCTTTCCAAAGACCATTAATAGGCTATTCCGTAATGTTACTACCCTTCTCGAACCTTTCCATAAAACACATTTCACAAGTACCGGTACGTCATTTATATTTTGAAGAATTTTGCATAGTTGCGCAAACAAGCGAATTTTTGAAAACACCACACAAAAGCTAAAACCAAGGAATGCAGAGAAAATGCAACTTAGTACTTCCTGAATTTCCGCAAAACAACCAAAATTTTAACTTGTTCCAAATGAAGAGGATTCTGAAATTGTGTCAGCCCTTAACAGCACAAAATAAAGAGCCTATTTCTCGCAGATACTTGACCATAATTTTGATGTTTGACAGTGATCAAGGATTTCTGAAGTTTTTCGGGAAAGTGGGGGATGGCAGCACGTTAATAATATGTATGTTGAAAGATCAACCAGTTTTTGAATTACCCACGAAGCTCCACAAACGCATCGAAAAACCCGTCTCAAAAAAGCTAATCTTGCAAATATCAGCGTTGATTTTTACCTTTTTCTCCAAAAATTTTCACACCAAAAAAATTCATAAACGGATCCAATTGTCATGAAACAAAGTTTCGTTGTATCTCGTCTCCAAGTAAACCACCAACAGTTACTTCAATATTAGGTAATAATCAACAAAAATTTGCATAAACGAGTCCACCACAAACTTTACAAAACCCGGTATCTTGGTTACAAATGTCATGCACCGAGGTATGAAGAAATAAAAGCAGTTGTGCAGATAGAAGCTATGTGAGGAGATTTTGGCAAAATAATAATACACGAAACAGCTTAACGTTTTAACTGAAAATAATATTAGACCATGATTAATAATTTATATGAAACGCTAACTTAATTTTATTGTGAAGTAAATCATATTTTATACCAGTCCTAAGGACGATAAAAGACAAGATTGTTTCAATAAAATTAACATAAAGCCATTACAGTCTTACAGACCGAAATACACTCTGCAAGAAGAGACTGAGCCTTACTTCGACTGAGATACTTATTTACACAAGGACATATCAATATTCGAACCAAAAAAAAAAATCAAAGACATTGGAAAATTCGGAAAACAAGGCGAGGACCTCAGCGTACGATTTAAGTAAAGACACGAGTTTTAATCAAAAAGTTCAAACAATCTTCACTTTAAAAAACGCGAGTGCTTAAAGAATTGTAATAATAGGTTTCCACTGCAAAAATAGTATTACCTGGACTGTTAACACGATGGTTTGCAATAAAGATTAACGAAAAACGATAAAGGCAGCATAAGCAAAAGTAACTGAGTAACATAGGAAAATACTTATCACATTTGTCACTTAGCGTTCCTTCTTTTTGATTGTACCGTCTTCCAAGCCGAATATTACTGCAGTTGCCATGTTGACGAACAAACCAGTTTCAACAACACCTTAGAACAAACATACAACCGCAATGCATCAGAAAGTTGAAAATATAAAAATGCCAAAACAAAATATTTCACTTGAAGAGTAACAAGCTAGCACGACATGCATAATTTTGTTGTTGTTGTTTTTCCAACTTTCGTTTGTTATGCTAAAATTATTATCCTTTGTTTTTATTCAATTTTTCAAGGTCTCGAAGTCCACTCGACTGGCTGCCTCCTCGCCTCAGCTGTATGTATAGGCTACCAAATATTACATAGTGTCATAATATTTAACTGGGCGTCAATAAACAAAGTTTCAAGTTTTACAAAATAAACTATAAAGCAGTTACCGGCACCACAGAATTGTGAACAACATTCAATCGCACTTGCAGAGGTAATTGCAAAATGAATTCACCCCAACCCAAGAGAAGATAATCGTAGCGACTCTTTGACTTCTACTATGCCAAATGTATTGTATATCCCTACTCACAAAACTAGCGACTATCGCTAACCGGACTCCCAAGAAAATCTACGAAATATCTCTCAGCTTCAAACCAGGGTAAACTAATTACATTGTTATTTTCTAAAGCGAGTTTCCCGCACTTTTCCCGCCTAAAAATTAGCTAAAACCACTCATCATTCAAGAAACTGAGACCCAAACTTACCAGATGGCAACAAAACAGTTCGAACGTTTGCATTAAAAACAAAGTTTTGAGAGCCTCCCACTCACAGTCGAGATCATCGTTAAAACACCAAAAGTGTTCTACGTACACGAGTTATCAGAGGTGGGCACGATTTCGTTAATCGTTAATAACGAAGCTAACTTTTTAATTAACTAGTTTATTAAATTTCTCTTTGAAGTTAACGGACTAAATTAACTTCCGAGATCAAAAAGAGAGATAAAAACAACAAAACATATTGCTCGTGAGCAGAAAAATTGCTTGCATGCTTACTTACGCAAACATTGATATTCAAAAATTTTAAGCTTTTTTTTTAAAGAAATAATGTTTTCAGTCAAAATTAACGATTTAACGAATTTGATTAACTTCCGTTAATTGGAGCTGAATTTAAGAATTAAAGCTAACGGAGGTGCATAACTGTGTCGACGAAGTAGTGATTAACGAAGCTAACGTTTTGCATTAACTTGCCCATCTATGCGAGTAATCTACATTAGCACTGTGTCCAGCCGTATAACTTTCGTCTGGAGCAGATATGATTCATTCATTTATTTGATCTTTCAAATAACACCCACCAGGAGTTAGCTTGATGAATTGATGTACATCAGACCACTTTTGTACTTGATCGAATTTCCAATCCAGAATGAAATTACCATTATCAGTCACAACAGGACCCTGTAAGTGTTTTCACCATAAACAATCGGTTATAAACTATTATTTCTAGCATAAACTGTCGGTTAAACATTGGAAAGACGCAGCAAACATCGGAGTATATTTGATCACACTAAGTCTTCAGGATCATCGCGATAATGGTTTCCGACGAGTGGAAAATAATTCCTTAAAAAGTTGTGAAAAATTTGCGAGAGATATATAAGCTGCTACATGTCAGCTTGGTTTAGTGATGACAAGTTTGCGCAACAGAAACCAACTGAAACGATGGCAACAACGGAACACAGAAGTAATTGTTGTTCAGACATCATAGGGTATTTTTATCAACTATACTTACGGCTTTGCACTTCGCCATCCGCAAAACTACTTCCCCACCATATTTTGATTCAATTAATTTGGAAACCGGTACATAAGCCATTGGCAATACTTCAATAGGAATTCCTTTCTTCCATTTATCGCCCAAATTCTCAGAGTCTTTTCTACCACATACACAATATAAGTGCTCAAAAATTCAAATGATATTGACAAACCATTACAACCTGTACTTAATTCAACAAATTGCTTCGAACCATACTTTGAACAAAATTTCAAGTGGATTGCTATTGCTCTTAGATTATAATTTTGTCGCGGTGGAAAGGAGGATTGCTTAAAAGTCAAGATGATTAATGAGCTTCTGCTACATAAACAAGATCCCTCACGCCAAGAAGGTCTTGGCGATTATCGTCTTGGGGCGAAATCAATTTACTACAGTCTTAACAAACCTTTGATACATGTTAATTGTTCATGACTTTTTGCTTACACTGCACTGCATAAGTCTTTTTACGCGTAAGAAATGTCACTTTAGCAACGCAGTACTGTACCTGTGATCTCCTATCACGATAAAAGTCTTCGCCGCAGCAGCGACAATTTTTTCTTGAGTCAAGCAACCTCTGCAATCATAAATATAATTATATGAAGAGAAAAGGCGAATTTAATAAAAAACAGGACAAAGCAGTGATATAAAATCATACATTAACATTTCAGCAACGAGTCACAGCAAATTGGCAAAAACCAAACAAATATACTTTGTGTCACTGCGGAAGGTAACGTGCAACTAATTTTCAACTTCATAACAGAGCATGTACGCAAAACTGATCATAGACTACCACGAGTGGATTGGACATGAATATTGAACAGCCAGTAAAAAAGCTCATAAATCACTATGAAATCAAAATACGCAGTATATACCACTAATATCACTACTTAGCATGAAAGTCAGTGGACAATTCATTCACTCTCACAACAAGCTGTTTTGCGCAACACACTCCAAAAAAGTTAAAACCAAAATTATATCAAATGCCAATGAGAGGAAACCAATTTATTTCTGATGACTGCTATGTGGAAAGGTGATTTCAAAAAAATGTAAAGCGTTATCTTTTATGATTTGTATAATACTCTTGTGATACACTGAAGGATGTCACGAGTTAACAGTGCCTATCATCGCGATATAACAGCTAGACAACATAGCTAAAAACGTAGACCATAATGCAATCATCGTGAGTCACTGACAACACTCTGGTTGCATATTTATTATTTATTCTCCTTTAGACAGGGTTACCATTTCGTGCTTAATTCTTAGATTTCTGCTTATTTTCAAAGGCAATGTATTAGAAAACGTGAATGTGCTTATTTCTAAGAAACGTGCTTATTTTTGAATTTCTAGTGGATAAAATAGGAATCTGCGGACGTGAAGAACTTTTTTTTTTCGTCTTCACCGATCTTTAGAGGAAAAAAACGGACTCTGCGGACGTGAAGACCTTTTTTTTTGGTCTTCACCGATCTTTAGTGGAAAAAAACGGATTCTGTGGACGTGAAGATCTTTTTTTTGGTCTTCACCGATTTCTAGTGGTTTCGCAATAAAGAGCTTTTGACTTTTTGGTATCCTAACAGCAGCATGCATATTTTTTGGTGTGAACCGGTGGTAACCCTGCCTATAGACTTTCCAACTACCAGTGTGAAATTAAAGAACCCTGTTAGGTGTATTCTATATGTTAAGTATATGTTAGCAAAGCAACAAGCAAACATGTACGCCTTTTTTCCAACCAGTGTTTCAATACTGAATGTCATCAAGAAAACAGTGACTATCAATTTTTGAATCTGTGTTATGAGCAAACCCAGAACCAAACTCAAGAGTCTACTGCTATAGAAAAAAACGTTCAATCAATAGAACATTTGTTGCTGATTACTGTAACATAAATAAAATCTAAAGACACCAAACACAATTCGAAACTGCTGGTTATTATATTGATCCACTTACCCACCACCTTTAATTAGAACAAAATTCTTATCAACTTCATCTGCTCCATCAATGGCAACATCCAATACTGGATGTCTGTCTAAATCGCTTAAAGGAAGATTATTTCTCAGTATTAATTCTCGAGCTTGAAATGAAGTCGGAACACAATTTATCAAAAGATTTTCAGACTTCTTTCTTTCAACTGAAACAACAATTACCACAATCAAGTTTCCGTTTAAAAAGAAATAAAAACTATCCATGCATTCAATAACATCGATTCGGTAAAGGTGGAGGGCACAACCTCTTAAGTTTTTTGAGAGTATCTGCATTTTTATGAGCTAAAATTTTTCTGAAACTTATATCCAAGTAAGTCTGGTTTAATGCTTATTGCAGAAACAAAAAAAAATTCTAATATACACACACTAACAACTTTTGGGACTTCGACGCAAATACCCCAAAATAAAAATTAGTCTTTGACATTTGGGCGCAAGGACATTTGGGTGCGAAATACGTCCACATCCAAACGCGTTTTTTATCAACTTTTTGTTGGCTTTTTTGAATTAATGACAATTATGTACTGTTTGCAACGATTTCATAGAATAAATTAAGATGTGTTAACCAACGGTAACGTATGCTACTGTATATGGAAAAAGATGGAGCAAAGTAAAGGTCAAGTTAGCGAGAGATAAAGACTCATTTCTACAATGAATTGAGAGAATGATTAAAAGTGTCAGATTTAAAAGAAAACTCTTGACGCAATATACGACAGTGAAATAAAAAAATGAATGAGATGCTTAACACAGTTGCGAATCTGTAAATACTTTGAAATGGACTCATGTTTGATAGAATAAAATAAATTATGAGTCAACTGTTATTCACACACAAAAACTATGATCTATTTCATTCGTATATTAGATTGATCTAAAAATTGTAGCGCAATCGCTTTTGCAGAGTTCGAGAACCATTGCTTTCGAAAGGTCACCCGTCGAGAAGAAAGATGATAATCGAGCGTTCGCAAAATTAACGCAAAAACAAAAGATCTAAAAGTTAGAACATTGTTGCTGCAATGTTCTGGAACGACGGAAGAGCGTGAGAATAAGACAATTGCAACGACAAGGCAATGAGTGATCAGTACGTAGCAAATTTTTATGAAAACGTAAGAGAAGTTCTCCTTTAAAAAAATAACATGATTTTGAAAGAGGTACTTGATCAATCTAGTACATGAATGAAACGGATCATAGTTTTTGTGTGTAAACAACAGCTGACTAATAATTTATTTTATTCTATCAAACATGAATCCATTTCAAAGTATTTACAAATCACAACTGCATTAAACATCTCATTATTTTTTTTTTCATTTCGCTGTCTTATATTGCGTGAAGAGTTTTCTTTTAAATCTAAAACTTTTTATCACTCTCTCATGCTGCTAGACAATTGATCGTAGAAATGAGTCTTTATCTATTGCTAATTTAACCTTTACTTTGCTCCATCTTTTTCGACATGTGTTACCCTTTATTAACCCATCTTAATGTAGTATATTCTATAAGATCGTTGCGAACAGTGGATAATTGTCATTAATTCAAAAACTACAAAAAGTTGATAAAAAATGCGTTTGCACGTGGACAAATTTCACACCCAAATGTACTCGCGTCCATATGTTTTCGCCCAGATGTCTCGCTCCTAAATGTTGCGTTTTGACTTAAAATACAGTAAAAAGTTTTTGAAACGCCAATAACTTTGCTAAAAAGTAGTAGCTGAATAACTTTTTTAAGTTTCCACAATCTAAGCAGAGATCAAAATTGTGTTTAGGTACTCAAAAACATTCTTTTGTTTATGTGATCGAGGTTACTTCAATAGTTGCAATTTCAAATAGCATTAGATGGTATCAATTGATTCAATAACAATAATGAAAAATAGCTGGAATCTACATGATTTTAGTTCATAAGGTAACCTTTTCAAAATTTGCGATACAACTATAAAACATGATGATTGCAAAATTGACTTTTTATATTTATTTTTAGAAGGAAACGTCAATTAAGCTGCTATGTGAGCGTGCTTGAAACTGGCACAAAAAAAACACTCAACAAAAAGGTTTTAGTATGTTTTCTATTGAAGATAACTTGAAGTTACTCAAATGCATCTAAAGTTCTTTAACAATACAAAGCGATTTGAGGTGCATAGCCAGAATTCTTATCAACTTGATCTGCTCTCAAAGCATCTGAAATTGTGGGAGTGCAAAATTATGCCAAGTTTACATTAACTTAACTACTAATAATATAACAACTTCTTATATAATAAAATGCAAGTGTTTCTGAATTTTAACTGTGATTTTAATGCTACCGTACTAAAGTAAAATGATTTAAAATTAAGTCAGCCAAATTTTGAAACATTGTGTCAAAGCAATATTTAATCAATAATTTGTACCAGATTTGTACCTATTCTTTCCACAGCATATGTGATTGTAGAACCACTTCCAATGCCAACTGCTTGACCAGTCTGAAAACAAATACATAGTGTTATATACTATGTGCAGTGCACTGTCACTTCCTCATAAAAACTGCATACATACCAACACGTACTGATCCACAGCCGCTCTGGCAGCTTCCCTTTTTGCAACTTCTACTGCAGATTTTGCTATGCTATTTATAGAAGCCATTTTCACAGTTAACAAAGCAAAATGTGACGTAATTTAAAACCAGCTAAATGCTTGATTGTAAAGAAATAGGAAAATGTGGAAATACAAGATATACTACCGTATTCACAATGACAGGCAATCTGTAATAACAAAACAACCTTGTCATGCTTGCTCACGTCATCATGCAACATATGCGATGCAATAATAAAACAAGCCAAAAAGTTCCTAAAGACATTCAGAAGTCTCAGTCAGTGCAATTGCACATTTACAGCCGACCCGCTTAACAAAAATAACACTGAACGTGACTATGTTCACAACGCTGCAATGTCCTTAAAAATTATGCTAAATAAGATATGGAAACCAATGCAAGTATAAATGGTCATTTTGTCACACCAACGTGACACAACGTCATGTAAAGAAACAAACAAGTAGTCTAGCTGTAAGTGCAGCAGTGTTTTGATAATGAAAACCAGTGCCCGTGCTCTTTACACTTCCTATAATTAAAGTTAACCTTGACTTGCTTAGATATACATAACGATGGCCAAGTCAAGTCAGACAGTCAGATATTTATTTCTATGTTACAAACATACAGTAAACGAAGACAAAATAAAAAAGTGTGGACATCAAAAAGAAAAATAATAATAATAACAACAACAACAAAGGCCAATGTAGTGCTGAAAATGTTCGTGTTAGATTTTATTATTATTACCGTATTTTTTTTATTCGATAATGCAGTTTACACACAAAGTAAATGGCACAGTGAACAAAATGAATAGCAAACACATTATCAGGGAAATGGCAAAACCCACAGGTTTAAAACACTCACTATGACATGATTAATAAATTCACATGAGAGAATACCGGTACCTGTATCTCGGTAGCTGTCTGCATGGCCATAAAACCTCAAAACATAAACATGTTTCACAAACAACAAAAGAGAAAACATACTGCAAAAAAACATGTACAAAACTTACCATGTATCATATATACATCTATTTACAATGTGTACTTTATAACAGTACAAGAGGTACCGGTATAAGTGCTGGTGAGCGCTGCAATTTTGCCTTCTCTCCATAAATTAGCATAAAAGCAACTCGATAACCAATGCAGCGCTCACCAGCACTTATACCGGTACCTCTTATACTGTTATAAAGCACACATTCACAAGTTTGCCGATCAAGCATTCGTTGGAAAAAGTTGTAGCCTAGCAATGACAAAAACGTAGACTTATTGGGAGATACTCTCTTGGTGCATCAGTTAAGAGAGTCCGCTTGGTAGCCAGGATACTCAGGTTCTATTCCCGGCCGGGTCACACTTCAGACTTTAAAAATAGTATTCGCAGCTTTTGTGCCAGGCACTTTGCACAAGTGGAAGAGCAAAGGGTTTTGTGCAGGCCAATGTGTTGTTCGTCATGTATGTCTCTTAACAGTGTTCAATCATTGTGATTGAAAATTGTAATGGGCCACCAATTGAGAATGGCCTAAACAATGTGTGCTTGCACCCGCTGTCCCTTACCTTTACCTAAACTCTACATGCTTTTTCAACTTGATTACAAAAGCAGATCTTGATTGCAGAGCTCTTACATCAGACGGAAAAGCATTTCAAAGCTTGGTGCCACTATACTGAATGGATTGTTGGGAAACAGATGTGGAGTAAAAACGGAGATGATAATGGATGGTTTACACTGTTGCACTCTGCACTAGGACCACGTTCTCCACGATCGCCACGTTTTTATGAATTTTTGTCAAAACTTGGCAATTTTTAAAGTCAAAACTTTTTATGAATTTTAGTCAAATCTTAACTAATTGTATTGTCCAACAGTCCAATTGTAGTGAACCTGTTGATCATGACAAACGTGGACAAAATTAAAACCGTTTGAAATTTGTCTACGTTCATCACATTTGAAAAACCTAACGTGGCGATTGCAGCTCCATGTAGTAAAAGTTACCCCAGCTTATTAGCACCTACCAGTATCACTTGCTCTTTTTTATATCTTTTATAGTGAACAAAATGAATTCAGCGACATGGCCTAGCGGTACCGCGCGCAGGTGACAGATCCTACGTGACCGGTTCGATTCGCGGCTGGTGCCGATCGCATTTGACATATTTAACGGGTGGCTGCTGACTCGAAAAGCGCAAGCTCACTTCGCAGTCTCCTTCAATTGCTGTTCAATTTTCGGTTCAATATGATTTGAAAATAACCTGAGTTATTTATTTATATTTATTTATTTATTGTTGATGCTCTAAATTACGAGATCTGGTACGAAGTATGAACTATTACGATAGTCCATTAAATAAAACGAGTATTATGAGGCGCCGTTTGGAAAAAAATAATTTTGTTTTTTTCACACGTTTTTTCAGCCAATTTAAAGGCCCACTGCACCCAAATTCATCGATAGTTGTAAATATGTATTTAACATATTTAAACATTTTCGCGAAAATTCGATCACGATATCTGGTCTCGGTAACGAGAAAACTGGTAAAATATCGTTAAATTCGTGACGTCATTGGGTACCAACAACCAAGAAATAATGCGACTTCTAAAAGCTTTCGCACAGCGAGAGCTTTCGCAAAGCTTTCGAAAGTTTTCGGCAAAGTGCGAAAGCTTTTAGAAGTATCATTATTTCTTGGTTGTTGGTACCCAATGACGTCACGAATTTAACGATATTTTACCAGTTTTCTCCTTACCGAGACCAGATATTGTGATCGAATTTTCGCGAAAACGTTTGAATATATCAAATACATATTTACAACTATCGATGAATTTGGGTGCAGTGGGCCTTTAAGCTACATTTTGTCTAATATATTATATCCTATATAATATATAAGACAAAAATGTTGCATAAACTTGCCAAAATAAGCAACGCAAAACATATACGATATTTCCTATATAATATATAAAACAAAATTATTGCAGAAATTGGCCATAAAACGCAGCGCAAAACATATACGATATTTCCTATATAATATATAAGACAAAATTATTGCAGAAATTGGCCAAAATAAGCAGCGCAAAACATATACGATATGTTTCCTATATAATATATAAGACAAAATTATTGCATAAACTGGCCAAAATAAGCAGCGCAAAACATATACGATATATTTCCTATATAATATATAAGACAAAAATAATGCATAAACCTGCCAAAAAAGCTTAGCGAAATAAAAACCTCTGCTCTATGCTATCAATCTGGGTTACTAAGCTAACAACCACACCTGTCTAAAGCTTCCTGTAGACTCCTTGAAATGAAATGTTTCAAATAAACCTGTAGGATTCAAATCACCGTTAAAATTTGTATAAAAATCTTTTAACTGTAAACTGAATGCTACCATTTTAACTGTGATTTTAATGCCACTATTTTTCTCTGGTTTTTATCATCAAGCACTTTATGCGGAAAATTTACATGACCAGTTACTCAAATAAACCTATTACAGACGGTGCAACGACCCAACTACTCGTCTACTTCACCATCATCACAGCACTACCAGACCACATAACTCACTAGTACTTGACTGATAGCAAGCCATAGAGCATTAACTTCGCTAACCTACGCTTCCCGCTCTTTGTTTCGTCACGGTCTCGTAGTTTCATCATGAATATCACGAAACTCACGCCTTATTTTCCAATATAATCATATGAACAAATAGGAAATATCCTATATGCTTTGCGTCGCTTTTTCTGGCCAATTTATGCAATATTTTTGTCTTAGGCCTATATATTATATAGGAAATATCCTATATGTTTTGCGCTGCGTTTTTTGGCAGGTTTATGCATTATTTTTGTCTTATATATTATATAGGAAATATATCGTATATGTTTTGCGCTGCTTATTTTGGCCAGTTTATGCAATAATTTTGTCTTATATATTATATAGGAAATATATCGTATATGTTTTGCGCTGCTTATTTTGGCCAATTTCTGCAATAATTTTGTCTTATATATTATATAGGAAACATATCGTATATGTTTTGCGCTGCGTTTTATGGCCAATTTCTGCAATAATTTTGTTTTATATATTATATAGGAAATATCGTATATGTTTTGCGCTGCGTTTTATGGCCAATTTTTGCAATAATTTTGTTTTATATATTATGTAGGAAATATCGTATATGTTTTGCGTTGCTTATTTTGGCAAGTTTATGCAACATTTTTGTCTTATATATTATATAGGAAATATCCTATGTAATATATTAGACAAAATGTAGCTTAAAGTGGCTGAAAAAACGTGTGAAAAAAATTATTTTTTTCCAAACGGCGCCTCATAGGGTATCGTCTAGTATCATCCCCCAGGTTGGGTTCAGAGATGGGCGGAGTCACAAAAAACTGACTTCAAATCCGCTGCGGATAGAAAGACTTGGACTCCGAATCCGCTCCGGCATCCTGTTTGTCGACATATTTTAGAATCAGATCCGGATCCGGATTTTAGTCTGAACCTGAAACCAAAATATTACGTTTCTCGATGAATTAGCAAAATAGAGAAATGTAATATTTTGGCTTCAGGTTTAGGCTAAACGAAGTGGCTAAAGTTACGTGACCATAACATTTGCCTCTTTACTTTATTTTATTACTTCGTCACGCTCTCGTTAGTCTCGTACAATCGGGAAAGCGTGAAGGGATAATAAAATAAACCAAAGAGACAAACGTTACCGTCAGTGATGGGATTCAGCGGGTTCGCACAGGTTCGCGCGAACCCTTTCTTGGATTGTCAGGATAATCAGCGAACCCGTTCTTGCTTTTTTTACTGACATTATACCTTTATGAAGGAACCTGTTGTTAGTAAGTACGATACAAAAAAGAACCTGTTCTTAATATTTTGAATCCCACCACTGGTTACCGTCACACGAAACGCCAGCCTCTGCCAAGTGCCTCGGCTAAAATCCGGATCCGACTTTAATTCAAACACTCAAATCCGAATCCGGCTTCGCATCCTAAAACTGCAGACGGAGGTGCATCCCTCACATTCCCCCTGAATCCGCCCATGGCTAGCAGTGCCAGATGGGCAAATTATTTGTTAGCAGAAATGGGGCGATTTTCATTACGGTTGCGGTAGGCCTACTACGTTAACTTGAATAACATATAGGTTTATAGCAGGAACTTTCAACCATCTTGATAGAAGTTTTTCTGTTGTTAAAAGCGTTTTTGTGTACTTTAAGGGAGGGGGTTAGGCCTAGACTACGTAGAACTTGAGATTTATTGCAGGTTGCAGCTCACTTGCAATTTTGTGCAATTCATATGGAACTGATAATAAATAAGAACTGAATACACTCATGCCATGCAATTTGTATAGAACTGAATAAATTGATGAATAAGATTTAGTCTAATCTGCTAATGCAGTATTGCTACAAAATCATCTCAGATAATAATAACAAGAGTACCTTACCAGTATAGTAACTTATTGACATTGCAGTGGGCCAGCAATATTTTGAAATAAAATCGATAAGAAAATGTTCAACTAGTCTAAGGCTAGAAAGAGGGTTCTTCATGCTTTTTAGAACAAAGCAGTGACATAAAGGCCAAAAATCTTTCCTTAGTCTTGGTTATTTTTGGTTTATAATTCTACTTGTATTGCTCTGTTGCTGCATGCTACTTAATCTGACATTTTATTGCAGCTTGCAACTAGTAAAAATGTAGTTGTCAGTACCTCAACTCTATAAAGGAGGGCTAGCATTGATGTGATAAACACAACTGTAAAATGCTGACTACAATTGCGATCTCAAAATTGTATTTGTGTTATTTCTTGTAAAGGTGGCGACGTTACATTTTTCAAGTACCTCGTTACCAGTACCGGTACTTGTTATGGGCAGTGGTGTAAAGTAACGAAATACTTTTACTTGAGTAGATTACTTCAGTAGTTTTTTTCGGTAACGAGTACTTTTTTAAGTAGTTTTTTTTGGCTACTTTTACGTTTACTTAAGTACTTTTAGTATAAAGTAACTTTACTTGGGTAGTTTTTATTTTAGAAAAGTAGAAGTAGTTTACTATTGAGGCATTTGAGTTACAGTCTCGCCTTGAAATCCCTCGTTGCGCCTAAAATCTGTATTTACATTCCAATTCTCGATTATTTAACTCCACAACACTCGGTCTCGTCATTGCCATGGAAACTTCACTCCATGCGATAAGAATTACGCTGTCGCCTTTGATGCTAAACGTCATGCAGGGAAGCTCTAAATACCAATTCTTAAGTCATTGGTTTAACCCAACTCTGAATCGAACCCCGAGTATACCGCTCCAGAAGCAGACGCTCTATCCAATCGGCCATTTGGGCGGTAATAATTTCTTTTATTTCACCATTTTGCCACCTTCAAAACAAGTCCATCATCACCGCATCGGCAAGTGTGTAGTTGACACTTTAACGTTTGAAAACGCTATACGAGTACTTTTACTTGAGTAGTTTTTAAATGACTACTTTTTTACTTTTACTTAAGTCCTTTTTTTAGTCAATACTTTCTACTTTACTTCGAGTAGTTTTGCCGTCAGTAACAATACTCTTACTTGAGTACAGTTTCAAAATACTTTTTACACCACTGGTTATGGGCCCTAAGAAGTACTGCGGTACCTGTAGTTGGTACCGGTACTAATTTCAAAAAGTACCGATACCAACTTGCTCCTTATTACTGTATACTTTTGTGATGTTTATTCTGCGTATATTGTGTGACATATATAAATGTGGTAGCCATGGTCATTTAGATATATCAAAATTGCATCACTTCCGATATTTCAAGTCGTAAACTCCTACGAGTGTCTTTGATAGAGTTTTTCCCGCTGATTACAAATCTGCTGTTAGTTTTTAATTAAAAGGCCATCTTGACTGCTTGCAATATTCGCTTTTTTATGCTAGCTTGAGATCTCTTCAATTACATACGCTAAAAACTTGCAACTGGTGACAATCAAATGATGCAGAATGTGTGATTTTCTGTGTGCATTGCTTATTGAAGTCGTACTGGCTTCAGAAAAAAAGTTACAGCCATAAAACACATTTCAATCTTTTTTTAATTCAATATTTGACATTGAGTGAAATGTCTTTTTTTGCCTTGACTTTTTTTCTAAAGCCAATACAACTTTCAAATGTATATATAATGTACACATAGAAAATCGTATATTCTGCATCATTTGACACCAGTTGCAATTTACTGACGTAAGAAGTTTTCAAGATATTGAGAAAGCGCAAAACATGTCAATATCATGTGGTGCAGCCTTGCACGATGTGACTGGCAGACGGCACCTTTGTCTGTAGTCTAGTGCGTGTGACAGAGTGAAAAGGTTCAAAAATACTAAGTTCTTTCCAGAAAAGTATCGTGTTACTGGTACAAATTTTAAGGAGTACTGTTGGTACTGGTACAAAAAAGTATCATGGGATGATTGTACTCGATACACCATTGTTATTTAGCTGCCAGTCTAGTGTTTTGCTGATTGCCAAATGTATTTTATACTGCAGTCTAAAATCCAGTAAAGCTGAAAATTTAAACCAGATTATTTATTGAAGTATCGTAATGGACGGAGATGATGCATCAGAACATAATGATCATGAGCAAGGTCAGCATTGCATCATGGGTACCAGTCATTGGCGCCGACTTACTCCTAAAACATGGAGATGTTTTGTGCAAGCACAAGCTAAGTAACAAAGATCACAAAAAATATGCATTACTGTGTTGCTTATCCCAAAGAGTGAGTGAGTTTTCGAGACACATTAAACTTTAGCTTGCAAGTGCGTTGAGGACGAGTACCGATAAGTGTTTTATCCTCCGTAGCACTTAACATTCATTCAGCGAGTTTTTTAAAGGGGTGTGTTTCGTTAACTTATATACAACGCAAAGGAGTAATTTGTTGCTGGCACACTTCCAGTCAAACCTAAATCAGCAAAATGTTTTTGCTCACGATAAAAAAAGGTGTTTCAACCTAGCGTTTCTTGCATTGATTTGTTCCGCTACCTTTATACAAACACGTGTTTTCATGGTCTTACATTCCAAATTGTTTTTTGCAATCAGAATCAGCTGTTGATGTTTTTACTTTTTGGGTCTTCAATTGATGTGTTTCACTTGATTTACCTATTCTCATTGTATTGTAATATTTCTCACGCTCAAATCAAATCACTGTTTAGAAAACCACTGTGCTGTGCAAAGCATTTTTCAAACTTTTAGTTTTTGCTATCGGAATCTCATTCAACTGGAGACTAACAAGTTAGCAAGCTTGCCGTAACAATCCCTAAGATTTTAGAAGTATTACATTTCTCGTGCGTTGTTTTTTTTCAACGCAACAAATAATAAGCACGCTTCCTAATAATCAATAGTAATGCGTTTCAGGCTTGCTCATGGCGAATTAATGCAAACAAATTTACGAAAAAATTTTGAAGATGACACATTGAAATAGCAAGTAGTTATGCTCAGCATTAGGCGTACGCGCGGAGGCTCGGCTCGGCTCCAATACTTACGCCTTCCCCTTGGCTTTTTCTGATACACGCCGAAAGCTTTTGTCTCTTAGATTCTACAGGAAAAAATTGTATCTTATTGTGAAAAAATTCCTTCACGTTCCCCCTCCCTTAAAAATATCTGTGTATGCCCCTGCTACGTATATTTGATATTTCAAGGTTAGCGAAATTCTTCATTATTACTTCGTGTGTTTGGAATTGCTAATACTGCACAGTATTATGGAACAGTTTTTCTGCGGGTGTTTCTTCGCATTTAATAATTCTCATGTTATGGAACAGTTTTTCTGCTGGTGTTTCTTCGCATTTAATAATTCTCATATTATCTGCAGTGCTACTACATCTTACAACCGCTGCTTAAACAGGATGCTGAAACCAAAGTTTTTGGTGCTGTGTGAATGCGCTTATACACGTGTGCACGTACAATCACATAAATTAACCTGCGCACACTAAAATGAGTTTGCTTAGGCTTCTGAGTTGTAGTTTTCTTGCGTGAGTAGGCCTACGTGTTTGAACGGTATGCTTTCTAGTGTTGATACGCAAGTAAGAATGTAAAATACTCCTACTCCTAATATCAGGTTGCTTTTAATTTAACACAAAGAACGGATTTTAGATTTTAATATTTATGAACAAGGTGGGCTATCATTCTTTAACATATAAATGGAAGAAATTTTTACGGGAGGTTTCTCACCATGCTGCAAGCTATGGGGAGGTTAAACCTCCCTATCTTCTTGCAAGTCGGCGCCAGTGATATCAACCTAGATACATTCTGCATTAAGCTAGTTTAGGAAATGTGTTAATTGTTATCACGAACAAGCTGATTATTATCGGATTGTTAACTTTGAACTTTTTCGATTATTGCTCATAAAAAATTATGTCACCATTGTCTTTTTAATAAGTAAAGTCAAGCGACTATTCAGTTGCTAGACTAGGCTGAAATCAGTGGGACTGAATTTGTTTTCATGCCCTTCTATACTCTAGATATTTTATTGTTGTAGGTCAAGAAAATGGTCGATTGGAAGACGTTTATGCTGAAAGAGAAAACGCAAATGATGATGTAAGAGAAGAGATCGTAATACGAGGTAATGGACCTCAAGAAGATGCTATCCTTGTTCAAAGAAATGAGCATCTTGATAGAGATCCCGTGGAGGAGAATCATCTTCCAGAAGATGAAGTTTTATTGGATGAACATTACTTGCCAGAAGAAGATCATATGCCAGACTATGAACTTCTTGAAGAAGATCTTTTTCCAGAACATCCATTAGGTAATAATGAGGATCTTGAAGAGGAAGTTCCAATGGAAAATGTTTTAGCAGAGGAAAATCTACCTGAAGAAGATCGTGAATTACAGGACAATGATGCAAATTATGAAGAAGAAATGCCCAATGTTGCCGCATTTAGGTTGAGAGATGTGCTGCACTTTTTTCATGGAGGACGTCGACACATACCAGGACAGTAAGTCAGTGTATGGCCCAAATTTTTATGATAGGCTTGGTTGTGCTAAGCATGTATAATTGCATTTCATGATGCTGTTCTAATGTTGTTGAGCTCTATTGCAGCTCCTCTGTTGTGGTTTTGGGCATTTTAAGTTTTTTGTGAAAGTTTTTAAATGTACGGTATTTCTAGTTAAACATGATATCCAACAGTGTATTGAGCGAACTGCATTGCACTATCACTATCAGCAATGTCGTAATTTTAGCCTGTAGTATATAATGTTTTGCTGCTCATGTTCATGCACCATATCTGAAAATATCAGGGGGAATTTTGGAACTTGTAACATTTGTCTTTTATCAGGTTTTGATGGTTTCACTTCTGCATGAATTTTTTAAATCTTTGTTATGTTCTGTTTTTGATTTTTCTGACATTCAGTGTTAAACGTATTGTTTCTTTGACTTTTAACGTCAGTATTTACCAGCTATATTTTTTTGATTATGTTTTCACTATTCAGTTGAGTTAATCTGGAAAGTTATAAGTTGCAATTTTATAAGACAGAACTTTTTGCCACTTTCCCACACAAATCAAAATGTTGCTACTTAATGTTACTAACAGTTGATAGTGACAACAGTATACCGGTATCTGGTAAAAATCTATGTGAAGAGTTGCATTAGCAATCGGGATTTTTAGAGTACCAGTATTGATATCATGGTTACGAAAGGAATGCCGTCCTATGTTATGGACTGATTATACAATATACAATGCTATTTTTGAATAGGATGCAAGCATTTCATCGTTTACGTAATTGGGTTGTGAGAAGAAGAGGGAGGTTGCGACCTGACGATGGTGAGTTGGTGTTTTTTGTTTATCTGAGAACCCCTGCTCTATAGTCAAGGTCAAGGGTGGACGAATTACAGCCCGCTGGTGGGTCCCGGCTCACCGAAGCGTTTCATCTGGCTCACTTGTGCCTGCTGAAGACACTACTATAATTTTTACGAACATAAGTTTCCGTTTAAACTATCCATGAAAATAACAAATAGTCGACTTAAATAAATACCTTACTATATTGTAACGAGTCTGTTTAAGTTTATGCTGTCATATGGCGTCACAAAACGTAATTGTAGTCAACATGTGCTACTGATCTACGTAGCTGTGATGTAGCCTAGTAAAAAATTGCTTACCTACTGAAAGCGCACGCTGTCGGTGTGGGAGGTGTGGGGTTCGATTCCCGGACTGGTCAAATCGGCACAGTGTCGCCAACGGCTCGCCACCGCTGCGACGTTTCTTCGGAGCTGCGTAGCCCAGGCGCTAAGCCGCGGAGATGGGCCCCGCCACTCGTTACACGTTTTGACGTAATACCGCGAGTATAATGAAAATTTGATTTAACCTGGTGCCAGTTATACTTTGCGTTCCGAAACGTCGCTTGGCACTCAACGGTGGTTCTAGTGCCAAACGGTCAGTTGCAAACGCATCAGACAGCCTAAACGAGACCTATCGTGAGTGTGTTCTCAGCTTGGGCAGGCTAACCCAAGGGAATAGCTGGTAAGTTAGTGTTGCTCGTAATGCGGAACTGGCTTAATATATCTTAGAAATTTGTTTTCAAGCATCAAATTGAATGTGTGAATGAAAGTTTGTCAAAATTTCATGCGTGTATCCACTGGACATAGCGTGACAGAGTTTCAAAGTGAACGCTTCTTGGTACACTAGCTGTTGGTAAATAAATTGTTTTTTAATTATGTTTTAATATTTAGTTTTGAGCCTCTGACCCAGTAACTAAGTTCATTATCTGTAACTGGCCCACTCAGGAAAGTAATTGCCCACCCTTGGTCAAGGTTGTTCACTCACATACTGAAATACGGCAATTTTTTGACAGTAGTCTTCAGGCTTTTTTTTGATAAACTATTGTTGGGTACTGGGCAGTACATTGCACAAGTAGCTATTGTTGCTTTAGCATGCTGCACTCAAGTAGAACACAGTCAGTTCACTCGTGGCCGTCGGTTGTACTTTCAGTGATTTTACACATGCAAGTGTCATGGTCTGTTTATTTGCAGGTTCCGAAGCTGATGATAGTTCAGATGATGAAGATGATGGTGATGAGGGCAGCAAGAAAGAGTTTGCAGAAAGTTTGAAAAACATCAATTTTGATAAAAACCTACCAACAGCTCATGCGGTAAATAGTGTCTTGAAAAAATAACCACTTTTGTCTCTTACGTATCCATTTGTAGTTGTTTTAAAAAACAGATTAGCGTGAACATAACATTACTTTTTTACTGTATATACTTGTAACTTTAGAGTTGTTTGGAGACCGAGATTTACGTATAGTTTGGTAGAAAGATTTCACGAATGATGTTTAGCTATTTGTGTGGTAACTTGAGCTTTAGTACTTGGCATTAGTGCTAAAAATTGTTTTTATACAAATTGTAGAATTAAAAACTGATTGTTGGTAGAGTTTCTTTAAAGAAAATTCCAACCATGATATTATCTCGTATCGTATTTTAGTACCTAGCTTGTAAAAGTCATCTATTTTATCAGTATTTGGGAGAAATGGAAGAATGCAGTGGAGTGGCTTATCATGATCGAGATACTTACCAAACTTTGTCTGTGCTGTACGTACATGATTTCGTGCTTATTCCTGGGCAGACTTTGCCTTTGCTGATTGGACGTACAAATGAAATATCCATGATACGGCGAATTATGCTGCAGCCCGATAAAACATTTGGAGTTCTTACCAGAAAGTAAAATGTTTGATTTCACGTTTTGTTCTTTACACCTAAGAGCCCGTTAAAGGCTGGATTTACAGTAAACACTTTGAGTGATCACATTGCCTAGGTGTATAAAATGGCATTGTCTACCACAGTTTGCACTTACTAAAGCATACGTTCTGTAACTTTCAGCAATTATCTTTGAATTGTTTTTTCTGAAAAGTTGGTTTTGGAGTCCATGACCTCAGCAGGTTGCATAAAAATGCGTCTCACTTCTGCTTTGAAAGAGCTTTTGTCACTGGGGGCTGTGCTGAAAAAATTCGTCGGTAAACTCTCGAAGATTTACCGCCTCGAGTTTATTACGGCATTATAGAAGAGTCATTTGGCTTGAGCTCGGTATCAGCAACTTATATTTTTTGTAGGTATTTACTTTCTTTATAATTGCCGTTTTGTAGATACCATTTCCGTGACGAAGAACCCTCTAATGAATTGTATGATTATGGATGTACTGCTGAGATTCGTTCTTTTCAAGACAGAGAAGAATATGAAGTTATTTCCTTGAGAGTGGTCGTTGTCGGGAGGCAGAGGTTTAAAGTAATGGAGAAGCGAAGACAAATGGATGGGTTGGTTGCTATTACTTGTACTTTTGTAAGCACAAACCAAAGACGACTAAATACTGTAAATAGTGATTGAACCTTATTTCTAGCGTTTATTGAACATTAAGCAATTCCGTGTTGTTAACCGTGTATAATTACTGTAATCTTTTTATGGTTAATGCTTTAAGAATAGTTTTTCACAAAAAGGCCTAGCTTGTCTCATGCGAACTTTCTGATTTGAATGATTCTGTTAGAAATATATTGGCCAAGGTGAAAATCCTTGAAGATGTTGAGCTTCCAGGATTGCAGCAAAGCGTCGGATTGCGTGGATGTAAGTAATACAGTTGTCACTTGTCATCACCGTATTCGGTGATTTAATTTTGGAAATTCTGAAGCCTGTAACTACTTTTTTTTGGTATAGGGTTACTTGCCAGAAACAGTTAATGTTATTTGTTTTTTATACACCGGTATGAACGTATATATGCTGTTTTGTGATTTTAATGCAGTACATCCCAAATTAAAGCTAAGTTTTCCGTCTCAAGCATTTTTTCAAATGCAGTTTGTGTTCGTCAGTTTTTAAACTCCTGCATTTTTTACTATTGGTTGTTTTGCGCTAAGCCTAGAGCTCTAATGAAGGGTGAGGATATTTCTAATACGATTGCTAACTCCTGTCACTCTGAATGGAACCATGGGCTATTTTATTTTAGAATCTAGCTGCTTGAATTGTTTACTTGTTAAGATATCGTAATGAATTGCGATGATTGAATGTGGTTTCGCACGAATGAAAATGATCTTTTTTACGAAGGGTTGGGCTACCTAATGGAGTCGTTTTAAATTAGTTTTGACATTGCAGCATTCCTGCTGTAACGGCATTGCGTTTTATTTACGAATGTATGTAAAACTGCTCTTCAGCAGTTCAATTGCAAAGCATGGTTGATGGCTGTTGACTAATCGATTTTGAATTTTTTGCGTGGTTTATCAGGCTTACAAGTGTAAAATCTTATAAAGGTTGTATCGCTACATCTCCTTCCAAGTCCTTATGGGAAAACCACAAAAGAAAGTTTACTTCTACAAAGCTGGCCCCTTTATCCACTGCATGGCCATCATGGGTGCACAAAATGTATGATGTGGTAGGTGTTTTATTTTGATGTTACAACGTTTGAAATGGGTTTCTTACTCTAAGAACTGCTTTTCCTTTTACGAGTTTATCCTAAGTAAGTGACCAACGACGTTACAAGAGTATTGACCAAATGACCATCTTAGTCTCAACAACTTTCTTTTTTAAGGATTGGAGAAAGGTGTTACCATATGATCTTAAACCAGAACTTAACTATCAAGTTTTCAGTTGATTTTTTGTAAAACTCGCTTTGTTATTAGGATTACCTTCGAATGCTGATTATCAATGAAATGAGAGAATGGAATCAGCAGTTAGAAGAAAAACGTTGCCCAGTTGGTGCCAGTGACTTTTCATTTTGGGTCATCACAAACTTGCCTCTCAGTGACAATTTAAAACTTCAGCTATTGCGAATTAACAGCGCCGTTCAACGACTTCGATTTGAATATCAATTACTTCAAAAGGTGAAGTTAATAATTTGTGAAATTGAATTTTGATCTCTGAGAAGTGTAGCTACTGTTATGCAGTTCTACTGACTATGGTTGTTTTGCATTACAGTGCAGTACGTTGTCTTGCATTGACTGTGGGCAAACAATTGGCAACCGAAGCGATGTATTCAGTATGTCGGTGTCAGGCCCTATGGCTGCATATGTCAACCCTGGTGGAGTTGTACATGAAACCTTGACGCTACACAAAGCTTCCAATGTCAGTCTACGTGGTCATAAATCAACTGATCATAGCTGGTTTCCTGGGTAAGTGGTAGTTCTATCGGTTTTGCGTCAGAATGAAAATTGTTCTTTTTCATTTTTTTCTCAAACCTTTGATTTTAGATAAATAGAGAGATGGGTGCACAAACCTGATGTAATTTTATGTTTGTTTTTTATTTAATTCGAGAACAAGTAGAATAATTTTAACGTTACTATCAGCCATATGTAAAATTTTTTAAACGTTTTACCCTTCTGGTGTAGGCAAAGAAACTATCCAAAATTAGTATTGATGTTCTCTTTCGTAGAACTTTTACATTTTTGATTTTTATGGCGTTTTGAATGGAGAGATTCCTCTGAAAAATTGCAATATCGAGCAACATCACTGACTTCACACCAGTGGTTTTCAACCGGAGTTCTGCAGAACCCTATGGTTCCGCCAGTACGGTCCAGGGGTTCCGCAAGTTTATGATTTAGAGCTGGGTTCAAGTTAATTAGTAAGTTAAATTAATGCAACACTTTGGTTGGTTTCCCGAATCACCCTCAACTTTAAAATTAAGAGAAAAAAATGATGATGATAAAATTAAAGCAATTTCTCAGCAACGTATCATGAATAGATCTTTCAGGTATTTCCTATCTAAAAAAACAGCCTCACATAACATTTAATAAAAGTAATAAAATCCAATCAAAAATAAAATCGATTTCTACCTTATGGGTCATCGTCAGTCATCTTATTCAAATAAAACTTTTGAATACGATGACTAACTTTTGAATAAGTTCTTTTAGAATAAGATGACTGACGATGACCTTTAAGGTGGAAATCGATTTTATCTTTGATTGGATTTTATTACACTCTTATTAAATGTTATGTGCGGCTGGTTTTTTAACTAGAAAATACCTGAGAGATATATTAAATTAATACACATTACACAGGGGTTCCTCTAGTCCCTGGAATGTTTCATTTGAGTTCCGCTCCACCAGAAACGTTGAAAACCACTGCTTCACACTAACAACACTTATTGGGCTGTTGTATACATTGCAATTTGTGTCTTTATCGTTCAGCTATGCATGGACAATATGCGAATGTCGGAGTTGCGGTCGGCATTTGGGTTGGAAGTTTACTGCCACAAAATCACCTTTGAAACCTCAGAAATTTTGGGGACTTACGAGATCGGGACTAAGCCATATGGTTGTAACTCCTGCGAACAGCAACTTGAATTCTGGTTCAGATGAGGAAGAAGGAATCTCGTCTGAGGAGAGTCGACTGTTTATTCTGTGATGAGATTTTCTGATGTTAGTCACAATATCGCATAACAGGCCAAGGAGCGCTGGTGTAAGTCTTGGATTGTTTAGTTGGTTCTATTCGATTATAGCGAAGACACTGTGAAATACATTGTGAGAAAAACTTTTATCGCATGATTAATGAAAATTGGTTGGGTTTTTAGCTTAAAGCAGCCAGCCTATCTTTTGCGCGTAATACCTTTGTACGTGCCGTTGTGCAATGCGTTTTTCTTTTTTAATTGTTATGATTTTGATGCAGTCAAAATTAAGGGGAGAGTGGAGCCTTGTAACCACAAAACAGATTTTGTTTTCATAAAAATACCGGAATTTAGTGTTGTATCCAGTGTCCACCAAGTTTAATCCGAAATGTACACACGGGTATGCTATACTCTGAAAATTTTGCGAAATCTTTTTTTTGTGGTGGGTTAAGGTTTTAAACAACATACCCACTTCTTTCTGGCTACTGCCAGTAAAACACCTTTATGTGAGCATTTTCAGTTAGTCAGCTCGACACTTCTTTAACGAACTGTAACAAATTTCGTCTTGAGCTACATCCATGGTTCATGCTGTTTAAGCTCTGGTGTTGCTGGTGACTTCGTTGTCTGATTTAAACGTGTGAAGTTAAGCTTTACGTATTCCATTGCAATCTAGTACCAGTCGGTTTGTTCCGAAAATAGTTTTGGAGAAGAATTTGTAAACGAAGTTTTCCGTAAGATTACGAATTGCGCAGAAACAAACTTGCTGAAAATAATCTGAATGTGAATGAGTTTGAATGATTTACCCAGTATACCGTGGATATTGCACTTTGTAGGTCTATTTATTGTGTTGATGCATTTAACTTTTTGGGTGATATTGTGGAATATCTGAACTTAGTCGATACGGTAGTTCATTGAGTTTACCCCAAATCAGGTGGAAAATTAATACAAACATGTCAGTTATCTACATTCTACCATTTTAGGTGGAATCTAATGCGTTTAAATCAAGTTTTGTAAAGTGAAGCGCGTTTTTTTTTTCTTTTTTTTTGCCGTAGATTTAATTTAAAAGCACTCGTGGATCCATCAGAAATTTATGTTTGAACTTTAAACCACCACTGTACATCAGTTAAAATAACAAACCAATTTACAAGAAATATACATGAAATATCCTCCTTGTTCATCAAATTATTTAGTAAACTGTTAAAAATGATGACACTCTTTGACTAACATTTATTTATTTATAGGCACGAGCTTTCGCCAGTGTAACGCTGGCTTCATCAGGTGGCTGCAAAACATATAAGCACTAACGATAGTAAGCAAAAATCCTAAGCTAAAAAAAGTCTAATGTCTATGAAGCGGGCTAAAAATCAAAATAGAGTACTAACCTCGTAGGTTGGGAAAAGCAGGGAACAGTGAGCCTCGTGGAAGTGTGAGAGGTTAAGAGTCCATCTGTCTATCTTCCTGTCTAACGAGGAAATGATGGCGACCAGAGCAAATCAAAAATGGAAGGGCGGAAATATAACTATTTAGCTCTGCCTGTCCTGTAATCTTAGTTTCTATACTCCACTCAAGAGAAAATAATTAGAAGCTCATACTATCAACTGCTAGATGATAAGCTAATACACTCGCTGCCGTTAAGAGGAACTAGAAATAGTGATTTAAAATTAAAAACAAAACTGGGGTGACTATTAAATAAAGTCTCTTCAGTGGTGCTTAAAACTTCAAATCCATGAAGTAAATCCATCAACATACAATGCATTCTACCTAGCACCTTTAAAGGTTGCTTCTATATCAAACTCAAGTTTTTGGCCCCAAACAACGATACCCAATGAAAGAAAATATAACCACTAATCCACAACTAAGTTCCCGGTAGCCTAACTAACCCACATCACTATAAGCCCCTATGGCAACCCACTAATTTGCAGCTGCAGACGCGTTTCGACCTTATTATGGTCTCATCAGTGCAGCATAGCAACCTCCCACCTTCCTGAAAAAAAAAAAAAAAAATTCTAACCTTCAAAAGAACTACACACTCCTAATCTAAGCCTCTCCTCGTTCTGCTCAAGGTAAAACATTTGAAATAAAACCTTCAAGAAAATAATACAGGCTGGATTATGATGTCACAGATTCACTGTAAACAATCGATAAGAATAGAAAAGTCCGGTTGGTTTAAACATTATTTTCCCGGTAATCTGAGAAGGAATATTTTGTTTAAGGTTTGTAACTATACCAGTTACCAAAACCTACAAAAAACCTCTCTGCCCAACCCATTCGCCCGTGAAAAAGCGGGGGACAAGGCAGGCACTGTGTCTGCGCCTGCAGCCCAGAAAACACAGTGAACGTCAGCGCTTATCGGTGGTTTAAACATCAATATCCCGGTACGTTTGTCGAACTGCATGTACAGTTACAGGATCCAGCAAGATGATACAAAGAAGGATATGTAAGTCAAATAGAATTCATCTTTCCTACACTTCTCCGATAGGCACCCCCAAAGTCAGGCAACAACAAAGCCCAATGTGTCAGGGTAGGAATAGGTCCAACAATTGCTGATGTTGCAGTACAGTCAATCTTCATTAAACGAATTGCTGAATTCAGATAGGCATGTGGACCATGACAAGCACTTGCAAAGCCAGCCAACGTCAGAGGGCGCTTACACTATGCTTTCTCTAAAATTCCTCAGATCCTTGTGGACCGTGACAGGCACTTGCATAGCCAGCCATCGTCAGAGGGCGCTTACACAAAGGAACCTTGGAACAATCCATCTAAAGAAGGGATGAATGTAGCCAGGCGATTGTAGTTGAATGGAGCTACTGTCTTCTTGCGGTCCAAGGTTTTACGCTTCGACCTTTTTACAGCAAGAAATAGGCAGTCCTTTAAACGTCTTACCACAGGAGAATAAGATTATTTTGCACCAGACGGGATACGTTTCGACTATTAAATAAAGTCTCTTCAGTGGTGCTTAAAACTTCAAATCCATGAAGTAAATCCATCAACATACAATGCATTCTACCTAGCACCTTTAAAGGTTGCTTCTATATCAAACTCAAGTTTTTGGCCCCAAACAACGATACCCAATGAAAGAAAATATAACCACTAATCCACAACTAAGTTCCCGGTAGCCTAACTAACCCACATCACTATAAGCCCCTATGGCAACCCACTAATTTGCAGCTGCAGACGCGTTTCGACCTTATTATGGTCTCATCAGTGCAGCATAGCAACCTCCCACCTTCCTGAAAAAAAAAAAAAAATTCTAACCTTCAAAAGAACTACACACTCCTAATCTAAGCCTCTCCTCGTTCTGCTCAAGGTAAAACATTTGAAATAAAACCTTCAAGAAAATAATACAGGCTGGATTATGATGTCACAGATTCACTGTAAACAATCGATAAGAATAGAAAAGTCCGGTTGGTTTAAACATTATTTTCCCGGTAATCTGAGAAGGAATATTTTGTTTAAGGTTTGTAACTATACCAGTTACCAAAACCTACAAAAAACCTCTCTGCCCAACCCATTCGCCCGTGAAAAAGCGGGGGACAAGGCAGGCACTGTGTCTGCGCATGCAGCCCAGAAAACACAGTGAACGTCAGCGCTTATCGGTGGTTTAAACATCAATATCCCGGTACGTTTGTCGAACTGCACTTTTCTATTCTTATCGATTGTTTACAGTGAATCTGTGACATCATAATCCAGCCTGTATTATTTTCTTGAAGGTTTTATTTCAAATGTTTTACCTTGAGCAGAACGAGGAGAGGCTTAGATTAGGAGTGTGTAGTTCTTTTGAAGGTTAGAATTTTTTTTTTTTTTTTTTTCAGGAAGGTGGGAGGTTGCTATGCTGCACTGATGAGACCATAATAAGGTCGAAACGCGTCTGCAGCTGCAAATTAGTGGGTTGCCATAGGGGCTTATAGTGATGTGGGTTAGTTAGGCTACCGGGAACTTAGTTGTGGATTAGTGGTTATATTTTCTTTCATTGGGTATCGTTGTTTGGGGCCAAAAACTTGAGTTTGATATAGAAGCAACCTTTAAAGGTGCTAGGTAGAATGCATTGTATGTTGATGGATTTACTTCATGGATTTGAAGTTTTAAGCACCACTGAAGAGACTTTATTTAATAGTCGAAACGTATCCCGTCTGGTGCAAAATAATCTTATTCTCCTGTGGTAAGACGTTTAAAGGACTGCCTATTTCTTGCTGTAAAAAGGTCGAAGCGTAAAACCTTGGACCGCAAGAAGACAGTAGCTCCATTCAACTACAATCGCCTGGCTACATTCATCCCTTCTTTAGATGGATTGTTCCAAGGTTCCTTTGTGTAAGCGCCCTCTGACGATGGCTGGCTATGCAAGTGCCTGTCACGGTCCACAAGGATCTGAGGAATTTTAGAGAAAGCATAGTGTAAGCGCCCTCTGACGTTGGCTGGCTTTGCAAGTGCTTGTCATGGTCCACATGCCTATCTGAATTCAGCAATTCGTTTAATGAAGATTGACTGTACTGCAACATCAGCAATTGTTGGACCTATTCCTACCCTGACACATTGGGCTTTGTTGTTGCCTGACTTTGGGGGTGCCTATCGGAGAAGTGTAGGAAAGATGAATTCTATTTGACTTACATATCCTTCTTTGTATCATCTTGCTGGATCCTGTAACTGTACATGCAGTTCGACAAACGTACCGGGATATTGATGTTTAAACCACCGATAAGCGCTGACGTTCACTGTGTTTTCTGGGCTGCATGCGCAGACACAGTGCCTGCCTTGTCCCCCGCTTTTTCACGGGCGAATGGGTTGGGCAGAGAGGTTTTTTGTAGGTTTTGGTAACTGGTATAGTTACAAACCTTAAACAAAATATTCCTTCTCAGATTACCGGGAAAATAATGTTTAAACCAACCGGACTTTTCTATTCTTATCGATTGTTTACAGTGAATCTGTGACATCATAATCCAGCCTGTATTATTTTCTTGAAGGTTTTATTTCAAATGTTTTACCTTGAGCAGAACGAGGAGAGGCTTAGATTAGGAGTGTGTAGTTCTTTTGAAGGTTAGAATTTTTTTTTTTTTTTTTTTTCAGGAAGGTGGGAGGTTGCTATGCTGCACTGATGAGACCATAATAAGGTCGAAACGCGTCTGCAGCTGCAAATTAGTGGGTTGCCATAGGGGCTTATAGTGATGTGGGTTAGTTAGGCTACCGGGAACTTAGTTGTGGATTAGTGGTTATATTTTCTTTCATTGGGTATCGTTGTTTGGGGCCAAAAACTTGAGTTTGATATAGAAGCAACCTTTAAAGGTGCTAGGTAGAATGCATTGTATGTTGATGGATTTACTTCATGGATTTGAAGTTTTAAGCACCACTGAAGAGACTTTATTTAATAGTCGAAACGTATCCCGTCTGGTGCAAAATAAAACTGGGGTGATTATAGTCAAAATGAACATTGTGATGTCATAGGCGTGAATGTAAATATAGCAAAGTTCAAGATAAGGTGACAGTTACAATACGTAAGTAGT
Organism: Trididemnum miniatum; assembly: GCA_964006365.1. Taxonomy (NCBI): domain Eukaryota; kingdom Metazoa; phylum Chordata; class Ascidiacea; order Aplousobranchia; family Didemnidae; genus Trididemnum; species Trididemnum miniatum. Next base: position 24,560,493 of record OZ023236.1, read on the forward strand.
GGGAAGTCTATGAATAAATAAAGAGAGAACGTAATGGATTAGATCTATACAAAAATTTCACTTTTATAGTTTGCCATAAATGCTAGGTCTCTATTTAATCCTAAATTAATACAGTCAAACATAAAAATGAACTTTTGTTCTTGTATTAACCGGTCCTGTTTGCTGTTAGATGTTGAGTACTTCAAAACCATAACTTTGAGGTTATCCAGGTCATGATTGTCCAAATTGAAATGTTCAGCCACTGGTTTGTTGCGGTTGTGCACGTAATCATTCCTGTGTCCATTTATGCGTTTCCGTAGTGTTTGCATGGTTTCTCCAATATACACTGCTTTTGGACATTGTGTGCAAGTGATAGCATAGATGATGTTAGTGGATGTGCATGAAAAGCTGTCTGTGATGTGGTAAGTGTAACCGTTAGGTCCAGTGAGTGTGTCATTAGTGTTAATGTGGGGACATAATTTGCATCTGGGTTGTTGGCAAGGTTGAGTGCCCATGATGAGATCGTTGTTAATTCGAAGTTGGCTGCTGGTGAGGATGTGTTTTAGGCTAGGAGGTTGCCTATAGGTTATCATAGGGACTGACGAAAAACTTTTTTTCAAGGTAGGGTCATTTTCGAGAATGGGTTGTAGATCTTTGGCTATGGTTTTTAGTCTGTTCAGGTGTTTATTGTAAGTGGTTAGGATGCGGGGTCTGTCGTTCTGTTCTGGCGTATTGCTACTAAGTATTGGGTCCTTGGTCTGTTGAAATCGATCTCTGGCACGTGATATTTGTTGATTGATCATTTCTGCGTCATAGTCTAGGGCATGAAAGGTGCTGCTTAGTTTTTCCAACTGCATGTTTCGATCTCTTGGCTCAGAACATAGTCTGCAGTAACGTAGGGCTTGACTGAATACTATAGATTTGGTGATGTGTGGTGGGTGCGAACTTGTGGGGTGCAAATACGTGTAGGTATCTGTAGGTTTTTGTATATAGACGTATTGATGTGGCCGTTTTGGATAATGACAGTACTGTCTAAAAAGTGGATGTGTTCCATTGAATAATCCATTGTGAGTTTGATGCTGGGGTTTTCCGAATTAAAAGCAGAATAAAATTGCTTAAGGCTTTCTTCTCCGTGTGTCCAAATTAAAAAGATGTCATCAATATACCGCAGATAAATTATGGGTTTATTTGGGAACTTATCCAGGATCTTTTCTTCCAAGTCTGCCATAAATAAATTTGCATATTGAGGAGCCATTTTGGTACCCATTGCAGTTCCTTTAATTTGTAAAAACATGTCTTGGTTAAATCTGAAATAGTTGTGTTCTAGGATGAATTTAGTAAGACCGATAATACATGTAGTTAACTCATTATTAGGTAGTCTGTTACGTAACGCCCGTAGTCCATCTTCATGCGTGATATTGGTGTACAATGATCAAATGTCCATAGTCACTAAGATGCTTTTTTCTGGAACTGTTTTCGCAAATTTCTCCTTTCGTAATGCAACGAAAAAGTGATGTAAAGATGCACGTGGGTGATGGGGGTTTTTCCTATAGTACTCACAGTTGTTTTCTTTATCTTCATCTTCGCAGATAAAAACCATTGTTATTCAAGATGCAACCTATCTATACAAATCAAAGCAACAACCAGGGTTGGGAATCGATACCCAAAAAAGTAAAGAATCGATATTCAATAGTTCACCAAAAAGTATAAAAATAATCGATTTTGATGGTAGTTTAGAAAAGTAAAGAATAAAAAATATTGTTATCAATATTCCATATTACTCTGAGCATTTAGCGGTGTACGCCAAGCATTTTTTGAGATGTCCTCTCATTCATGCGGTAAATTACAGACAAACGACGTACATAGTATATGCAAAGCAACTTTGCTACTAAAAATGTTTTTTTTTTTTTTTTAATTTATCAGCAAAAATAAGGTAATGACATACCGACGATTGTTTTAAATTTACTAAAGTGAGATAAAGTAATCTGGACAAAAAGAATCGAATATGGAATATCGAATTGCGCCGAAAAAAAGTAAAGACAAGGCCATATTCGATATACTCGTTCGAAAAAGTAAAGGCTCCAGTGCGTTCGATGAACAAAAAATAAAGAATATTACAATCGATTTTTCCCAACCCTGGCAACAGCAAAAAAATAATTATCATGATTTTTGTCATTCAGTATTAAAACTTTTGTGGTGTTGCTAATATTAATTTAACCTAAATCGGACTAACGACGATATTTCCAAGTTTTCCGCGTGATCAAGCCCGATAAATTCATATTAAAACAATAAAACATAGGCAAATTACACGTTAGAGTAGTGACAGCAGTTATAATGAAACTAGTAGGTTTTGCTATTTATGATGATGTCAAAACAATGTACATTGAAATGAAGCCAAACTGATATGGCCTACAATGCGACAATTATGCTGAAATTTTTTTCAATTCACGCTATTTCGTTTGAAAGTAGTTATAAATGTTCTCTAATCGTGTGATTTATAACACAAAACAACCAAAAATCAAATCTTGAGTTGAACAAGAATTTTTTTTATCTTTAATCAAGCGCGAGCTTCCGTTCATCTGTCTGGTTCCTTGGTGGAGAGCTCTGCAATGCGGTTGATAAATATATAACGTTTTTTCTAATTTGCTGATATAGTTGTGATTTTGCATGGGTTATCACATTGATAGAATAGCAATAACTGGGTGGCAGTACCATGCAGTAGTATGCTTTATTGTTTGCAGGTCTCTGTTCTCTTTTTTCCATTTCTACGTGGTAGCTTATCCAGTTTTATAGTCTTGAAAAGGTTGATTAGCCGAGTTGGTTCAGGAAAAATGATGGTATTGAATACGAACGTTTTGTCTTCAGGTTGAAGCTTCACGTTTGAAATTTTGTTGCAGCTTTTTGATCTTTCAGTTTATTATGTTGAGCTTGACCAAGATGTTCCCGTATATTGAATCACGAGGGTTTCGTTTCCACTGGACATTACTTAATGATGATATTATTATTGGCCAATTTTGAGCAGCGTTTTTTAGACATAACCATTGTGATCCATGCTCCACAAAATTATCGCAAACAATGTTGGCTGCTTTTTTTGCATCGGAACTTAATAGTGTTCATAAGGCACCGTCACGAGTTTTTTATTTCAAATGAATTATGATGAAAGACAGGACGTAAGTCGACGCAATGTAAGAAACTTAATCAGTTTTCAGCATAACTTTTTCAGAACGCTTATCCAAATGTCCAATCGACAAAATGTAAGATCTTAGTTAGTTTTCTGCAGAATCTTGTCAGGTTTCTACATTTCTTCTACAAAAAGCTTTTCCAATCAAAAAAAAACTAAGTTTACCACTGACTGTCGTTATCCATCTAAAACGACACATAGTTTCTTATTTCTGAAACGAGGTTTGTGCAGTTTGACAGACCCAAATGGTAAAATGAGCCATCACCAGTAGGTCTAACTTACACTATTGATTAATCCAAGAACTTTCTATCCACTGCTTTCCTGATCGGTAAGGCACTCCTTACCTCTACGCTAAAGAGTGGCAATGCCAGGTTTTTGCAAGAAATAATCATTGGTGCTTTCACTTCTTTTTTATAATTTTACCATTAAGCTTTTTCTTGCGTCTTCCCTGGACTATTATTTTTTTCTTTCAACAAATGGTATTACATGCTTTAAAGTAGACTTCATTACCATGAAACTAACTCTCTGCTGCAATTTATGATCTTCAGATTTTTCTTTCCGCTGATTAAGTTTTTTAGTTTCATAATTAATGAACAGAGTGTTTCATTGATGAGTGATAGATCTTTCAATTTATCTGTGTTGCTCTCTGTAGAAGCAAAAACATTACTTCGCTTCTTTATTTTGTAACAGAGAGATAATTAGCATGTGCTGACTTTTTTGTGTGCCAGTGGTAGAGGGTACTGTGTCAGCTTCTTTTTTTTTTTTTATTGCTCTCGGAAAAGGAAGACCTTTGCTCTGCCCTATCCTTTTTTTTTTCGACTCACCGATGCATTGAAGCCTTGTCTCAACTACTGCAGCTATATCTTTGAAGGAATGTGAGCGAAAACTTTTCCACGGGGCACCTTTATTGCTGGTCCCAACTTCTGCATTTGCATAATATGTCAAACAACTGATTCATTTACTCTCGTTCTCTGCAAGTTTTCTCTGTCGCAAATCTTTCACTTTTGTCTCAGTCCTGATTTGCGGTTTCGCTCATAGCCAGCACACCACTTTGTTTCCGCATAGTGATAATGCGTACCACAAACGCTGCGTTACGTCATCATAACTTTAAGCTTTCCGCTCGAATTTAATAAAAATTTTCCGAAGTTTAAATTTCGAATGCTCAAAAGCTTGAAAACTTCTTTCTGCAAATACAAGGCGTTGCTCTTTTAAGCTTTGCTCAAGCAGTCAACTTCTTCTGCAGAAGACTATTTTACCCAGCTTTACACTGCTTGCAGAGCAAAATGCTCTCCATTCATAATTATTATGTCTTCTTGAAAATTGATGTTTAACTTTCAAAAAAAATGAAAAAAACAGATGACGAACCTATTTGCTGTCGCGGGCCACTTTGTCTCTTACCAAGGAGCAAGCGGGCCGCATAACTTCAAAGTCATAAACTGTATCGGTCCAATCTTTTTGAAATACCCTTTTCCTATCCATTATCTTTCGTTTCTTTGCCGAAAACATCGAAATAAACGACTAATGAAATATTGATTGAAAAACAGAATCAATAATACCTTAAAAAGCTGTGAAATTTGCCTATATGGTGCTGCAGGCTCACCAATTCATTTCGGCAAACTTACGTATTCCCTACTACTGTAAGGCAAGCTAAGCTCTCACGCAAATAGTTACTCGTGTCTCGTATGCTGCACTATGCTGAAGCTGCAAGACACCACGAGTTATGTTATTATTATTGAACTGCTGAATCCTGAAACAGATGAAAGGCTTGTGCTCTGTGTTAGTATGATTCCTGCGTGATACGCACATGTTTTAATCAGGGGCTCAGCTTTTGATATCGCATCACAAAAATTAGACGGGGGAAAGAAAGTTTAAGAGTTAGGACCTAATGGTTTCGCCGAAATGTTCGCGCGCCGCAGAAAAGTCTTTTGTGGGCCGCATGTTCGTCACCTCAGATGTAGAACATTGTAAGTGTTAGTTTGAAAAAACCTAATATATTGGAGGTTTGAAAAAAAACCTAGGCATCAAGGAATTAAAGGTTTCTGAGAATGACTAGTGTAGAAGCTTCTGTGTTTCAACTTGAAAGTTTTGTCGTGTTATTCCGGTCTCTGCATCATAATCGAAGAAAAATAGCTTTGCATTGCTTGGCTCAGCGTCCGCTCCACTTTCCCATCTTGTTCCATTAATTGTGTGATACGATTGGGTTGGGAACACCCACTGTCTGTTCAATATTTACAAATTACAATCCCTTTAATTTGTAGGCCTATCGTTGCTTGCGTGCTTGTAATGTGTCCAAAAGCACAATCACTCTAAGAAAGCAATGTTTCCACTCTCCCCCGTATAGTTTCTTGGCTTTCTATGACGTTTGATGGATCTACCAAAGTGCTTCTGAGTATTGTTTTTCGATTAGGAGTGTCTTCACCCCCGCGAGTAGATGCTGCTGGGGAAACACAAATCCGTCAAAAATGTGATACCATAGGCATTAGGTTGCGTACATGAAAAAATAGAGTTTAGTAATGCAAATACACATGCATAGAGGCAGGGGGGTAGAACTGCTAGGTTAATTTCATCAGTCCAACTAATACAATGTTATAGTTTTGGGGAAGAATAATTCATTTTTAGTAGTCCCCAGTCCGAAATGCTGTTGTACAGATCTGACGTGTTTTGTTTGTCGCTGTTTTTGTTGATGAACGACTGGTTTTGTGTAAGCAGTATGTTCAGAGTTGGGCAGTACCGCGGGGCAAAATCCACGCGCTGCTGTAACGCGGTTGGCTACTTTTTAATACCGTTATCGGTACCGTCGATGCTTTTTTGATTGTTTTACTAAATATGTCGGTTTAACTTTTTTGGAATAGGTTTTGAACGCAAGAACGGAAAATTTCTTGTAATTGAGCATAATTTTCACTTCAAAAATTATCGCTACCGTGACCGTTGGAACTGCCTTTAATGCATGATTGCCACAGACTATAAAAAGCCTAGCCTATGTATGTAAACATAATTGTACTGTAAGTGTTCTAAAACATTGGTCTTTGCTTTCTTCGGCAGCGTTAGCCCCCCAGAGGAAAATTGTAGTTACGCGCCTCTTTGCTAGTGAACTATTAAAAATTTGCCGAACATTTCACGGCCATGCATCGAAACAGCGAAGATTAAATATTGAAATACACCGCCTCCGCAGCTACGGTAGTAGACTTATATGGATATTATCAGGCCCGGCGAGAGGGGGAGGCAGAAGGGGTCTCCGGGGTTCAGAGTTGTCAGGTTTAGAATGCAAAATTCATCAGCTCAAACTACCGCATGTTTTTTTTTTTTTTCATTTCGGGCCGAAATTCGAACATCTGCGGATGCTATGACCTTATTTTGCTCATCACCATATGTTGAGCCGAAATTTGAACATCTGCGGAGGCTATGACCCTTTTTTTGCTCATCACTTGGTTTAGGGCAAAAATTCGAACATCTGCGAACACTCTGACCTTTGTTTTGCTCATCACGTGATTTTGGGGCACCACTGACCAAAGGGCCCAAACGAAATTTTTGCCCCGGGGCCCGAAATTTCTCTCGGCGCTCCTGGATATTATTAAGATTTCTGACAGACTATTGTAACTTATGAAATGAGCTACTAAAAGTCAGCATTTTCGCTACGCGTTTTATGAAAAATCAATTTAAGGACATGGCGTCTTTAGATCGAGTGTATTTACTACCGGTAGCCTACGCGTTCTAGATAATGGAATGTTTAAGTCATAATTTCGTTGAAAAAAAGTTTGGCGTTTGAAAAGTTTCGACAATTGATACCGAGTATCGTTATTGTCGTTACTTTTGAAAAATCTCAGTTTCATTATCGTCGATACTTTTAAAGTACCGGTACCGAGTTCCCAACCCTGAATATGTTGATATCAGTAGCCTACTTAAGCGTTTGTTGTTTTCTGTAGCGTACCTACTGTACTTGCAATGGTGCTTTTTGTTTTGACGAATACAGTGCGCATCGACACGCTTAATCGTGTTTGTTCTCGGTTAGGCGTATTCATTTGTGGGTAGGGCTACTGCCTCATTAAATCAATCGATCAATTCGTTTTTATTTCCGCACTCCATTACGTTAGAAACACACGTTCATAATAAGTATTGGCCAAGCGCGGAAAAGGGCACACGCTCAAAACGAACCAACGCAGAAACAAAATTAATTAATTAGTTAATTAATTAATTAAGCAACATGCCATAGCAAACAAGATCAATTTTGCAAATAAACTGTATTAGCACTAAGATTTCAGCCTGTGACCCTAGCTATTGGGGGGCTAACAGGTTGTAAACCTTGCCCAAGGGTTACCGGGAGGGAGTTGTGAATGGGTACCCTCATACATCCGCACTTGTTTAAAAGACAAGTTCACAACCGGGTACAGTTGTTACTCATGTCCAGGAGTGTATCTGTATCAGATTAACGATAGATTAGAAATATATGCCAGTATTTTGATAGGGTATTTAACAGTAGCCTACGAATGACTGCAGTTTTGTGTAAAATTTACATATGTAATCACAAAAAGGTATTTTTTAAAAACTGAGTTTTGATAATAATAATTAACCATCTTTTCAGAAATAGGCACTCTTCATCTATCAAATTAAAGTGAAATATTGCTTCTGCATTGTGGTTCTTGATTTAGTATTAGATGGAGTTGCTAGTCGACATCTTTTTGGATTTCCAACTTCATGATTCCATTCGTTCTTGGAGCATCTGCAAATAAAGATCAACAGCAGCACCAGAACAGATCAAATCATAGTTAATTACTGTAAACATACAATGACCCAACAGAGGTAGTGGTAGTCGACTGAGCTTGTCAACAACTTAATAATTAGTCTGTGCTCAAAAAATGTGCTTTAACTTTGTCTGAAAAAAATTTTAAACTTTTGCTTTCCTTAATCGCAGTTGGCAATTTACTCCATATTTTAGTTCCTGAAAATTGTATAGACTGTTGGCACATAGTTAATCTATATGATGGGAAGATATAAAGACTATTACTTCTAGTTGATACAAGACTTGATTTTAATTGAAATAAGTTTGGTATTGCGACGGTTTTATACATGAAAATAGCTAGCTCAACATGATATACTTGTTAAATAGTCGATAATCCATTTTGTTTCATGACATTTTACACTGTCACGTTTCTTTAAGCCAAAAACTAATCTGATAAATTTATTACAGATGCGTAATAATTGATGAATTCTTGGTTTCATTGCCAAAACACCAGTTAGTTAGTTGTACAATAGCGAACATGGCTAAGTAGCAATGAGTGGTAAAGACAAAGCATAGCTTTAGAAGATAAATACACACGAATGCGCATAACAGCACCAAGAGTAGCTCTCATTTTTTTCTTTATCATATCTACGTGGTTTATAGACAGTTTATTTGCTATCATCCAGTTATCAATGTTTTCAAGTTCGATGTTCCCTTTTTCATGAATTGCTTGAAGTTTTTTATCAACAACGAAAACATTTGTGTCATCAGCGAAAAACATATTTGTAGGCAATTTTTGAAGTCGTTTACATAGATGATAAATAATAAAGGTGCGAGGATAGAGCCTTGTGGCACCGAACAAAAGGTATTCATTTGGTTAGAAGAAGTAACACCAGCATATTCCACAATTTGAGAACGATTGGAGAGGTAACTTTTAAATCAATTCAACGATATACCTCTTATACCATAGTTATTCAATTTACGCAGTAAAATTGCGTGGTCAATCGTGTCAAATGCCTTTGAGATATCAAGAAAAATTCCCATTACCAATTTTTTTTTTTTTTCAAAAGCATTTACAATGTTACTAATAAGCAGAGTTGTTGCGTGATTGGTGGAATGTTTATTCCTGAATCCAAACTGCTGATGCGAGAGATTATTATCCATGTCAATAAACGAATGCAATCTGGTGTAAACAATTTTTTCCAGAATTTTTGACACAGAAGAGAGCAAGCTAATAGGTCTATAATTCAAAACATTTTTTGGATTTCCTTTTTTGTATACTGCTATAATTTTAGCTAGCTTGAACACAGATATAAATTTTCCTTCGCATAAAGACTGGTTGAATATGTAAGTTAGGACGTGTAGTACATTATCAGGAAGATATCTCAAAACGGTTGGAGGGATTTGATCAACACCAGCACTCAGCTCAGGTTTAAGTTCACATATAAATCTCTGGATTTCAACTATATTTGTAGCAAAGGTGTACGGAGTCGCCTTTTTTGGACTCCTGCTCCTGTTTTGACCAACCAGACTCCTGCTCCTGGTCAAAGTCTACTTTTTATATTCCTGCTCCTGTTCGACTCCTGTTTTTACGCAAAAGTGTTTATTTAGGAAGGGAAATGGACAAGTAATTCAGAAGGCTATTTTACCGCAGCGCTGCAACTGCTCAGTGGTTTGTAACATTTCTAAGTAGTTGGGAAGAAGCAGAAAAAGATCAATTGCTAATGTTCATGCCCTTTTGAAAGTCGGGCACTTCAGAGATACTCAAGTTGTATTTTCATATAAACACACTGCTGAATATCAAGACTTAAATTTTCATTTTGGACATGTGAAACTGTTCAAATGAATTCAATTCAACTTTGACGCAATAAAAAATTTTATACAATCCTACCCAGTAACTTTCAAATTTTCTGACAAACTTGTGGGTTGTGCAAAACTTGAATTTAGAACTTTTGGCCTATGTAAAGTGAAGAAATGTTGGTTCAGTAGCTGCTGGACTAAGTCAGCCTATCTGCAATCTACAAAGGCTTACTGCAAGATTGCCTTATCTGTTTGTAGTCCGCATTAAAACACTAAACTGCGGTACACAAATAATTCCACATCGGCTTAGCTGACTACCCCTAGTACTAGCAGTCATAATTAGTCGGTTAGATTAGGCCTGCCGCGTGTGGTCTATCGTCTGGTACTACCCGCAACTAAATTTTTAATTCAGTTTATCAGTTTAATTGCCAAGTGATTGCATTATGCTGCTAACATCAGAAGAACTTGTTGTACTTAACTTGTCTTGTTTTTAGTTATACTATGGCTGCTATCTATCAATACCGATATGTTGGTAGAACTAAACCGCACAAAACAAGCAAATTATCAGAACCAAATTATGGAAAATTTTGAACAAATATCACAAGAATGCGGTAATTTTTCACTCCGGATCCTGCTCCTGCAACAATTGGAAACTTATGACTCCGGCTCCGGACAAAACATTGACACTCCTGCCGGAGTCGACTCCGGTACTCCGGTTTGTGTACACCTCTGATTTGTAGGTGTCATGAACATGGAAGAAGGATTTGGTGGTGGTAAATAATCAGTGAATTTAGAGGCAGACAAAGGTAGTTTATCAGTTAGTTTTTTAGCTATTGTAGAAAAATGATGGTTAAAACAGTTAGCTATTTCGACAGGTTTATTGACGTGACACGTGAGCACCCTCATAGCTGATAGATGTACGTAAAACTAGACTTATCGCGAATTTTACCAAAAAGATTTTTCATTAGTTGCCAAGTTTTTCGAATATTATTTTGATGCTTTTTAAATTGATTTTGTACATGCTCTTTCTTTTTTTGAGTTATCGCGTGGAAATAAAAAATTCTGAATTTATGATATTTTTCTTTCGCGCTTGAAGTTTTCTTTTTAAGATAGATTTTGTACAGTCTGCCTTTTTTTCGAGAGAGAAGTAACAGCTCACGGTTATACCATACACAGCGTTGAATATTTCTTTTTGGACTTTTTTTCCTCTTAAAGCAGTCAAGTAACAAGGGGTTAATTTTCCTCAAGAACACTTTGAAGCTATCATCGGGGTCAGACATATTATACACTTCACCAAAGTCCGTTGCTTCTAGCATTTGACAAAATTTTTGCAGGTTAGGTTGACTAAAGTTCCATTTTCGATTTTGAGACTTAAACAAAGGTGTGCCAATATTAGAAACTTGAATTACTGGAAGATGGTCAGCTATTTCATGAGCAAGAATGGCACTTTTTATTTGAGCTCGTACCTCAAGTATTAAACGTCATTTTGAAACCAAGCAGGAAAAACAATTTAAAGATAATTCGAAGAATGAAGTTTTTGAAATTGTTTCTCTTAAGTCGTTACGAAAAAGTGGTTCGCAAAACAAAAGAGGAGCCTAGTTCGCAGAACAATTAAAAGTACTTGTAGGGGCCTAGTCACAAAGTAGCAGAATGTATCGACAAGCTCGGAAAGTCTTTTACATAAGAATGCAATTTCTTATCGGCACGCAAACATATAGGCCTAATGAAGTTATATTTTAACATTAAATTTCACAAATTGGCCCACTGGAATTGAAACGTTGCCCACCCCCAACGTAGTGGATTAACACATGGCCGTGGTGCTGGAGGTCTGGTCTTCCATTCCTTGACCGGTCAAAACCAAAGTCCGTGCTGGGACCGCGCGCCCCCAGCCCCCCCAAACTTTCGTGGTGTAAAGGTGACGTGCGTATAGAAGACAATCTGAGGGCATAATGCACTTTTATGCTCTTCACTTGACTTTGAGGGGAAAACCGACGGCTTTAAATTGCACCCCCTCCTCCTTTCAAATTCCTGGGCACGACCCAGGTACGCCTAGTATATACTTCGCACCAGGGAGTCGAACCGTTTGATTTTTCCTGTTCAGGTTCGGTTTGGGTTCAACAGCAATTTCAAATTTCGGTTCAGTTCCGGTTAAAGTTCACATAAATTAAAACGGTTCGGTTTGGGTTCGCTCCAGCAAAAAATATTTCAAAACCGGTTTATAAAGTTCCGGTTCTGGTTCACAGTAAAAAATGGTATAGTTTTAGTAACACTAGTTAAAAAATGAAACGTATAACGCAATTTTTCTTTACGTTGACAGACCAATATAATGCATTAATTTTAACTCGCAATAAGGCCAGTAGGGATGTGCCGAGTCGAGCCCGAGTACTCGGCCGAGTATTAAGACATTACTCGGCCGAGTCCGAGTATTAATTGATACTCGACCGAGCATTAAAATATTATCATTTTGACTTTTTTTTGCTCTGCACCCGATTTTGAGTCGAAATTAGGACTTTTACGGACGTGATGACCTTTTTTTTGCTCTTCACCTGATTCGAGTTCATATCTTGACGTCGCAGAATAGATACTCGGCCGAGTAATGTCGTGAATACTCGTTACTTTGGCGAGTCCGAGTAATTTTCCTTGCGGCACATCCCTAAAAGCCAATTAACGGTAAAAGACTGTTTCACCATACATAGATCACTTTCATAAATGACTATTATTTTGAATTCAAACTAGCTTTAAAGTGACGCGTGTGACGTCACGGAGCGAACCGCTTCTTTCAATCGGTTCGGGTTCGGTTAAGGTTTTCAAGTACTCACATTATTCGGTTCAGTTCCGGTTCGCTCTTTGCGATTTTGAAAAATACGGTTCGGGTTCGGTTAAGGTTCAACAAAAATAGCTTAAAACCGGTTTATAAAACTCCGGTTCGGTTCGACTCCCTGCTTCGCACTATTAAGTTCCTTTAACTGTTTCGTAGTCTCCGCATTGCTTGGTTTTCGATCTCTGCAATTTTTTATCCCGTCGTCTTGTTCGTATTCACAATGATATAATTCTGGCTTTAAATACCGATAATGTATGCAGTAGGATGTTTCGTTTTTTCACCATTTTTGAACTGATTTTTCTTTAGGGTCGCATGCGATGGTATTTTCAACGCTGATTCGAAAAACAGGTTGTATTTTTCATTTAATGACCTCATTTTGGGTGGCACTTCCTGATTGTTGACGTCATTTTTGGCGATCTTTCGATATCTTGAAAACGCCAAATGCTAGGTGCACAAAACTTGTGTTAATCGACGCAGAATAATCTGTTTCCAATGTGTATTATATAGTATCATTTAAAAGTCGTGTCTGCTTCAGAAAAAAAGTAATTTGGAAAAAACAAAATGTCGAACATCAAGTGATGACGTCATCTGGTATCGTTGTTGAAGCAAATAATTCATTGCTTGGTTATAAGCAAATAATTCATATAATTTTTCATAATTATGGAAATAATTCATAATTACAGTATATATGCAATTATTCATAATTATGGAAGCCGTGCTGATGAGGTGGCAGGAGACTAGGTGAACGTATGATCGTTTGGCGTTCCGTTTTCCGTGCCAGTATTCGTTCATTTTACTGTTCCAGAGTATTTTAATGCTTTTGGCGTACGGGAATAAAAGTTGAATTGATTGATTGATGGCTGTATGATCTTTTCGCAGTCTCTTCACCAAGTGGTTCCAATTGCCACTTGGTTGATTCCAATTGCCACTTGGTGGAATAAATAATATTGGATTGAATTGTATTATCAAAGCAAAGGGAAAGCACAAGGAGTTGGCCGAGAGGTTGGTGCATTGGGCTCCGAAGCTGGCTTCGCGGGTTCGATGCTCTACTAGGTCATCTCCATGATGCAAGTACTTCACTACCACAAAATTCCTAAGCTGCAATTACGTGGCTTAAAAAATAGCAAAAAAAAAAAAAAAAAAGCAAAGGGAAAAGAGGAACATGACTGTCCAAAGAACCCTGGTGTTACTGAGTCTAGACTACTTTGCGGTTTGTACTCGAGACTGCTAGACAATGCATTAACTTAAGTGTCAAATTTAATTCGATGCATGATTGTCGGATTGTTTGCAAGTTTGCAACTACTGACTGAGAGACCAGTTTAAAGCTGTTAAGAACTGCTATGTATAGCCTGAACTGCAGCTATTCAGTAATATATGGTCCAAATGGATAAAGTGATATTAAATACTGTAATATTTGTTTTAGACTAACCTTAATGACTACACTAGACCAGTGTAGACTAGTCCTTGAACTGTAAGGTTATGCTGTTATAGGCCTACTGAAACTTGGTTATAAACATACAGTAGGTCTACTTAAACAACACCAAATAAACTGTCAACTTTGCTCTTAGTCAAGTTGGAATCCAAGAAAGTACCAGTACCATAGTTATTTGTCGGTATGGAGTGCTCAGATAAAATTTTAAATGAGCATTGCATCAAATTTTTGGAACTTCTTTCTGAATTAGAAGTAAAAAAGCAGGAGTTAGAAAACCACATGAAAAATGGATTTTTTCACCTTGCAAAAGCACGTTATGCTATTGGAGTGAATAGAGTATCCCAGCTGAGCTATCCCACAACAATGGCATGCTCCGTTGGTGTGGACTTCAGGTATATTTGTGCATTGAAGCTTGTACCGGTGTATGTGGTAGGCACTTTCATATGGTACCGTAGGCTATGTTTTTGGATAGACTATGTGCTGGTATTTCGTTCATTAGACCATTGTAGCTAGTTTTTAAGAGGATGCACAGTTTGTTTTTCCATCTTTTGCTGGTCAGTGTTTTATGTTATTTGTGGTACCAGTGGCATAGGACAGGTACAGTAGGCCTATATTTTACCTGTTTGAAATACTGGTACCCCTTGGATTGTGGACCAATTGAGATATTCTATCTGGTCCATGTAAATACATCTCTGGGATTTCTAGAAATGCCAAATGCATCTGTGTGAACTTTTCGAATGGGTTGAAATTGTAGTTTTGGGTGAAATATAGTTGGATTTAGCTTGAAAATTGAATGTTGCTGCAACAAATTTGTTGAGTCAGCTGTACATCTTTTGGGTCACGTTTAGAATATAAAGTGGCTAAAGTTACATGATCTTAACATTTGCCTTTTTGGTTTATTTTATTATTTCGTCACGCTCTGGTGCAACCGGGGAAGCGTGAAGGGATATAATAAACCAAAGAGACGAATGTTAAGATCACATAGCCTTAGCCTCTGCCTTGAGTTAAGCCATCCAAGTCTTTTGTTGCGTTATGCATTTCAATAGGTTTGCCAAAAGCATTTGCATTTTTTTTTGCTTTCTAAAGTGCTAAATAAATAATTGGACAAAACAGGTTGGCTTGGTGTGATTTCTAAGGTTTTCATATATTTTGCAGCGAAACAGATGAAAAGAGGTTTAGTTTGTGCAAGCCAAAGTTAAAAGAAACCTCTGATCTTGAAGAAAAAGATGTTGATACATCGTTGAGAAAACGTCACACAAATAAGAACAGTGATTGGGAAGATACAACTAATTTGAAAGATATAGCTGTAGAAGAAGTTACACAACCAAAAATCAAAGTTACAGATCCTATCAGATGGTTCAGTGCACTTGCACCGCAAAGTTTACGTTCTGCCCAATCATCATTTTCACAAGGTTCGTGGATAACGGTCTTGCCTTGGTAAACTCTATGGCCATTTTGATACAAGTAGTATCAAGATAATGTATGACTTGTGGAAATTATTTTAGTAATTTATTGTAAATTCATGCATGTGTAAAGGTTTCAAACTGAAAATAAGATGCATCAATTTGAAAAACTTTAAGCGAAAATATTTTTTGTAATTAGCTAAAAGTTACTAAAAATGTACTTGAACCCATTGTACTCCCAAATTTCTTTTACCCTAATACTTCTTCACCGTAATGTCTCTTGCCCAATTGTCTGCACCTAAATGTCATCAACCAATGGTAGATTTATTCGTATCTATTACCTTGTTTTTTGCATTTTCTATAGCTTATCGTCATATATGTTTCAGCCATACAAGAAACCTGTGATATTTGCAATTTACAAGCTCAAATTGAAGAAGTACAAAAGCGATATAAAGCTGCTGAAAAGAAGTTGGACAACTAGTAAATGCTTACACACCATGAATCTTAAGCTTTTCGTAATCTTTTATTGTGATATTGCAACATCATTGATTAGTCATACTTCCTGGATCAACTTCGGTCCGAAATTTTCATCTGATGATCTGAGCAACGTCAAAGGAGTTTCATTCTGTTTTGAGCAATACGTTTTAGGTCTATCCTTAACTGTCTTCGAAAGATTGCTTTGCTTCATTTGCTAGCGCGCAAGCCGATATTTCCTCTTGTCCGCGTGCTTACTTTTCGTGGACTTTGATCAGCTGTTGATTTTTTTCTGTCATAGTTGTTTTTTTATAACTTTCGTCAATTGGTTATTTTAAAGTTCAGGGCCAAAAAAATCCACCAGGTGTGGACAGTTTTTCTGGTAGTTTTTAGTCTGTGATTTAGGTGCTTAAAATCTTGCGCAAGTTACGTTGTGCAGTAAATAGAATTATTGTAAATCAATTTTGATTCGTCTTTATTTCAAGAAATGGAATTTTGTCAAAGTTTTTGTTAACGAAAATACAATAATTTAACAGAGTTGGTACAGAAATACGCTACAAAATGCACCGTCATGGTTGGATGAAATTCTAATGTAAAAAGCATCGTAATTTTGTTTGATCTTAAGTCAAATAACGACAACTTGCTAACGGAAGTCGTTTCAATCAGAAAGTATTGATCGTTCATAGTAAAGTTAGTAGTAATATTAGCAATCGTGATGAAAATTGTTTTTTGGTATTGGTTTGAAAGCACACAGTAGATCTGGAAAATGTATTTGTTGTGAATTTGAAGGCAAAAAAATAAAGAGTCATTATCTAAGGTTATTTTTATAATACTACCCCAAATGTAGAAGTCCTGCAAAAAAGCAGAGACCACCCCTCTAGAGTTGTTTGTGTTGGCCGAGGGTGTTGCTCCATGGATTTACCTAAAATAAGATAGAATCCAAAAATGTTACAATTTTTATTGATATTGTCAACACTAAAGTTGATTTGAAAAAGAATAGTTGACACATAGCGAAACTTGACGTTTACGAATGAATTACCTTCGCTAGTTAATTCGTTAAAGACAATTTTTATATACTTAATTTTTTAAGTGTTGTGTACGGACATCTATGTAAATGTTAATTTTTTAAGTGTTGTGTACGGACATCTATGTAAATGCATCTGTTTAGTAAAATGTCGAATGTTCATTTCAAGACAAAAAGCTTTGCACCGGTGCATTTTTCTTTTTTATCTCATGTTTTATGCTATGTTTAAGAAGAAGCTAGTATTGGTTTTGAGTTTTGTTTTGTGTTGTTAGGGTTTCTATTCACAGAATATCGTGGAAAGCATCCAGTTTTACGAACTGTTTTTGTATTGTCCTTTGATGTCCGTGCATATTTATATGTTGTAAGCTGTGTGTATCCTATGCGATTTCCTAAACTGTGATACCTTGGAAATTTAAACAAAGTTTTCTGTTGTCTCAGTACTTATAATCATGATATGTTTGTGTTTGTCAACGTAGTTTTTGTCTCCCTGTGAAGAATAACTAGCCTTAATATCTGTGGCCTATTAAAGCATTTTGTCTGGTTGAAAAACTTTTACACGTACCCGCGTTATTATCGATAGTTTTCCTTCAGTTAGTAATTTTTACTTTCCGGTTAGCGCGATTGGGGGTTCGATCTTTGTACCAGTCTATCGAAAACAGTGTCACCACCGCTGCGACGTTTCTTCGGAGCGATGTTGCCATGACTCTGAGCTGCGGAGGTGGGCCCCTGTCACAGGCTTGGATGGAATTCCGCGAGTATAATGAAGAT
Organism: Trididemnum miniatum; assembly: GCA_964006365.1. Taxonomy (NCBI): domain Eukaryota; kingdom Metazoa; phylum Chordata; class Ascidiacea; order Aplousobranchia; family Didemnidae; genus Trididemnum; species Trididemnum miniatum. Next base: position 24,578,092 of record OZ023236.1, read on the forward strand.
TTTTTGTTTTGTTTTTGAAATCAAGAAGTTATTGAATTGCATTTTCAGCGCGCGATGAATTTGATGTTGTGTAAGTGATTTTTGGATAAAAGTGTCATCATGCGCAAGTACGATGATGTGTGAACTTGTGCAATTTTTATTTTGTCCAACTCTGATTTAGACTTCAACCTTGCATAGTTTAACTTGCTGCTTAGGTGTGAATTTGTTTTGAATTACAATGCCCAATCCAGAAGAGCTAACCAAAGATCAACTCAAACAAGCATTGCTAGCACGTGGTAAGTAGATGACGAATGGACGAATGAAATTCTGAAATTCATTGTTTTAGAGTCGGTCGAGGTTGACTTCATTTTGTAGTTACAGTCTCTACTTGCATTTGGGATCGACATCTGCTATCTAATCAATATTTCTGATTATTATTTATCATTGCATCCAGTTGACATTAAGGCTGCGGCAAATTTAGTTTGTGACAATTTTGAAAGTTCGATTGATTGAATCGTACAAAGTTCGTATTTTGTCTGATAGTCAATAAGTTACAAATGCAGTTCGTACGAGCATTTTAAAGTTACAAGCTGCGCTTGGTGTATTGATGGGGAATGCGCCACTCAATGCGTGGGATGAGTCGTCGTGACAGACTCGTTTTTGATACACTTGACCCAAACCCTCAAAATCCAGTCGCATAGCCGAGTTCTGCCGCGCTAAAACGTTTTGTTTCTATTGAGAGGCCCTACTTGATTTCAACTAAGTTTAATTTAGGCGTTAAGCTACCTCCTGGAAAACCCTTGAAAGCTGTTTATGTTGAACTTTACAAAAAAGAAATTATTGGAAAGAAAGCTCACGTTTACGATCTCAAAGTATCGTCTTCCCACGCAAGCAAGCTTCATGTAAGTCGCTCATGTTTTCTAATGAAAACTGTACAGGTCTGACTTCGTTTAGTTTTGCTGCAAATGAGCTCAGTAAGCTGTAAACACCTCAAACGGCCGAGTGGTAGGAGCGATCGCATAAAACACTAATCTTGTAATAAATTTTGAAAATACAACCGCTCAGTGTAACATTTTTCAATTCGAAGGTGACCGTTTAACTCACCGATTTCATCTCGAATTTCATGTGGTAAAAATTATTATTTGAGCTTTTCATTGATTGTATGAATGAACCGCCCCAAAATCAACCGTCTTGTCTTGTCAAATGAATTTTATTTGCTGTAAATGTAATCTTGCTTCAATTTTACCCAGAATGTTGACAGTATATCATTTGAATTTGCATTAATTTTTAGAGAAACACCGCGAAAAAGGACTCATTAGACTTCTTGACTAATTCCCAGATTTCTACTTTGCTGAAAAATTTAGGACAAACTGTGGGACCAATTGGACGTAAGTGATTGAACGAAATTCTATTGATCCCTGTTTATGTTTTGATATCCTGAAGGAGTTTTGCGAACTGATTTTGCTTTTACGACTTGCTGTGTTACACATTGTGGAATAAACTAATGACATGTGCGATAATTTAAACGCCTGCGTGCTAGTCCTTACATTTTCAATCGAATTCATCAATTCATGAATGTTGCTTCTGTCTCCGATCATAGATTTTCTTACAACGCGATTTTTGCATAAAATTTTCATTTGCATCTTGTTTGTTACTGTTTATCCTTTTATCATTTGACGGTATTCATTTTTTCCCACTGAAACGGAATCTGTGTTATGTGGGTGGGTAGGCAATTCACAATACTGCGTGAACATCGTGGAAAATTCAAATTGTGTGAGAAACAAAACAAATCACAGCAATGCAGTTTTTGAGAAGTATAACTTGTGAAAGCAAATACCTTGTTTGGAATGTTGGCGTATATCGGGATGCACTCTGCTCTTTTTGAGGTTTTTAAAATATTGTTTTTCTAGCATCAACACGAAAAGTTTATATCAACAAACTCACAAAATTCGTTGAAAGTGGAGAATGTTTGACTGAAAATTTGCGTCTGTTAAAAAACACAGGTTGGTATAAAACTACTAAAAGGAATCCTTTCTCCAAAATTTTTTTTGAAATTAGTTTGCCTACCGCTTTTTTTTTAGTGAAATTGAGTGGAATCTACTTCTCTTGCATAAACATGTTATTTAATTTTTTTAAGTCTTTTTATTCTTACATTTCACCAATAGATTGGCCCTTAACCAATCCTTGTTAATTGGGTTGATGGATGTAAAAACTGCTCTTGAAATAACTGCAGGATAGTTAGTTGTGTTTGTAACATGCATGTTCGAGCTTAGCGGGTCTGCGCACAGGTTTCAGCTTCTAAGTGACGGATTCGATTCACGGCTTGAGCCGATCGCATTTGACATATACATACATATATATATATATATATATATATATATATATATATATATATATATATATATATATATATGTATGGGGTAACTGCTGACTCGAAGAGCGCAAGATCACTTTGCAGTCTCCCGTAATTGTTGTTGAATTTTCAGTTCAATATAATTTGAAAATAACTTCAGTTACTTATTATTGTGTGTTAACTGAGTTAACATATTGCAGATGAAAACGAAGAGCAAGAAAGTTCTGAAAAGGAACAAGATTTGCATCAAAAAGAAAATGGATTAGAAGAGAAAGAAATCAAAGATGATTCTCCTAAAAGGTGATACAAAGTTGAGCAGTGAATGATTATTTTGCAGCTATTGTAGCTCTGAGACCAGTAGCTTTTTGTTTGGCGTGAGGAGATTATCGCTTTTATTGGCTAGAAAATTTTTTGATAGGTTGATTCAGTGATATTCATTTTTTCTTGTCCGGAAAAAGCGCGTTAATTATCCGGCATTTTACGTTCTCTAGTCTCATATCTTGCATGCTTGTAAGAACTCATTAAAAGTTACGTAATGTACTGTAGTAGCATCTTGTCCTAGCTTGCAAGCACGAGCTTTGGGTGAAGTGTGTTGTCAACCGCTTGTAGTTGACATGAAAAATATACTTTTCTCCTGAAAAACGAAAGTGACCAGTTATGTTTCACTGGTGCAGAATTTGAAAATGGCGTGAAGTAGAAGATTTATTTTTTGAAAGCTTTTCACCTGACACTCTTCAGCGTAAGTCAGAATGACACGAACTGGTATATAAAGCAGAAGGAAAATCTCTAATTGGTTAAAACTCTTTTCTTTTTAACCGATCAGAGCTCCTCATTTTGCTTTATATACCAGTTCAGCTCACTTAACTTTCTTCCTGACGATTTTTCTTGAAAAGTGGATTGCGTATGAAAAGCTTTAGGAAAACCTTGTGCTTCACGCCATCAACAGCATTGAAAAAATGTGCAAGCTCATGTTTTTCATAGCTGTTTGTAGTGTTGCATTAGTGTTTTAATTCCGCATTGTCAAGTTGCTGCAATAAATTTGCCCTTGGAATGGTGTAATTGCGAACGATGTTCAGCATAATTTACGGAATACAGGTAGCATCGAGATAGTAATTAATCTTCATTTTCTAGCATTGTGCTCTGTTAGCTTCGGCATAAATCTTTCTAATCTCTTACAATAGAGGTAGGTAGTTATTGTATCATCTATTTTTAATGTTTCCACATTAACTTTATTGGACAGGAAAATAGAGGTAGGTAGTTATTGTATCATCTATTTTTAATGTTTCCACATTAACTTTATTGGACATAGCTCACATTAAGATCATACGGGTTAATGCTATTTTAAAATTTATAGAGGATAAACTTGTTCGCTGTCAGTTTACTCGTTTGGTCCGACAAGTTAACTGCAGCCGAAGCTGTATGTTTGCTTTTGAATACCCCATGATGTTCATAAAATATAGCTGAAATTTTTCAGTAGCATAAGTTAATGTTTATAGCTTCTGTTGTTTTTTATAGTTCTAATGCTGTGACGAAAAGATCGGATGAACTAGAGGTCCCATCTTGCTCTGCCGTGTAAGTTTGTTTTTGGTTTCTATTCGTAGTGAAAAGTTGAGACAAGGTAATTTTTAGCTCGTGTTTTTGAAAGTTGTGATGAAGCATATGCCAGTTTACGGGTAGTTATCAACTTGAAATATGAAATTATAGATTTCAATAAATTTGTAGTTGCGAAAGTAATCCTATGATAACATTGCCCGTAATGCCTTTCGTTAAAAAGCAAAACTATAACGTTTGTAATGATTTTGTGTGGTCAGTGCTCGCAATTTTTTAAACTGATACTTGCAGGACGCACGTGTAATAGAAGATTAGGCTATCAGTTTGACTTAGTTTGCATTACCTAAGTGAAAAGTTTGTAATTCTTGATACAAAATACCCTTAGTGCAAAATTCTCCCGTATCTGTGGCTGTTTAATATTTAGGTTTGTACGTCGAAACAAACCTGTATCTTCCTTGCATTTTGATTTGGTTTTGAGCATCTATTTATTGATGTATGCGATTCGGCAAACTGGCTCGTTAGCTCAGTTGTTAGGCACATGTTATCGGTGCGGAAGGTGTGGGGTTCGATTCCCGGGCCGGTCAGATCGGCACAGTGTCGCCAACGGCTCGCCGCCGTTGCGACGTTTCTTCGGAGCTGTTTTAGTAGTTCAGGCGGCCAAGCCGCGGAAATTGACGCCGCCACTCGTTACACGTTTCTGCCGACTACCGCGAGTATTATGAAGATTTGATTTGCGATTCAGCTTTGGCTCTACTCCCAATTTGTCTTTTATTCCTGGTGATGCTGGAATTGAATCTTGTGGATTGGGAAAAAACATCAGAAAAAGCTTTTCTCTTAATTGCCTGAATAAGCCAGTTTACTACGAAGTTCCTCTTAAATTGGCGTCTTGTTTTGTTATGCCTCACACTCTCCCTCAGTCAAAAGAACAGAATATAGCCCAAGCAAACGTGCAGCCGCTACCTCATTATCAAAGTCCTTGTGACCATGATTTTTTGTATGAGGATGATGATATGGTCCTGACCCTCAATGATGATGATAACTTTTCCGAAACTAAAAGTTCTACTCCGTATCAAAAGAAAAACGTTAAAAAATTCAGTGATGTTGAATGGTTGCCTTCTCGTTCCGATTCTTTCGCATGTGCTCAGGCTATCAAGGTTTCGTCTCCTTTTAGCCCTCATAATCGATCCAGCCATATCCGAGTTAGCAGAGCTGCTATGATACGGTATTCACTCACTCACTGGTTGCAGTGTTGCCACCGATTTTTGGTATTTTTTCACTTGTGTTGGATATTGGTTTACGGTGTGCTTTACAAAGCCTACTTTTCCCTTAAATTACAGTTTATGCTATTGGCGAGCCATGAGCCATTTCAAAATTTCTCGTGTCTTTAAATTCAGGTCCGTCGCATTCAACAGTTACGCTAATGCCTGTTTCCTATTGCAAAAAGGTACCGCTTCTGTGGAATAAGCTATTTGGCTGGGTATCGCGTCTTTATGGCTAGTTTTAAACACAGGTTTCTCGTGAATATGTAGTAATGAAAATTTTTTCGAAATACTTCGGAGCATGGTGAATGGAAATTTTATGCACTTTACTTACAAATAATAAAGCTCGAACAAATAAGATTCTATTTGAATAAGGTTGATAATGGTTAGTCAAACTTAACCGAAACGTCTCATTTAAATATGTACTAATTTGTTCCAGCTTTATTATTTGTAAGTTTCCTAAATATTTGCAACCTATTTTGATTACGATACTTACAGGGCCTCCCAAAAATATTTATACCCTTCCACCCCCCCAAAATGTCCTAACTAGCCGCTTGGCGGTGTCTGGTTTTAGGACATATGACATCCTGCAGAACTACATTATTGTTTTTTTCAATTTTTTTTATTTGGTTTCTCTTGAGCCTTATTATGTGACTATTCATTGGCTGTGACATAAGAGCACTTTCACGGACCCGCAGTCAACCTTACAGCATGCAATTCAATTGCTACATTTGTTTCACGAATGAAGTGCTTTTGTTCTGGTAAAAAAAGCATCGACATAACGATGAAATACAGCCAAATCATCCATTGCAAAGCCGTTTTAACACTAATATAATCTCTGATATGTTTCTAGTGCAAGTGCAACACCTCGTCGTCCACTGCGATCTTGTCTCTCTACTCCTGTATCCACATCTAAAATTCCAAAGACTGTCAGTTTCCTTAATGATCAGGTTAGTACAGAAAGCACTTTTTTTCTGTAAAATGACTCCACTATTTCTGTACTTTAATGATTTCTTAGAGATTGCGCTCAGGCTGATCATTGATCAACTGATCGCCTTAATTGTTTCTTTTCATTTTTTTCAACGTTTCGTTTTCGGAAATTAAAATCAAATTTACAACTTTAACCGAATCTTTAGGTAAATGCTTAAAATGTCTGGGCGCCTTTGTTTTTCTGTTTAATCGGCGGTAAACTTACTAACTGTTAAAACAAGAGTACTCTCTGGAGAAATTGTTCAGAATGGGACCAGAACATCAAGCAATCTTTTTAAACATAGCTCTATTTATATGTACTTTACGATACATAACGTATATTAATGTTTTGATCCTAATGTTGAGCATAACATGCAGTAAGCAGTAAAAATAATGGGTTTTAGCGGTTCTAGTGCTTCCTAGAGTACACCGTTTTTGTGTGAAATATCATTTCGATCATATCTCCTCGCGAAACAATTTCCTACGAATAATGATAATTACACTTTTTACAGCTCCCATCAGATTCAGCATCTCTTCAGAGTGCGAGATCTCGTAAGCGTGAGGCGGAAGAAAAAACGCCTTTGTGGTTTTGGGTAAGTTGAACTGATCGAATTCGATTGAACTTATCTAAACGGTTCGAGCATTATATATTTAATCGGCTGCGTGGCGGAATAGGTCGGGGCGCCGTTTTTACGAAGACTATTATCGCAAGGTTGATGGTTCGACTCTCCCAAATCTCGTTGTTGCATTCTTGTTTGTGCCTCATAATAGTTATCTCTGCTTGGTGGAATCTAACAAAGCAGCTAATTAAAGAAGTCAGAAGCAAATACTCGGAAACGAAGACAACTTCTATTCGAGTCTGGAGTCCTCCGTCGCTTTTTGTGGTAGAAGTATGAAAATTAAGAAAAAACAATCAATCATCATTTTATCCAGGTTGGTCTTTTCCTTCTCATAGCTTTGGTAGCTTACGTCGCTGCCCTTTTTATGGATTCAACTTCACTTCCTTTCTATTTGTCATATTCGAAAAACTAGTCGTGAATTTTGAATTGTTTTCATGGCAACATACACTGTCAAAATGTATCGGAATGGTGATGTTAAAATTTTCTCAGAATTATCATTACCGATGTATATTTTTTTCTTTTTCATTTGATGATGATTCTTGATTTTTTGATGAATGGGATTCTTATGTAAATACATTTTTGCTTTTGGTTGCATTAAATTACGTTGATTTCAATATTTTTTTGTGATTTGCACCTAATATCACATTTATGTTGATGAAATTACTATTTGCTTTTGTCACTTTTGCTTTTGTGTCATTTCTCTCCACAAAATTTAACTTTTTTTGTGAGATTTTGCCAGAAAAATAGCTATTGATGGGTGAGGTAAATGTAAAAGGCCTTAAAGTTTGTTAAAACTCAACTACGAGGAATGATGTTCAAGTGGTCAGAATTTCGCTTTTTACCTGATCTTAATTGATATACCACAGCACTTCTATAGACTTGGTGTTATGTTGGTCAAAAGGTTCTGTAGTATGCTTTGTACAAATGAGTGTTTCTTATATACTTTCATGTCTATTCCTGTATGTACTTTCTTATATACTTTCACATCCAATAATTAGTTTATCAATCTTTCATGTCAATTGCACTGATGCATGGATTAATTTGTAAGGTTATTTTTCTATTTCACCTAATAATACAGTTTTATTGTTGCAACTAAATACAATTGTCTGTTTTCCGATATGGATTAATTGATTGCATTACCTGGTATTATAATTGTCTACTAGCCATATTAGCTGCACAGTGTCGTAATTTCATACTAATTTATCGTAACTTTAACTGCGAGACCAGTTTAATAGTACGTCTGCTGTTATCTTGGTGACTTTGTTTCTGAGGGCAGTGGACTGTCATCTCCGAAGTGGAATTTCTCCACACGCACTGCCCGCGGTACGGCATTTTAAGTTTGTTTGGTAATCATTACGTTCGTAGTGGTAGGAAAGTAGCCAGTTTTGTTTCTTAAAATATTATTACTCTACTGACCAGGGGCATGCTATATTATTATCTGTGTCACTTCACCACAAACGTTTACAGTAGTTGTTATTTTCATTTTAATAATGTAAGTAGCAAAAATGTCCTAAAGGCCAATCGCTTAGAGTAGATTACACATGAAACTTACCTTTTCCTGATCAAGCTATTGTAAGAATAGCTCTGAAAAAAAGCTGTTTTTGTGTAACTCATGAGTTATGACAGAGCGATTCTTGAAAGCCTAATGCAGAGACAGCTTTTTTCCAAACTATTCTCAAGTTCTGTACCAGCAATTATCAAGGTATTGTGTTAAGCTTAATTTTTGCATCAAGTTTTCTTTTTCAGTTCATCGATCAAAATTAGAATTTTAGTTTTTGCGTTTCCGCAATGTAATCAGCATTAAAACTTATGCAGATATGGTTGGAGGCATATGAGTTTTATATGAAAATATTTCTAAAATTCGATTGTGGCATTTTGTTATGGTAAAGCAAACGTACAGATTTAGTCTTTTCTTCGCTCGGCCAGACAGAAAGTTTCTTGTGTAGGTAAAACACAACATATTAACAAGTTGTTTATTATAAATATTTTACCTTGTATATCGGCTGGAAAAAATATTATTCAAAACCTGACTGCTTTTTCCAACCAGTTGATGTTTATTTATGTTATTAAGCTTATATTATGTCATTAATTTTGCTATGTATCAAATATTGTCGAGAAAGAGAGTTTCTGATTAACATTACGTTGTATAAGGAATAATCTGTCGTAAAATTTACATGATTAAGATGGAGATGATTTGTTTGCGTTATACACTGAATGCTTTCTAGCCGGAACACAGTGTGCGGATTCTTATTGCCATAAATCGACGCTTTTTCTATGTGATTTTTGATTACGGAGCACATTTTGTTTCTGTGATTTCGGACTTAGATGACGATCCACTTTATGTTTATTATTACTTGTAACCAAATTTATCACAATTTTTTGATTAAATTTGTTGCAAAAATGCAAGAACTATAAAAATTGTGGTTTATAGCCCAAGAATGAACAAAATTTCTTTTCCCGTGTATTCGTAGGTGTCTTTACAGTTTATTGGAAAATAAATTTGAATCTGAATGTGTTTTATTTATTTTGATGCTGCGATCATTTTTGTGAAAAATTCCGCATTTAATGTTTTTGAGTTTGATTTCTTTGCTCATTTGCGTTTTCAGTCAATACGTTGGTGATTTATATTTAACTTAGCTATGTCAACAAGTATCTAATAGAAAACTAACAGTCTATTTCACAATAAAAAGGTTTTGTTTTTTGGCTTCTTCACTGTGTGTTGTATTTTGGGTATTTTTGATTTCTTTTTCGATATTTTTAGTGATGTATTGTTAACAGCGCTCGAGTTGTAAAAACACTTACGGGGGATGGTGCAAGCTTGTCACGCAGACGTAAAGGAGGGATGGTCATTATAATTGTAGGGGAATGGTTTGCGCTAAAATGCTATATGGGGGGATGGTGTTGTTTTGGGGGGGAATGGCACCCTTCTTCAACTTGAGTACTGACTGTTAATCATGAATTTGTATGCTTTTTCTACGCTTCATTGAAATATAATTAGCGACTGGTTCAACAATAGTGATGGGTGTTTGTCTGTAGTTAGAATCAGTGAGAGGATATAACAGCCCGCTAAGGCTTCCCTAGCACAGTTGTTAGCACATCGGTGCGGGAGGTTTGGGGTTCAATTCCTCGACCGGTCAAATCGGGCACAGTGTCGCCAACGGCTCGCCACCGCTAAGATTTTTCGGAGCTGCGTTGTGCAGGTGCTAAGCCGCAAGATGAGCCCCGCCGGTCCTTACTCGCTTTGGCGTAATTCCGCGAGTATGATGGTGATTTGGGGCGGTACACTGCTCAACTTTTGTGCACTTAACGCAATGCGTTAACTCAATAAACAAACAAAGTTAACGCATTGCGTTAAGTGCACGAAAGTTGAGCAGTATACCGCCCTTGATTTGGCTTCCCTGACATGCGGTTATTTTCGCCGCTTAATGTCCACGTAAAATGAAATACATTCGTTGGGCTACCGCCTGCTGCAGAAGCCGCTCGTTTGATTCTACAACTACAAAAACTGGGGGAGATTCTATGCTCTTCACACGAACCAGAATCTTCGCATTCGCAGGCTGTTTGTACTCGCAAATTTGTCAAAAATGTTAGTGGTTTTGCGAATGCGAACGTTTGCACGAGCGTTTGTAGTTGGTGTTTTATGTTGCGTTCGTATTCGCAAATATCATATCTCCAAAAAATCATTATTGCAACGTAATAGTAGGCAAATAATGCCCTTTGTTCTTACGAAATAGCCTTTTTACACCGTCTGAGCGAACCTGTTTCCATTAAAAGCCTTCTCGGTTATCGTCAATCTGCGTATATACAGCTGCAGCTATTTCTAAATTATTGAAATAACAATTAATTTAACATTTTGAGTGATGGCAGCAAAAGCTAACCTCCGAAGGTGGAATCAAGAAGTGGAGCTGTTGATTAATCTAGTCAAAGATAATTACGATCATTTAACTGGAGCTTTGTCTAACAGTAAAACAAAGCCCATGGTCGATGGCAAATGAAATGGCATAGTTGCTACAATCAATAGCTTTGGCCATGGATCTCCATTTATCACCGAAAAGGTGAAAAAGAAGTGGTTTGACCTCAACAGCAGAGCAAAGAATCACGTAGCAATGTATAAAAAAGAGGCAGGTTGCCCTGGAGGTGGTCAAAATCCATTCAATACACCAACTGCATTGCAATTTAAAATTGCAAATATAATTGGCGCCATATCTACGGAAGGTGTTCCTGGAACAAATTTATGCGACACTAGTAACTCCTACCATCAAAGCCTTTCTGACAGCGCTGCTGCAGTATCTTTAAGCAGCATGCAATTGCACTGCCATTCTCAAGAAGCTAATACAAGTGGCAGCTTCAACAATGATGAGGAAGATGCTTCTCCGCCTCCCAGCAAACGCGCACGAACAGCAGGTGGAAAACGTGAAGCACTAGGGGAAGAGATGTTGAAGGTTGAAAAAAATATCGAAGCTGCCGTGCTTGTCATGAATAGCCAAATGACACGAACAAACGATATACTCGGTACTTCAGTCCAGGAAATTCGAAGAACAAACAACATACTTGAAACATTCGTTAGCAGTAGCTCAGCAAGTGACTCAACAATGGCGAGATTTGATGAAGAGGCTACATAATAATCCATCATTACCACATTTTGAGCATTTGTAGTGTACTATTAACCAGTACCGAAACTAGCGCCCCCCGAACCCCCCAACCGGGGGGGCCGCACAAAAAGGGAGCCCCGTAAATAGTCAGTACGTAGTACTATTTAATCAACGTATGATAAAGGTGCCTTAAATAAGCCTATTCTAGGATTCAACATATTTTTTGTCTTAACTCGCGCGATGTGGGGCCCCCATACCATATTTATGCTTTTGGCCTTGGGGGCCCCTGCAAATTTTTCGAACATAACAGTCGTAAAACTAGCAAAGCAAATTTTTCGATCATAACAGTCGTAAAACTAGCATTTAGTAGCATACCAAGGGCCAGGGAGGGATGTGGGGGATGCGCCCCCCCGACCAGCCATTTTCAACAATGCTTTGGATAAATAAAGTTTTTCTATAATTTCGAACCTTTTCATAATCATGGGTGCAAATCCATGGAGGGATGTATCCCCCCCAATAATCCGGCAGCATCCTCCCCAATATTTTCATGTCCCAAAACTGGGCATCAGCGAAGGTGATGACCTTTTTTTGGTCTTCACTTCATTTTGGGCAAAAAATTGGGCATCTGGGAACGTTATGACCTTTTTTTTGGTCTTCACGTCATTGTGGGCAAAAAATTGTACATCTGCAGACGTGTCAATTTTGCTAAATCATCCCCCCCCAATATCTAAAAATGGTCGATTTTGCTAAATCATCTCCCCCGATGCTCAACATAGATTTGCACCCCTGTTCATAACAATAAACCTCAGTCGCCTTAAGCACGCATAATTGAAACTGTCCTTACATAATGCATCATATTTGAGGAAGCATTCAAAGTTAGGGGCCAAAAATATGAACGAACTTTGCCCGAAAATTGTTCGAAAAGCGCTAAAATGACCATTACAGTATGCAAATTTTCAAAAAATTTTCAGGGGAGCATGCCCCCGGACCCTGTAGAGTCGTTTTTGTAACTTAAGTTGCTTGAAATAACTCTACCGGGAAAAAATTGCGCTTGAAAAAGTGACGAAATTTGGTGCCCTCTCCCTGAAAGAAATTCTGAATACGCCCCTGACATGAAACATTTTCAAAGGGCTTATTTACGCTCGTTTCCGGGTCTAAACGTCTTTGTATTTTGTTAACACTCAACCTAATTTAAAATCACAACCCCCCCACCAAAGCTTCCTGGATCCGCTCCTGCCAAGGGCCCCTCATCCTCAAGTGAAAGGCGCAAAAATAAGCCTTAAAAACGTTTTTTCTTCGCATAGGTAACGAAATGATAGAATAGGGTTTGCTTGCAGCATTATATTAGTCGGTTTGGAAGAGACCTAGTTAAACAGACTACTAAACCTCGTTAAAACTGAGGAATTTTAAATGTTCAAAACGCACAAAAAGCCTCCAAAATAAGGTCAAATTCCGCAAAATTTTCTGGAAGGGCATGCCCCCAGACCCCCCAAGCTTGGCATCGCCCCTTCGGGTCTCGCTCTTTTGCATCACCATCCAGGAAAAAATTTTTAGGGGGCCTCGAAAGATGATTTCAGGGGAGGGGCCCGCATTGCCTAGTTTCGGCCCTGCTATTAACTATAGGCCTACATCGTAATAACGACCCGATAATGACTGCGTATACGTTGCAAGCTATACTGCATTGCATGATGTTCAATTAACGGATTAAAAACAATTGTGTGAAAAGCAGCGAGGAAAAGTAAATGTTAAACTGTATCCGCGTGTTAAACTGTATCCGCTGTCTCCTAATAACCAACTGTTTTCAAAATCATCATTTTCAAATCGATTACTTAGTGAAGACATGTCCATAATAAACGAATCATGGTGGGACCCAGGCCCTCGTGCTACAACATCTCGAAAAACTAAATTTGAATCGCAAACTGCTTGAATGTTTAGTGAATGAAATCCTTTCCGGTTGACGTAGACAAATTCATCTTGGTTGATATGCTACTAAAGGAATATGAGAACCATGAACACAGCCTACTATTCCAGGAAATCCAGCCACCATGTAAACATCATTCTTTATCTTAGCAACTTCTCTGTTTCTTGGCATGTAGATGTACTTGAAAGCTTTTGCTGTTATTGCATCAACCAACTGTGACACCACTTTACCCACAGTAGGTTGAGTCACTTCGAGAAAGTCTGTACTGGTTGTCTGAAAAGTTCCACTTCCTAGCGTTTTCAAACACAATAGTACTTTTTGCTTCAGTGTTAAATCTACCAACCAATGACCTACTGGTTGCATTTCACCACTGATTAAATCACAGATTTCTTGAATTTCTTTCTGATTCATACGAAACTCTTTGATTAACTCCCTATCAGTCATTGAGTCATACTTAGTGTATGATCTACACTGCGTTGCTGCATGATTTTGGATTTATTTTGTTGCAGATACAAAAACCGGCTGGCCATATTTACTGATTCCAGTCTCCTTTCAGACTTTTCAACAGCAATTTGAGAAATGGAAAAATCTTCGCAAATCACTGCGAGTGGTCTACACCACTCGCAGAATTTCGCGAATATTTTGTCGAATTTTGCGAAGATTTTTGACAAACGAAAATATTCGTGCGAACGTTCGTGAATTATATTTGCACGAACGGAGCATGGAAAACCAAACGTCGAGAAGATTTTTTTTTGTCACTTCTGCGAACGTTCGTATTCGCACGAAGAGCATAGAATACCCCCCTGAAATAAGATTAGCGATAGGCTTTAATTATGAAATTTTGAATCGGCTAACAACCAAAAGAAACGTGAAAGTGATTTAATATGATAAAACGGGTCAATTTGCTCATGAATTGTTGTCATTGTTTAAAAAGCTACCGGTATATTGTTACTCGGCATATACTTGAAACGCGCTATAGCATGCAATAAAGTAAGCAAAAGTATTATAAATTAGTTTTTCATTTTCACAGTATGATTTGAAGCTTAACACTTAGCCTACGCATGCTACTAATTGCAATGACGTTGCTCTTGATACCACTCTGATGAACTATCTTGATTCGTTTTGATTTGGAACATTGGTTTGCTCGCATGAAACACGCTGTTCGGCGGTATTTGCAGCGTTATTCGCTGTTTCGGTGCTGGGTTTCGAGCTGCCAGATGCAGAAAATGTGCTAGGTTTCTGCTTTGATGTCGTGGCTGTTGATTCATTGGAGATGGTTGCACTTCGAATAGTTTGAGCAGTTCCCAAAGAAGCTGGCCGTTCTGCTTCATCATTTCCCATGGAAACTGGCTGCACTGATTCAGTATTTCCCGTGGAAGCTGGCTGCACTGGTTCAGCATTTTCAGTGGAAGCTGGCTGCTCTGATTCAGCATTTCCCGTGGATGCTGGCCGAACTGCTTCAGAGTACGCCGGAGGAAGAGAATACGAAATTTCGTCGTCACTTCTACTAGTATATGCTGGAGCGGGAAACCATTCTTGAAAACTGCTCTCGTCTAATGGGCCCGAGAAATCATGCCTTCGAGAAAATGGTTTTCCTGGACCAGCACCAGGGTATGCTGGAGGAAAATAGCTATCATCGTCAGGGAAAATAGTCTGGTGTGATGGTGTGATTGTTTTTTTGGAATTTAAGCAGCCTACAATTGCCAAAAATAACAATCCAATTGGCAGTAGCAAGGAAAAACAAACGTTAGCGGTGGTGTAATATCGAGTCAAAATTACCTGAAAATGTAAAAAGTTACTTGTATTTTGAGTGTGAACATAACACCTCCAAAGTAACATAGGCTGCAGTTCTGGAAAAATTCTTATGGATATTTATTTTTTAATAGGCCTTATTTTAATCGAGTTCACAAAAAATTTGCTAGCCGAGTTAAAGTTTCTCATTTTTAATTTTACGAAGTTCGAGTTCCGTAATTTTTGCCAAGTTTATGCAGAGTTCTAGCAAGAAGTTTTTAATTGGGTTTAGGCAGTGTTTTGTCAAAAATTTTAGGATAAGTTCAAAACTCAATCCATTGACTTTTTTTAGATCAAGTTTAGAGATTTTTACTTTTCGAGTTCGGAAAAAGTTTTGAGTTTGCAGCCCTGTTCGTTACACGTCAGTCGGAATATCATTAATATTGCTGTTACACAAATTCATTACAATATAAAAATCGTTTAATGCAGCTTTATTGCAAAATTTGATTGTCTTACTTCATCAAAGCTTTCACTGTTGTAGTAGCATGGAATTTTTTTGTTAACTTGTAGATTAAAATTGGAGGCTCTGCTCAGGGCTTTTTCATTCTCGGTATAGGTACTCTTGCATATTTTGGGGTGGAATGTACACTGCTTCATAAAAAAAAAGGGTGATTTTAAAAAATGGTATCAATGAAATGATTCAAACAAGTTTTTTCGTACATGGAAAAACAATACTTCGTCTACTCGTGGCGGAAAAATTATATGTTTTCAGCCAATCAACCCATCTATCCTTTCAAGCAATTAAAATTGAAACTCATTGCAACATAGCCTGGCCCAGGGGTGAGCAAACTTTTCACACGAAAGGCCACATTTGAAAAAAATTTTGAAGCCGAGGGCCGCGTTGTTTGGAAGAGCAAAAAAACTCAGATGTCCTGTTTTCTACTGATAATCATTCAAAAGCAAAAAGAAAGGGAAAGAGGTCTTGACTCGCGGTAGGAGTTTACATTTTCTGTGAGTGCCCGCGGGCCGCATTCAATGGTCTCGCGGGCCGCATGTAGTCCGTAGTTTGCCCAGCCCTGGGCTTGTCAACGCAAAAACAAATAGATTAAAAAGTTTGCAGTGGTCAAGACATTGCTATCGGCCCGGGAGGTCTTGGGATCGATTACCGACTCGGTTAAATCGGATAATTCGCCAACGCAGTGATGTTTGCCTAGGCGCTAAGACGCGTTGATGTGCCCCGCCACTCGCTTAATAACGCGAGCATAGGCCTAATGATGATTTGGCTTTGATGGTTGTTCTCTTGCTCTTTGCCTCATATCGGCTTTGTATAAAAAATTGAGTTTCATCCCAGCTTGACAGGCCTATCTGCACATGTGTTTTGTCTGAAACTTGAAATTACCAACAAAATTTATTTTTGCCGTGGGTTTATCATCATTGCTGTGCAGATTGCAAACTGTAGTTGATTTTAAATTCTTTCAAATAGGCCTAGATAAAAGTAGTTGCTTTAATAATTTACGTACATTTTTATCATCCAAGGCAGTTATTTCATCTTCAAAAACAGTAGCTGGAAAATAAATCTTCTCCTGCGGAAGAAAATAACTTTTGGTAACTAAAAAATGTTGCATAAATATTAAATATATAGAGTTTCCAAACATTAAACTAGGACTTCAGCAGTGGTTGAGGCAGAGTGCGAGTTTGCACTAATATCCGACAGACCCAAACGAATAACCGATCCAAACAAGGTATCCCAGGCTATGGCTATCTTCAAATATCCGATCCAAACTCGCGTCAAGTGCATCGGTTCCACGAACCGAATGACCCACTAACCGATGAACTAACAGAACCGATGACCCACTAAGACATGCTGACAAAATCATACTTACACCTCGGTGAGTGACATGACATCAAAAAATTAGAAAAAAACATTTTGGCGGTTTATAAACTCTGTAGAATATGTATCCTTACCATTAATAAAAAAAGCGTTTACTCGATTCTCAGCCCCCTCCTATTAGGTCATGGGGTTGCCAGGATGGAATAAAAGAGGAGGGGAGTATATCCCTGAAGACCTTCCTGTCAGGAGCGGGCTTCAGAAAAAGATCGTTAAATCGTGTTCTCTAAAAAAGATCTGCTGCTACCATGTGCAGAAGCACTTGTGGTCTCCCCAAAGTCTTGATAAATAGGATCCTGGGATTCGCCCCTGTGTTTCGGAATTCTTGTAATCACGCGGCCGAGTTGCGGGGGGTTATTTTTCATATTCGTCTTGTATGATAACTAATTCAATCTTTTTCTCGTTTTAGCTATTTGGTTTTACTACTACCTTTACTTACCTTTATTTTGAATTGCACTGATACGTGAAAACACGGAAAGGACGACACACAAAAACGAGAACATTCACAAATAGCAAATCCAACTTGCTCCAGATCGGTTACGTTACAAACTGTTTCCTGAAATCGTAAAACGATGACATGAAGTATTTTTTAGTTTTCTTACTGCTCCAGCGTCGGCAAATATTTTGTTTCTTCAATGTTTGTTGGCCGAGATTCGAACCAAAGTTTCAGAATCATCACTTATCACGTGACGGTTCGGGTCAACGTTCATAGATGATTGGGTTTTGCAGCACTTCACAAACCGATAACTAATTTGTCAGTCAAGAGTCGAAAAGACGCGTTTTTTTTAGAACTAACTAGGACACATCAATGCATGAGTAACTAGTTTATGCTCTTGTTTTTTAGCTTTGAATGTGAGTTCGTTGCGTTAGCACGTCTCTCTCTCTCTCTCTCTAAACGACTGTAAAAATTATTATTATTTATTTTTTGCGTTGAAAATTTTAGATTTTTAGCCGGGATTACTTTTGGTAAAGTTTTACTCTCCGTTCGTATTCGCTCACTTAAGTAACTCGCAGCATTAATGTATCGTCGCTGCATTTTGCTCATTAATTTTATCGATTTATTCCAAGAAGGCTTAGCTCTTCAATAAAGATTTTTATAAAAATGTAAGATTTTTAGAGTTGGATCAAGACTGCAGCGATTTACTAGAAGTGAAAAACAAGTGAAGGCTTTGGCGCTCCGCCCTAGCAATACTTTTACCAGAAGAAAGATGAAATGTTACAACGGTTTCGAAACATAAACTTCGTCTTTTCACCATGACTAAGCCAGGATGAAAATAAAAACGATGTAGGTTATAACTAGGGCCATTTATTTTTTGGCCTAAAAAAATTATTTTTGACTTTATTTTTGCAAAGTTTTGACTTTATTTTGACCTAACCGTTTTGGCGTGTTATTTATGTCTTGTGGCACTTTTTTCACTAAAATGTTTTATAATCCGCAATTTACACAAATTTTTTAAAGAAGAAACTCTGAGCGTTTTCTCAATCACTCAGTTTAGAAGCTAATGCAAAAAAGCGACGCATGACGTCAAAACCTTGGTTAACCAACCAAGTTGTTAGCTCAATTGCTTAGCGCACACGCTATCGGTGCGAAAGGTCTGGGCTTCAAATCCCGGGTTGGTCAAATTGGCAGTGTCGCTAACGGCTCGCCACCGCTGCGACTTACTTCGGAGCTGTGTAGCCCAGTAAGCCGCGGAGATGGGTCCCGCCACTTGTTATACGCTTCGGGGTAGTATTGCGAGTATAATGAAGATTTTTGATTGGATACAAAAGTGCGTTGTTATCGCAACTGTACTGTACATTCACAGTTTCTCTGTGATCATGGTTGTTTCTAACAAAAACCACAAAGTAGAATTACTGGAACGATTTCATGCAGAATGAGTGCTGTTTCCTTCTCAATTACCGCACGCATTTTTACAACTGCCACTGTTTCAGAGTAATCCAACAAAACTGCGCGCAGAATTAGCTCAAAAGTTCAAAAAAATACAAAAGAAATATAATTTTTTTTGATTTTTGTAGGGAAATCTTTGATGAAGACAATTTTGACAAGTTTTGACTTTATGCAAAATTTTGACTTATAAAATCCAGCAAAACAGGACTTCTGAACACCTGAAATGAACGTTAGTACACGTTTGATCGTGTAATAAGGTCATAAAAAAATTTTGACTTTATTGACTTTAGCGGGTCCTAGTTATAACGTCGAGTTGCGAGACTCAAAGCATTTTTTGAGATCATGTTCACTAAAAACCTGTAAGTTCGATTGCACTAATTTCTACCGCGTTCACGCGAAGTTCATTGTTTTTGTCTACAAACAACCAAAAATCGATCTACCGGTAGGGGCGGATCCAGGGGAGGAGATGTGGGGGATGCATCTCCCCCTTAGGCTTACCGTATTTTCACTGCGCTAAAGGAGGACAGGTTCTTTGAAGATCATCACGTTCTCAGATGCCCAATTTTTCGCCCAAAATCAAGTGAAGAGCAAAACAAAACAAAGGTCATCACGTCCGCAGGCCGTAGTTTAAACTGAAGCTTCCCAAAAACTTTCGCCCAAGAATCATTTGACATGTTTTCACTGTTCATAATGCCAAAACGGAGAACATTTGGGCATTTTTTAGCGTCCTTCGGGGGCAAATTATTTTTTGTTAAAAAGGAGGACATGTCCTCCTAAAAGGAGGACGTATGGTAAGCCTACTCCCCTCATCAGCAATTTTTTAACAATGCTTTGGATGAATAAAATTTTTTGATGATTTCAAACCTCTTCATAACAATGTCTCAGCTCGCCTTAAGCACGCATAACCAAAACTGCGCAAACAAAATGCATCGCAGTTGGTGAAGCACTCAAAGTTAGGGGCCAAAAATATGAACAAACTTTGCCTGAAAATTGTTCAAAAAGCACTAAAATGGCCATTACAGTATATATGCAAATTTTCAAGCACTAAAATGGCCATTACAGTATATATAAAAAGCAGTATATATAAAAAGCACTAAAATGGCCATTACAGTATATATGCAAATTTTCAAAAATTTTTCGGGAGAGCATGCCCCCCGACCCTGTAGAGTCGTTTTTGTTTCTTAGGTTACATAAAAATAACTTTGCCGAAAAAAACAAGGCTACGCTTGAAAAAGTGACGAAATTTGGTGCCTCCTCCCTGAAAAAAATTTTGAATGCCCCTCCCTGAGAATGACAAGAAACATTTTCAAAGGGCTTATTTATGCCCGTTTTCTAGTCTAAACGTCTTTGTATTTAGTCAACATTCAACGTAATTCAAAATTGCACCCCCCCCCCGGCCCGCCAAAACTTTCTGGATCCGCTCCTGTCTACCGGTACTCAAATTCGCCAAAACTTTTTTGGCTTTCAGTAAATTTTGACTTTCCAACAAGCACTTACAGCATGTGACATCATACATAAGCCAACCACTAATTACTAAAATCAAACTTCACTGTACTGTTGAGTCAGCTTACTTTGAATTTCCTTGCCCATGCGTATGGATGGACCACCCAAGTGATTGTCGAGATAAGGGAAACAATACTTAGGAATCCCAAGATTGTATACAGAGCTATGGCGCATCCGTTGTTTCTTCTCAAAGGTCGAAAGGATCTATGTTCGTACATTTTACGTATTATTATTTGGATGCAAAACCCTTACCATTACGTTGGTTTTTGGTTATCTTACAGCAACATTGTTTTGATTTACCGGTACTACTAATATGTTTAAGTGAGTTTTTAATAGCATATTGATACTCAACATTTGTGACATCATAATTTGAACTACTTCAGTATAAAAAGTAAAAGTTTTGGAATATAATAAACATGGAAGGAAAACAGCGTAAAGAAAAAAAGTAAAGCGACATACATTCAGTTGTCATCATCAGTAGCGTATGCAGTTTTGTTCTGCTTTGCATAGGCTACACCGCTGACGATGGCAGCTGAATCTATGTTGTTGAAACGTCCAGTTTTTTGAGATTTACTGGCTTTACTTTTCCTCCTTCAGTAAAAGTTTACTTTGATTAACTGATTTCTTTATTTTTTATCCTCAGATTCCTTACGTCACAAGAAAGCGACTAAGGCGATTTACATAGGACCAATCCGCTTGAGTTTTGCTTCTGATTTCTTTAATAAACTACTTGTTAGATTCCATCAAGCAGCAAAGATTGTCATGAAGCATGTTGTTTAAGAACACAACAACGAGGTTAGGTGTGAGCCAGGGCCGGCACCAAGGGGGGCCAGGGAGTCCTGGACGCTCCAATTGACATGCTTAGCCCCCCCCCCAATTAACAAGCTTACTTTTTTGAAGACAGCGGCTTTGGTGCTTAATTTCAAACTTTGGTCCCCCTAAGTCGACTGCTCCGGCGCCGGCTCTAGTGCGAGTTGAAACATCAACCTTGTGGTCGTCGTGGCTGTCGTAAAATTGAGGCTCCGAACCACACGGCTACGCTGCAGACTGTAAATCAGTAAAGGTTTATTTTTGATGGCTAATCAGAAAGTTTGTTCAAACTCGTTAAATGAAAAGTGCCGATGATTCAGCAATATTTCACCCAATATCAAGATAGAGGATCATACCAATTTACAACTAGGTCCAGCCATGGTTCAAGATTAGCATTTTATCCTCTTCATAACATTGTTTTAATGCACAAACTGTTTATTACATGTCCAAAAAAATCAAATCTTCATTGCCCTGTCGGTATTACGCCGAACCGGCTAACGAGTGGTAGGGTCCATATCTTCGCAGCTTAGCGCCTGGCCAACACAGCTCTATAGGAACATCACAGCCAGGGGAGCAAAGGAGGCAATCGCCCCTTCCGAAATATTTTTTGCTACCACTAGCCTACCAACAAATATAATTATACTATAATGTAAACGTAAGTCTACTAACAACGCAAATTTCAAAGGGTATGTAAGCTACAGGGGGATTAGCAGTACAGATGATCAAATTTTTTTTGTATCATCATTCTGTCACAGGATAGCTATTTTAAGGGGAGGGGGGGTTTATAAGCGATATCCAAAATTTTTCATTCCTCTTTACCCCCCTAATTTCAGTCGCTCGTATTCGGTGCATAGCAGAGTGTAGACAGTTAAGGCACAGGCGCACGTGTTTAATGCTACTGGCTCTTGATCTTGCAGTCTTATTTGACCAATTTGTTGATCCGTTTTTAGTTGCAGTTTACGATTAGATCACTTTCCAGTTTACTTTATTTGCCGAGGTTTCTCGGTCAGGAGACAGCGAAAGGACTTCACGGAATTCGAGTCAACCCGCCAGCCTTCTTGTTATGTGTCTACCTCATAAAGATGGCAGAGTCCCGTTTACTTCCATCCCAACGGCACTACAAGCGGGCTTACCGGCTTAATCTCCACAACGTCCTGGAGCACCAAGCAAGGTGTGAGCATTAGAATACCATTTTTTGGGTTTGGTTAATGTTATGCTTACTCAAAAAATGAGTCTTTCTGGCTAACCTATAAAAGGCTAATCAAGGGGTTGTATAGGTATTATATGTAGTTGCCTACTACGCTGCGCTGGGACAAGCTTTTGAAGTTTTGCCTCTCCCCCGAAATCTTTGGCTGGCTACGCTACTGATCACTGCCTTTGGCGCCTGAGACTATTATGACCGGTCCGGGAATCGAACTCTCCCGCACCAATAGTGATATCTTTAACCAATACGCTAACTTGCCGGTGTTCATTCAAATCTTTTTAATCCAAACAACTATTTTAAACAACTTCTTCGCAATCGCTTGATATACGCTGCTGTCTGCTGAAAATTATCATGTATTCACCAATTTGCCTATGTCATCATCACCTCGTTACTCATGCATTAAAGCTACGAACGTAAACGGTGCTATAGCAATACTGAGCCACTGAAAGCATTGTGCGTGCTTGACCAAGTATCGAACCCAGTCTTCCTTCCAACTGCGCAACTTTCCTGCAGCCTACGGTGTCTACTGTCTCAAAGTTTCTTCAATGAAAGTTTAACGTCTCCATGAGAAGGTAGGGACCTATGGTACCTCAACAAAATATTGCATATTTTCGGTAAAGCTCTTTTTGCTATGCTTTTATTTGTCAAATCCATCTTATTTCCTTAAGCTTGAGAGCATTAATCAAATATAGCTCAGATGGCCGAGTGGTAAGAGTATCTGCCTCTGGAGCAGAAGACTTGGTCTTGATTCCAAGTCGGGTTAAACCAATGACATTAAAATAGGTATCAAAGCTTCCCCGCTTGATGCTCAGCATTAAAGGGACAGTGTGGGGAACAAGCCGGCAAGTTTGCTTGTTGTGCCGTTGGGAAAGGCACTTAGCGGGATCCCCATTTTGGTGTGGTACACATGATGGCTGGCAACTCCTAAGTGAGCTCGTATAGCGCATTGATTGCTTTTTCGAGATAGGAGGATAGAAATGCTAGTAAATACAGAAAAAAAAATATTAACGGTCGTTCTATCGTACATTTTTAGGGCAACTACAGTACCGCGCCGTACCGTACTAAGATTTTGGAAGGCCTAGGGCCTAGTTTTTTAGGGACTCCTGGTGTTTCGCAAATCTGTTTTTGGAATTAGCATCAGAACTTTTTTAGAGAACGAATTTTCCCCTAGGGCCCGAGCTATACCTCCCACACACACACACACTTAACCCGTCCCTGCAACAGTGGCTTGACGACAGTCAGTTTTTCCAACATTAAGATGAACTGAATCAAGCCTGTTAAAACAAAAATTTATTAGCAATAAAACTTACGAAAATACATCGCCAGGTTAAACGCGTTATTAAATCGTTGAGCTGAAAAAATTTGAATTGATGTTTCAAGGCACAGATTTGAAATCATTGTGAGGGAGGGGGTGGGGGTGGAAAGCTGGACGAAAAACTTCCATAACCCGATTGGTTGTTATAAGATGGTGGAGGAGCCATTCCATACGGTGGTGCTGGTGGTGGATTTGGAGGTGCAGGGTAGGAACTAAATCCGGTTTGAATAGGGTAGGTGGCTGTGCCACCTCCCTTCACTTCACCAGGATAAGGGCCAGTTTGTTGACCTTGTTTTGAACTACTCATCAGTAGAAATAGTAAGTAAAGGCTTCCGACGCCTCCAACGACGCAAAAAGTTGCTGGGATAGCGAGGGCAAGTCCGGCTTGAGTTGAAGTGAAGTATCTCCAAAAAATAACCTAAAAAAATGCAAGGTTGGAGAAAAAATTGCTGGTTTGAAAAACATGATCTTTTCAAATGTGTTGCGGTAGTAGATATCAGCATGAACAGGGGTTGATCTAGTTTTTTTAGAAAGGTAAGAATAAAAAAAAAATGCTTATCTAGTTATCTTTAAGTATCGAAGTACCAATCATTAATATGCATAACTACGAATTGAAGGGAGGAGGGCTTGAATTTTTTACATCAACCAATAATAACTTTTTTACATCAACCAATAATAACTTTGTGTCAGCGTATTGCACATTACACGTGGTGCATCAAAAGTTTTGGGCGGTAGAGTCAATTTTTTTCGCAAAAACAAAGATGTTTTTTTAAGATCAATCTCAAGTTTCTAGATTCTCTTCTGAAAATGAATGTTCAACCGATCGCAGGCAAAACTTTAAAAAGATCGGTTTGGTTGCAATAACTTTTTAAAATTTGAATTTTTTTATCCAGGTCAAGTCAAGGCATGACACTATACGCCCTAGCTTTCCGCGAGTATTTCACTAACACTAGATGCAAAAAATACATGAATAAAACAGAAACGAAAAACTTATCTCGGCAACAGTAGGCTACACCTCACCTCATCACTTTCAGGGTTGTAAAAACACGAATAACTGCTGTTGATTTGGCCTCTTTTTTCAAGAAATTCGTTGACAGTTTTATTATTGCTGTATTCACTCGCCGAGCAAGATGGAATTGTACTGCACTATACCCATAGGAAGTAATTAAAAAAAATCAAATCTTCATTATACTCGCGCTATTGCGCTGAAGCGTGTGACAAGTGGCGGACCCCATTTCTGCGGCTTAGCGCCTGAGCAACACAGTTCCGAAAAAACGTCACAGGGGTGTCGAGCCGCTGGTGACACTGTTCCGGTTTGACCGGCCCGGAAATCGAACCTCAGATCTCCCGCACTGATGAAGTGTTCTGAACATCTGAACTAACCGGCTCAGGAAGTAATAAGACTAAGTCGTGCAATCACAAACAATTGACCCCTACGCAGTGGTTTCCAACCTTTTTAACGTCCCACACCCTCAAAATAGTTGTACTGTAGAAGTAGTAGTGTCTTTTATTTCCGCATCGACAACACAATAAGAGAATACGATAAGATTAAAGATATATAACGCCGTACAAGAGCAATAATGGCATGCAAGCAGGAATAAAGAGGAGTTAACACAGGGGTTCTTAACCTTTTTTGTCTCGTTTACCCCTTGCCGAAAGAAAAAAGTTTAACTTACCCCCAATGTACCACTACTGCTTTTTCTCTACGGAAAATTAAAGTTTTCTTTAGTCTTTAATTCAGAAAATTTACTCCCTCGGTAGGCAAAATTTTCCCCCAGGGTGTAAATTTACCCCCGGTTAAGAACCCCTGAGTCAACAGAATACAAGAGTGGGCATGGTTGCAACACCAATATATATAAGCTAATGTTCTCGCACCCCTTACAATAGGCCTACGCGCAATAATTTATTTAAAAGTAGAGTTGCAGCGACCAAAAAAATTGTGTGCATTTTAGAGCCCCGCCCCAGCAGTTATGATTAAAATGGATCCTCTAACACATTGGCTGTGCCACCCATTTTGAAAAATAGCCTTCACAAGCCACAATGCCAAAATGAGAGGTACTGGATAGTCTATTTTGACTAGATATAATCTACCCCATATTGCCTTTTATTTGCGTATTTCCGTCATTTTTTATGCGTTTGTGATGATTTTGATATGTTTATCGATGTAATTGATGAAACCCCCAAGCAAATGATTTTTCTGCCGAGCCATGTCACTCACGACAAGGCGACAAAAATTTTAAGTTGCTAGCACATCCAAGTACTGTAATTGCAAACATACGGACAAACAAAGTAGGCTATAGGCTACCTTGCAGTAGCTTGATCTTTATGTAATTGGTTGAAGTTCGGTAATGCGGTAAAAGCAGAATCATCATCATTTGTTACGGGTCTCGGGTGGTCGACCACTGATATAAGCCTAAACCAGAGAATTCTCAACCGGGAGCTATGAGACATTAACCAGGGGTCACAAGGCCATGATTTATTAATTGAAGTTAAACACTTAAGACCAACTTAACAGCTCATGATGGCCGAGTGGTAAGAGCGTCCGCCTCGAGAGCTGCAGACTTGAATTTGATTCGGGTCAAACCAATGACTTTAAAATGAGACAAAACGTCGTCCTACCTGGCCTGCTGAATGGGAAGTCAGAACGACTTCCACGTGCCGCTCTATGAACTTTTAGATTGGCAGTCGCAGCTTCCCTGCTTGACGCTCAGCATTAAAGGGACAGTGTGGGGAACAAGCCGGCAAGTTTACTTGTTGTGTTGTTGGGAAAGGCACTTAGCGGGATCCCCCCATCTTGGTGTGGTAGACAGAAATGGCTGGCACCTCCTAAGCGAGCTCGTATAGTGCATTGATTGCTTTCTCGTGGTAGGAGGATAAATAATTATGCAACAAAATACAAAAAAATAACGGACGACTGAAGCCACTATGAATGAAATATCGACAAAAATATTAATTGCTGAGCGGGGCGTCACACCCAGTGGTGTAAAGTAACAAAATAGTTTTACTTAAGTAGATTACTTAAGTATTATTGCTTGGTAACTAGTACTTACTTAAGTGATTTAAATTTCGATTACTTCTACTTTTACTTTCGTAGTTCAATCAGAAATTAACACTACTTAAGTGGCTTTAAAAATGATAAGTAGCCTAGTTAATATTAACAACAACAACTACTGAATTTATTTAGTCAACATCACAACTAAGGCGATATCAAACAATGTTCAAATTTAAGAACACTTTTAAATTGAGCACAAAAGAAAAGAGGTGATTTGACAAGGAATCGCGAAGGGACGCAAAGTCTTCAAGTCAAGCGATTCCCGAAGCAATAATTGAAAAAAAGGCTCGAATGGAGTGAAAGCTTTAAAAACATACTTTATGAAATGAATTTATAGCTAATTATTTGAGATATTGATCCTGTAGGATTATTACAAAACTTGGCTTTAAGATGAATAATTAAATTGAAAATTTATAGAATGTGATGGATAGATAATTTTATTACTGAAAATCATATATAATTTTGAAATATAAGCTCCTTATGTGTTTTGAGGAATTTACGACGAGATGATTGTTTTAATGGGAACGGTAAAGAGTTCCATAACTTAGCTCCTTGAAATTTGATCGATTTTTGTACCCGATTAGTTGCATACAAAGGTAATATTAAATTTTGACGAGAAGATGATCTTGTATTATGAACATTGGCGTTCTTAAATTCTATGAAATAGTCATTAAAATATTTTGGAGCATATTTGCTAATGTAACTATATACAAACTTGCTTAGCTCAATTTTGTATAAATCGTTTAACTTCAGAAATTTGAATTTACGATAAAGATGTTTAGGAGAAGTACGCCAACCAAGATGACCAATTGCTTTTAAAGCCTTGTTTTGAAGAGACCTTAGTTTAGTGAGGTAGGAATTATTGGTAGATCCCCAGATAATTATCCCATGAAATAGAAGTGGATGGACCAAAGCGTAATACAGAGTTTTTAATGCAGAAATGGGATGCATCATGCAAATGATAAATAATCATGCTTGATAATAAAATTGGCAATATTAGTATTAAGTGTATTGTTTTAATAAAAAGATAATAGCCAGTATA
This sequence comes from Trididemnum miniatum, assembly GCA_964006365.1. Classification (NCBI taxonomy): domain Eukaryota; kingdom Metazoa; phylum Chordata; class Ascidiacea; order Aplousobranchia; family Didemnidae; genus Trididemnum; species Trididemnum miniatum. Next base: position 24,605,769 of record OZ023236.1, read on the forward strand.
TTTGCAATCATTTCACAAACGTTTCGGTAAAAACTTATAGGCCTACCATCATCAGTGTAAAAAACTACAGGGGCACTAGGCAAGAATAAACAGCACAAGAAGGATATTGTTTTGAATACGGCATAATTATGACGACATAAACAGAGTAGTTGAGATTTAAATAAATAAAAGTAAAGGGGTAGAATAAAATCACATGCAATTTGGAGAGAAAAGGGGTAGAATAAAATTACATGCAATTGGAGAGAAAAGAAAGTAATTTCCTTTTTGTGCTGTTTATTCTTGCCTAGTGCCCCTGTAGTTTTTTACACTGAGGATGGTATAAGTTTTGTGACATGATTGCAAATATGGGCATTATCTTTTTATTGAAGTTGAGTTCCAAAACCCATCTTAATGCTTTTTGTATTGTTTTATTTCATATACTGTATATGTTTTACAATAACCGGCCGGTAAGCTCGGTTGCTAAGCGCACGCAATTGGAGCGGGAGGTCTGGGGTTCGACTCCCAGGCCGGTCAAATCGGCACAGTGTCGCCAACGATTCGCCACCGCTGCGATATTTCTTCGGAGCTGTGTTGTCTAGGCACCAAGCTGCGGAAATGAGCCCCGCCACTCATTACACGCCTCGGCGTACTACCGCGAGTATAATGAAGATTTGATTTGAAGTTTTACAATTTCGGGATATTAAGCGGTCTTTTGTTATTTGCGTTTGGCGTGGACAATGAGGTTGCATTTCGCATATTATGACACACTTCATTTTTTTATTTTCGTCAAATACATGTGCTAATTATCCTAAATATACTTAAGCATTGGCAAAATATACGTCAAGTTTGGAAGTGAGCAAATTATCTAATGTAAAAGCTCAGCTTTATAGCCTTGGTTTTGCCAACGCTACTTTTTACTTAAGTAGCTTCAAATTGCTGGTACTTTTTGCTTTTACTTGGTTACTTTTTACTTCCCCTACTTTCTACTCTACTTCAAGTAGTTTCCGCCTTCAGTAACAATACTTTTACTAAGTAGATTTCTGGACTACTTTTTACACCACTGGTCACAGCTATAGAAAGTCTCTAGAAGGGAGCACAACCGTTAAAGGTTGAGAACCACTGGAAACGTTTTAAACACGTGTAAACGACAAAATACTGAGGCAGAAAGAATTCTAAAAATAATCTTATGCACTCACATGTTCATCTCCGTCAATTGCATTAGTTTCGCTGTCATAAGCAAATGATTCTACGGTGACGTTTCTCTACAAAAAATATCGTAGGGGTTTGGCGGGTGGAAGGATGAAACAATTATGAAAAAGAGACTAAAACAAAAAATTGTCCTATACAGAGGGTTTCAAAAAATTTGGTATCACTTTGCAGTAGAATAACTTGGCCATTTTTTGTTTCAATAACTTTAAACTTGCAGAGTGTGCCGAAGCGTGTTACAAAAACAAAACAAAAAAACAAGTCAAAGTTTTATGCAACGTTTGGTATGAGTATTTCGCCAAGTGTAAAAGTTTACTGACTATTAAATTTAAATGGGCCCGTTTTCTCTGTTGTCAGAACATTGTTGGGGGGGTCTGGGGGGTTCGAATCCCAGGTCGGTCAAATTGGCACTTTGTCGCCAACAATTCGCCACCGCGGCGATGTTTCTTCGAAGCAGTGCCGGTGCCCAGACGATAAGCGACAGAGATAAGCCCCGCCGCTATTTACACGCCTCGGCCTAACACCGCTAGTATAGGCTATGATGCAGATTCGATTTGACTTTGATTTATTTCTACTGGCAAAAAAGCAGTGTTGTAAACTTCGCCATTTTCAAGAGTCCGAGTGCGAGTTCCTTGGTCGCTAGTCCGAGTTCACAAAATTTTAAAGTAACGAGTCCGAGTGTGAGTCCGAGTCCGCACGCTACGAGTCCGAGTCCATAACATTTCAAAGTTACGAGTCCGAGTGCGGGTCCGCACGTTACGAGTTCCCTGCTTTCTACTCGAAATCGTGTCATGAATAACATGGTTGCTGATTACTCAACGTTTACAAATTTGTGAAGCACAATGCAGGTGTAGATTGGACAATTTTAAAAAGGATAAACCGATCTTATTATTAGGCCTACAATTTTTATCAGTATTTTCATAATTTAGATTGTCGACCACTCCACCAGAGTTGGTCCGGCTTAGAGATCACGACCCGTTTGCAGTCTTTCAATTATTACAGTTAGGCCTACTAGATAACGAAATGTTAGTTTCGAAAACTCGTAATTAAAGCTTGTTCAACTATAGGCTTGCATGCACGCTACAACAATCACTACGGAGAAATAAAGCGTTGATACCACAGCTACAACCAGTGCTCGAGTTGGAAAAACACTTATGGGGGGATGATGCTAGGAATACCATAATTTTCAGCCGCAACTTCGAGTGACGACCAAAAAAAAGGTCATCGCCTCCGCTGCTGTCCGATTTTTGGGGCAAAAAAGCTGTTCACTCAGACGTAAAGAGTGGATGGTCATTATTTATAAGGGGATGGTTTGCGCTAAAATTTTTATATAGGGGTATGGTGTTGGTTTCCGGGTAGATGGTACCCCCGCACAACTCGAGCACTGGCTACAGCATATTTACAAAAATATCTACAATTAGTCGACAATATTTTAATTTATTTGCAAACACCGTCAATTTGCAGCAAAATTCAGTTTTTAATTCTTGTCGCTTCAGCTGAAGCTTTTTGAAACGTTGTAATTGCTTTTTAAAAAAGTTAAAGAAGAAAGTAAATCAGTCCCTCTCCGAGATCTGTAAGGCCATATAAATTTTACATAATTGGGAAGTTTTGCAAAGGAACTCTTAAATTCATTAGAACTTAGTTGCATTGGATCGAGACTTTTTAAGTTGTTTGCGTTTACAAATCGCCAGTATTGTATAAACAATTTATTTTGCATAAAGTTTGGTCTGGATCACACTAGTTATTTGCTGTGCTATTTTCTATTGTTCAATAAGAGCATTCTGGGAACCTTTGTCTAAATAATTAAACTAACTAAATAATTAAATTAAAAATAATTAAAGTGCCAGCGCCTTTATACAGGCATATCGCATTTTCCCAGTGTCTTATTTTCGCCGATTAACTTTGCACAAAAGCTAAGTAACAATTTAATTAGCTCTGGCAATTTCGTGAAGGCTTTTGTCGATGTTGAACAAAGGGAAAATTTGAGTCGCTTCTGTAGATTTTCGAATATTTAGAAAATTTAAAACAAACACAACAAACTGCTGAGGTATTCACGAGCCGAGTCCTAACAGTTTTTACGAGTCCGAGTCCAAGTTTGAGTCCCACAGGCACGAGTTCGAGTCCAAGTCTGAGTCCCAGAGGCATGAGTCCAAGTCCGAGTCCTCAGAAAGTGGACTCGAGTCTTCCCAACTCTGTAAAAAAGTGTTTTGTATGGTAGAGAATGCTCGGACAAGGACTGACTCGAACAAGACTGTGCAGTGTGCAATGTGTGTTTACGACATAATTCTCTAAAAAGTCATCGACAGCAAACGTCAGCAATCCAAATTTAGAGATGAATTAAGGCTGCTTGTGATCCAAGACATTACCAAGAGTGTTCGGAAGGAGCTAAACTATCGTCATGATGTTTGCCGTGCCACAGGCTGTGCTCACTGCTCACATTGAACATAGCGAAATCAAACCAAAAGATGCAATCTTCTTTATACTCGCGGTATTACGCCGAAGCGTGTAACGCAGGGGTGGGCAACTGTTTTAGTCAGCGGGCCACATGTGGGAAGACGAAGTCCTTCCCGGGCCGGATAATTAGATGGATCGAGTTCAATATGTTCAACAACTATTATTGTCAGGGTCGCTCTGATTGGAAAGCAAAAAAAAGGTTTACACACTCCTCAGATGTCCTGCTTTCCACCGAAAATATCGGTGAAGCAGTGGCGTAGCAAAAAACTTCAAAAGGAGGGCCATAATTTCCACATTTTTTTGATCGTCTTTTTATTCAGCAGAACTACGTTAAAGCTGATTGAGAAACAAGAAAAAGAAAGGCTGTAGGGGGTCCGGGGGCATGCTCCCTCGGGATAATTTTAAAAAGTTACATGCTGTAATGGCTATTTTAGTGCTTTTTTAAATAATTTTCACGCAAATTTTGTTTAAATGTTTTGACCCTAATTCTGAGTGCTTCGTCAAATATGATGCATTTTGTTCGCACATTTTCGATTATGCGTGCCTAAGACGTAATCGCTATCAAGAATATTCGAAATTATGGAAAATTGTATACATCAAAAACATTTTTAAAAATGGCTAGTGGGAGGATGCCTACCCCTTATTCTAGCTATCTGGATCCGCCCCTGGCTATAAGCTACAGAAACCATCAAAAGTACCAGGCATATTTCAGTCACTTAGCATCATTAATTTTGATGTTTTTGCTAAAAGGCAGAGTCAAAAGAGGGTCTTTTGAGTCAAAAGAGGGACATGACACAATGCCCTCCCCTTTAAATACTCTCCTGCGGTATGAGCAAAATGTCTACTTTTCCTCAGATATCCTATAAAAAAGTAAAAGAGGTTCGGCTTGATTCGCGATATAAGGTCATATTTTTGTAAGTGCCAGCGGGCCGCGTAAAATGGTCTCGCGGGCCGGATCCGGCCCGCGGGCCGTACGTTGCCCAGGTCTGTTACACTGTAACGAGTGGAGGGACCCATCTCCGCGGCTTAGCGCCTGGGCAACGCAGCTCCGAAGAAGCGTTGCAGCGTTGGCGAGCCACTGGTAGCGCTTTGACTTGCTTGGGAATTGAACCCGAGACCTCCCGCATCGATAGCGATGTGCTTAGCAGCTAACTGGACGGTTGCATTTGTGAAATCTTTGATAAAAATTTTTAGGGAATAAAACTTTTGTCATTTTGTACTTTCATTAGATTTGAGGCTATAGCTTTTCCGATATTTAATGTAAACATTAGATTTTTTGACTTTTTTTCTCTTAGAAACATTTCAGACAAAATGTATTTGCGACAATGAGGGTTGCAGGCTCGAACTCACTAAACTGGGTTATTTTTTGCTTAATTTGAAAAATAAGAATTCCTGTACTCGCACTTGAACTAAATCTCGAAAAAAAAAGGGATTGAGATTTGAATTTGGGTTGGCTTACACTCGACAAAAATCGTTTAAACTCGGTATGAATTTGGTAAAAATTAGTGAACTCGGAAAACCAAAAGTGACTAACTCGATCTCGAAGTCGGACTTGAAAACTTTTAATGAACTCGAAATTGTACCGGATACTTGATGCAAAATGCTTCGATGTTGGTAGTAAATATTATCTGTACCGGCCGGTTATTCAGCTGCTAAGCACATCTCTATTGGTGCGTGAGGTCTGGGGTTCGATTCCCGTGTCGGTAAAATTGAACAGAATGTCAGTAACGGCTCGCCACCGGAGCGACGTTTCTTCGGAGTTCTACTGCACAAGCGTTAAGCCGCGGAGATGGACCGCGCCATTCGTTACATACTTCAGCATAATACCGCGGGAGTAATGCAGGTTTAATTTTTGAATAATATCTGTATTTACGTTGTTTGATATTATGTGTGGTTGTATTTTCTGAGAATCACAGAGCTAAATGATTGTATTTAATACGTAACATGAAACAAATGGTTTCCTTTAGTGACTTTTTGATTAGGGCCTTTAACTAAAAGAAATATCTGGATTTTTTTAAAACTCCGACTGCAAAGTGTTTTCCTCATTAGTCACATTTTCAATCCATGCTCAAGAATTTATTCAGTTATCACATTTAAACGTTGTACCGATGCAAGTTTTTTGATTTTTGACGTTTTGCCTTCCATTTTGTTAGTGTCTATTTTTTTTTTACTTTTTACTCTAGTGTTTATTTTATGATTTTTTTACCAGAATATAATTTATATTGTAATCTGGTAAAACTTTTCTTTATCAATGCCATCTTGAACAGCTTAGATGGCCGAGTTGCAAGAGCGTCCGCCTCTGGAGCGGCAGGCACGGGTTTAATTTGGGTCAAACCAATGACTTTAAAATTGGTATTCACAGCTTCCCTGTTGAAGCTTAGCAGGGAGAGTGTGGAGAACAAGCCGGCAAGTTCAATTGTTGAGCTGATAAAGGCACTCTGCGGGATTCCCATCTTAGAATGATAAACAGGTGGCTGGCACCCCCTAAGCTAGCTCGTTACAGCACTTTGATTGCTTTTCGTGATAGGAGGATAAATATGCTACTAAATACGAAATATCCATATGTCTGTACTGACTCCATCTTTCGTGACGTTGTATGTAACAAAAACAGCAATGCATGGATAACTTGAATAGCAATGATCATTATCGTCTCCGCATTTGCATGGAACACTACCACGATGCTCTATTCTCTCTACCCGACAAGTTGTATTCTGCAAACACAAGTTAACAATGTATCTAGCAGTAGCTATTTAGCGTTCTACTCAGTATTAATGAAGCGTAAGCTTCAGAATACTATAAACATGTGACGAAAATAGCTGAAGAAATAAAGTCGCAATAATTCTCATAATTAGACGTTTTGACTACATAGATTCAACTCTCATCATCAGCATTGTAGGCTAAGCAACTCAGTAGAAAGCTGTCTGCCTTGAGTATATTGCTGATGATGACAGCTGAATCTACGTTATCGAAACGATTACCAGTTTTGAGATTTATGGTGACTTGATTTTTCTTCTGAAGCTTTTGCTACTCTACAATCTCCAAGATGGCGGCAAAATTTATTGCTTTTGATTCATTTAGAATTACACAAGAATCTTCAGCAACTTACTTTAAAGTCCTCGGCCCAGATGGCCGGTCTTGCGATAACAACTCCACAAACAACCAAAGCAATTGCGCTTAGGAAGCCCAACCCTGCAAACCCAAACAAAAATACTACGGTCGTTGGATTGAATCTTCGATGGTGGCTGCCATAAGTTGCAGTCATTGCATTATTTCTGTGCTTTACCCTTCGTATGCACAAGTTGCTCAGCCCATTAAAAGTATCTACAGTATTTATCAGTTTTAAATTAGTGGTACCAAATCATGTTTGGCCCATACTCTTAGCATATTTTGAGCTCAGTGATATTAATATCAGTATTTTTTATGCTGTCATAATGGAAGTAGTAATTATAATGATAGTTGGTGTGGAAAAATTGTGTCTCAACTCTCATCTGAATAGGCCTACCTCAATGTTATTGTATTATTTGGTGAGTCACATTCACTCACCTAGTTTCGACCTCCTATCATTTAATTTAATCAATCAACTAGTTGTAGCAGTGTGGTTTATTTCCGACCCTCCACACAATAAAGAATGCGATAACATTAAGATAACAGCGGTGCACGAAAAGGGAAAAGACAACAAAACAATTAACGTTATGGTATGCATTGCAGGTAGAAGAGGATTTAAAAAAAAAAAATGAGTAGACACGGTTCCCAGACACCCAGGTAACGAGCAGAAATTTCAAAAACGAAAAAGCAATAAAACGATGGTCTGACAAAAAAGTCAACAGAAACTTCACACCTACCAACAACGTTATGTTATGGTGCAATGTTAGAAAACGTAACTACCTAGAATAAAAACACATTAAAAACAAAGAAGACTGCGTTAAAGAACAAAACAGATTAAACGATCTACGAATCGGGGAAAAAACTCTGCATGCGCAACATGCAGCTGAGATTGTGGAATGGATAGAGCGTGAGCCTCTGGAGCGTTAGACTCGGTGTACTATGCTCCAAGTCAAGTCAAACCAACGACTCAAAAATTGATGTTCTCTGCTTCCAGGTTTACATTCAGCTTCAAAAGGACAGTATGGAGAACTAGCAGGCCAGTTATCTCGGCGTTTAGTTGGAAAAGGTTTTTGACGAGCTCGATTCTCCTTCAGAGAGTGGTAGACAGGTGGTCAGCAAATCCTAAGCAAGCTTGTTACAGCACCACGATCGCCTTAAAAGGAAAAATAAGAGGAAAAATCAGACCAACGACTTGTTTTATAGGTTTGTTATTTCTCTATATTTTTTTTTAGGAACAATCGAACACTTGTGAACTTGCCAGATTGTTTTACACATTTTTCCACCCGAACGACAAGAAGGAAGATAATTTGTGAGTTTTGAGTGTCGTAATCGAACCCCATCCATGTCTTGTACTCATGCAACAGTCGTCTTTCCAACCATTTAATCGGTTTGAGTTTATTTTACATTGACTGAGTCAGACTTTCAAACTTGAAGATGGAGAATAAGAATTTTATAAAGTTAATATTTTAAAGCAGCTTTTAATTGGCATAGTCCGCCCAAATAAAATTTGCAATTCTGCGTCTTATTATACTGTAGATGCCGGTATCAATTTTCGGACCAACCGAACCACTTTCAAGGTCACATCGCTCTTTACGTGATTGACAGGCAAAAATAATGATTGTAAATTCCCACTTAATATTGTTAAAAATGAGGCTTCTCGCTGGTAAAAAAAAACAATTAAGGGGGTCATACAGTAGCCTACAATGCTTTGAGAAAGGTAATCTCTTTGACGAAATGTAAGTTCATGAAGAAGCAACGATGTGAATAAACCTACGTCTCAGGAAGAAAGCAAAAACACTACGGTAGTCTATTCCTTCTTCAGATTAAGAGAGCATGTGCTTGCATGTGTAATTTTTACCATGTGCTTGCTGGTTATGCATATCCTTTACTTAATTGAAGGAACAGAGTTGTCAATCGGACTCCGCCTTTTCGGGTCGGGCTCGGATTTTGAAAATTTGTCGGGCTTTAATCGGACCGGACGCCGGAGCAAACTCGAAATTTTCGGTGAGTGATAGGGTTTTCGCGATTGCTGGAATAAAGCGAAGAGAAACCTTGTCGCATCTATCGGCCTATAAATGGTGTGACTGTGGATGGGTAAAATTCATTTTCTTTTTTATTAATATTTCTTCGAAATTTAAAGTGATGTTTCTGATTTCGGGTTTAAATCGGGCTTAGACTGGCTGATAAATTAAGAATCGAGTTCGAGTCGGGTCGGACTCAACATCTTCGGCCCATTGACAACTCTGTGAAGGGACAGGTATACGAGTATGTGGACTACAAATCAATCAGAGAAGATGGGTCTATACGTGAAAGTGAGACTGGTAGCCCAAAGACGACACCAAATGCATAAGGTAATTGGTGTTTCCCCATCCTGTATTTAGCATTGTACAGCAAAAAAACCAAATCTTCATTAGACCCGCGGAATACCGGTATTACGCCCAAGCGTGCAATGAGTGGTGGGGCCCATCTCCGCGGCTAACACTGCTCCGAAGAAATATAGCACCGATGGAGAGCCGTTGACGACACTGTGTCCGATTTAACCGACCCGGGAATCGAACCCCTTACCTCCCGCACCGATAGCGATGTACCTAACAACTGAGCTAGGTTTTCATTGTACAGTAGCAGCAACTAAAGACAGTTCAAGATCAAGAGTAGGAAAACAACGACTGCTTATCCTGAAAAAAGTTCTTGGAGGTCAAACGCTGCACTTCAACGGCATCCTGCAGATCGCATTGATGATACGTAATAACTTTTATCACAGTGTTCGAAATGCAATTTTTCGAGGAGGCAACGGATCTTCTAGTCTCACATAGGTCAGACTGGTGCAGCAGCTAGGTAAAGGTATTTCAGAAGTAAACATAGGCTCGTGATTGTCCATGACGATTGTTGGATTCATGTAGCCTCTACTAGCTCGAGGCTTGGGCTCAGGCTTCTTCTTCTTTGGTCGGCGTTTCGCAATGCACATTACAGTTAAAGTTATGCTCAAAATAATGAACATTGCTCCAGGAAGAGCAAGAGCAATAATGATATCGACACGGGAGTAATTTCTTTTTGTTATTGCCTAGAAAATACAAAATACAACTTTTACCATTTTACAATTATGGCAGATCAGCCTTAGAGCTTTCGGAGTCATAATAATGTATAAACAACGCAAAAGGATTGCCTAGTACGAGTTGAGTCAGAACCAAAAAGCGCTTGACAAGTATCGATTTAGTACTGTAGAAGTGTCTTTTATTTCTTCACCGTCAACACGACGAAGAATGCGATAAGATTAAGGAAATAAAACAAAGACACAAGAAAGGTGAAAGGCATTAAATCGATTTTTGTTATGACAAGCAGGTAAGAGAAGAGGAGTAAAAAAGAGCAAGAGTGAGATGGTTGCAAGTTGTAACACCCCGGTCGGGAGTGAAATTTGCTTTATCAACAAAAAAGGCGATACTTCTGTAATTCTTTATGACGTAGTGAAGTTTTAAAGGAGTTACCAGCGGTTTGGTAGCGCGTATAGAATCAGCCATTGTCATTATAACTATAGATTATAGTTGTTTCAAAAATAAATTGAACTCTTTTGACCAAAACATTCGGCCTCAAGGCTAATTCTAACTTTCTTTAATAACTATATATACACTCATAGCGTTATCAAGAATCCCCACGGGTAAAAAACTTTGCAAAAAAGGATGTACTAAGCTGCAATATTTGACCGACTAAGCTGCTTAAAAGATCAAATCTGTTTATCAAATCAAGCATCATAACCACATTCGTTGCTCCAGCATACATCGTAGCTTTTCAAGCTGCGTCAAGGGTCCAAATTCAATTTTAGGTTGAGCAAGAAATTCTGAAATTACTGAGCAAGCTGAACTTACCACGGTCGGGTTGTTTTTGTCATAATAACATGTAAAGTTTTTGCCCCGATTTCCATATTTTTGTGAGAAAGATTTGACTTTGTAATCATTGGCTTTTCGTGCTTCTTTGCACGAAAATACTGAACACTGAAAAGCAACATTGCATTGTGAGCGAGTCAGCGAGAGTTTCTTCAAAGGTATCTTTTTGTCAAAAGAAAACAACAAAAGTCCTACACAAAAAACAAACCAAACCCAAACCAATAACGTTATGATTATTCTTCCCATATTTTCCGGTTAATTTTTACATAATTTATCTACTTTGCCGTTTTTTAAAAGTCCGCCTAGCAGCATCGTAAAAGCATCTTATCTGTAAACTTAGCTACGGTGCTCGTGTAGATTTCAACTAATAATCTTACCCAGTACCCACCATGGATGTGGTAAAAATGATACTATGAGGCACTGAGCGTAACTGCTCAATGTGTTTAAAGTAAAGCCTTAAAAATGCATTGTAAAAGTTATTGACCTCTACAACATAAGCAATCATATCAGAACTCCGTGAAAGCATTTTATCTGTACACTTAACAGTGATGTTTGCAGATTTGAACTCATAAACCTAGCCATCACGGCGCAGGTAAAAACGATACTCCAAATACTGTCGTAAATATCAAGAAATACGTGACTGCAAAACTGTAATTGTTGAGAAAAACAGTTAGAAGATTAACACGAGTGCCCTTCCGTTTCTGTTTGTTCTTTTACGCTTATTATTCATTCTTCGACTGCATGAGCTGCAATTATCTACAAACCATTAAATTTTTGGTGCATTGGGGCTTTTTGAAAATGGTGTTTTGGGGGGGTTGAAATTGATCTCTATCCATTACGTTGTTTTTTCAATTCATTATATTTGCTTCTTTTTCAAGCATAAATCGATAAAACAGCGTAACTGCAAAACGAATTGTGCCATCTCAAATTTTAGCAAAATAAATCTAAAGAACAACGTAATTGCAATGTTACACAATAATATTTTGCATTAACGTTGTTCTTGCAATTTATCATCAAAGAAAAAACACTGCTATTGCAAGACCGAAAAGAAACGTAAGTAACGTTACGGTGCTTTCATAATTTTTTAAAGAGATTAACTAGTACAAAAAAAATCTCAAAAACAGCATAAAGTACTTACGGTCTTTTTGTGATTTATCGACGTAATATTATCAAGATAAATGCAACACAAAAACAGCGTAACGAACGTTACTTTGTTCTTGCAATTTATCAGCCGCATTTTTGCGGAAAATGACGTCATGAAGGAGGTAAAAAAAGTAGGGAAAACAATGATTCGGGGGAGTTTTTCACATTCAGAGTTGAATAGGCCCAGATAGGACGCCAAAAATACAAAAAACTCAAAATCGAAATAATTGCAGTTACGTTGTTTTTGATATTTACGGCGGAATAGGCCTACTACGCGTTACTGCGTAAGGTATTTTAAACATTGCTTTAATGCGTTGTTACTTATTGACCTCTGCGACATACAGTACGTTAATCGTACTAAATGAATTACCCTCATGAAACAGTCCAGTAGGGGCGGATCTAGAAATGATTTTAAGGGGTAAAGGCACGGGACAGCGGGTGCTAAGTACACATTGTGTAGGCCCTTGTCAATTGGCGGCCCATTACAAATATCAGTCATGATTGATTGAAAGCTGTTAGAGGACAAAAAAGACGAACAGCACACATACACTTAACCCTTCGCACTTTCGGTTGTGCCGAGCGCCTGGCGGGGAAGCTGCGAATACTACTTTTAAGGTTTTAGTATGATCCTACCGGGAATAAAACCCCAGTCTCCCGACTACCAAGCGGACGCTTTTATCGATACACCAAGCGCCGGTACAGGATAAGATTAAAAAAAAATGCTAGTCTTGCAGTGGGAGCTTTGATCTCGTTTTGCCCCCTCCTGCATCTGTCAATGCCCCCGTTTATTGATCAATAACAATTAGGCCTAACGGTATCGCGCGCAAGTGACAGATCCTACGTGACGAGTTCGATTCACGGCTGGAGCCGATCGCATTTGACATTTATATCGGGTGGCTGCTGACTCGAAGAGCGCAAGCTCACTTCGCAGTCTCCCTCAACCTCAATAGCTGCTGAATTTTTGGTCCAAGATACTACTACAAAGTGATAAAATATTATTGTTTCAATTATTACCTCGCTGAACTCAGATGATTTGGTTGATTCGTGTTCATGAAGATTGGCTACGATTCTTCCATCCGCCTGAGCATCATGAAAGCGAGCATTAGCATTCAAAAACCTTAAGCCTATGTAAAAGTGACGAGGAGAAGGTCATGGTCGTCGGTGAAGTGTAGGGAGGACTTAGCAAAATGTTTGAATACATAGAGCCTAATTCAGAACAGAATGTTCACTTCAGCAATACGCAAAGGTAACAATTTTGTTCTATATGAACTTAAATGTCAATCGATTAAAAAATAAAACGAAAACTTACACTGTTGTTGTTTATTGGACCGTAATACTCCACCGTAATTCTAATGCACGGAAATCGGGAGCTGCAATCTGGTTTGTTTTGATAACCTTCACATTTGCAGGAACGTGGTTGCAAATATTCTTGAATTAAAGCTGAACAAGTTGTTTCCTAAAAAGCAACAAAAAGCATAAATTACTATGCATCAATCTGTTCGTCCTATTGCATAATATACATAAAAAGACTATATGGGCCACTGCAAGTTCGTTCATGCTTGGGAATAATTTATAAAGCACGTGATTGTCTAAATACATGTTGCTTATTATCTATATTCCATTCGCTTGCATCAACACACCTTAATTACTGTATCACTACGTGGTGTACTACTAACTTTTCAAAAATAACTGAAATTCGGAGCTTGTGCAACAGAATTCTTCGGCTAATTTTTCAGCGCAATCCTCGTGACAATATCGACGACATTTACAAAAAATTTGCCATCCTCAAAATTAGAGATAAGTTTAAATTCGAAATTTGCTGCTTTGTTAATAAATTTCTTCACCGCATGTTACCAGATTGCTTTAACAACTTTTATCAGCTTAACTCAGAAATTCATTCCCGTCAAACAAGACAATCAAACAACCTGCACCTTCCTCTATTTAAAAAAAGCACTTGCAAGCAGTCAATTAAATTGGTTGGCGTCAAGTTATGGAACGAAATACCTAATGAAATTAAACAATCAAAAAACCTAGCTCAATTAAAACGATTAAAACAACTGCTTTAAAACAGTTATTAATTTAACACTATTGAATTTGATATCACTTTCACTCCTCAAGCGCTCTCGGGATCCTCGTATTTATCTCGTTCATAGTTAGTTTATTTACACGTTTTCTTTTATTTTTTGTTTTTGTTTTTCTCCCATTTTGATTACAGAATCTGTGAATCGATAGTTCCTCGAACAATCGATTAAAAATAATTTTTTGGGCTTCTCATAGACTCTGTGGCGTCGCTTTTTATTTTATATCATTTCTTCCTGATTCGTTTTGCACTTTTAGCTGTCGCCGAAATAATAAACAAACAAACAAACAACCAAACAAGTATTGAATGCCCAAACGGCAGACTGAGTAATTTTATCGTGCGGTTTTCGAATTGGTCCTCCCTGATTCTTATCATTGATGAGGGATGCAATCCCCGAACAGAATGACTTCCGCCCACGGCTGGATTTCCCAATTGGCTAGGAAAGCTGAAGCCCAGGGCCTCGGAGAAATAAGAGACCTCGCCGCGAATAACTAAGACTTTTTTTATTTTTTCGGGAGATCGACCTTCAAGTGCAAGACTTTTATAGACGTAGAGATACGTTTGATGATTGATCACTTGGAGTCATTAATTAAATAGCCTGGAGCCTCTCGTTGTCTAAATCCGGATCTGCTTAGATCTTATCTTGCGTGTAAAATTCTATGCATAACTTATACCCAATTTTTGCGACTGTGGTAGGAAAATATTACTTGTACCCCATGCGACAAAAAAAAGCATCACAAGATTGTGAGATTAAGTCATTTAATAAAGAAAACTGATAGGCATTGGCCAATCATGTAATAACCTACTATATTTTTTTCACTTTTATTTCCCTCCTCACGAAAAAACGACGGTAGTAGAAGCATTTCGTACTTCAGCAAACATGCTGTAACAAGCCTACAAAAGCGAAAACTGTGTAAAAACCTAACTTTTTAGGCGTAAGGCCAAAACAGTTTTACGAAAATTAAAGTTTTTCAAAATGGCAGTTTTTACAACAACTTTCCAGGATCATACCCAGGACCCTTCAAGAATAGTTAGTATGCAGCACCCTACCCACAAATCCAAACGCGCTTTCGCTGCTCACTCACTTTGGCAAGGCTAATGTAAACGTGAAAATGAATAATTACAGTACTACGTGCTTAAATGAAAACTTTTAGAGGAAAAAACTCTAGTCCATTTTTACTAATAATTAAGATAAAAAATCGTTCCCCTTTGTTACCACTGCTATATGCCAGCTTTCCGGTAAGAAAACTGTTCTACTGTACTACTTTCTCCTCTGATAAGTCCACAAACACATCTTACCTCAAAATTCAAAGCCCGGATGCCTGGTCCAGCGATCACTGCTCCACATACAATAAAAGTTATACCGCTTATGACCAACAAAAATACTGTAGCGGCGAACGAAGATGACCAAAACTTGCACGAATTGTATTTCGATTCGCCGTAGTACTTTCGCGACATACTTTTTTACTTAAACTCCGCTTTCTTTACACGCACCACGGCACTGGTCAAACCCTGATCCTTTCTTCTTGTGCTGGTAGTTGCTGTACTGACTGAGCAAAACTTAAGAAACAGGATTGGTTGTTGTCACTATTTTCAGACCGATCGCCAGAGGCAACTTCAAGCGTTTGGTAGAACAAAAACCGTGCGCTTTACAGCGCAGATGTGACACATAAAAATTTTGTTTCTCGAGAAAGTTAATCATCTTTATTTATAAAAGTCAATCTATTTTGCTCAATCGCAGAGGTTTTTTGTACTTATCACTGCGTAGGCCTCGTAATTTCGTTGGCATTTTTTTACTAGATTTAACGCATGCATGATACAGCAAAGAACAAACGAAATTGATCTCACAAAGAAAATACGGCCACTCAACTTCATACTGAACACCAAACGGATGGCTGGTTGCGATATTGTTTGCGAGCCTATAGTATGTATGGCATTACCAGTGAACTCTACCGTTTATCCCACTTAAAATGCGAACACAAACAATGAACTCAAAAGTTGTTTTGCTTCTCAGTTAATAACAATTTTTATTGTCCAAAACAGGCCCGTTGAGAGAAAAAAAAATGTTTCGGTGCGAGACTTTTACCGCCCCCTATCCGTGACAGTATCCAGAAACTTTTTCGGCGTGGGAGCAAAATTTTTGGACGGCGGTGTGGCATAGCGGTTCAGAACGTCGCTTTTGCTTTTTCTATCTTTTTTTTCAAGTATTGCTTGCAACTAGTGAAGATAGGTTTATGTACATTGTACAGCCAGGGCCGTAATTACGTCAGGCGGGGCCCCGAAGCAAACATCTATTATGAGGCCCCCATTTTTAACAACATTTTCTTTTATTGTGTAATAATCAAATAAATAAATACATAAAAAACTGAGGTTATTTTCAAATTATATTGAATTGAAAATTCAGCAGTAACTGAGGGAGACTGCGAAGTGAGCTTACGCTCTTCGAGTCAGCAACCACCCGTTATATATGTCAAATGCGATCGGCTCCAGCCGCGAATCGAACCCGTCACGTAGGATCTGTCACCTGCGCGAGATACCGCTCGGCCATGTCGCTGACGATATCGGAAATATTGCTCTTAAAGGGTCCTTGCCTCAAAATGTACGTCGTAAACTAAAATCTTTTTACATTTGAGGCGAGGACCCTTAAAGAGCAATGTTTACTATATTTCAGTAAAACGGAGAGAAGATGGCTATGCGATGCGGATAAATAGTTCAAAACAAAAAAAATGAAAGTGCAACAGCCTACCCTTACATCATCATAAACGAGGCAACAAATAAACACTATTTGTTGATGCCAATCGTCAGGGGTGTCGAAAAGGTAAGTGGGAACAGTATCTGAAAAGGGCATTTTAATGATGAAATGCACATAAATAGCAGACTACTTATGGTGTTGCACAATTACACCGCTAAATCATCAATTTTTGTTTACATAAAAAACAAAATGCTAGGTTTGATACGGCACTCAGTTTGTTTTTACATTCCTGGTATATTTTGACTGATTCTGACAAAAATATTTGAAATTCTGATAAAAGTCGTAAAATATAGATTAAACTAAAGAAATAATCAAATAATATTACCCAACAATTACCAATCAAAAAAGCAAATCTGTCTGTTCCGACACCTCGGCCAGTCACGTAACCTCAATTAAATTGAAAATTTCGGAGTTGCTTTTGCGCTGGGATTATTGTTGCATTACTTTTTTAAAATCTAAACTTCGAGCTCGTTTGTTCTCTATCGACAGCAGAGCCAAACTGCAAAGTCCCTCTTGAGACTTTCAGCTTCTAAAGAAGCTTTTGATTAGTTTGAGTTTGGAAAATGACCTCTCGGCCGTCTTTGTATTGTATTTGTTTGCATATTTATCCTCCTACCACGAGAAAGCGATCAAAGCGTTATAATGAGTTGCTTAGGAGTTGCTAGCCAAGTGTCTACCACACCAAGATGGAGGAATCCCGTTAAGTGCCATTCCCAACGGCACAACAAGTAAACTTGTAGCTTGTTCTCCACACAGTCCCTTTAATGTTGAGCGTCAAGTAGGAAAGCTGTGAATACTGTACTATCTAATTTTAAAGTCATTGGTTTGACCCGACTCAATATTAAACCCGAGTCTACAGCTTCAGAGGCGGACGCTCTTACCTTAGTCTAGACCAGAGATGGGCAACCTTTTTCGGTTTGGGAGTCAAAATCGGCAAAAATCAATGGCCGAATTTTTCCGCGTGCCACCCAGCCAACAGTTCGTGTTTTCCACAGAAAACATCGATGAAGAGCAATTTTTAAGCTTTAATGATGCAAAGCCTGTGAAAGCAACTCAAATCTTTAAGAGATTGAACATTGATTTTAAAGTACCACTGTTTAGTGTTTCAAATAATCGTTACATATTGACTGTTATTGACGAATGCAGTAGGTTCCCATTTGCTTTTCCTTGCGCTGACATGACGCCTACTACAATAAACCA
The DNA here is from genome assembly GCA_964006365.1 of Trididemnum miniatum. Taxonomy (NCBI): domain Eukaryota; kingdom Metazoa; phylum Chordata; class Ascidiacea; order Aplousobranchia; family Didemnidae; genus Trididemnum; species Trididemnum miniatum. The sequence goes on from OZ023236.1 coordinate 24,623,566, forward strand.
GTGTTTAACGCAGTTGTTTTCTATATTTGGAATGTGTTCGTATATTCATTCAGATCGTTGGATGTCTTTTCAACCTCAAGAATTGAAATCATGGTTACATAGTACATACTTATGGTGTTTTGACAAGTCGTACTACTAGTTACAACCCAAGGGGTAATGGTCAATGCGAAAGGTACAATGGGGCCATTTGGAAAACGATACTGGCCGCATTGAAATCTCGCCAGTTGCCCACTACTCATTTGGAAGCTGTTCTTTCAGATGCACTACTCAGTATACGCTCATTGCTATGTACTCCTGCTAATTGCACGCCTCACGAGTGAATGTTTAATCACGCACGTCGATCTGTTAACGCCTGGGCAATTCCAATTATTCCATCATGGTTTAAGCCCGGCCCGATTCGTAATAAGACGACCCAGAAGTTGAGGAAGCCGATTTGATTGAGGTTAATCCCGCGTATGCTCACGTTCGTTTCGGAAATGGTCGCGAAACTACTGTATCTATTTGCAGAGGTGGGCATCCGCAATTTGAAGCGCAAAGCGCTAGTTGTGCAACTTCCGCACGTGCGAAAGTTGCGAAGCGCTTTAACAAATTATTTTTAGCCATTGCGCAAGTTGCGCTGCGCTTCAAGGAAAATAAATCCTTCTTGCGCTTTATTGCGTTGCGAACTGAAAAAATATATAATAGTGTGCGCATTATTGCGCTGCGAACTGAAAAGAATCTGGTTGCTTGCGCTTTGTTGCGTTGCGCACTGTCGGAAGTTGAAATACTGCGTTGCGCTTTGTCGGATTAATTAAAGCGTAATGTGCTGGAGTAAGCAGTTTTTTGTAACTGCTTTTAATAGAATAGCAGTTTGTTTCTTGATGCGTACTATAGGCCTATAGGTCAATTTTTTGTAGCAGAAATTTTCAGCTCATCAGAAATGTGGTACACTAAAGTCTTTTGCTTTTTAAAATAATTGCAAGTGCTTAAAGAGATCATTGAGTGTTGAATAAATCGTATTTACTTGTTGTTGTGGAGAACTTCGCCGCATATGCAAATTATGATTTACCGCGATGAGGTGCTTTTAACGGCACGCGACAATGCAACGTGGCGCAGTGGTTTGGAGCGTCGTTTTTACGACGACCATGATCGCAAGGTTGATGGTTCAACTCCCAACCTAGTCTCGTTGTTGCGTCCTTGGATAAGATGCTTCACGTTGATTATCTCTGCTTGGTGAAATCTGGCAAGCGGCAAATTAAATAAGTCAGAAGCAAAATTCAACCGGAAAACTCGGAAACAAAGACAACTCCTAAGCGAGTCTGGATTCATCCTAAGCAGCGCCTCCTTCGCTTTCTCGTGATAAGAGGATGAAGATGAAGAAAGCAATCATCAGCAACGCATCTTTTTTCGCTTCTTATTTAATTTTCCTGTTCATTGACCACGCAAAATCCTGTTACAGTCACTTGCATTAAAATCGTTGTCGCATTGTAGTCAACTGCGTGCTGTTAAAAGCACCTATAAAAGTAACTCAAGAAAACATTGCATTGCTTATACACCTACTCGTTGCGCTTTATTAAATTTTTCATTGCGAAAGTTGCGTTGCGCTTTTTCTTTTGTCTAAACCTCATTGCGAAAGTTGCGCTTTAATGCAAAAAAGTTATTGATTGCGGAAGTTGCGTTGCGCTTTAATGCGAAAAAATAATTGATTGCAAAAGTTGCGTTGCGCTTCAGTCAATTTAAAAATTAGGTTGCGCTAGTTGCGTTGCGTTTCATGACTTAACAAAACTTTTGCGCTTTGTTGCGCTGCGCTTCAACCAATTTTAAAAAAATGCCCACCTCTGTCTATTTGTGATATTGCACCTTGCGTTTCTTTTAATGTTGCGAATGATGAAGCTGTACGTGATGGTGATAAATCTATCGTGCATGATACACCTAATTTTCATAAAAATAATGCAACCGTAATAATAATGCAGGTGATGATGTATCTTTAAGCGAAACTGCATCGGAACCATCTGGTAGTAATGTTGAACCTAACCGCAATGCTCCTCGTCGTTCTACTAGATCTCCAAGACGTGTCATACGATATGGAGCTGTACCATACGTGTGAAATAAGTGTACAATTGGCAATTACATGGGGTTAATTCATTTTTGACATGATGATTTTGCTTTCTGGAGTTTCTTAAGGGGGGAATGTGCTATATTACACTTTGCTTAATCAACCTTCAAGATCCATTCTTGCTTGTTGTGTACGTTTGGTATAGAATCTGCGCAATCAGTCCCTCTAGCGCTACGAAGTATTTGTATTCTGTGTTGTAATTAGAGTACGTTGTATTAGCAGCGACGTTGTTCAATTCTTTCGCATAGCAGCAGCTGCAGCAGTAGAGCTAGTGGTCGTAATTTCGCAGTTAATGTAAATGAAGTTTAATGTGATGACAGTACCAATTTAGTTTTTTATTTTTCAGAATGTAGCCTAAGCGTTTACGTTTAATAAAGCCTAATATCGGTTACCTCACGTATAACTACGTCATAAAGCAAAACTCATTGAATGAAGCGTTTAAATCCGATGTCCTCAACCAGGCGTAAGCCTAAAACAGCCGTAGCCTATGCAAAAAATATTTGAAAATAATTGGATGGTTATAAATTTTTAAAATTTTGAAAGCTTTTTTGAAAAAATTTATGCATCTGAAATTTTCTAAAAAAATTTATGATGCGATGCCTCGGGGCCCCGAGGCATTGCATCGCTAGTAGTTACGGCCCTGTGCTACTGTAACCTGCGCAGACAGACCTAAGGCACGATTTTTCCCAAATCTGAGCGATAACGGCATTTAACGTGTGTCGAAGGAGGCCAGAGGGGATCTGAGTTTCCTGCGAATCCTGCCAACACAGTGATAGGATTAGGTCGGTTCGTACCGGTTCTACGGAAACGTCTCATGGAATTTCATTAGACCAGCGAACCGGCCTGCAATGACCAGCATTGCTGTTTTGCTTATTGCTGTTTAGAACCAGCTGAAAATATAAATTTTTTAATAGAACCGGCTGACAAAAAATTTGAATCCCTTCCCTGCGCGTACGCGGTACGCCACTAAACACTAGATCATCCCAGGTATTGAAATGTGTCAGTTAAGTCCAAGGTCCACGTGCTAATCAGCTATTAAAAAAAAATCGCAATCTCATTCACAGCTGTGTTCAACTACAAAATTTGTTCTTTTGAACAAGCTGCACAGACCTCGAGCACAGATCAACGTCTCCGTCGCTTTCTCGTGCGGGAGGATAAAATGAAGAAAGTGTTTTTCTATGTGTAAGCAATGAAACCGGCCTGGAAACCAGAGTTGCAGTTTTCAAAAAGTTGCCTCAAACGCATTCTATTGACATTTGGTCCACGCTCATCTTCAAATCTTTCTATCCGAAGCGAGATTTGGGATATCTTCCCGGGAGGTTGGAGCATTAATTGTCTTTGACTATAGAGCAAGCCCTCAACCACAATGGGCAAACTCTAATGAGCACGCGAAAGGCTCAGGGTGAAACCGCAAGCGATCAACTAAGAAAATCTTTTTCCAGCAAACCATATCTTTACGAGGCTAGTTTTTCAGCACACTCAATGCATGCTATCGTCAAAACAAAGTACCGCAACCTAATACGCGAAATCAGATTCGCTTTAACGGCCTTTAAACCCCATTTGTTACAGGCAAGTTAGGGAACTCGCTAGCATTTTTTAATCGAGTTCACGAAAAACTTGCAAACCCAGTTAGTTTTTTATCTTCAATTTAACAAGCTCAAGTTAGTAATTTTCACAGAGTTTCCACGAAATTCAAGTAGTTTGTATCGAATTTACGCCAACTTCAAGCAATTTTGGACTTTTTTGTCAAGTTTAGTTCAAAACTCCATCAGTTTTTCGCGGATTTTTGAGCTGAAGATAGAGTTCTCCCCAAAAAAGGCGGACTTTGAGATCACAGCCCTACAACAAACTACTTAGTTTCGCCCTCGCCTCTTGTTAAAAGTTCCGAATTTCAAACAACTAGTATTTATGCAGCAATGTATCTTCCGACTCTTTTTTTTTTTTTTTTACTAAAAATGCAATGTGAATCGCAACATAAAAACAAAAACATGCAAAACAATATCAATCTTACAACAAAAATTTGAATTTACTGCGTATAATCCTGAAAAAAAACCTCACAACGGTGCAGGGGCGTAACCAGTACAATTTAGGGATCAAACTACAATGAGTAACAAATTACGAATATTTGTATCTAGTAAGAACGTTGCAAGCATACCTCAGTTTGGGGATTATCAAAAAAAGGAGGGACCGCCCCCCCTCGTCTAAACTACTGTTTTGCGGTTGCTGATTAGGGTGTCCTGTTTCTACACTTTTTTTTTTAAACTCTTGGTTTATACGATTTACAGGGGGCAAATCGGCACACAAACCCATTGCAAAATTTCTTCATGCCCGGGGGAACTTTGAAATATTTTGGGGGATGAATGACAAAACTCGAAAAATACACATGCAACACGGCTCAATTTGATGTCAAACGATTCTGAAGACATGGTTTCCAATCTGTAATACATTTTGATGCTCTATCTCGATCAGAAAACGACTTATGACTCATGGATGTGCATTAGAATTTTCTCATCTTTTTCTATCCACAAATCATTAATTTTAATTTTTTATGTAAGTCGTTTTCTGATCGAGATAGAGCATCAAAATGTATAACAGATAGGAAACCATGTCTTCCGAATCGCTTGTCATCAAATTCAGCCGTGTAGCATATGTACTTTTCGAGTTACGTCATTTACCCCCAAAATATTTCAAAGTCTCCCCCGGGCATGAAGAACTCAATATTTTTCAAAAATTTTTTCGCAATGGGATTCTGTGCCTATTTGCCCCCTGTAAATCGTATAAACTAAGAGTTTGCGAAAAAAAGTGTAAAAACGGGACACCCTATTGCTGATGGGTAGGCCAAACATTTTATTTTCTATAAACAAGGACATTAGTAAGGCATTCTATGACGCAGCCTAATAATTTCACAATAATCTTGGGCTGGCTACAACCTTCTCCCAAGTCGTAACAGCATTTGTTCATGTACTTTAAACAAAGTCTCAAGATCTTCGAACAATGGATCAATAGTACAGGAAACTGATTAATTGCATGAACGTTTTAGTTTTATCCTGATTTCAGAAAACGCAGTCAGTCAAATAGTTTATTCTTATGTAATGCAGACGCAGCGTTCTGCAGACACCGAATAGAGCGAAAAATGATCAAAAACAAACTTTGTAACCAACAGAAACGTCTGAATGATTAACTTTTTGTACGCACATGGAATTTCGAAACACTAGTAATCAAATAAATATAGTGTAACAAGCTTCTAGCAATAATATTAGGAAAAAATTGTTTGTTTTATCAGACCTCAGTTGACCATTAAAATTCTAAAATCAAACAGTTTCAAAATTCAAGCCAATTGACAACTTTTATTATTTGCCTACTATTGACTAAGAAATATTCTACTCTGAAATACTAAAAATGCTGTAAAATTAAGTTCTGGTAATATTTCCAATCACAAATTTTTGTAAGGTAACCACCGCAAAAGCGTCTTAGTTTAGAAAAAAAAAGTACAATAAGGACCACTCCTCCCAGACATTTTTGCACAGATTTTTGATATGGTCATAGCGCATGTTTACGGAGCAATGGTGTATTAAATACTAACGATAGTCTTATAACCAAGTAAAGTTTAAAGTACATCAAAAAAGCTGCAATTTAGACAAATTAAAAAAATGCATCAAAATCGATAAAAAGCAAGAACAATCACACAAAAAGCTGTCGAAATTAACTCACGTAAGTCACATATAGCCTAACAAATCAACGTTACGCAAACTGCAAGATTTCAAGAGCAACATTAACAAATTGAAACTTAACGTACTTGTGAACCTGGTAAGAAACAAGAAGGGACTGTTTAGGAATTTCTACAATTGAGAAAATGTAGAAAGATAAATGAAGGTAGAAAAATATATAAATAATGAGTAAGAATTCAAAGAGTAGAAAGTTCAGCATCAGCATGAAGATGATGGAGAAGATCCTTGTTTAAATCTTGATTTTCTCTTGCACCATTTTCACCAGCGCAATCTCCAATCTCTTTTCTCTCGTTACCATCACCAACTTCTCCAAGACTGCTTTGAGTAGATGAAGATACAGTACCCGGAAGCTTGGGTTCACTCACTTTAGTCTTTTCAGCATCATCCTCGTCATTAGCGGAGAAAATCTCTTGAGAAGGATTACTTTGCAAAGATACAGATGGATTATCAGTCTTCTCATCAGTCACAGCAGGAGAGGATGCAATAGACTCTTCCTCAGAATCTATCATATCTTCCTAAAATGCAATTACATTTTGCCTACTGTGTAAAACATACTAAAAGTCTTTGACAAAAATAGCGACAAAAAAATCTATAGCTGAACAAGGGAGTACTGACGTTGAGAGTTTCTAGAATTGAGCCACAAACCTCAAAAGGTTGAAAATCACTGATTTAAGGTAGCTAACGAGTCAGATCTTGGTCATGTGCATTGCATAAAACTATAGCTACTCTTTAATACCGTTTGTTGCTATTTTTTGAATAGATCCACGATGCTATGTAGGTAAAACAACCTAACGTTTTATTACAAACAATACAGCCAAGATACAGCTAAAAATACTTGGACAGACATTTCGTATCACATCTGGTGCCATCGTCAACGCTGAAAGCTTACGTTATACTGGGTCTTTAAAGATAGTAATAAAATTGGTAACAAACCCCCAACTGTACCGTTTGCCAAAACCTAACGTTTATTTGTACATATTTTTAATAACTAGGGTAGCCAACAACCACTCTCGCACAAAAATAGAACTTTAGTTCTCTTCAACAATACCTACGTTCTAGTCTGGTTCATTGCCACCACCAATTATTGCAAAATAGTTTTATGGTTAAAAAACGCTTCTAAAGTAATGAGCTGTTCACTGTTCAGCTGACGTCACGTGGCAGAGCACAGTCCGATCAAAACACTAAGTACACGAATTTTTAAAGTGTATGATGTGTTAGTTGCTCACCTGTTTTGCACACAAAAAAAATACCAACGAAAAGAAACCGAAATGAAACACAACACTCTTTACGCAGTGAACTTAATTTTACATCGGCATACTTTTTGTTTCATGATATCTCTCTGATAGTCAACAAAATCATCAAATAAACTCGGCCAGGCCTCATTGTCGTTGTAATTGGACAGATCTTCATTCAGTGATTCCGTTAAATATAAGAACATGTTCCACGTATCACGTGAAATTCCTCGAACCTGAGAGTGAGACACAGTAGTAATGTGAATGCACGCAGAAGCGTATTGATCATTTAAGATATACAAATCGCAATGCATAAAATAATAAAAAATTAACAAATCGCAATGCATAAAAATTAACACAACAGCATATTTCCAAAGCCTCAAATGCCATAACAATGTTCATAAAGAGCAATTGCTTTAATGAAACGGAGAAAGTGTGGAAAGATATGCTAATTATGCTTTCCTCTCGGTAGCCAAACCACAGCAATCTTTTCCATTAAAATACCACAGCTAAGCCTAATATCGTTAACAGGCTGCTCCAGGTGCTAGTTATAATTGGCATAGGCAACCCAAGCATGATAGGCCTTTCATCAGTGCATGGTTAAGAAAACAAGAGCATAGACGGCACAATATATGATTATAAAGACAGTTTACAAGCTTTTTCAACCTCTTAACGCAAAACAAAGAAACACATGAAACGAACAAGAACAGAATAAAAATAATATATAATAGCAATAACACAGTTAAAGCGCTTTTTCTTGGCGAAAATTCAGATCAAAAGCGCTCAACATAACAACAAAAACCGTAATAGTAGAATTAAAAACAGAACATAACTGTAAATTTATAATAGCCAAAACTTCATGGTATGCTTAACTTATCCATTTCCGCTACGTTTGAAATTTAGTTAAAAAGCAACAAAGAATACTTTTTGCACGCGTTTAACAAATTTTAGAGTTTGCACTTTTTGTTATTGCAAAAAAAATTCGTATTAGTAATAGAATTCACTCACAAAAACGTGCTAATTTTAAACAGTTTCGTGAATGAAAACTAAAGTGTGATGCAAGAACGAAAATGGTGCAACGCGTAGTAAACATTTTAAATTGCTGAATACGATTTAGTTACGACGAAAGTTTTAAGTTTCTAAGTACAAACACTTCGTCAAATTAAGTTTAAAGTAAAAGCATCTTTTAACCAAACTAAATCCCCACCAAGTTTTTTGCCAACACCAAAACGATATTTTCCTTTAATTTTAATATCTAGAGAAGATTAAATACTGTCAAAGCCAAAGATTTAAACCAGTGACAGCAGAGGGAAAATTTTAACTTTTCTACTGTTGGACTTGAGTGTTACACCACACAAAAACACTAACTCTGATGATTTATGGCAACGTGGAGCCCTACCATAAAAATTACTGCTTTGAATTACAGAGGTGTAGGTAAAAGCACAACTGTTTTTAATACAAGGAAACAGGGCAGTGCAGGTATTAAAAACAGAGTAACAATGCCAAGCGATGACGTATATTTGAATAAGGTTAGATAACTAACAAGCTGATTTTGGCAAGAAAGGAATGCGAATTCATTTGCCTGATACCCTGACTCTACCTCCAGGGCTTCAGCAACAGCAGCCAGAGTTTTAGTATCACAAGATTGACATCACTGATTGCTGAATATGATAGCAGCGCCTCAAGAGTATGAAGTTGCGTCAAAAGCAACAGCATAAAGATACAGTAGAACATGAAAATAATTGTTTTATTCCGTTACAAGAGAAGCCACCAGCAACAACGCACATAACAACCAGTGATACAAGAAAAAAGGTTTTTGCCCTCTTAAAAAGATACTGTAATAGAAATCAATCGCATGACAAGTTTAACAGCATAAATTAACCGAAAAAATAGAAATGGTCACTGAAACAATCGAGTTCCAAGTGGCGATCATTAATAGACGCAACTGTGTCATTCGAAACTTTCGAATTGGTGTTACTTAACACGTTTGCAGTGACTTACAATCAAAACTTGTGGCATAATCGTTTGTATCACTTGTATCCCTTAACAATGGACTTGTACTGCATTATCTTTTCAATTCGAACATTTTGCCGTTACACAAGAAAGACCAACACAAGGTTCACAAACACTACTCCAGTCACGCAAGAGTATTTCATCAATACTGGACGTTCACGTATGGTGAGTAATAGGCACTTAATTCAGGCACGGACTAGTAAACAGAAAATAAAACAATTTTGATACTAGTAGTAATCTAACAAAGGTCGTAACCGCATTAGTCACAAGCCAGATGTCTCTTCATTTAACCTTGTATTCAACGAAATGCGCAACAAAGAAAATTGTACAACATTTCTCATTAAAGTGTAATGAGCAATACAGGCACAATGACATTAGACATTCATACCAGTCTAAAGATGGTTAATACCGACAAGCGTCGTAAACAGAAAATCAATTGCCTTAATAGTTAATAAAATAAACAGGACCTAAGAAAAAGTTCTAAGCAATGACAAAAACGACTACCAAACGGTAAAACTTAGAAAAGCACTTCACCACTACACGAAAGGCAGAAAATACCTTGGTTTTCTCACAAGGGAAGAGCAATACACGTCATATTAGACTTCACAGAGATTTGACATGGTTTCCGACTTAGACCTTATCATTGTTCGATGTTAATGACGTTGAAACAATTAATCATAATATGGACTTACTTTATGCTTCTGCAGAAATGAAAGCCATGGACCAAGTAAAACAGGAGGATTGAGAGAAAACACAACATTCCACATTGCAATGGCAATATTACACGGCAGTGATCGCTGTCCCTGCGCAAAACAACAGATTGTTGAAAGCTCACATGACAAAACTGTTGTTTGAATGAGAACTATCCTAAGCTATGATGCATTCATCTCAAGCAGAAAGTGCACACTGTTCCATTTTTCAGGTCTGATCAGTACCGGTACACCAGGTGTGACTGGCATTAAAACACATAGCCTAAGATACGGCAGAGATTTTTTCTAATTGCGGGGCATGGTATTTTAATACGTTACTGGAATATATACCAATTAACAGCGTGAAAATTATCAGTCTGTCGAACTGGTTTGTCGGTAAAAAAGCTTTGGATTAGTCCATTTAACAACCCTGAAAAAAATTGATCTAAATAAACGCACTGATCAGATTTGAAGGACAAAATGGTATCTACTATCAAACCCACCCATATTTGCACTTTCACAATTCACAGTAGAAATGATCACGAAAGATAGGCACCAAAATTTTGAAAGCAATATTGCACAATGCACAGTCAAAATAATCAGTACAAAATCCATATTAATGATAAAACTAATCACGTTACATAGAAAGCATGCCAAGGCAAACACAATGTTTAAACATTAGAAGACATAATCATGTATTACATTCTAAATACCTCCCTCAACAAAAAAACACATTTCCCACTATTTCTTTGCTAGACTATCATGCAACTTAAAGTTAAGCAAATAAGCAGGTAAAGACAGGCTTTGGCGCGTACTAAGCGAACACGGACAACTGACCGCCGCAAACTGACCGCGAGTCAACTGACCGCCGTCAGCTGACCGCCATGCAAACTAACCACCGCGACAACTGACCGCGAAAAACAGCTCCGTGCGCTGTATTGTAGCGAAAATGCGCTTCGTGCGCTGAATAATTAGACAAGGCTCGAAAACAGACTCATAGTGGGGAGTAGGTTCGGTCACGGTTAGGTTCGGTTAGGGTTAGGTTCGGTTAGGGATAGATTCAGTTAGGGTTAGGTTCGGTTAGGATTAGGTTCGGTTAGGGTTAGGTTCGGGTAGTTAGAGTTAAGTTCGGTTAGTTAGAGTTAGGTTCGGTTAATTAGAGTTAGGTTCGGTTAATTGGAGTTAGGTTCGGTTAATTAGAGTAAGGTTCGGTTCGGTAGGTTAGAGTTAGGTTCGGTTGGCTGAGAAAGGTTTCGTTGGGATTAGATGTGGTCAGGGTTAGGTTTGGTTGGAGTTAGGCTCGGCTACCGATTGTCCGTTCTGCTTCAATCGGTTCGGTTAGGCTTAGGTCCAGTAAGGAACGGGTTATATTCGTTCAGAAGTTGTTGCAGTTCCACGTTGCGAAAGTTCTTGTTAATAAATTAGGCGTTTTTGGCGGTCAGTTGTCGCGGCGGTCAGTTTGCATGGCAGTCAGTTGTCCTGGCGGTCAGTTGACTCGCGGTCAGTTTGCGGCGGTCAGTTGTCGTGTACCGCATACTAAGTAACAAACGCACAGTCGCGGTTTAAGTCTTGATGCGTCCTTACATAATTTTATAATGCTCTATGATTTTTGTTTTAAAAGATTCGCAAGAAAAAATGATTTCAAATGTATAATATATTCTTCAATTCTTGATAACATTAGCTACTTGTGATGTTACTATGCAAGCCCTTAAATGGTGGCGTGAAGAAGCAAAAAATGCAAAAAGCCATTAAATAAACATACTATACCATAAGTTTCATACGATAAAATTAAGTAATGTAAAATACGTTTATCATCATTCAAAATCTTGTGAATTTTAACAATCCATGCTAATGTCACAAAACATCAGCTGTTAAGAAAGCAAATTCAGCCTTTCCAAAACTTCCAGTATTGATGAAGCATTCTAGCTTAAATACCAATCATCAAATTTCAACACGCCGTTTACACAAGTAACGGCACTGACCTAAGCGCCCACCCACTCAATGCGTAACCTAGTTAATGAATTTAACAAAAAGCACAGTACCTGGTCAGCATCTAGTGCAAATTGAAACGTGTACCGATACAAATCCTTGAAGTTATCAATTGCATCAATTTCAATTTGTTTAAAAGCAGATTTTAGGCTTGAAATTGAATCGCATTGCAAACTCAAAAACCCTTCTGAGAATTCTTTTCTGCAAAGTGGTAGAACTTTACACAATATTGTTACACATGAAAGTCACAGCAACTACTCAACATCAAAACCATGCGTATACACATTGCATTTGCACTTAAACTTTTAAGTAATAAGAAATTGTCAGCATCAAGAACTATGCGCATACCTAAGTTTAATTAACAACGTGAAAGTAATACTCATTGAATATTAGTTCTTGATGAACTAAACGTTCCCCATCTAAAATTAATTAAAATATTACTAAAAGGAAGCAGAATGCTCTTACCAGTCTGAGGAAGTCCTAACCAAAAAGCAGTAAGCGCAGTAACGCAGAGACTGAAAGTTACAAATCCAATGCAAACGAAACTCATTCACTGTATACTTAACGTTAAACTCATTCACTGACATAACGATCATAAAGTGGCAGGTTAAAACACTATTTATCATCAACTAGTGTATAGCCTACGTTGGCTTTAAAAAAAGTTTTAATGATAAATCTTACAGAATTGTAAAACTAAAATATCGCTTTCAGTCATTTTTTAACCAGTTTTCGATATTCTAACGAATTTGCATTTCAATTTAGTGCAGTGCCTTCTATCTATGTTAAGCAAAATAAATTGCAATAATTTTCAAAAAGGGGTACTTAAAAAACGTGAACTGATGAAAAGTTAACTTACGTTCACAGGTTGAATGGGTGAAAGTTAGGGATCGACCGGGGCCCCGGCCGGGGCCGGGGTCAAATTTCAAATTTATTTACCACATATTCCGGCGCATAAGACGACCTTTAAAGTGCAAAAAAAAACCTTAAAAATTGGTGTGGTCTCATGCAACGAAGATAATTTTTACAAGAAGATTTTTTTTATTTTATATGAAAAGTGCGTTGGTGCGTAAAAATAAAGTTCGTCAAGCACTAATGAAAAGCGTGTACAATTACGAAAGCATTACGTAACACCATTGGCGGCCTTTTCGTGAGGACGCCTGTAGCCTGCTTAGCTACGTATTCTAGACATAATATAAAGCACTGTATAAACCCCGGCCCTGGCCCCGGCTGGGGCAGTCGCAATTTCCCGGCCCCGGCCAAAATTGTTGCCCCGGTCGTTCCCTAGTGAAAGCGTGCCTCAAATAAGACTACTAACGTGACTACTCTTGAAATTAAAAGAATCGTAACAGATTTAAAGTCAAAAAATAGTTGTGGAATGGATGGAATTCCCTCCAAAGTTTTAAAATCTACCCCTGAAAACATACTGCTAGCCCTTGCTCATATATTCAATCTCTCTTTAAGTAGTGGTAAATTTATTGATGCTTTTAAAGTAGCTAAAGTAATACCTGTGTTTAAAAAAGGTTCCACTTATGATGTTAATAACTACACACCCGTAAGTCTGTTGTCAGTATTGTCAAAAATTTTGGAAAAGATAGTATATAAACGTCTTGTTAGCTTCTTGATTAGACAGAATTTCTTCTACAAAAATCAATTTGGTTTTAGGAAAAAATATTCGACCCCAGTCATGCTACTACGTTGTTAGTTGAAAATATTACAGCTGCATTTGAAAAAAAGCAATGTATGGTTGGAATATTTTTAGATTTATCCAAAGCGTTTGATATTATTGATCATAAAATACTTTTACAAAAATTGATGCATTACGGGGTAAGAGGACTGCCTTTGGAATGGTTTTCTAGCTATTTAAATGATCGCACGCAACAAGTTTTATGCAACAACCAATTGTCCGGTGCTTTGAAAATAAACTGTGGTGTACCACAAGGCTCTATTCTTGGACCGTTACTGTTTCTAATTTACGTAAATGATTTCAGTTCATGTATAACTAAAGGTATGACCATAATGTTTGCTGATGATACAAATTTGTTTTTCAGTGAAAACTGCTATGAGAGAGTGTTTCAAGTCGCAAACGCTGAGTTGAAAAGGGTTGATAACTGGCTTACAGCAAATAAACTTTTGCTTAATATTAATAAAACTAATTACATTATTAATGTTTCGCATTATTATATGTTCCGCACTTAATATTAATGTTCCGCACTCCGCATAGCAAACTCCCTGATCAACATACTCTTCAATTGCGAAAAGATATCAAGAGAGTCGCTTCTCTAAAATTTTTGGGCATTATAGTGCATGAACATTTATCCTGGAAACCTTACATGGAAGCGCTGTTGAAAAAAATTAGAACTACTTGTAGTGTTGTAAACAAGATTCGAAATCATCTAAGTCAACGCATCTTACTGTTGCTGTATAATTCAATGATAAAAAGCCATCTTCAGTATTGCATTATGACTTGGTGTAATGGAAATAAAACGATGATTAAACACCTTCAAACTGCTGTTAATAAGTAAAGTTTATTAGATTAATATTTGGCCTAAACGGCAGAGATAGTGTAAAAGATGTAATGCAAAAGCATAGTATTTTTTCTATAAATCAGTTAGAAGTATTAGAAACAGCCAGCTTTATGTATAAATATTTGCACGGTGACTTGCCCGAAACTTTCCAAAATCTTCTTGATGATAACTTTTTGGACGGTAGCAACTCTCGTCGAACAAGAAGTCAGTCTAAACTTTTCCCTCGCTTTTGCCGAACCGAATTAACAAAACAGTCGCTAAAGTATCGTGGCCCGCTGACTTGGAATTCCATTCCAACACCCATACGGAAAATTAAATCGTACAATTCATTTAAAAAAAGAGATAAAAAAACAAGTTTGCCTACCATCCAATTGCGATTTCCTGTAATACCTTTAGTATAGAGCCTATTCAATAAAAAAGTTACATCTGATGATTTAGCCAATACAGATTTCTGCTGTTAGTTTTTGTTGTTACAGGTTCCAACTCTTCAAGTATCGTGCTCCAAGAGTATTTCAAAATCCTATTGTTCACTTCCATGTCAATTAGTGGACTTTCTATCATTTTTTGAATCGATATTAGTATTTTTTAAAAACAAAATCAGTTTTGCTTGGTGCATAATCATAAGGATTTGAATAATTTCACGGACCAGAGTTGTGTTACTTATCAATAGCCGCTCAAAAGTATAGGTTAAAATTGATTGATGTCGCTGTGGCTTTGCAAAATGAACTTGTCTTGGGTACTGGCATAAAACGGCATCCGGCGACAAGGATTCGTTTCTTGAGACGTAATGGAGCTATTTCTTAACTGTTGCTGCTCCCGGATCACCCTTGGGTAAGATGTAGCATCTGTTAGCCTCCCTATCTGGGGTTACAGGTTTGAAGTTACTAGAAGTTGTTGGCATAAAAATTTCTTTTTTTTTCTTCTTTGTTTTGTGTGTGTGTGTGCATTACATTTGTTGATTTCAAAAAATACGGCACTTGCAAGAGGTTATGCTAAGGTGCAGCGATCATACATTTCTTTTATTTTATGAAATAATTTTTTATCAACTGAAGCATGTTTCAACGTATATCGTTGTGTCGCTGTTACCTATTTTTCGACCATTGCTTTTGTTAGCTGTTTTTATTTGTGTTAGCTTGGTCGTGAAATGAAATAAACTACTACTGCTACTATAAACAAAAGTTTTCACATGCAATGCTTTTGCTTTACAACAAGCAATTTAATGTGCTAAAAGTACACCACTATTCAGCATCACCAATTTAGTGTGGGACAACTAGGGTACGACCGGGGCAACAATTTTGCCTGGGGCCGGGGTATTGTGCCTGCCCCGGTCGGAGTTTATACAATGCTTTATATTATGTCCAGAATACATAGCTAAGCAGGTTACTTGCGTCTTCACTCCTCACGTAAATGCCGTCAATGGTGTTACGTAATGCTTTCGTAATTGTACACGCTTTTCATTAGTGCATGACGAATTTTATTTTTATGCACCAACGCACTTTTCATATAAAATAAAAAAATCTTCATGTAAAAATTAAGATATGACTTTTATATTCGTTGCATGAGACCACCCAATTTTTAAGGTTTTTTTTTTGCACTTTAAAGGTCGTCTTATGCGCCGGAATATATGATGATTAAATTTGAAATTCAACCCTGGCCCTGGCCAATTTTAATAATCCCCCCCGGCCGAGGCCATAACAGAACAAAAAGTGGCATCCTCATCCGGGGCCTTGGTCGATCCCTAGGGACAACTCAGCATATTAGTCACGTTGCAGAGTAGCATTCTGGCCCCTTGATAGGCAGCACATACCAATATAAATACTAGATTGGGTCAGCTCACAATTTACACCAATCGCCCAAAAGGTAATTTGGAGTCATCTTGATGTAGAGTCGGTAACACCAAATAGTCTTGTACCAGAAACTACATAGTAATTTAATTTACCGAGTGAATTTACACATTGTTTCAGCTTTAAACTTCCATGCCAAAGCTAGAACAATAAATTCAGTTGGATCCACTTCTAGATCAAGACAAAATCGTTCCACTCCTTCGGCTAACACTGCATCTTCATCAGAAGACGAATCGCGATAGCTTTCAAACAATTTTTCAATTTTTCTTAAATCAACTTTATCTAACGAAGAATTGACTATGGGGGAATCATTTTCACACGTTGTTGTTGGAGAAGATTTTTGAATACCGTGCAAAGGAAATGTTGGAAACCTAAAGAAAAACATCATCCCATGCAAATCTGCTATAACTGCTATAATATGCAGTGCTATTTTCTGGCAGAGCAAGCCAACAGAATAGCAACAGTATAAAGCTGTTACAATGCTGATGATGACAGCTAAATCTATGCTGTCAAAACGTCAAGTTTTAAGAATTACAGTGGCTTTATTTTTACTCCTGTGGCTGTTTTCATCCCAAAATGGCAACAATTTAGCAAGCTCACAAAACACCATAAAAAAAGAAAAATCTATTTCAATCTGCTTTACATTTAATCTTCACAAGTTGAAATCCATCCAGATTGCCAAGTAGCAAATTGCTTACTACCATGGCGGTTCTATAATGAACCACTAAAAGCATATAAATTGATAGCACATTAAAGCACAATAATCTTACAAAGAATAACACCACACTGTTGTCAGTGAAGTAACATTGTCCCAATAATCAAACAATTAAAATTATCTTACTTTGAACTGGGTTCTCCATGTGTTACTGCTTGCACTTCAAGAGAATTGGGCCGAGAAGGAATGAAAGTATCGGTTCCTAAAGATTTGCATTTTAGGCCTACATAAAACACTTAGAAATAACATCAATTTTTGAATGATAGGTATAATATGTCTGAGTAACATTAGCACTTACAGCAATACCATAGCTTAGAAACTGATTCAAAACTTTATGACCTAACTTAACTGGGTTGCAATATAAACCTAATGGGTGCTAAAAAATATTATATAGCTATAGATATTGAGCAATTCTAAATGTATATAATTTGTGCAACTTTGCTAACAAAATTAAATACCGGTACTAACCAAAACATACTAACAGTTTACAAGGACAAAAGCACTATTCTGCCAAAAAAATCTATCACCAAATACCATATTGGCAATAGACACTGGCGTAACTTTGATTTCCCAAATTCATTACCCACCTCCTACCTAATTTACCCAACATTGGAATGTTCAGCAGATCATGAAAGCTAATTTACCCAAAATTCAATTCACTAAACACAGACAACCCAATACCAATCAATTAAAAATTTAATTAAAACAATTCGTAATCATTCGTTTCCTTATTTGTGTATAATTTTCCAGTAAACTTTGCATCTTTGTGGCTCATTTAGCCATGGTAAGTCAAACAAGTAGCAGCTAAAAATGAAATATCAAGCATCTTGATTTTTAATCTTTTGAGCCATGATTACCTAACTCATTACGAGGACAACCAACCACCACGCAAACTGACCACTGTCAAAAGACCTACTGCACATTGCTTTCATAAAATATATATTTATCAATTCTTCAAAAGAGTGGTCTTACTGAACACCGCAAAGGACTTCAAAAGACTTACTAAACACAGCAAAGAACGACAAAGGACTTGGAATCATAATCTTAAACATAACAAGGAACGACCAAGAACTTTTAAGTTAATTACGAAACACTGCAAAGAACGACAAAGAACTAGGAATCATAATCTTGAACATAACAAGGAACGACTAAGGACTTTAAATTAATTACTAAACAATGCAAAAAATGACAAAGGACTTGGAATCATAATCTTAAACATAAGAAAGAACAACAAAGGACTTTAAATTAATTACAAAACACCTCAAATAATGACAAAGAACTTGAAATCAATTACTGGTTGGGGTCGGGGAGGGGGGAATTGGGAGTTGGGGTCGGGTAAAATAATTAAAAATCCTTTGTCGTTCGGTGTTGTGTTAAATATTATGATTCAGAGTCCTTTGTCATTCTTTTCAGTGTTAAGTAAAATAATTTCTAGTCCTTTGTCGTTCCAGAGTTGTTATATCCTAAAAGCTATTATATCATTAACGGCAAAATAGACACTGCCTTTTTGTTACGTTCAAGATTATGATTCCAAAAAATCCTTTGCTGTTCTTTGTGGTGTTTAGTAAGTCTTTTGTTGCCCTTTGCAATGTTTTCAGTCCTTTGTTGTCCTTCGTTGTTTAGTAGGACCCTCAAAGGAGAAAAACTCAGGTAGATCTGGTATGATACGCAAATAAAACAACTTTTAAATAGCAGCCATTTAACATTTTGCATTAACAGCCCATACTCTGTGCCATGTGCTGTTGAGATTGGCACAACCCACCAACACAACATTAACAAGATCTCTTACCTACAAGGCATTCTTGTCTGCTGCTGGCATGCAAACCTTCTGGCAGCACATCAGAAGTTTGTCTTTGTTTCTTGTGCTTGGATTTTTTTGAACTGATAAAGCAATTCAAATAAGTTGGTCCATTTTTAGCTGTGCAAGAGCAAGCAGAACATTTGTTTCCCATTTTCACTAATCATGGGGGTATTTCCATATACCATTTACTACCACAGTACCATAGAACTTACAGTACCAGTACTAGACTAAGCTACACCACACACAGAAAACAAATACGCTGCAGCTTCACTAACATACACTGAAGAAAAAAAGACAAAAAACAATTAACGAGAAACACTAGCAGACTAGCTTACCAAACCACAACTTTACCTGCAGAGCTAGCCTAGACCCTACTGGCATTCCAGGTCTAGTGATAGTTTACGGCAGATGTAGCACAGGTTAAACAGTTAAAGACTAGTACCGGCACCTGGCAGCCTACTGGTAGATCTGGAGCAGTAGAGCATATCGTACTTCACCTGTTATAGAGTTGTAAATTCTGGTGGGCCTATTTCACAAAACACTGGTAAACTGGGCCTAGAGGATTTTTCCGGTACCCTATTTTTTGGGTAACAATAAGTCGGTATTTGGAGACTGGAATGGACCTAACGGTATCCCTAATTTTTTATCCTGACTTTCAGGAGTTGCCAAATCATAAAACAAACCAAGTCCTAATAAGTAGATACAATGAGACCAAAGACTATGCAAGGTATTTTCATAGACTATATAGTCTAGTCTTTGCTGTGAGACCCTGTCACCAAGCGCTTTGTCTACTGGAGCCTGGATGTACATTGTACACTACAAATCTAATAAACAAAACATGTCAAACATCGAGTGCGTTGGTGCGTAAAGAGAAAAAAAGAGCAAGAAATTAGTTGGTTGCGTATGCATATTTATCCTCCTATCACGAAAAAGCGATCAAAGCGCTGTAGCGAGCTGGCTTAGGTGTTGCCAGCCATCTGTCCACCCCACCACGATGGGGGAACCCCGCTAAGTACCTTTCCCAACGGTACAACAAGTAAACTTGCCGGCTCGTTCTCCACACTGTCCCTTTAATGAAATCACAGTGTGGACTGATGACCACTTTGGTAGGCTAACTTCGGTTACCCTTGTTTTAATTATAAAGAACAAATTAGGGAGCGCCCAGGTTCCCAAGTTTGGTAGGCTTTTGTTCAAGATAGACTCTTCTGCATCGATTCCGTGATAATGATACGTCACTTAAATCCTCGAAGCGAGAATATCTTGCCTTCCCACGATGCACAATTAGAGTTACAGTCAGTGCATGAAGCAATGCAGTTTCGAAAGTAACGGGATATAAGACTTAAAGATTAAGAGAGGGTAGATGACAAGAAAGCATCGCAAAAAATAGCAATGCAGGGGATGGAGTAGCAATCCACGACCGGTTTCGCTCTCATTTTGAGCTCATCAGGTGAATATAGCTGGAAAATGGTGCAAAAATAGTTAGTTAGTTAGTTGCATATTTATCCTCCTATCACGAGAAAGCGATCAATGCGCTATACGAGCTTGCTTAGGAAGTGCCAGCCATCTGTCTACCACACCACGATGGGGGAATCCCGCTAAGTGCCTTTCCCAACGGCACAACAAGTGAACTTGCCGGCTTGTTTTTCACACTGTCCCTTTAATGCTGAGCGTCAAGCAGGGAAGCTGTGAATACCAATTTTCAAGTCATTGGTTTGACCCGACTCGGAATCAAACCCGAGTCTACAGCTCAAAAGACAGACGCTCCATACCACTCGGCCATCTGAGCTGTGTAAAAATGGCACCGAAGTGAAGGGATTTGAGAAAAAGTAAAAGATTGAGAATAACAAGTAATGCAGCTCACCGTTTCCAGCGAACCGCATTCGTTGTTCCTTCGAAAAGTTTAAAGTGGAAACAGTAGGTTTCATATAGGTGAAGCAAAATTTTCTTAAATACACCAGTTGCCAACGTAAGCGAAATGATGTCCATCCGGTAATTTGGATTTGTGATCGTCATCGAAATTGGATTCATTGTTTTGTCATCATCGATAATAACAAATTGAGATTTAAATCGGAACCAAGAGAATTATACCAGAATGACGGAAAACTCTTTTAAATATTCAGGTAAATCGTGAGAAAACTTCCGAGAAAGATCATTTCGCACTTTTCGCTGGATCTTTCTCGGAAGTTTTCTCACGATTTACCCGAATATTTAAAAGAGTTTTCCGTCATTCTTTTATAATTCTCTTGGTTCCGATTTAAATCTCAATTTGTTATTATCGATGATGACGAAACAATGAATCCAATTTCGATGACGATCACAAATCCAAATTACCGGATGGACATCATTTCGCTTACGTTGGCAACTGGTGTATTTAAGAAAATTTTGCTTCACCTATATGAAACCTACTGTTTCCACTTTAAACTTTTCGAAGGAACAACGAATGCGGTTCGCTGGAAACGGTGAGCTGCATTACTTGTTATTCTCAATCTTTTACTTTTTCTCAAATCCCTTCACTTCGGTGCCATTTTTGCACCATTTTCCAGCTGTATTCACCTGATGAGCTCAAAATGAGAGCGAAACCGGTCGTGGATTGCTACTCCATCCCCTGCATTGCTATTTTTTGCGATGCTTTCTTGTCATCTACCCTCTCTTAATCTTTAAGTCTTATATCCCGTTACTTTCGAAACTGCATTGCTTCATGCACTGACTGTAACTCTAATTGTGCATCGTGGGAAGGCAAGATATTCTCGCTTCGAGGATTTAAGTGACGTATCATTATCACGGAATCGATGCAGAAGAGTCTATCTTGAACAAAAGCCTACCAAACTTGGGAACCTGGGCGCTCCCTAATTTGTTCTTTATGCCCCTTTAATGCTTAAACGTCAAGCGGGGAAGCTGTGAATTCCAATTTTAATGTCATTGGTTTGACCCGACTCGAAATCAAACCCGAGGCCACAGCTCCAAAGGCGGACGCTCTTACCACCCGGGCATCTAAAATTTAAGGAAAGAATAACGGTTGAAACGCTTGTGGTAGGCCTAAGTGGAAAATCCGAAAAAGTAAAACCGTGGAAGCAAAACGAGCTGTTACGCCAACTTTCATTGCTGTTGCATAAACATCCTTGCAGTATAGGTAGGAGAAACTGGCAAACTACCTCGCTTACACTGCTAATGATGACAGCTGAATGTATGTTGTCGAAACGTCCAGTTATAAGAATTACCGTGGCTTTATTTTTGCTCCTTATTTGTTGCGGATATAGGCTACTGTATTCGAAATAGTGTATTTGCAACCACTTTTAAGCTTACCAGAGATATCCGGAATCCGGTTTTAATTTTTTTAAATCCTAAGCCGATCCATGTATCTGCATCACCAGTAACCTTAAAATTTCCAAAACAAACCCCAAAATTCTAAATTTTATTGTTTGCAAATTTTTTGTTTACTTTATTTAGTTGCATTTTTATCATCCTATCACGAGAAAGCGATCAATGCGCTATACGAGCTCGCTTAGGAGGTGCCAGCCATCTGTCTACCGCACCACGATGGGGGAATCCCGCTAAGT
Organism: Trididemnum miniatum; assembly: GCA_964006365.1. Lineage (NCBI taxonomy): Eukaryota > Metazoa > Chordata > Ascidiacea > Aplousobranchia > Didemnidae > Trididemnum > Trididemnum miniatum. Next base: position 24,645,754 of record OZ023236.1, read on the forward strand.
GCCTTTCCCAACGGCACAACAAGTGAACTTGCGGGCTTGTTCTCCACACAGACCCTTTAATGCTGAGCGTCAAGCAGGGAAGCTGTGAATACAAGTTTTCAAGTGATTGGTTTGACCCGACTCGGAATCAAACCCGAGTCTACAGCTCAAGAGACAGACGCTCCATACCACTCGGCCATCTGAGCTGTGAATTCCAGTCCATTACCAAGATACTAACAATAGTTGATTAACTTCAGGCCATTCTTTTGATATGTCATCATTATTATTATTATTATTTCAAACTCGAAGTCCGTACCAAAGAAAAAAGACATAACACGCACAGAGTACAAACGTAAACAAAAATTAGCGGATGATAAATAGGCCGAAGCTGCCCAACTAACACATGACACTGGCAAAAATCATAGAGACGCGATTCAGAATATTTCAGTTTTAATTCAGACGCAATAGCGGTCCATAGATAATTAGCAAAAGACAGAGGAAAAAAAATAACTCAAGAAAACGAAAAAACAAAAATAAATAGGCCTAATAACAGGCAGTAGGCTACAAAATCATGACAGGGGTTATCCAAAATCAACTTTGACAAGGACGAGTAAAGCAAAGCTAGAAAAGCATGTTTTCATAGTGTTTCCAATATGGAAAAATACAAGATGCTAAATACGCGAAAATTATTTTCAACAAAACCGCTACAGCCTTTTTGATAGTCACGTGATACATAACAGTTTACGCATCATGTGACTTTAAAAAACGCTGTAGCGGTTTCGTAAAAATGATTTTTTGCGAAATTAGTTTCTCGTAAGAACTACAAACAAAAAACTGCTCGTTAATCTATTATATACGAGTATTATTGTAGGATTTATATTACATGATCAACTGAAGCAAGGCAAGGTAGGCCTACTCCTATCATAATTATAAGTATAATTAACTGAGGTTATTTTCGAATCATATTGAACGGAAAATTCAACAGTAATTGAGGAAGACTGCGAAGTGATCAGACTTGGGCAAAATAGGGAAAGGTGGGGTTATTTCGAACAAAATTTACCTTTGTGACTCTGGAGCAAGATTAAGAGAACTCTTTGTACAAAATTGTAGATAGCCCTTTGACTTCAATATGAAATTTTTCGTGATTGTAATAGCTCAAAGCGTTAGGCCATTACTGACAAAAATGCAAGGTGGTCTAGCACGTCCGAACTTGCCCCAATGGTGGGGTAGGTCAGGACAAGCAGTGGGGTAGTCTCGGACGTTAAAAAGAAGGCGAATTTATTGCGATGAAAAAGCGCTCTGCATCAATTTCCGCTGATAGAAAGAACAGCTTGTTTCAGTTAAATTCACATTCACAGTTTCAAAAGTTTACAACAAAGAATTCAAACGAAATTAACCGAATGAAAGAAAGAGACTACGCATGATCTCAATAGTTTGGAAAAATTAAATGTTCTGTTGTTCAAAGTTCAAATTAAAAAGCGTAAAAATAGATGTCGAGAAGACCCAGTAATTTGTGGCACTGGCAATTTGAAAACATCTTCACGTGTTAAAATTGTTTATTTTCATACTTGATTTTAAATCATTTTCAAATTTGAAAACAATATCTTCACATGCTATTTCGAATGGTTTGTTATAGATGTCCGAATTAACTCCACCCTAAGCAAAGACTAGCAAATGGCAAACTCTTCCTACACAGCTTGATTTTTTTACAAATTCATTTTGTCTGCGTGTTTTTCATATATGCCTGACTAGTATCAATGCTAGACTTCAGCTTAAACTGCACCCATGCTAGCGCAAAACCTTACGATTTCGTCTCATCTGATTTTACTTTTTTGTTAAAAATCGTGAACATGAATTGCATCAAAAAACTACTTGATTTTGCTACCTAACCAATATGGCGATTGAAAAAGAAGATTGCGGTGACTGCTACAGGTCACATGATGCTGCAAAAATAAAACTGGAAGTGGTTGGTCCGAACTGGCCCCATGTCCGAAATAACTCCACCTTCCCCTACTCTCTAAATGTATTTAAATACAAATACAAAATACTCTTGCTGAAGTTGCTATAAGTAGGGGGGGGGGGGGCTTAATTGCAACTTTTTTTTCAGACGCCGATGAGTTCCTATTTAAATTATGCTATGACTCTGTACCATCAAAATACAAAAAAATTTGCTATATACCTTAAAAACCCTTGTTCAAATGAAACATGAAGATAACTTGGTATTAAACAAACTTATCGCATTGGACGTAGCTTAATACGTCCGTAAGCATGGTGGTACACGGTAATAACAGCAATTAATACACTGGTTAGTTAGTGTTCACTATATTTCTAAGTATGTCAGTGCCGAATTTCTTTCTTTTTTCTTTGAATTGCTCTAATACCGGTAGTTTGTTGCTTTCTACTGATTTCGCACGTATAAGGTAATGACAGTGCAAAACCAACCAGCATCGTTACTATGCCAATTCATCATCAGCTTTGTCAAAGTCTTCCATGTTGCAGTAGATTTCGTTGCTTCAGTACGTTTTCAAGTTCTTGGCACACACAGTTGTTTCTAAGCGGAGGTGCTTTACATCAAACGAAAAACTTCATTAGATTTTGAAAGAAATACCGGTAAACAAGTGTCTTGAGCAAAGCGAACTTGGTGGCACATGACTTTTCTTTTGGTATCAGCTGTCACATCGTTGTTAAGAAATAAAACGATGTACATCTTCTGCTTGGAAAATGCTTATCCGAAGTCTTAAAGAAACATTAAGTTTGTTGATTATCGATTAATGACAAACTTTCTTTGGACGAAAGTCCCTGTTTCAAGAGATCATCTGCGTTTCATTTCATATTCTAGCAATTTTCGAAATGATTTTAGAAGTTTTATAATGCTTTCTAAATCCGTCTTTTGATTGAAGTTCTGCCAGATCAACTAGCAGGGCCGGCGCCAAGAGGGACCAGGGGGGGCCTGGCCCCCCGATCGACATGCTTGGCCCCCCAATCAACAAGCTTACTTTTTTAAAAACAGTGGCTTTTGTGCTTAATTTCAAGCTTTGACCCCCCTGATAAACGCTTGGTCCCCTTAAGTCGACTGCTCTAGCGCCGACTCTGTCAGCTAGTTTAGCTTTCACATAAGACTTGCTGCTGCACGATCAACTGCTTTGCTCCAGGGATCTTAACTTGTACTTGCTTGCGCCAACATCTCTTTTGTTATTCAAGTTGCATGCTGGTGCCAAATCCAAAACAGGATCCGAAAAATCGAGCTGATGAATGCCTTCATCACTTCCAAACAATATGCAGATGATGTTTGAGGAAAATCGAGATGGCTATCTTAAGAAGAACGGAAAGAGCCTAGGTGAAATCAATGTGTGGAGCACTGTTCCCTCTAAGTTTTTAGCAAGTGCGTATTTGCCCAAATAGAAATTGTGATAAAAATTTTGCCTAAAGTTTTTGGGAGATTAAGGGAAGATTGATCGAATTTATGCCTCAAAGTTGTGTTTCCAGAGTATCAAATGTTTGTTTTGCTTCAAAATATTGAACGCATTAATTCAAATTCGGCTAAAAATCACAATTCTAGTTGGCAAGCTAAAAGAAAAATTTAAAAAATTTGCCCCAAATTTCTCATTTTTCTCAAATTTCGCATCTTAGAGGCAACAGTGGTGTGGAATGAAATTAGTGGATAGAAGGAATAATGAGGAGTTGATGGAAATGCTGGATTTGAAGGAAACATTTGATAAAATGGCAAAGGTGAATGGAGTATTGTGGTATGAACATGTGGTTAGGAAAGATGATGGCAACGTTCTAAAGAAGGCATTGATGCTTGATGTGAATGGGCAGCGAAATCGAGGAAGGCTAAAGCAGATATGGAGGAGGCAAGTTGAAGAGAATGCAAATAAAATTGGGTTGGAGGTGGACGAGGTTGCAAATCGCACAAGATGTGAAGAGGGAGAAAGCGATCGCTATGGGAATGAGGTGCATCCAGCCACCCTTGATCTAGACCAGGGGTGACGAACCTATTTGCGGTCGCGGGCCACTTTGTTACTTACCAATAAGCAAGCGGGCCGCATAACTTTTTAGTCATAAACAGTGGCGTAGCGAGAAATTTTCAAAGGGGGAAGCCACAATTTCCATATTTCTTTAAAGCGTTTTTTTTTTCGGCAGAACAAATTTGAAAATGATTGAGAAACAAGAAAAGCTCTTGGAGGGTCCGGTGGCATGCTCTCTCGGAAAATTTTTGAAAATTTACATGCTGTAATGGCTATTTGTAGTGCTTTTTGAGTAATTCTCAGGCAAATTTTGTTTAAATTTTTTGACCCTGATTCTGAGTGCTTTGCCAAATATGATGCATTTGGCGCGCACATTTTCGATTATGCGTGCTTAAGGTGTAAGGCTTATCGCTCTCGAAGAGGTTCGAAGTTATGGAAAAATTGTATACATCAAAAACTATTTTGAAAATGGCTGGTGGGAGGATGCATACCTCTCATTCTAACCCTTGGATTAGCCACTGGCCATAAGCTACAGAAACCATCAAAAGAGTTTGGCATGTTTCAGTCACTTGGCACCATTAGTTTTGTTCTTGTTTTACTAAAAGGCAGAGTCAAAAAGGGGGAAGGATGGCACAATGGCCCCTCTCTGAATACGCTCCTGGTCATAAACATATCGGATATCGGTCCAATCTTTTTGAAATACTCTTTTTTCATCTACAATATTTCGTTTTTTCGCTGAAGACAAGCGGCTAATTAAATATAGATTAAAAAAAGAATAACTAATACCTTAAGAAAGCAGTAAAATTTGCATATGATAAATGGTACTGCCACCTCACCAATTCTTTTCCGCAAACTCACATAATTCGTACTACTGTAAGGCAAGCTAAGCTCTCACTCGAATAGTTACCCGTAAACTGGTGCACTATGCTGATTGCTGAAGCTGCAACGGACTCGAGTTATGTTATTATTATTTCATAACAATGTATGAACTGCTGAATCCTGAAACAGATGACTTGTTTTGAGCGTTTATATAATTACTGTGTGATACGCGCTTGATTAAATCAGGGGCTCAGCTTTTGATATCGCATCGCAAAGATTAGACGGGAAAAAAATGTTTAAAAGTGCTGGTCTCGCCAAAATGTTCGCGGGCCGCAGGAAATTCTTTCGCGGGCCGCATGTTCGTCACCTCTGATCTAGACCAACCACACCGGATTGAAATTGGATGATGATGATAATGCCCTCTTTGTTTAACAAAGCCATCTACCATTCGGTGAAGAGTTGCTTGCAAGATTGGAACAACTCTGGTGGTGCAGTTGAAGGAATGCCTGAACTATCACAAGAACTTCCTCAGGCAAAGAATTGCATTGACCAAATCTATGATTGCTGATGTAGCTGAAAGCAGGTTGAATAAAATCTAGCAAATTTATTGGGTTGCAGTAGAGTAAATTATCATAAAGCACATGTATAGTTAATATGTATAGTCCCATCATCCCATTGGATCAAAGTAACTAATGTTCAGATAAAGGTAAATGAGATGGGCGGCCCCAACACCACAAAAAATGGAAAGAACCCCAAACTAGCAAAATATCTTACTACACAAGTCCGTGTATTGTTGGTAAGTGATGCTGATGAATGATGATGATTTCTTTTCCTCCTGTCACGTGAAAGCAATGAAGGTACTAAACGTAAGAAGAATCCAGACTCGCTTAAGAGTTGCCTTTGTTTTCTAGTTGACTTTTGCTTCTGATTTCTTTAATTTGCTGCTTGTTAGATTCCACCAAGCAGAAATAATCAGGAAATATCTTACCCAAAGACGCAACAATGAGACTTGTGTTGGAGTTAACCATCAACTTTGCAATCATGGTCGTAGCATCAACGACGCTCCTAACCAGTGTAACCACTGTGCCATGCTGTCAACAATGTGCATGAGTAGTTTATTGTACTCTTCTCATTGTATGCTTCCCAGAACTCTTGTGGTCTTAGAAGGAGTGACATAACCTGGAACCCTCTGGTCCACCAGTACTCACTTCACTACAGCCTGTTTAATATTTATAATAAAATATGCCATCATTTGTACTGTACTAACTTAATTGTAAGTTATATGTGGCCTTCTTAAGCTTGTACACTGCACCAATATGACGTCATAATCCTTCAATAACGCTCAAATGATTTTTGAATAGCACCTTCAAGTATTAAAAAATGAATCATTTTAAAGTTGACCCAGGAATTTCAGTGTGGATTTGAACAAGGGTTTTTAAGTTGCTAACACTTCAGACTGATTTAGAAGTTATAGCTTGTAGCATACTTTTGAAGGGGACTCACTTAGAACTAAATTTTAAACCCCTGTTCTACTACAAGGTAATTAAATACAAATACAAAATACTATCTGGCAATACTGGTACAGTATATATACTATATACAAAATACAAATACTCGAAAAATGTATTTAAATACACTTGAAAATACTTTTCCAAACAAAAAATCATACGCCTACACTTAACAACAAAGCTTGCCGCTATGCCAAAAAGTTCCTCTCAGAATCATGATTGCATTAATTTTTTTATTTAAGAAAAAAAAGAGAGTTAAATACCGTAGGCTTTTTTTGATCCTGACAAGGGTCGATTACTGGCAGGGCAGTCGCAACATTTTGCTTTTATTTTAGCGTACCCTCCGGACTTTCTTCAGTCACTTGAAATACCGGTAATTTTTTTATTCCAGATTAACAGTCTATAACAGATCAAGAGCGTTTTTGAAGTCATTTTGTGCTGCTAGTTTAAACAAATTCTGCTTTTGAACTATGATGCGTTTAAACTGGACGCGAAGCGACGCACAATATTTTTTGCTACTGTTCTTTGTTTCTTTTTCTATTGGCACACACACGCTCGACATACGCGCTAGCGTTGTCAAAAAACAAAGCGGCTTTTCAAACTTGTAAATTTTGCTAGTTACGCAATTTTTAGGCCTACCATGCAGCACACATTTTGTAGACCAGTCTGAGAAGTCATGAGAGAATTGTTTACAATTTTACCTAAAAACTGTCTTTGTTCAGCGTTGTTCACGTATCATTGCATGGTCACAAATGGATTTAAAATACAAATACTTGTCGTAAAAAGCATTTAAATACAAAATACATCAAAATAAATGAATTTATATAGGCCCTACAGATATAAAATACAGTATAGGCTATTTTGTATTTTAAACAGGGGCGTATTCTCCAGAGGTTCAAGGTGTTCAGCGCACACCCTGCGATATCTCAGGCGCACACGTTAATCACATTTAACTAAAATATTTGGATTTTCTCGTCTTTAATCTTTGTAATATCAGCGCAATCTGAATTCTTTTTGCTTTGATGAACGACAAATTGCTTTTTTTTCAACGCTGACCAATGACGCAACATTCTCTTGTATGGTAGGTTCAACAGATATCGTTGAACACAAGCGAGCCAGACCTTCTTCATTGTATTCTGAATCATATTATGTATCGGAGAGTGACTTTTTCTCTTTCCACACAATATAAATGCAAAAAATGTCCTATTTGAAAGTTGAACCCAGACGCTTTTTTTTTTTAGGCGCCCTCTCCTATGGATTGCCACCTTAACGTGGTGGGGAGGTCATCACTTGAACTTCGTTTGAGTTTTCAATGATCCTTAGAGCAACGCCGTCGGTAGTGTTTAATCACTTTCATCAGGGTCACCCATGGCGGTAAGGTCGAAGGAGAGAAACAGACCAAGTAGCAATCCAATGCTGTAGCTAAATGGAAAGTTGTAATAACAATATTCGTGCTGCATCGGACGGCGCGCAGGATAAAAAGGTCCGCGTTCGAGTTTTAGGCAGAGGGACTCGTTCGAAAAATAAGCTACAGTTTCCCCCACAAGCTGACCGTCACCGGAAACCCACCAACGCAGTCGTTAAGCGTTTGGGGAGGCAAATGGGGGCAGCGCACAGAAAACGTCCTCGAGTTGGACCAAACTGCCGGGATCTAGCTATCGGGAACTGGAACGTTTCGTCACTGACAGGAAAAGAGCAGGAGCTTGTTTGCGAAGCCCAACAGTATCGCCTTGATGTTGTGGGAATTTCATCAACAAAGCGCCGGGGTTCTGGAACTTTCGAGTTGAACGGTGGGTAGAAAATTTTCTACTCAGGTGTTGATGCAGCAATGTCTGCTCAAGCTGGGGTTGGCTTACTTGTGAGCCCCAACATAGCTGAATGTGTCGTTGACTGGGTACCACTGGGAGGAAGGGTTTGTCTTCTAAAGCTAAGGCTGCAAGAGCGATCTCTGTGTATCTTGCAGGTGTGCGTACCTAACATAGAATCACAGTACGAAGCCTTTCTGGAGGAAGTTGAGGTTGCATTGGGAAAAGCAACTTCATCAGAATCCCTTGTCCTTTTGGGCGATTGCTATGCACATGTGGGCATCGACAATGCAACCTGGAAAGGTGTTATTGGGCAACATGGTGACCCTGACATTAACAAGAACGGAAGGTGTTTATTGCAGTTCTGTGCCACCAATGGGCTGTGCATAATGAACACATTTTTTCAGCACGAAAGATTTCATAAGTACACCTGGTACAGAGACTCTCTGGGACAACGCTCCCTGATTGATTTTTGTATCGTTCGGCGGACTTGTTTTCTACCGTGTCTGATGTTCGTGTTAAAAGAGGGGCTGAGTTGTCAACTGATCACCACCTAGTTGTCTGCACTTTGAAAGCTTTGAAACCCTTGAAAAAACGAAAGACTTTTCGACCACGAGAAACTTATCGAATCAAATGGGAATCATTGGCTGACAAAGAGGTACGAACTGCATTTGCAGACAACATTGCATTTGCAAGACAACCTTCAAAGAACTTCCGACCTAGGTGGTGATCAGTTGACAACTCAGCCCCTCTTTTAACACTTCCGACCTCTACTGAAGACATTGAAACTGAGTGGTGTTTGTTTCGAACAGCAGTCATTACGTCCGCTACTAACTGTTGTGGACGTAAGCGTGTTGGAGGGACGAAGAGTAGCGAGAAAAGAACTCCTTGGTGGAACCAAAAAGTTAAAGAAGCTATTCGTGCGAAAAAAGTGGCCTATAAGGCCTGGCTTGCAAATAAGTCATCACTTGAACTTCGTTCGCAGTACTCTGAAGCACGTAAGGCGACAGCCACTAAAGTTAAACTGTCTAAGGAAAGGGCCTGGAAGGAATTTGGAGAAAGGTTAGACGATGATTTCAAAACGGCAAACAAAGTGTTCTGCCAGACTATTCGCCGTTTGCGTGGAAAAAGATCTCAAGCCGCTCTCTTTATCGAAGATTCAAATGGTGTGACTCTGAAAGATCAAGATGCTATTTTGAATCGGTGGAGAGACTACTTTAGTGATCTTTTAAACCCAGTTGATGCTACACCGATACAAATTCACGAGGAACAGGTTGGGGAAGATATTCAGATGACCGAAGCAGATGTGAATGCAGTAATCAAATCATTGAAAACTGGAAAAGCACCTGGTGAGGATGATATCAGACCTGAAATGTTAAAAGCAATAAACATATTATGGTGTTCGTCGGCTGACTCATGTTTGTAAGGTGGCATGTAGTACTGGGCAAGCACCAAAGCAATGGCAAACTAGTGTGATAATACCTATCCACAAGAAAGGAGACAAGAGAAAATGCACCAATTATAGGGGCATATCTGTCATCAGTGTCCCGGGTAAAGTCTATGCCAAATGCCTTGAAAAGAAATGCCGTAAAATAGTCGAGCCTAAACTAACTGTTACAGACTAAAGCTCGCCTGTGACTAAGCTAGTTAATATTTAGCCCAAGAGGAGCGCCTGGGCTTTCACCACTTCGAAACTGTATATCCAACTGTCTTCCAATACCAAACAATTTTCGAATTCTCTTTCTTCTATATTGATTAGTTGTAAAACAGTTTGTAGATATTCTTGAATCAGCACAAAGCGGCAAAAATTAACTTTGCTTTACCGGGTTAAAACTTCAATAAAATCTTTCAGTTAAAAGCACGTCCTTCCACCATAAAACCAAACGTAAAACTGATTTTGAAATTCGCAAAATAGATGTGGCAAACAAACAACAATCACGTGAACAATGACGTAATATGGAGTAAACCAATCGCAATAAAGTTTGAGAGAGGCGTGAAATTGTGTAGAATCAATCAAGTGTGACGGGCAATCGTTGAAGGATGAACAAACGTTGAGAGCAAGAAAAAAATTTACAGTGAGCAGCAAATATTAAACACCGGGTTTGAAACCTTAAGTCGGAAATAAAAAAAAGGTTCGGTGCTGAACATACGGCCCCGTGAAACTAAGTCCAGAGGTGAAGTTTCAATATAAGAAAAAATATATGAAGCACCGAAAGCACACTAAATCATAATGAGTAATATTTGAGCAAGTGCATTAAGTGATTATGAATAAAATAACATAAGGTGAGAAGGACGGTAGGTAAGCTTTATATTAGAACATCGGTAAAATTTGAATTATGGGCATAAATTATGAATTTCGATAAACGACGCAAAGGAAAGGTAAAAATTCAATAAACATGTCCACAGCGAAACAATTTTCATCAAAAATAGCACAGACGTCTAGGCCTACGTCAAAACAAAGAACGCCAATTAACATAGCACAAAGGTCTAAGCCTACAGCATAACAAAAAACGCAAGATTGATCAAGCAACAGGGTCAGGTCATACCGGAGCGATCTTAGAAGATCCCGGAGTACATACTCCAATTCGGCAGAGCCACCAGGGGTTTTCTTAGACAAAACTGCCACCGTAGCGCGGCGCACTATCTCTCTACCCTTGCGGAGCTGAGGGTGCAAACGATGAATGCGACCCAGGCGGTAAGCTCCTTTATGAAAAACATCTTCGCTATCCCCTAAAAGGACAAGCTGACCCGGGGTAAGGTTTTTCTGTATAGTCCTCCACTTATTGCGACCCTGAAGAGTAGGGAGATATCCCGTCATCCAGGTGAGCCAGAACCGATGTCCCAGGTTAGCATTACACAAAAAGTCCCTGCGGAGATCACCCTTATCATGGTAAGTTCCCACCGGGGTATTGGGTGCCAACTGCTGCCCCAGAAACGACGACGGTGTCAGGGGTAAAAGATCATTCGGATGATCACTAAGAGCAGTCAAAGGCCGGTCATTAACGATACGCACCGCATCCGATGTGAAGGTCTGGAGTTCAATTAACGTTGGCATACGCCGTGTATCTGAGAGAACCTTATTTAAAGCGGTCTTAAACAACTTTACCATCGATTCCCATGAGCCACCTTGCGAAGCCGCGTAGGGCGGGATTCGAACCCAGTTAATATCTGATTTACGTAATGCGTTCACAAATTCTGTCGAGCCAAGCAAATCCGGTAATTTTACAGAAGCAGCGCAAAAAGTAGAACCATTATCTGAATAGAACGTGTCTACTGCCCCACGCAGATTAGTAAACCGAGAAAATGCAAGTAAAAAACTATTAAGATCTAAACTAGTCACAACCTCAACATGAATACATCTTGTGCACAAGCAGGTAAACAGAAGACCCCATGCCTTGCAAACGCTCCGGCCTTGTTTAAAGGAGTAAGGTCCAAGATAGTCAACACCACAAAATTTAAATGGCTTGTTGCACAGAGTGAGTCGGCACTCCGGGAGATCTGCCATGAGCTGCCTAATAGGTTTAGCTTTGCGCAAAGCACACTTGCTGCAATCTGCAATAAAATGCTTTACGCTGGAAATGCCATGTATGATCCAGTAGCGTTGACGAGCTTTCATGAGCGTGTATGAAGGGCCAGCGTGGCCGGCGGAGCAATGTTCAAAAAGCACAATAAGCCGTGTCAACGGGTGTCTTGCAGGTAAAATTATAGGATGTTTGGTGTCGATAGGTAGCTCGGCATTTTCCAGTCTGCCATCAACGCGCAGCAACGAGTCTGGTCCCACGCAAGGCCTTAAATTCCGCAGAGTTTTTAATTCGTTTACACGGCGGGTGTTGTCTGGTGTAGCAACCCCCTGACTCAAACGCTTCAGCACAGCTTCGAAATCATCGGGTGAACCCTGACTGAGGGGCTGTATAACATCCCCAAAACGCCGTGCTTGAACATATTTGACTACTTTCATCAGCGCGTGATCCAAAAAGGCAGCATTAAGTACAGGTTTGTTAAAGGGAACTTTCCTAGACCGAGCAACCAAAAATTCCACAAAAACAATAAGGTAACTAAAACGTTTCTTCAAGGTATAGAGATCTGGCGAGATTTCAATAAGTCTGTCCAGGGTATCGATATCATTACCATCAGAAACATTCACATGACTAACCGCAACGGCTTTAACAACAGGAGCCAACTCCGAAGGTTGAACAACAACTTGTTTTTGCAGCAAAAAGTCGGGTCCACTAAACCACAAACCAAGCGAGTGTAAGTTTTTAGTAATGCCGTCGCGGGTTCCAATATCAGCAGGGTTAACAGAGGTGTGAACATATCTCCAGCAATTAGAAGGTGCAATGCCAAGTATCTTATCAACACGTCTCTTTATAAAGCGAGAAAGATGCAGATCAGGATTCGTAATCCAATTTAGCACCACCTGTGAGTCAGTCCACGTATGAATACTGCAATTTAGATGACTTAACGCTCCAGCGGCCTGAGCCAGTAATTCACAACACAATCTCGCAGCCTCAAGTTCTTTACGTGATATTATCCAATTCGTTTGATGACGTAGTACCAATCTCGATTTACCTAACACAAAACTCACTTGGACCTTACCGTCAACTACGCGACGCAAATAAACCACGCTGCAAAATGCCAAATCCGAAGAATCACAAAACGCATGGAGCTGATAAATAGCGGTTTCAACAGGTTCAACACTAACACTACCAGCAAAACAATAACGCGGAATCGAAAACTTTTCAAGCATGTTTAGAGTTGCTAGCCACTTCTCCCAAGTATTTTTAATGTCGTCTGGGAGGTCGTCGTCCCATCCAACGCCCGAGGCAGCCACTTTCTGCAACATCAACTTTCCTCCCAAAAGAAATGGGGAAGCCATTCCTAAAGGATCAAATTGACTGGCAAGCTGACTCGACATCCCTCGCCTAGTAGATGCCCGAGTAAACTCGCGGCAGCGTACAAGCAGCTTATCCTCATTAGTGTCCCAGATCAAACCCAATGCTTTCGAGTCCGGCAGGGGCTGTGAGCCCAGGTCAATCTCACCAACACCGGGGGCGAGATCACAATATGGAACACCCAACAAGATATCTTTAGCGTGACAATTTGCAACCCATTTACGAAGTTTAAAGCCACGACTATCAAACAGTTCTGTAGCTTCTTTAGCCACAGCTTCTAATTCAGCATAGGTGTCACACGAAAACAACAAATCATCCATATAGCGGTGGTTAACAACAGCATTTAAAGTAAACTGGCTAGCCCGAGTAGGGTTTTCCTCTACCAAACGCCTGATAGCAAGAAGCGCAATATAAGGGCTAGAATTCAACCCCCAAACATGTCTGGTAAAACGGTAAACCATCGTTTCACCTTTGGAGATGTCATTGTCTTTGAACCAGACAATCCGAAACAAATCCTGTTGCGCACGAGGAACACCAACTTGGAAAAAACATCGGCTAATGTCCGTCACGAAGGCATATTTGCCCAAGCGGAATCTTATCAAGACTTCCACCAAGTTATTGAGCAAGTTTTCCCCACTCAACACGGCCCGGTTAATGCACATACCGTTAGTCATGGCAGCACCATCGTACACAACGCGAGGTTTCTCCGATTTAGTAACAAAAAATGGCAAATGCCATACAGGACCAACAACTTCAGAGTCTTCCGCAGGCACAATCCAACTTTCGCGGATTAACTCAGAAAAGGTATCAGTTAATACTTCCCTAAGTTTCGAGTTGTGCAGAGCAGAATTGCGCATGGACATAGTGCGTTTTAAAGCATTTTGGTAGTTTTCAGGTAGTTGTTCGATAATACCCGGCTTAAGAGGGACTGGCATTTCATACCGGCCGTCAACAACCTTTATGTTGGGTTCAACAAGCTCTTTGGCCATCTCGTCACTTACGGAAGGCATGACAACCTCATCATCGAGTTCGTACTGTCGCACAGTTTCTTTGAGAGCAACAATTTCTTTTTTTAGCTCGCTGCATTCACAAACCGAGTTCCCCGGGTTCGTAGTTTGAACTCTCAACGAGGACAGTGAATTCTGGTGAGCGGCAGCCAAAATGCGTCCCCCACTGGCAACGGGTCCAAGTCGTGTCAGGACATAGTTTGGTTCCTCAGGGTCAGTGCCTTCACACTCGTCTAAAACGGTGAGCAAGGTTTTATCCGACTGACCAATTAAGATATCTATTCGTCTGCGCCCGGGTACCACATGGAATTCTACACCACTAAAGTGTTCGAGTGCAGCGGTGTCCACAGCATGAGGCAAGGTATGGTCATCGTTGGGAAATTCAGGTACCACCAAAGCATCCTTGATGGTAAATTCTTCCCCGGAGTATAAAGATTCAAGGACGAAATTAGTGCGCCCACCACTGTCAACAGTACAATCTGCTAAGGTTCGAATCTTGACAGTCGAGTCAGGTACTGCCTTCAACCCAAGCTCATCTTTCAAGTTCTCTGAAATTAAGGTAGGTTGGCTGGCAGTATCGTGTTGAGCATAAGCCAACGCCGACTTGCCGGTTTTAGGGTTAACCACTTTAACTGCGCTTGTGCGAAGCAAAACCACACGGTTATTTTCGTGTCTAATTTTGCGCACAGTCACGTTTTTTCGGTCATTACCATTGGATTTTACCCTATTTCGGGGAGCTGGAGTGGGTGCTCCAGGTTCATTTCCCGCAGCGGCCCCGGAGCTTCCACCGAACGTGTAGTATTCATGCAGCGCAGCAGCATGTTTATTGCGACATTGCGGGCCACACAATCGACACTTAGATGGAAAAGAACACTGGCGAACGAAGTGGTCAAGAGAAAGGCAGTTTAAGCATCTCTTAGCTTCAACCACGGTCTTACGTTTCATTTCAGGTGCAAGACCTTTAAACTTCTCGCAATCCGCCAGATAGTGTTTACACGTAGACCGAGAACAAACGAAGCACACAGGAGGCGACTTATTATTGACACGCCTAGCTTCTCGTGGC
Organism: Trididemnum miniatum; assembly: GCA_964006365.1. Taxonomy (NCBI): domain Eukaryota; kingdom Metazoa; phylum Chordata; class Ascidiacea; order Aplousobranchia; family Didemnidae; genus Trididemnum; species Trididemnum miniatum. The sequence goes on from OZ023236.1 coordinate 24,660,795, forward strand.
TGACCTGTAGCAAAACGCAATTCTTGATTTTGTTCATCGGTAGCTGAAGTATGCTCTACTTCCACTGGCCGAGAATCGAACCCATTATCGACAGCAACCTGACGAACACGAAAGGTTTTGGCACCAGACGGTTCACGAGCCACTTCCCGCTCGTCAGATTTAAAAAACGCTTGTGCGTAGTCTGACGTCATGACACCAATTTCGTGCACAACAAAATTGCGAAGCGAATCAAAACTAGGTTGATTCAGGTCAATGCTCATTTTATCAAGGTAGTCGAGATAGCGTCTTTTCAACGCATTAGGCAATCTATTGGCAGTGTCTAGCATAAGTTGCCCTGAAAGTTTCTCGACTTGATTGTGCGCATGCGCAAAAACTTCCAAAGTGTTTAAGTCCTCATTGAAAAGCTTAAGCGATGCAGAATTAAACAAGACTTTAGGGCCCTTACGAACGGCAACCACTTGAGGTTCAGATGTCACGCCACCAGAGACGCCATAACGTTGACGCAAGCGATCGATGGCCTTCTCGATGCGCTGCATTGTTGTCATACTCCTCAATGGGGCGCAAAACAAGTTGACCATTTCACGCGGTTGCCCAACGCATGACGCTCTTAGCACTTCGAGCTTACGTTCATCATATGGACTTTCGTCCATAAGACGACGAATTTGGTTTTCGTAAAACACAAAAGCCATATTGCTGCCGTCGTAGCGAATTTGAGAAGCAAGGTTTATATACTCGTTTCTGCCTTGCCTGTCTAAGTAAGATCGCAATATAAGGTCATTGTTACCCACTGTAGGAACAGTAACCTGACGAAGAGGCAAATGCGTTTTAACCTCATCTTTGACAGGCTGAAAACAACCAGTCGGAAGCCCCACTTCCGGAACGCCACCAAAACCTCGAGAAGCATAAGCATGAGGTTCGAGCCCAGGTTTTAGATTCCTTTTAGGTAGGGGTTCAGTTAAGGTACCGGTATAATAATTGGTAGTAGTAGGTTTACTTATTTGATCAGAAGCAACAAATGGCTTCATATCAACCGTGCTCTCCTCACGTTGCAAACCAAAGCCAGGTGGAACAGTGGGGACAGCCTTCAAAGCGCAAGAAGGATCCACTTTCTCAGCGCGAGTCGTACCTGGTGTTTCATACTCTGCTGAGCGGTTCGATCTCGCTTCTCTGGCTCGATTGCTTGAGGCTTCGAAGCCCGAACGAACACGAGAGCGTAGTCCTGAGAGCCCAGAGACTGACAAGCCCTCCCCCGAACAAGCAAGTAGCCGCTCTTCGGCATCAAGTTTTATTGCCTCCATACGCAGTTTAGCTAAAGCTTCTACTTCTTGTGCCTCGGCTTCAGCAGCAGAAGCCGCAGCTGCTGCGGCTTGCAAAGCCTTACCTCGAGCACGAGCACGAGCTCTAGTCAATTCCTCCATATTCTTAAGCTCAGCCTTTTTTTGATCAAGTTTAATACGTCGCAACAAAGAGGATTTATTCGAACTAATACTTGTTCCTTTAGTGACTTTACTCTCGCGGGCTGATACTTGAGACACGCTGTCGGAGTGTTTAACATCATTATCGGTGTCAAAGTCAATTTCAGTAGTACCGGTAAGTCCACTCTCGTGAGGTTTATAAAGACGCGACCTGCAAGCTTCGTAAGACCTCAAACATTGCTGAAACTGCTCAGCCATATTTTCAGAAAGCCGCCCTAAAGTCTCGCTATCTTTGACGTTATTCAAACCCTCAACAAACTTATCGTACGCACAACGAGTTACCTCTAAAAAAAGCGAAGCGCGATCAAATTCGTCTACCAATTTACACGAAGCCAACTCATGTCGCAATCGTTTCATATCTAAAAGTAATTTCCGGCGAGAAGTAAGCAATTTGCGCTCAAGATTGCCTAACGTCGAGGGAGCAACACAAGTCGGCACCCTCCCGGGGGAAACAAAACCAGGACCATCCCAGGATGACTTACTAACGCCCTCCTGCCCTACGCGCTCAATGCCAGGGCTCCGATTAAATTGAGTCCCAGAAAAATGAGGTGCATTCTCATCAGTAACAATTACAATATTACCCTGACCATCAATTCGGTCGGTTTCCGACACAGTATCTCCGGTAACCCGGTCGAGAGGGTGAGGAGTATCAGTAAATTTACAATTTTCAGCCATATAAACGGTAGAAACGGGATAAAAAATTAAGTAGCATAAACGATAAAAAATGAAGTAGTACAAAGTTAGTAAACACGTCCGTGTATAAATAAAACGTTGCTGCTCAAGGTTCGTTACACACAAAAAATAGTAAAGTAATGACGGTACCTTCACCGTAGATAGCAGTCGCAGTAAAGTCCAAAGTATCAAGTTCTCAGCACTGGTTCGAGTTGAGGGACAGGAGCCTAAGGTTGACGAACCACGAGACGGAGAGCCGGAGAAGCGGACCCGCAAGTTGCAAAACGTTGTCGAATGGAGACTCCGAGAAACGACGTCAGTTGACGGAAGTTAGTAGCAGTAGATGAAGCGTCCAAACAAAACGTTGCCAAAGGGATGAAGTTCCAGGTAACGGATAACTTCGAGAGTGTCAACCAAGACTAATGTCGAACAATGACGAGGAACCAGTTGAGAAACCACGGCGGGACAAAACGAAACCAAAACGGGAATGGTGTAGCTTTCCAAGAGCAGTAGAAGACAGTATTTCTGCAGGTTTGAGAAACTCTGCACGTCGTATAGATGTAAAAATGAAAGGACGGATTTTTCCTCAGCAGGTAAAAAGTTAATTTTCTTTATGTTACAGACTGAAGCTCGCCTGTGACTAAGCTAGTTAATATTTAGCCCAAGAGGAGCGCCTGGGCTTTCACCACTTCGAAACTGTATATCCAACTGTCTTCCAATACCAAACAATTTTCGAATTCTCTTTCTTCTATATTGATTAGTTGTAAAACAGTTTGTAGATATTCTTGAATCAGCACAAAGCGGCAAAAATTAACTTTGCTTTACCGGGTTAAAACTTCAATAAAATCTTTCAGTTAAAAGCACGTCCTTCCACCATAAAACCAAACGTAAAACTGATTTTGAAATTCGCAAAATAGATGTGGCAAACAAACAACAATCACGTGAACAATGACGTAATATGGAGTAAACCAATCGCAATAAAGTTTGAGAGAGGCGTGAAATTGTGTAGAATCAATCAAGTGTGACGGGCAATCGTTGAAGGATGAACAAACGTTGAGAGCAAGAAAAAAATTTACAGTGAGCAGCAAATATTAAACACCGGGTTTGAAACCTTAAGTCGGAAATAAAAAAAAGGTTCGGTGCTGAACACTAACGGATGCTCAGTGTGGCTTTTGTCCTAGCCGAAGCACAATGGATCAGATCGTTGCCATGCAGCAAATCTTCTAGAAGTCGTGGGAATATGCAAAAGAGGTCAATGCATGTTTTGTTGATCTTGAAAAAGCATATATCGCATTCCTAGAGACAAGCTTTGGGCGGTGCTGTTGCAGTATGGCATTGATGGCCAGTTACTAAATGCCATTAAGTCGCTGTACATGCATTCCGAGGTCTGTGTTCGTGTTAACAGTGCAACGACGAAACCTTTCAGAGTAAGTGTGAGACTACGGCAAGGCTGCTCTCTTTCACCTATTCTGTTCCTTATTTATATGGATAGAATAGTTAAGAAAAGTGAGTCTTGTGGCGGAGTAAAGATCGGTGAATGCACTGTACAACGTCTGTTATTTGCAGATGATCTTGTGCTACTCGACTCTACCCAAAATGGTCTCCAGCAAGCTCTTGACAGATTTTCGGATGCATGCTCTGTTGCCGGAATGAAAATCAGTTCAACAAAACAGAAACCATGTGCCTGTCCAGACAACCAAAGCAGTGCTCTCTCCAAATTGATGGAGTACCACTAAAACAGTCAGAGAAATTCAAGTACCTCGGCGTCTCATTCACAAGTGATGGCAGACAAAATAGCGAATTGGATATCCGCATCGGAAAAGCAAGTGCAGTAATGCGCCAGCTCCACCGATCTATGGTACTGAAACGGGAACTTTGCACCAAGGCAAAGCTATCCATTTTCAAATCGGTCTATGTTCCTATTTTGACTTATGGCCATGAGTGTTGGATCATGAATGAGAAAGTGAGGTCTCGAGTTCAAGCAGCCGAAATGGGATTCTTGCGAAGAATTAGCGGTTTGACCTTGTTGGACAAGGTTAAAAGTGCAGATATTCGTGAATCTCCAAACATCGAAGCGCTGCTTCTCCGACCAGAAAGATCGCAACTGCGTTGGTATGGACATGTGACACGAATGTCCCAGGAAAGAACAGCCAAAAAACTGCTCTGTTCAACACCGATTGGTCGAAGGCCTAGAGGCCGTCCCAGAACTCGATGGCGAGATTACGTAGAAGATCTTAGTTGGTTTCGCCTTGGCATCCCAGCAGAGGATCTATCCTTTGTTGTAGAGGATCGAGATGCTTGAAGGCTCCAACTTGAGCTGCTGCCCCCGCGACCTCCCAAGGATAAGCGGGTCCAGAAAATTGATTGATTGATTGATTGAACCCAGACGCAACGTCACAATGCATGCTCAATCACGCCATAGCAAATTGTTTTTTTTTTTTTCATCGCAGAAGAATGATGTAATGGTTCTCTCTTAGGGCAGGTTCAACAGGTATCATTCAACACAAGCAAGCCAGACTTTTTCCATTGCATTCTACATCGTATTAGGATGCGGTTGCGAGTAATTGCTTGTGATTTTTGAAAGTGTGGCGGTCAAAATATATATATTTTAAAGTTGTTGATCAAATTCAAGTTGTAGGTTAAATTAGTGGAATGGAAGTAAGTGTTGACAGTATGATTGAAAAGCCGTTTTGTAGCAGAAACTACGACGAAAAATTGGAAATAGCAAAAGCTAAAAAGCCGACACCAAAATTTAATATATTAAGTAGCAAATTAGGCCGCTTGAAAAGGTGCTTGATGTTGGTTCGCGTATTTGCATTAAACTTTCGAGCACTTTCACACATTTGTTTAATAAATGGCTGCATGCGGCAGCAAATATTGTAGAGGAGCACACCTCTAAAAAATGCTCACCGTACGCCACTGATTTTAAATACGTATGTACAGGGCCGGATTAAGCTTTTTGTGGGCCTAGGGCTATATGATAGTCAGGGACCTATTTTTCCTCTTATTCCTTGAAGTAAAAAAAATTATCCACAATTGAAGCAAAGCACAAATACATGAGCGAAGTCTTTATTTTATATGCACACATTCAAATGACACATTTTCTCGATTTAATCAATGCAAAACTCTTAATAACGTCATCAGCGTCTATTCTTTCCAAAAGTTCGTTTTCGATGCAGAGTTGACCACTGCATGCTTGCTGCGAAAATATTTGCCGCAATATGGCAGCAAGTTTGCTAAAAAGCATTCATCAGACAAAGTACAGCCCAAGGATTAGAACGCGCAAAGCAGTTGCATTAGGCCTACTGGACGTCGTTTTTACGCTGTTGCTTTTCGATTCGCTTACATCAAAAAAGTCAGTCACTTTTTTCGATTTTGCGGCAACTTTTTTCAGTTTATCTTCTGCTTTTCCTCTAGATTTTTCCTTCTCCGAACCGCTTTTATGCTTCCTCATTTTTATTTTCAAATTACTCTAGCCGACATAATATGGAATCTCCTACCTTTCAAGCTACGTGCTAGAACTAGAATCGACTATCGATGGTATTGGTATAACTGGCCGAGCAGCCGCGAAAAAAGATTGCTGCGTTATAGTGAGCAAGTAGGATTTTACAGAGTCAGTGCATGAACACAGATTGAACAGCGTGTTCCATAGTAGGTGGGAGATTTCTAGTAGCCTACGCTACCTTAGTTCTTTTATCACTTCATTGACTTAGATTAGTGGTGGGCCTAATTTTGGTTGTGGGCCTGGGGCTGCAGCCCCATCAGCCCCCGCCTTAATCCGGCCCTGCGTATGTATATTTTAAACCACATAAACATCCCAAGTCTGCGAAGTGAGCTTGCGTTCTTTGAGTCAGCAGCCATTCGATTCAATACATATGTCAATATGCGACTGGCTCCAGCCGCGAATCGAACCCGTCACGTTGGATCTGTCACCTGCCCGCGGTATCTCAAGGCCATGTCGCTGACATTAAATGCATCGGTAAGCAGGGACGGATCCAGGGGGTGTGGGGAATGTATCCCGCCCCACCAGTTATTTTAAAACATGTTTTTGAAAAATAGGCTACAACTTTTCGATAGCCATAAGCCTTACGCCCTAAGCACGCATAATCGAAAATGTACGAACAAAATGCATCATATTTGGTGCAACACTCAGAATTAGGGGCAAAATTTTTTAACAAAATTTGCTTAAAATTTGTAAAAAAAGTTCTAAAATGGCCACTCGCACAGTACGTAAATTTTCATAAATTTTCCGAGGAAGCATGGCCCTGGACCCCCCTAGAACTTCTTCATTCTCAATATTCCTAAAAATAATTCAGCAAAAAACTGCGCTAAAAATATGACGAATTTGGGTGACCCCTTCCTGAAAAAATTTCTGAATACGCCCCAGACAAGAAAACATTTTTAAAAAGGCTTATTTACGTTTTTTTTTTGGTGTTTGTACTTATTTAACACTGAACCTAATTCCAACTTTTATCCCCCCCACCAAAATTTTCTATATCCGCCCCTGTCGGTAATCTATTAATGCATTGGTAAGCTATTAACAGATTAATAGGTACTGTATATTAATGCATCGCTAAGCTAATATATGTTATTCGGACTTGAAGGGGAATCGCAGGGCCGGATTAAGGCGGGGGCTGATGGGGCTGCAGCCCCAGGCCCACCGACCAAAATAGGCCTCTCGATTACAACTTATTATGAACAACTAAGTGATTTTTTCATCAATCAACTATTTTATTTTAAAGTTGAATGCGAATTACCAATCTTTATAGGCCTAATCTATCCAGTTTAGGTCAGGGCTAAGTGAGTGATTCAAGATTGTATCAACGCCAAAAGTTTCAACGATTTTACTCTTGAATTTAAATCACAAGATCTGCGGCTAGTAAACGAAATCCAAGAAGACTGATTACGAGTTTGTGAGATTTGGACATACTTTACGTTGCGAGATTCGGACCAGTATTGCGTTACCAGCCCAACGGCTGAGGCATTTATCGGAGCAGGAAACAGGGTCCAGAAGCTAGCTTTGAAATTATTCCAGCCCCTCCTAACAAATCAAATCTCTCTATGTTTTGGGTCAAAATTGCAGGAAGCAAAAAAATGCCAAACAATGTATATAAAAACATTCCGACGCAATATGATTGTTCTGCAGCATATTGTGCAACGAATTTAACGGTTTTCGAAACAGAATTCAAACTGAATAAATAAAATGATGATCGATATGAATGTTCATTGCTGTGTAAATTTTGAAACAAATCACAATCAAATACTATCAATAGCCCAGCGTCGGTTACAGTGTGTGATGTAGGCTAACGTTCTATCCTGTAACTAGAAGGAAATCAATCTAAATCAGGGGTGCAGAACCGGTAAAGCACAGCGGGCCACATTGATTGCATAATAATTTCAGCGGGCCACATTTACTTTTAATTGTTAAATTTCGCTTTAAAAAGGCACAATATTTCGTCGCAAATTTAACAACATTCATGCTGAGCTGTTTTTTTTTTTCGTAAAATCAGAGACTTTTGCGCGTTTTTTATGCTACAAATATATAGCATGTAGTTGAATGTGACGCAGTTTTTAAGAAATCTTAATGTTTTATATTCCACCATTTTGTTGTACACTTAACGATTAAAGTTCTGACGCGGGCCACATTCAAAACTTAAGCGGGCCGCAGGTTCCCCTCCCCTGATCTAAATCTTCATTAACTCAAGATTACGCGGAAGGGTGATACATGTAGCGGGGGTCCATCTACGTGACATAGAGCCTGCAGGGCAACGCAGCTCCGAAGAAATGTCGTCGTTTTAGCGAGTCATTAATTTATGATTATTTCGTTGCATAATTCATAGACAGCAGCGTAAATTAAAGATGGTTTCACCATAGACTTATGGTTTCACACAAAATGCCGTACGAATTTTCGTAAAAGGACGTTAGGATACGAAATAGAGCAGGGATGGCAAACCTTTTTAATTGGTGGATCAAATTTAAGATCGTAGACCGAAACAAGAAAAAACGTGGGTTGTGGATGTAATCATATTAACGAAGGGCTTGAACCCAAGTTCTTCCGAAATCTGTGCAAAGAACAAAAAAAAAAGGATCTTCACCTCAAAAATACCCAGCTTCCCGTCTTCAATGCCGCAGTATGGAAAGATAAGCTTTTCTTCACTACGTTAATGTTCGTTACCGTTTTCTTCGCAATATTTTTGAAACTACAAGTGGGTCACTAGGTGATCCGCGGGTCAGTGGTTTACCATCCCTGAAATAGAGGCTGTGAAGGAGGTTGACGCAAACTTTGCATGGCTTGGGGAAAACTAATCGTAGAATCACTTACAAAACAACAAATAGAAAGCGTATTTGCGGAAATTGGGGCTCTGCGGTATGACATCTTCTAAAGCTTTGTACGTGCAAAATAGGTTCAGAAAATTTGTTTTTTGAATGTGTTTAATACTGGTATGTAGGTTACATATTTCAGCAGGTCTAGGACTGACGGGGACAAAACAGGCCCCTGACTACCAAATAGCCCCAGGCCTCAGAAACCCTTAATCCGGTCCTGGGGAATCGGATTCCAAAAATTTGTCGACACTCGACAAACAGGATTCCAGAGAGGAATCGGAGTCCTAGTCTGCCAACTCGAAGCGGATGCGGAGTCAGTTTTTTGTGACTCCGCCCATCTTTCAGTCGGAATCCGATTCCATCCTGCTCTTGCTACTTGCTGTAAATGGATTCAGTCTGGTTCCTATCCTATCCCTGTTTGGATCCAGTCCATGCTCATCTCAGTAGGCCTATGTCTCATCTCTGCTTTGAGGAGAGAGGACAGAGGCCAACTTTTCAGTTTCATGCCGTTATGGTACCGTAACTCACAAGAGGCTTTCTGTTCGTCAGTGACTGCTTGAGTCTGGTTTAAACTCGCACCAACCATGGCTGCTCAACTCGAGGTACTGGTCCTGCTTACTGGAGCAAAGAGTTTAGACGAAGCCTTGATTTTACATGCTTGTTTACCGGTATGTGGTAATTATATGAATTTTTGAGATAAGTGTAGTTTTAGCAAGTTATCAGCCCCCAGGTTCAATTAGGGTTAGGTTTGGCTAGGATTAGGTTCTGTTAGGGTTAAATTTAGTTAGGTTTAGGATGGGTTAGGGCTAGATTTGGTTAGGGTCAGGTTAGGTTATGGTCATAGGTTAGGTTAAGGGTGGCAGACAGAAGAAGTGTGGGGGGTTATTGTAGATGAGACCCATTTGAGCAATGAGTTGAGCTGAGCATGAGTTGAGCTGAGCAATGAGTTGAGCTATTAAAACAGGTACTGGTAAGTGGGACCCCTTTTGACATCAGTCGTCAGCGGGGAAGACCTGTTTTAAACTGTTAAGTGTTATAACAATGTGAGCACCTGGCTTTACTTGATGATGTGTCATGCATTGTCTAGACATCAACAGGAAACAGGAAGTTCTGCTTTTAAATGAACATTTCATGCCGGTAAAAGATGGCTGGCTTAATTACGGTATATTATGAATCTCTATGATTCTTGTTCAGATCTTGTTTTACTGTTTTGTCTTATAGTTCACTGGTTCAAAGTTAAAGCTGTAAGATTAGTCTAGACCAACTTACTACTGGTAGTATCACTGTATCACACTGATCGTTTCAACATGCCATTTTGATTTCTAAATTTTTAATGTCATACTAGTGCATAGTACCGATACTGTCGGTTTAATGGTGCCTTAAAAATTTTTGAAATGGGAAAAAACGATGGTAAAACTCATAAGAAGAAATCCAAGCATGACAAGAAAAATAAAAGAAAAAAGAAGCACAGACACTCTAGCTCATCAGATTCTTCATCAGTGGGCAGTAGATCACCTTCACCTCACCTGTAAGTTCTGGTTGAATTAGCATTATCTGCCAACCTATTGGTGTTGACTCTGGTTAACTAATTATTTTTGGGTCAATTCTGTTGGATTTTAAGTTAATATGTGGAAGCATGCATTAAAATTCGTTAAAATATCACGTATATGATATTAGTGGTTGGCTAAGCCTAACGTTAACGCTTTCTTTTATAGGAGTTCAAAGCACAACAGATATGACAATAATCCACCAGTTTCTCGCTTAGAAGCAGAAAAAGAAAGAATTCAGTTTGAAAAGAGAAACCAAAAAGAAATCATGAAAGTAAAATGTTATAATATTGGGAGCTTTTTTGATTTACGCTGCTTCTTCTAAATTGCCCACTTTCAAGTGGGATTTCCCCATTGACGTCAGCGGGGAAGTCCTGCGTTAAATGTTAGAACAATGCACGCATTTGGTTTTGCGCGATGATGTGTTATACGATGTCTGGACATCAGCAGGGAAGTCTGTCTTTAAAGTGGACATTTTGTAAGGGGCGATTTAATTCATTTGAGCCCTAACTACTGTTTGATGTAATAAGCTGGTTCATAATTCATTGCAGTTGAGCTTTTCAAATCTTCAGTGGGGCCAGGTGCGGTATAATAAGGCAGTAGAGCACTGGCAGCCTTTTTTTCTTGAAATTGCTCTTTGTACACATTGTGACACCAACCCCAAGTTGTATTAACTTTATGTCTCTAACCCTATCCCCAATCTTCCCCCCCAACTGTTCTCTGTTACCTCTAATTCAGTGTTTTACGTTACTGCTCATGACGTCATACCAGCGTGACACCAACGTCATGTAAAGAAACGAAACAAGCAGTCTGGTGCTAGCAGCGTTTTGATAATGGAAACCGGGCGGGTGATTTAGACACTGTCGTATAATAATTTCCAATCAGTGCAAAGTTTGTGATGTGCATCACATCATATTTTCGAAAAAATATACTTTAACATTGGCAAGCAGATTGTTGACAACCAAATTGGTAGTAATCTTATTGTAAATTGTAAAGGAGTCTTATTGTAAAGGCTTTGGAAACACCTGAAGAAAAAAGAGCTCGGCGTTTGGCAAAAAAAGAAGCTAAGGAAAGAAAACGACGAGAAAAAATGGGATGGGACAATGAATACATGGGGTTTGTTGACTATTAAATAGAATCAAAACATTTAGCGCTTTAAGTACATGTGCAAACTTTGTCTTTTTTTTTTCATTCTTTCTGGTGTTTCGGGAGTCTGATGATGTATTTATTGTATAGCTACTGATCTTGCACTAAACATCTTGTACTAGAAAAATTTTTTAGCTTTGAATTTAGTATTTGATAGCTTATAAAGAAAAAAGTGTGGTACCAGTATTTCATGACCTCCCCTACAATGATTTTTAATGTAGTTTCTTAGTTTTAGGCATGTCATGGTTTGGTGTTGTAATAATATTTTGATTTTAGGTGTTCAAGCAAAGAATGTGTAATTTTCTGAAAACTTGAGTGCTTCAAAGTGTCACGGAAATTAGATTCATGTATTGTGTAGTGAGTCAAACAATGTTTATTTTTTAAAGGTACACCAATGCAGACAACCCATTTGGTGATGGAAAACTATTGGACACTTTTGTGTGGCATAAAAAACTGGAAAAGCAAGGTTTACAAGATCTTGCAACAAGTGAGAAGAAGAAAATGATAAAAGAAAAACAGGATGCCAATAAAATTGAATTGGCAAAAGTAAATGTGTTTTCAAGATTATCCTATTACTTTTTTTGTTATAAGTTGCATGTGTGTGCTGGTGTTCATGATTGCTGAGGTCGCGTGATGTTGTTAGTTGCTACCCAAGTCGAATTCTAAGCTTCGTGATAACAATCAATTGACTAATTGTAAGCAAGTTGGTATTTGAAGGTACAGAAGTTTTTAAGAAAAATTTGAGAAAAGATATGAACTTGTAAGCCTAACTGGATAAACCTTCTGCATTTTTGTATTGTTTTCGCGTGGCATGATGATAAAAATAAAGAAGGCCATTTTCGAAAAACCAATGTTAGTATTTGCATGCAAAGAAAGTTGTGGCCTGTCGCAACTTGCTTTAGTACGAAGAGTTCAAATTTCCTGAGCTACCCCCAACTCTATTCATCTCATGTGGTTCCATTATGCCCAGCTAATGACTGATAGATTTTGACAACCTAATAGCTTGCTTATGTATATACTGCATAAATCAATATGGTATCAAAGGAAACTAGCTATTTGAGAAAATGATAACACTGACTATCTTGATCAGGTAAAACAGCAAAGGTTGGAGAGGGAGAGAGAAAGACAATTACGCGATGAGGAAATTGAAATGATGCAAAGAGAAAAGGAAGCCGAACATTTTAAGGTGAGTAAAATAGATGCTTGAGTATATTTCGTATTTTCTATACTTTTCGTAACTGCATGCGTTTTATAAACTACGGTGAATTTAAAAGCTATAGTGTAAAAAGGATTGGGTTGTGCATTTTTGTAGAATGCACGTGTATAAATGCTACTAGCTAGCATCACTCGAATTGCTCCAAATACATTTGCGCGGCGTAAATGTCCTAGACAGCGACTGTTGCAAAAAATCGAGCCTTGAGTGTTGAGTTGCCGCTTAAACTACTGGTAGCTGAAAAGTAACGGCGGGTTACATAAAAATAGTGTTTTAACTGACACATTTTACTGATTGTTGATATAATTTGCTCTTTCTTGATGTATGCTTCCTGAAGTATATAGTTCTTATTGCTCTTGAAAACTATCACGTTTTAATAGTTAGCAAATTATGAATTGGCTTGTGCCTTGTGCAAAATAGTAATATCGATACGCAGAAAGTTTTGTTATTTATGCGTTTATGGAAACTGGCCGATTATTGTAGTGGTTAAACACATTACTCTCGCTATTGAGGTCTGGTGTTTGATTCCCGGGTCGGTCAAAACAAACACACTGTCGCCAACAGCTAGCCACCGCTGCGACGTTTCTTCGGGCTGTGTTGTATAGGCGCGAAGACGGGCCCCCGCTACTCGCAACACGCTTCGGCGTAATACAAAGAAAATAATGAAGATTTGATGCGTTTATGACCTGTAGTCCCAAGCAATTAGCATCGACGCAAACTTGTGCTTTTTTTCATGAAAACAGGCTTGGGAAGATCAAGAAGACAAATTTCACTTGGAGCAAGCTAAGTTGAGGTCTCGCATCCGTATCCAAGATGGCCGCGCTAAACCCATTGATTTACTGGCAAAATATGCGAGCAGTGCCGAGGAAGGGGCGGAGGATTTATCTGGTGTGGAAATGCACGAACCATATACATACTTAAATGGCCTAACTATTCGGGATTTAGAGGATTTATTGGAGGATATAAAAGTTTACATGGAACTAGAACAAGGTAGGGACTGGGGATGTGGCATTGTAGTTGTCTTCTGCAACTCTGAGTTTATGCTTAGAAATTGCTGCAATGTTCCCACGGGAAATATTTCTCTACCCATCGTCATGGCCCAGTCACATGTGAATTTTCTGAAAAAAAAAAAAAAAAGCTTAAAAAGTGCTTTGTGTTGGTGCCCGGGGCATGCCTGGTATTTGATTTAAATTGGGAAATTATATTTGGCACCGACTGGTTGACCTTAGGATTGATACTAGGGGTCTTAAGTTCACTCCCCGGGCTGACAAAACCTACACAATATCGCCACCGCTGCGGCGTTTCTTTTGGAGCTGTGTTGCCCAGGCGCTAAACCGCGGAGATGGGCCACGCCGCTCGTTACACACTTCGGCGTAATCCCGCCAATGTAGATGATTGATGAAATAGGTGCTCGAGCAGTTTTTGTTTCACAATTAATACTTAATCTAGCTCGCGATGTTGTTTCATTGCAGGTAAAAACGTGGACTTCTGGCGCGACATGACAGTGATTACTCAGGATGAATTACAAACGTTGAGAAAACTTACTTCAGAAGGTGTAAGTAGATCTATGGAGAATTGTTAGTCCGTTGTACAGCTGTTTTGAGTGTTATTTCTAAGTAAGTGAGGAATGTTTATTTGGCCTAATCCACGAGGGAAAAAGATGAGGACAGCAAAAAAAAAAATTAAGATTGAACATCATTCGTGAACTGACGCCCGCGGGTCGTATCGCGGGGCGACTATCTAGGCCTACCCTGCCATATTGGTTTTGAGCTGATTAAAATTCCATGGCGCAAACCCACGGTCTTCTGTCCACGAAACAAATTTAGGAAGTGGTTAAGGCCAGGGTCAGGGAGCATCGAAGAACCATACAGTTTTCAAGTCAAGATGCTCCCTGGCAACATCTAAGCTGCATGTAAAATAAAGCTTTTGGCTGAGCGCAAAATTTTTTTATCACCAATTACTTTGACAACCTTTAGTGTATTCTTTCTTTTAGATAAAAGTTGTCTATAAAGTTAGAGTAAGTTTATGTGGTTCATAATATTTCTTGTAGTTTAATAATTAATTAATTCTTGTGGAATTTTAGAACGAAGCGAGAGATAGTAGACGCGAAGGTGTAAACAGCGCCGTTAGTGACGACATAGCTGCCTTATTTCGAAGCAAGACTCACGGTCAACTGCTCGCCCTTAAATCCAACATAATGGCAAAATTACAAGCAGGTGCGTAGTTTTATGAAGTAAAATGGTAATGTCTTAGGTATGATTGATTGGTTGTGCGTTCTTTTTTGATGCTTCGAACCTAACTTTGATGATGATCATGATTCCATTAAATAAATATAAACAGTAAATTCAACAAATTGAGGGAGATTGTGAAGTGAGCTTCGCTCATCGAGTCAGCAGCCACCCGGTATATATGTCAAATGCGTTCGGCTCTACCCATGAATCGAACCCATCATGAAGAATTTGCAACCTGCACGCGCTACCGCTTGACCATTATTCAGTTTTGTCCCCGTTTGATGAGGTAGCCGAATCGAACGTCATGAAATGTCCCTCATGAAAGTAATATGTTTTAACAAGATTGGAAATAAGTGTGTTAAGTATGCGCTTTGTGTTTACTTTCATTTCTACGAACTTGCGCTGTCTTGATGTTGCGTTGATTTTATTTCTGAAGTTGTTACATTTTAACAATGGATAAACCAGTTCGTAAATAATTCTTCTCCAGTTACTTGCGCTGTCTTGATGTTGCGTTGATTTTATTTCTCAAGTTGTTACATTTTAACAATGGATAAACCATTTCGTAAATAATTCTTCTCCAGTTTCAAGACTGTTTTGGTTCAGCGTCGCAGCTTAAAAAAAATAAAATCTTGATTATACTCGCGGCATTACGCTGAATTGTGTAACGAGTGGTGGGCGATGTCAGTGGCTTAGTGCTTGGGCAACTGCCCCGAGGAAACGTCGCAGCGATGACAAGCCGTTGGTGACGTTGTGTCCTTTTTGTTCGGCTTAGGAATTGAACCCCAGACCTTCCACACCGAAAGCGATGTTCTTAAAACTGCACTGATCGGCCAATTCCGTTACTGCTTTGGATTTTGCTAAATTATATCTTGTAATAAGGTGGTCCAAGCCTTGATGTTGGTTATTGGGAGTCTTTATTGTCTCAACTCAAAGCCTATCTTGCTCGGGCGCGTTTGCGTGATCGACATCAGGAGTTGCTCAGAAGCAGACTTTATAAATTAAAGTTGGAACAACTGGGTGAAGAAAGCGTAGCAAGTCAACCAGTATTTCCAGTTTTGCCACAGGTAAGAAAAAATGCAAAGTCAAAGTATAATTTTGTTTATTTTGTATCAGAAAATCTATTAGAGTGAGGATGAGAATAAGTTTAAATGGAAAACGATATTTTACTTTGCAAATGCAGATTCCTAAATTGATAATTATTATCCTTATTTGTCGGGATCATTTGGTCATTGGTAAAATTATTGCTGGAGCATGTTAATTTTTCTCAGGATTCTGAAATTCCATCTAGCAGCGCTGGTACTTCCGTGAAGATAAAACAAGAGAACAAAGAAGAGAAAGATGCTAGTGAAAAGAAATTGCCCCCCATTCCGATATCCGACGAAAATCTAGAGGAAAAATGTCTGGAGGAATATAACGATGGTAATAAGTTAGTAACATTATTACTCCGGCTTTCGGAGAAAGTTTATCACGTTTATTTCAAAAAAATACGATCGTTGTGAGAAAACATGTTTAAAAAACGTAAGATAGTACATTTTTTTTGCCATGTCTAAAGGTTTTTCCATGTCTAAAGGATTTCACTAAAAGAATTAATAAACTTTTTTCCAGGCAGGTACAGTCCTCGCTTGTTGCAAGGCAAAGATCTTCCTCCTGATGTTGTTATCATCAATGCAAAGGAAGATGAACTGACCTTAGATGGAAAGCGTCGCTTGCTCTCCAAAACAGGAGATACAAGGTCTGGTCAAGAAGATGCATTTATTAAACGTGCCAAGGAAGGAATGGATGCACAAGAAGAAGCCACGTTCGCAGTAGAAGCTCCCGTCTCACAGCAGGTGAACTTGCTAAAAGCATGAAGTGTTTTGTATAATAGGGTTTAGTCTGTAGTCGGTTGGCATATTGGTTAAAGACATCGTTGTCAGCGTGGGAGGTGTCGTGTTTGATTCGCGGGCAGGTCAAATTGGAAACTGTTGTGAGCGGCTCGGCAGTCAGCACTGCACTAGTGTTGCCTTTTTCGGAGCTGTGTTGCCTAGCCGCTAATCACGGAGGTGGACCAGGCCACTCATTACACGCTTCAGCGTAATAGTAGTAGTGTCTTTTATTTACGTACCGTCAACATTAAGAATATGATAGGATTAAGGAAATATAACGCGGTACAAGAAAAGGGAAGAGGCAACAAAACGATTAACGTTATGGTATGCAGGTAGGAGGAGTTCATGAGATAAAAGAGTAGGTATGATTGCAACATCCAGATACTACGAATATAATGAAGATTTGACTTGATTAATTCACGAATTTGGGATCCTGAAACTTTTTGCAGATAAATTTTAGTATTGCAAACATGCCATGACATAGAAAACCTCATTGGAACTTATATTCTCCATATAGGTTTTCTTGTGGGCTGATAAGTATCGACCGCGCAAGCCGCGGTTCTTCAATCGCGTTCATACTGGTTTTGAATGGAACAAATACAATCAAACTCACTACGACTTCGACAATCCACCTCCTAAAATAGTGCAAGGATATAAATTCAACATATTCTATCCTGACTTAATAAAACGCGACGAACCTCCGACCTATTCAATTACTCCAGATGAAAAAAGCACCGATTTCGCTGTAAGTTTACTTAAAAGGTTAAGCTGATTTTTCAGAATAAATAATTTCGTTTATTTTTTGTCAAGTAGACTAATAAATATCTCCTTTTTCTTTTAGAATAAATTTGAGGATAAATGTTTTTGATAAAGACCGGCCGGTCAGCGTGATGATTAAAGTCACCGTTACCGGCGCGTTAGGTCTGGGGTTCGATTCCCGGGCCGGTCAAATCGGACGCAGTCGCCACTGCTGCGAGTTTCTTCGAAAGTGTGTTGTACAGGCGCAAAGTCGCGGAAATGTTCCCGCTCGTTGCACGCTTCGGCGTAGTGTCATTAGTCTCATGAAGTTTTTTTTGTTTTTTAATAAATGAATATTTGCAGGTTCTCCGCTTTTCTGCAGGGGCACCGTACCAAGATATTGCGTTCAAGATTGTCAACAGAGAATGGGAATATTCGCATAAGCATGGATTTCGTTGTCAGTTTTTAAACAGTATCTTTCAACTTTGGTTTCACTTCAAGCGATACAGATACAGACGGTGATGAGGTCAAACCAAATAGGATGAATTAACAGTTCAAAGCTTGAAAGTTGATGGGATAGCCCAATGGTGTACGAGTTTTGTGATACTCAAGAAGTGGGCTAATGGCTTAGTCTAAAGTGGTTGTGAACAATCATGGCCTATGCTTGTCGAGTATGCTGCCGCAAATATTATTGAAGTGTTTCTGAGTGAGCAGCTTTTATGTTTCTTGCGCTTGATCGCATGAAAACTGTTCGAGTGTTGGTCTTGCTCAGGGCCGGATTAAGACAATGAGAAGCCCTAGGTCAGGGCTACTGAAATATAAACAGGATCGGTCCTGTTAGAAAACTTCATTATTTGCAATGGTCTAGAAAAAAAATTTTTATCTGGTTTGATTCGGGCTATGAAAACGATATTAGCTGGTTGGATGAGTGATTATAGACATTGCTATCGGCGCGAGAGGTTTACGGTTCAATTTCCGGACCGGCCAAATTGGACATAGTTACTCTGTGCACATGCCCAGTTCTAGTGGTTCCAAAAGTCGACGGGCTTGCTGCATAATCAATTTTTTGAATCATGGTCATAATTAAAACAAGTGATTATGACATGAAAAATTCAATTGTGATGCAGAACTGAACAAGTTAGTGGACAGGGTAAGTGTAACCGGCTTGCCACCGCTGCGATGTTTCTTCGGAGTGCAAATGTGTATTAGGGTGTTAACTTTTTTTGAATTCGCATGAGTTTATATAATTTTAAGGGTACAAATCGGCATAGAAAATAAATGCAAAAAACATTTTTCAAAAATATTGATGTTTCGATACCCTGGGGGGATGCAAAGATTTTTGGGGGGCGCAAACCCTACTTTTGCCGTAACTCGAAAACTACTAAAGGTAGATGGTCAAGTTTGGTGTCAAACGATGCAGAATAGCTGATTTCCTATATCCTCTCGATGCATTTTCATAGCCTATCTGCAACAGAAAAAAAGTTATGAGCGAAAAACGTAATTTTTTTAAAAATACTAATTTTTGTCCAAATGTGACTCTCAACAATAGGGTTTTGCTTCATTTATTAAAGAGGTAAATGCAAAATACACAAAACAAAAGTGAACTAATTTGAACAAAACGTGATCCTCATGATTTTCACTGGCAATTCATTGGCTAATGTAGCCACGAATTCGCATATCCACTTTTCTTCTTTAGCTCGGCGCGGAACTGTCTTGAATTTTTCGGTCAAGAAGACATTTCGACATTTTCCCGATAAACCGTTCGCAACTGCGGTTGTGGTTATCAACATTATTCCAAAACTGCATGTTGCCATTGTGGACACAGGGCGCCTGCTTGCTTGCCTTGCTAAAGTACGACTTGATTGGTGTTCTCTTCAAAGCCAATGCCTCAGTGTCAACGCTTTCTGGAAGGGATTGATCGGGATCTTGAAGATGAGCAATCCGAAAAGCTGGGTTTTTGGAATGGACATTAAGAGCGACATTCGTCGGGTTCATCCAGGCACTGAAGTGCTTGACAAAGATTTTCTTTAGCACTTGCATCAACTCGTCATCGATATGTGTAAAATCAAGAAAGAGGTCTCTCAAAAAAAGCATGTTATTTGGACCTTCAGGAGCACGAGGGTTCAGGTGGATTCGAAAAAACATTGGGGCATACACAGCTACAATAAACGACGTTATTCTTCGCAGTCTGGTCGCTTGTGTGGACGTCAAATCTCCACCACCAAACAAAAGAAGACGCAAGTATCCATTGGCAGTTGTTAGCCATCTGAAATTCAACAGCGTTATTACTTTATCAAAGTAACAATTTAGTGCTTAGCAAAATCACTTTTAGTGCTCAATCTTGCACTGCCAACTCTTAGTACCTTGCAAATGAAATGGTTTCCTGCTTATACAGCAAAAACTTTCTCAGCTGCTGAGGTATTATCCCAATAACAGCGCTCGATAAAGCTAGGAGGCATGCCTGATCATCCCGTATGTGTCGTTCCTCTAAAACGAAAACAAGCTTGTTAAGGTACACTATTAACATTGAATGCATGCAATGACAATTTCAACATATCTCTTTAACCTGTCGAAAACCATTCCAGAATGCTCCTCAAATATCGCAGAGATCTCATAGGAACATCAATATTCCTAACCAGATCAGTTTCTGTGATGCTGGCCTGTTGTGGAAGTAACTTGATTTTGTTGTACACAGAGTCAGGATGCATACGATCAGGAGCTACAGGCTTTCCATCAATGTGCTTGATCACATGATTTAATAAAATTTCATTCACATGAAATTGACATTCCAAAATATGAATTGCTTGTTTATTCATGTGTTGCACGAGTCTGCTGTTGATGCCTTTCTTTTTTCCCGTGTTCATGCTGGTGGTATCGGCCATTACCGACCGCAAACTTTTCAACTGTTCAGAGCCAAGACTGTCAATGATAGTGGTATAAACGGCTTCGGCAGTTACAAAGGCACTTTTCTCAAATGTTCGAAGATCGACCACATCTTCATGTCTGTAACGCAAAACCAAAGCTACTTAGGCCTACTGAATGTTATATGACTATTATAGCAAGCCCTCATTAACCTTTCGTTCGTAATATCATCATAATACTGTGGTACGAAGAGAAATCTTTCTCTTCCGTTTACTTTTTTTTCCATCATAAAGCAACTGGAAATCAGTAGTTTGATGGAAACGATTATCTACTTCTTTGATTACTGCTGATCTAAAATAAGGTTAACTTGCGAAGTAAGATACGTTTCACTAGAACCTTGACTTAGAATCCACAGAAGCTCACCTCTGTTTGTCCCGAGCTTTAAACACAGCTGTGCTGCTCACTCCTTTCTGAAATCCTAACGCGTTTGCTGTGTTATTGATTACCACCTGTTGCTGCCTTGTGCTAACACCCATTCTATCCGCATCTTTACAGTTGGCTCTTGTCAAAAAGCGAGGCAGGTCTTCTTTGCGAAGCTGCTTTTGAATTTTGGTGGGAGGTGTGTACAAATCGTCATCATCTTCATCGTCTTCCGATGGATATTGCTTCACATCTTTTGGTCTCAGTTTCGCAGTTACTGATGAAGTATCAGTCAATGCAGATAGAGTAACAGTAAATGAATAGGTATACAAAACTCATTACTTACCTAAAAGTGACGTCGATTGCAGCTGAGAAGTAGATGGAAGCTGGGGAGGGATCTCCAATTTCTTTCTTTCAGCATTAGCAGCAGCAGTCTGGTAACGCACTGTACCTAACGAATCTCGCGGTCCTAGACTCATTTTACGTTGAGCTCTTTGGTCTCTTAAAAACTCCAGCTCTAAATAAGTTATATGTATAAAACTTTAATAACATTTAACGGTTATACTTCTTACCTGAAGACGGGATCCTCTTATTTGGAGCACAGCTGCAACAGATTTTTCCGTATCGCTCGATAGGGTTTTGGTGAATGCACTTGCATGAGGAAACATCGAATAATTTATGCAGCTCTAATTTGGTTATTCCGTCCTGCTTAGTTTTAGCCTTTGCATAATCGTTTATCAAGTTCTTCAATTTTGTTTCAATAGACTTTTGACCAATTGTTGGCAGCTGCTCTTGCTCCACAAATCCTGAATAGCTTTTAATACGTCTGTCTTGCAAATGTTAAATGGTGGTCTCTTCTTCAAATATACCTTGTCAGTTACCATTAATGAATTTCGGACATAAAAATAATGCCCAATCACCTCCTGCTTAGTCGGTAACATGTGTCCCTTCATTTCTTGTGCAAAATCACATTCCTTCATCAATTCTTGAACACTCATCTTGACTCTCTTATCTCACTTAGCAGTTATACACATTAAACCTACACTTCCTTCAGAACTTATAACTCCTTTAAATTCTAGAATTTCTTCTTGTTACGTCACCATACTAAAACCTTAGTGTAAGAGTATCGTAGTAATATGGTCATAATCGAGATAAAATTTTGCTTAAGAAGCAAAATTGTCGATTTTTTGTTTTTTGCTCATAACTTTTTTTCTGTTGCAGATAGGCTATAAAAATGTTTAAAGAGGAGATAGGAAATCAGCTGTTCTGCATCGTTTGACACCAAACTTGACCATCTACCTTTAGTAGTTTTCGAGTTACGGCAAAAGTAGGGTTTGCGCACCCCAAAAAATCTTCGAGTCCCCCCCAGGGTATCGAAACATCAATATTTTTGAAAAATGTTTTTTGCATTTATTTTCTGTGCCGATTTGTACCCTTAAAATTATATAAACTCATGCGAATTCAAAAAAAGTGAAAAAAGTTAACACCCTAAATTGCGTATTGCCTAGGCGCTACGCCGCAGAGATGAGCTCCACCACATGCGCTGCTTGCACGCTGCGGCACAATACCATGAAGATGACAAGATTTGATTATGAGAAAAATGACCGGCCGGTTAGCTCAGCTGTTAAATACGCGTAATGGTTGCGGGAATCTGGGGTTCGATTCCCGGGCCGGTCAAGTCGGCATAGTGTCGCCTTTGGCTCGCCACCGTTGCGACGTTTCTTTGGAGCTGTCGCCAGGCGCTGAACCACGAGATGTGTCCCGCCATTCGTTACACGCTTCAGGGTAATACCGGGAGTATAAAGAAGATTTGATTTTAATGAGAAAAAAAAACGATTTCTTGTTTTAATAAATTTTTATAGATTGAGTAATGTCACACTTTGTTGCTTTTCAGAATGTGGTGTGACGACCTAAGTTCAATCCGCCCTTTATTGAGAAACATTGTTCTTTTTTACAATTCGCTGAAAGCACTTTCTTTCCTTAGCTTTAATTTTCTGCATTTTTCTCTTACTAACTTCATTCTCCATTTTTTAGCTTTCCGCAATTCCTTTTACCTGGTACGGAATTTTAAAATTCTTGAACTCCTTTAAAAGATGATGAACGCCGATGCTCTCCATCGTATATATCGTTATCTTTTTACTTGCTGTCACCCATTGCAAACCATTATTTCTTTAAAATACTGTCATTAAATGAAAAGTGCAGCCTACAGTCGCTTTTTTGTCGCGCTATAAAATAAAGGTAATGATTAAAATTAAATCTTCATTGTACTCTGGATATTACGCCGAAGCGTGTAACGAGTGGCGGGGTTAAATTTCCGTGGCTTAACGTCTGGGCTGCATAGTTCCGTAAAAACATCGCAGCGGTGGTAACCTGCTGGCGACACTGTGTTCCATGTAACTAGCTCGGTAATCGAACCCAAGACCTGCTACAACGATAACGTTAACCTAAACCACTACTCCAACCGGCCGATTTTGGTTAAATTTACCTCTTAATTATTGCGTAACCCATAACCCTTCGATTGCACCCAAATAGAAGGTTACAATAGGACACATGAAAGCCTCGCGCATTTTAAAGATTTATTCTGTTGTAGTTATAATGAAGTTTTATGTTATCACTTGAAAAATATGTGATGGACTAAGAATTTATGGGGGTCCAGCTTCAGTATCCAGACGGTCCTGATTTGGATCGCGGTCCACCAGTTGCGTAGCCATGCCCTGTTCAGGGGTGGGTAAACGACAGCCCGCGAGATCATTTTTATGCCGCCCGCGGGAAATTACAGTAATAAAAAACCTTGTTCCTTACTGATATTGAGTGGAATAAAGGACATTTGCGGACACGTGATGACCTTTTTTTTTTGCTTTTCACTCGATGATGAGTGGAAAATAGGATATCTGTGGTCGTGATGACCTTTTTTGATTTTCCAATAATAATGCGGCCCTCGGCTTCTAAAACTTTTCCAATGCGGCCCTTCGTGCGAAAAGTTTGCCCACCCCTGCCCTAGTTTATTGAAATTTCACGTTTGCGGCAAGTGACCAACGATCGGACTCATCTCTAAATAAAAAAAAAAGGTTTTGATGTTCTATCTCCGCAAAAAAGGTTTCATCCGAGGCCCCTGGGCTTCAGCCTGCAGGGCCTATCGGTAAACCCGGCCCTGGTTTTGCTTCTATTTTTTCATTGTTATGAAATCATCATTGTACTCGCGGTATTACGCCGAAGCTGCGAGTTGCGAGGCCCATCTCCGCTGCTTGGGCAATGGGCAACACATCTCCGAATTAATGTCGCAGCAGTGGCAAGCCGTTTGCGACACTGTGTCCGACTTGACCGCCCGGGGTTCGAACCCCAGACCTTCCGTACCGATTGCAATCTCTCAACAACTGAGCTACCCGGCCGGTTTCATTCTTGTTAAAAAGTAAAATCTGCAAACGTTCTTTTTGGTGAAACTGCAGGTCATAGCCTAAAATATTAGTTTCATTAGTTCTATACCAGTGGTTCTCAACTTTTTTTAAAATTCGACTTTGCGGTCCCCCGAAATTTTTTTCTATCACTCGCGGTCCTATATTTTTAAGCATAAATTTCCACGCAAAATTAAGTGAAGAGCAAAAAAAGATTATCTCGCAAATCCGCGACCTTATTGCGGTCCCCCTGAAACTGCTTCGCGGATCCCAAGGAGACCGCTGCCTCAGTGTGAGAACCACTGTTCTATACGGATGTAGGCTATTACATGGACGATTCCGTACCGCATATTTTGTGACTTCATATGCAGAAAAGCGCATAGTCTACTCGAAACTGAGTTTATTGGTTTTTGCAGTTACTGTAATTAAATCAATCAAAAAATAAAAAGCACATTTATACACAAGAGTTTGTTGATTTCCAAGTTATACTTAGAGTTCAGTAACCATTTCGTTGTTGTAAGCTTCGTTTTCATACACGTGCTCCGTTCTGAAATTTAATTTAAAGTTGGTGAATCTGACAAGATCATGCTGTAGGCAGCCAAACTTGCTTCCCGTTTATCACATTTAATGAGTAGGTCGAAATGCCATTGCATTTTCACACTAGTTGTTCCACGTGGAATAGTAGGCAGAAATAAAGCTAAAAAAGAACAGTCAAAACAAACGAACGTACTTTTTTGGTGTTGGTGGAGACTCAGAATGTGACCAAGTTTCATGGTTGTCCTCAGCAACTCTAAAATAGATATTTTTTTATCGTTTTCATAATAATTTATCATTGAAATTAATCACTGAATTGCATTAAAACAAAACTATAGCTTCTAGAGACTATTTTACCTTAAATAGGAGAATTTAATAAATTAGGACGCCTAATTGAAATGAGAATCCCATTTGAAGTTCCTGTAAACAGTGGAGGAGGGTAGCCTAACGAGGGACTGCAACCCCTTCCTCCCTTTCGCAAACTCTCATCCAAAGTACGTGTATATCCATCGTGTATAAAACGTAATATTTGTAACCATTGGCTTGAATAGTCATTTGAATCCCCTCCTATCTAAATTTTCCGCTGGTTTTGCTTTAGGAGGTAAAATTTTTGATTATTTGTTTAATGCACGTAAGTGATGACTCGTCATCTCTTCGTTTTGGTTGCTGCAAGCTTGAATTTATTTGACTCCAGAGGCGAACCAGCCAAAAATTTTGGGGGTGGGAGGATGATTACGTAGTGTTTTTTAATTTATTATATTCGCTTGTTTTTCACGCATATATTGATAAAACAGCGCAACTGCAACATGAATTGCGCAATCTCAAATTTTAGCAAAATAAATCCAAAGAACAACGTAACTGCATAACATTTTGCAATTACGTTGTTGTAGCGATTTGTCACTGAATATATGAACACATTTACGTTGTTCTTGTAATTTATTATCAAAGAATTTGTCATCCACTGCAATGATTGCAAGACCAAAAAAAACGTAAGTAACGTTAGTGAGTTTTCACAATTTTTTAAAGAGATTTACGAACAAGAAAAAGATCTCAAAAACAGCGTAAAGTAGGCTACTCACAGTCTTTTTGTGATTTATCGACGTAATATTATCAAGATAATACGGCGTAACGAACGTTACGTTGTTTTTGCAATTTATTAGTCGCATTTTGTGGAAAATGCCGTCATAAAGAGCTAAAAAAAGTGGGGAAAATAATGATTTGGGGGGAGGTTTTCACATTCAGTGTTGAATAGGCTCAGATAGGACGCCAAAAATACAAAAAACTCAAAATCGAAATAATGCAGTTAAGGCCTGCGTTGTTTTTGATATTTACGGCAGCATGGTATCTTCAAAATAAAAAAGGTCGTTAAAAAGCGTCCTCTAGAAAGAGTGTTTCAGGGGAAACTACTGAAAAAAGGGTGGCTTTGAAAAGCCACTTAGGGACTATTTCCCCTTTCAAAATGAGAGCTCTTGAAAACATTTAGGTAGCTTGTTTGTTAAACCCGATAAGTCAATAAGTGATGCGCTTCTTTTATCGAATTCATGGTTGGATTAATTAGGACAGAAAACAAAAATAATGGCAGGTAAAAAATATTCTTTACCGGTGCTTTTTCGTGCAATGTAAAGTTCACATTTTAATAAACTCTGAATTTTGTACCAGATCAATGTTTTAACGATATACCGGGTATAGGCTTACCTGTTGGTTTCAAACCCCTCTTCTTCATCTAAATCTTCATCCATGTCACTAAACAGTTGCAGTAGTTGTGTCGTCTATTTACAGTACATATCGTCAACATTCAACACGATAGTAAAAACAACAAGAAGCAAAAATACTGCATACAGTATACAGAAATAGCGTATTGGTTGAGAAGGAACCAACCACATCAATCTATTATGCATCTTTTCCTGCAGCATATTCACTCTTTCATCACAAGAAAAACATCAAAGCGCTGTAGCGAGCTCGCTTAGAAGTTGCCAGTCACCTGCTGTAGCCTACACCGCTCAAAAATGGGGGAATCCGGTATCCCGCTAAATGCCTTTCCCAACGGCAGAACAAGTAAACTTGCCGGCTTGTTCTCCACACAGTACCTTTATGGCTGAGCGTCAGGGACGAAAGCTGAGAATACCATCTTCAAGATCTTTTGTTTGATCCGACTCTGAATCAAATCCTAGTATGCAGCCACAGAATGCCTACTACTGTAAGTATCTTAAAGGCGAAAAAAAGCTACAGTAATTCTTAAAACTAGACGTTTCGACAACATAGATGCAGTTATTATCATCAGCAGTGTAAGCAAGGCAGTTTCCTCCTGCTACTGTAAGAATGTTTATGCAAAAGCATTGAAAGTTGAAGTAACAGCTCGATTTGCTGCCTTTAGCTACCCTGATAGCTTTACACACTTCTAGTCTTTTCACATTATTCTGCATATTAACTACAATCTTACTTACTAGAATTTCACGCAAACATAGTGGTTGAAAAGAAGGAAAGCGAACGCAAGAACAAGGAATACTGCCACTGCGATGATCCCAACGACCCATGGTGCTAGATATGTGACATTTGTTCCATCTGAAATGTCATAAATATACCGTATTTCATTGCAGAGAAGCAGCGCCTATTTTTTTTTTAAATTTTTGTGACTTTTATTCGAAGGCAGTTTCTGTTTTTCTTTTACTGGAAAAATAAAAGCAACCAGCCTTTTAGTATATATTGAATGAGTAGTTGGGGCATGGGGAAATATTTCATAAGAGTTCGAATTAGTTCTTTTGAGGTTTGTGGAATTACAACCAATGATGTCACAAAAATTTCCTGCCTTGGAATCGGAAGAGCAATGTTAATAATGATTTGAAAGATACCTGTGTTACTAAAAAATCAAATCTTCATTATACTCGCCGCATTACGCCGCCGACTGACGCGCGTTACGAGTAGCGGGGCCCATCTCCACGGCTTAGCGCCTGGGCTACACAGCACCGAAGAAACGTCGCAACAGTGGCGAGTCGTTGGCGACACTGTGCCGATTTGACCGACCCGGGAATCAAACCCCAGAGCTCTCGCCTGACGTGCGCTTGACAACTGAGCTAATAAAACTAACCATTCATACAGTGACTCTTCTTATAGCTAAAACATACGATGTTTGTGTGGTTGTCATTGCGTGCTGTTAGATTTGTTTACTATTATTTTCTGCGATCAAAGTAGTTGGCTATTATTACTGTTAACTGCTGATTCTATTCAGGGCAGCTAAATCGTATCAAATACTGTTTGTCAGAATAAGGTAGGTAGGTCTCAGAAAACAAATAATGCACTCCGTACATGGCAATGCACACCGATTCATTTCTCTTCTCGCACCCTGTTGGGTTGCTAAAGCCAATGAATGAGCCCCTTTCGGACCTCTCCTATTTTATATGATACTTACGCATCCTTCACCTATGTTTATACAACAGTAGGTCCTGGTTACATTCTCGCTCTTCTTGGGGGGGGGGGGGTGCCACCCCCAAAGGGGAACTTATTGAGATGGTCTTAGCGATCAAACTTCTTCTGTCAAACTTCTGTCATACGTTATAAATCATACCTTCGGCAAATGTTCCAACAATTAGACAAACCAATCCAAATATTACTGATAGTTCCATCTTGCACGTCTTAACAAGAACTTTCTTCTGATACTTTCGGCTACTTCAAAACTTGGCCAATGTTGAGCTTAGGTTATTCTTCGTCGATTGAAATGGTACTTCAGTGTGCTGAGTGATTTTTATGCAACCGTTCTCAACGTAATAGTTTAAAGTTTAAATCAAACAATTCCTACCACAAGTGCAAACATTTGTCAGTTATTAACAATGCACAGGACCAAAAATCACTACGCTTTAATTGCACAACTTACATAATAAAGTAAACAGCAAACAAGAATGATTTGTGAGCGTTGTGGTTGCATCGCCATAATGTGTGTTTGCAGAGATAATGTAATATCGTTCCATTCGACTGCCTTTATTAGCAAACAGCATTGATGGCAGAGAGCCTTTGAGTTTTGAATAAAGGAATTATTGAAAAGCGTATGTTTTGTTGGTTTGTGATCATAGGCCAACATTACCCTGCCTAGAGAATGGTAATTAAAGGCATTTCTGCGGGCGCGGGAGGTCTGAGATTCGACTTCTAGGCGGTCAAATGGGACACACGGTCGCCAACAACTCGCCATCGCTGCGACCTTTTTTCGGAGCTGTGTTGTCCGAGCTCTAAGCCGCGGAGATTGGCCCCGCTAATCGTTCTGCGCTTTGGCGTAGGCTACAACCGCGAGACGAGTATAAAGAAGATTTGATTTTTGAACGAAACACTAGCCCTTCACATTTATATAATTGCATTTAAAGAAAAAAAATTATAAACAGCTTTTGATTAATCTGTACTAAAAGTAGCACCGGATTGAACGGATTAATCTTATTGATTTAAATTACCAAACATTGTTTATATTTTGAACTACGATCCAATAGGCCTACAATATTCCTATGTGTTTCACTTAATCACCTCTCTTTATATGCTTGTCATTTTTCTGAAATATTAGATTTAGAAAATTTATTGTCATTTCTGGAACTTTGTGAGAGTGCATCTAAGTTTTAATTTATTTTTTGCGAATATCATTTATTTTCGTGCTTTTCCGTGTTTTCCTTTGGTATTTTGTGCGTAATCAAATTGTACTGCTACAAATTTATGTTTTACTTTTTTTAAACTGTGTGTTGTAAAGTTCAGGGAGCATCTCGACTTTGATAACCGCAAGGTTTTTCGGTGCTCCCTGCCTTTAAATCGCAATGTTAAGTGAGATAACGTTATATCGCCCAGAAATATAATGGAACCGGTCAGGATTTTCTCGACCCGATCGGACCGGTAAAATTCAAAACCTACACCGGTTGACCGGTCACTGACCGGTTCGGTCGACCGTCTTTTTTACTGAAGGTTTATGTTCAGCGTTCAATAAACCTACAGCCTAATGAGTTAATGACATAGTGTAGTTTACGCTAACTTTGTCACTAGATGTATTAAACGCGTACAGTAAAATTTCATTTAATAAAATGAGTATTTGAATGAAAGTAAACAGAAAACAAACTTTTGTTTTCGGAAGGTGTGATTTGTTAATGCCGTTTTTCATGAACTATTTAAAAAATACATATCTGTAGGCAGTGATAGGATTCAAAATTTTAAGAACAGGTTCTCTTTTGTATCGTACTTACTAACAATAGGTTCCTTCATAAAGGTCTAATGTCCGTAAATAAAAGCAAGAACGGGTTCGCTGATTATCCTGACATTCCAAGAACGGGTTCACGCGAATCCGTGCGAACCCCCTGAATCCCATCACTGTCTGTATGTATATTTCGGTTGGTGTTTAGGTGTATTTTAGTTGCAAGAAAGGAGAATTTGCCGGTCAAAAAACCGGTCAAATTCCGGTCAAAAAACCGGTCGACCCGACCGGTTTCCATTTCTGATATCGCCGGTTTTTGTAACGATTTAAAGGAAATCAATAAATTTACTTACTTATAATGTAGGCCTACTACTGCTGTTACGAGTTTGTGAAAAAAATCATAATAAACATCCTTCTGGCTGCATCTACAGTATGCTGCAAAAAAGCTTTAGCCGATCTACTAGTGTTCAGGCGACTGTCATTTCCATCCAAGCAGGGGGCGGTTCGCCCCATGAGACTACGTAGGTCTAAGCTTTATCTTTTTTTTTTTATCAAATGCTTTTCAACTGGACCAAAAACAACTCGGCCCTTCGAGTACCATCTTTCAAGTGATCAACCCACTCATGATTAGAATCGTTCGTTAATAATTAACAAATTTACAAACTCGTTAATAATTAACTAACGATAACTAAAAAAATCGAATCTTGATGATACTCGCGTTTATACGCCGAAGCGTGTGATGAGTGGCGCGACCCGTCTCCGCAACTTAGCGCATGGGAAACGTAGCTGCGAAGAAACGTCGCAGCCGTGGCGAGCCATTCGCGATACAATGTCCGATTTGACCTGCCCAAGAATCGAACCCAGGCTGATAATGATGCGTTGAACAACTGAGCTGGCTGGTCGGTATAATTACACATGTCCCTTTGGTTACTTCATTTATTTTATCATTTCTTATTGTTGATTTGATTGCTTTAGCGAGATATGCAAAGTTTGTTAGATTGATTGATTTCTTTATCTTCATCCTAAAACGGCGGAGGCGCTGTGCGTGGGGCGAATCCAGACTCGCGGAGGAATTGTCTTTGTTTCTAAGTTTTCCGGTTGAATTTTTCTTCTGACTTTTTCAATTTTTATCTTTTGACTTCTTTAAATTGTTGATTAATTTAAGTTACACTGTTACGTCAACTAAGCAAAGTGGTATGAGTTTGGAGTCTGTGGAGTTGGATCATGCCAGAGGTATACGCGCAGGAGGCTACGCAATTCGCGGCTCTACTGAATATTTTTCTTTACGTATTTCCATTGCCGAGTAGACCTACTAACCTCGCCTAAGAAGCCAAGCACCGCGACAATAAATGGAAGACCTGAAGCACCATACTGTAGCAACTGGTTTTTGAACGTTCGATTTCAGACGAGTTTTTAAGCGAAAAGATTGGCAATTTTTTCGGGTTAATTGACGCTAACTTACACAGGAAAGCCTCAACTTTCTCGTGGTATCTCTGATTCACATAAAGCATAGCTAACGGTGACAACTATAAACTATAAAAGCATAAGATAACTTACCCCATCTTACTTGTACTACATTGTCAAACACGTATTTGCGAGATGAAATTTTATTAAAGCTTTTACAGCGAAATTTTAATAATCCTGAAGCTCATTAAAATAGCAAATCTATTTTTGCATATCATATTTCTAATCACAAAAAAGGATGAAACAAGCCAAGCAACCAAGGTATTATCCTAGCCAAAAAAGGTGAAAAAATATGTAGCCTACTGGTATTTCAGCCTTTATAGCCTAAAGACAGTAACAACACAAATGCTTATTGGCACCAATCTAGTTTATTTAATCTTTTCTTTTACAACTGCATGTTTTAAGTTTTCCGTACATCATGAGAACAGTAAATCACTACATTAGTGAAAAGTGCACTAGTACAACAAAATAGTAAGTCTACAATTAAAAACATATTGTCTGGAACTAAACACAGTGAAAATGTCTCTAAATGAAAGCAAGGAAGGGAGAAAGAACAAATTGTAACTATGCCTCTTACACTGAATGTACATGGTAAGGGCCAGTTGTAGATGTGGTCAAGGAAATTTCCAATCTTCTAGTAGAGTCTGTGTAGACTAGCTATTCTTCTTTTACTCTGCGCTAAGCCTGATTGCTCCACGTTCAGCGCGTGACAATCAGATTGAATTTTGTAAATGGTGTTACAGGCATCATACAAATTCGGATTTTCAAAAAGAGATTGCGTGCATAAACTCGAAGTGCAATTCCACATTAGGTTTAAACCTACGTAAAATGCTATGCAAAAAACTACCACGAATCCTAAAAAATAATGTAAATGCTAAATTATTATTACCAACTCAAATCACAGTATATACACACAAAAACAATTCAGTACACTAAACATTAATACCGTGTTGCAAAAAACAGATAATTCGAATATACAACAAGAAGATAATCAAATGTTATCAAACTCACATAAGTATAGGATCAGTCTACTAGCTATAAAAAAAAGAATTACCATAACATCAAGTTTTCAATCGGTTTCGTCTTCCCAACACTCATCAGAACGCAAGATGCTATATTCACATTTGTGCATAGAGGGCAGTAAAACTAATCTTTTATTCTTTTTATTTTACCTAAATGGTTTTAACAATTGCTCATAAAATTCAAAACTATCAATGTTTGATTTTATTAACAGACTTGTATGTTTAGTCATCTGCATAAAACCGCACTTGTTAACTTTTGCACTCCTGTGTAACCCGGGATTTGGTTGGTACTCTAGTAGAATACTATTGCGCTAATGAACGAAAAAAGACAAAAACAAAACAAGGCTAAAAACGTCATGAATACTCAACGAAACAAACGTGATATTATCACTAGATAAACTTGCACCAAGAAAAAGAACATGCACCCAGGCTATTTTTCGTAGATCGATTTATACAGTTCCCGCATCCATTTTCATGCGTATTTGTACGTACACTAAACTCATTCGCAATGTTTAAACGAATCACTGCACCAGTGCACACAACAAAATACGCATAAAAACTGTTGAAAACGGATACTGTACAAATCGACCATTAATAGTCAGTACCGTAGAGGTGAATCAGTAAAACAAGCGTAATCCCAAAATCACTTGGTGAAAACACTAATAGAAAACAAAAGCACAGCAAGAGCTTTTATTATTTTCTATTTCTGATAAAGCATTTTCAGCGAGAACAAGTTATGAAAACATCATGTTTCGATTATAAGTCTCGTCAGCCCTGCCATGCACACTGCACAGCCAATCCAGGCTAGACTCATTTCACACTGTAGGACTCTTAGTTACATAGTAAGGCTGACGAAGTTTTCTTATCGCATAAACATTAAGCCGCCCCTTGCAATTTTTTCACATAAGTTATAAAAAGTTAAAACGAAAATGATAAGTAACATATTTCATTTCCGCTTTTTCACACCAACAACAACGCAACAAAAATGGACAAAACACGGCGCAAAACAATACGGTAATATCGAAACTTTTTAGCAAATTTTAAGAGCTTTATCATGTTTTATGGCTAGTTCTGCATATGTAGCGTTACTAAATGCCAGAAGCCTTGAAAAATTGGTAACGTGTACAGTACACAAAAACACAGTAAATTGTTGCTGAGCACATAAAATTTCTACAGAAAATGTGAAACATTTTCGGTACATAGGCTATTGGCATACACAATACACATATGGTAACTCTACTGATTAATTTCATCTCAAAATAGTACTAAAATAAGCGAAAATACTTGGCTTGTTTCAGAATTGGAGCACGACCGGTGACATAATCTAGAGCAGTGACTCTCAAACTGGGGACCGCGAAGAGGTAGTGGAATTTTAGTTTGGTATCGATATGGCAAAGTCCAACGGAAGTCTAGCAAATGCACCCATCGATTGAACTGTGCATGTAAGTTTGATGAATTTTGCTTCTTTTTTCTGCATCCAGCAGCTGATGTAATGCACATAACATTTTATGTAAAACATCGTTACAGCTAGGCTGAGTTTTTTCTGCTACTGAATCAAAAATGATGTTGAAATTCGTGGGGACCGTGAGTGATCAAATAAACTGTAAAAGAACCGCAAAGCATTATTTTTAAATTTGAGAACCACTGATCTAGAGTTAAGAAAAATGTCCCAGCGAAACTATCAGGCAGATGCACGAAGAAAACTGAGAAAAGCTACAGGCAGCTAAGCAAAAATACTTGCAATCAAAAACACATAACGAAATCGTTATCTGAATGATGTAAAAAAGCTTGAAAGAAATACAGGGTATTCCAAAAGTCTGGGGCACATTTGAAATTCCCACATCTCCTGAACTACGAATGGTAGTAAGATAAAAGTTGTGTCATTTGAAAGTTAATTAGATTAAGTTTTTTGTAAGTTTTTATATCCGCAATAGTGTGAAAGATATTCAATGTCAAAATGTGCCCTAAACTTTTGGAACACCCTGTATTAATGTAAAACTACCAGGAAACAACATTGGCCCTGCAAAGCTAAAAATAGATTTTCTTCAAAGTGCGCTAGGAAAAAGGAGGCTGGCGTTAATTAATTGGACAACCGGTCAATCAAGACCCTAGCCCGTCATTTGACCAGCGTCATGCAGAGAAATTAATCTTAATAAAATTTTTGAAGAACGTAAAGAAAAAATTTAACTAAAAACATCGAAAACACTTAAAATTTCGACTAAAGAAGTGCACAACATTTAGCATAAACAAGTGGTCCTACAAGAAAACAGATGCCAACTAGCTCAAATGAACTTCTTACGCAAAACGTATATTACTACACCGAAATTGAACATAGGCACGCCTACTTAGATAAAACACAACCAGTGACTTAATTGACTAGTAGTTAGAAAAATAAATGCGGAAGAAAATTTTCGTTGTAAAGCGGGCTGCAACTGAAGCGGCTGGCAGTAATCACTTGGATTTCTTTTTAAGTTTTCCATTTTCTTTGGCTTTTTTCTCATAATAGTCCGGCGGCAAACGCGTATATGTAGAAGGAACTTCAAACATTGATGGCGGTAAGTCGTTTCGAAATTGAAATTCTGGAAAAGTAACAGTGGCTTTGACGGTAGGGAAGATTGGAATATCCACGCGGACAGGAAATCCGGCCGGTAAATGCAAAGTTACAAAATCTCGAAGTTTTGCGAATACTTTTGCTTTAGGACCGAGAGCTTCCAAAATTGGAAGCAGGTCCTCCAACTTGATTGGAAACTTTTGACTGATCCCTAAGGTAGCTTCAAAGTTTTTATGGCTCGTTTTTTCTTTTTTTTCCCTTCCCAATTCCGTGCACGAACCCGTGAGATATTCGTCCCAACTTATGCCTTTGGATGTTGGGGCAGGCAAAGATTTCCTACTTTCAATATTTTCCATTTCTTCACATTCTTCAAGAACTCTTTGAGTGCTTTCGCTCGGGCTCAAGACACTTTGAATGAGCTTATTTCTTTTGATGTCTTCGTCCGTGAGATGTTCTCTTCTTTTCTTTGTTTCTAACACAAGTCCGTTCAATTTGTAAAAATCGGCTTCGAATTGTCCCACATTTTCCACTTTGTTGTGGCGAAATATCCAACCTGTGGAAACGCGATCAATAACCATGCGAGAAGTCCTCATGGTTCCATCACTAATATCGTTACTCATCAAAAAATCTACCGTTTCATCCAAACAAGCATCTTTCTCTTCCGGAGTTGCTTGCTGCAGTTCAAAGTATTCCTTTTTTCTAAAGAAAAAATTGTTAATAATCAACTTATATTATTTGCTGCCGACACTGCTATCGGCGCAGGAGGTCTGGGGTTCGATTTCCGGGCCGATCGAATTGGAGAGTCTCGCCAACGGCTCACCACTGCTGCGACGTTTCTTCAGAGCAATGTTTCCAGGCGCTAGCCGCGAGATGAGCCCGCAATTCGTTACACGCTTCGACGTAATACCGCGAGTACAATCAAGATTTCTTTTTTTTGAACTTCCTACAATAAAATACAAGCTTAACTTGGCTCCCATGATTCAAATCTCAAGTTTCTAGAGCAGCCCAGCAATATTTTTTTAAAGAAGTCAAACAAAAATCAATTTCATACTAAACATTATTTTGACGACTTAATTTTTTTCATTTTCATCCTCCTGTCACGAAAAAACCACGAAGACTCAGGAAAATTGGGCACGATTTCTAGCTTTAAGGTTCTGCATGGCCTTAGAAAACTACGAGTCAAATTTGACTGCCAGATGATTCTCCAGTGTTTGATATGAAATTTTAAAGGTCTTTAAATATAGGCACTGTCTTTTCACCATGAGTAATATCTACAAGCCAGTTCAACTGAATCTGTTTCTAAAGCTACAGAGTCGGACTGCATTCAGAGTCAGGTTAAACCCAATTCTATTCCGACTGAGAAATTGGTATTCAACGCTTCCCAACTTAGCGCTCAGTATTAAGGTACAGCGGGGAGAACAACATGGCAGATTCACTTGTTGCGCCGATGGGAAAGGCACTTATGCAATTAGCTGCCTGTTAATACCCACCATTAAAACATCATACCGAATCCAAAAACACAACAAGATCTTGAGGGAAAGTCGAACCAAGACTTTGTGATTGCTTTAAAACATTGTAGTCCACTGCAACACCGGTTTTGGTATATAGCTTGTAACTTTTTTTTAGCAGCATGGTCGCGAAATGGGAAATGGTATTACTTCGCTGACAGGACGATTGATAGGAATTGTATGACAAACCGTAGGAAGTAATTCGTTCTTAGATCTGACCTCACGAAAAAACCAAGACCTTCTTCACCAAACGAATATTACAATCGACCCAACTTAATTCACTTTGCTACGGTACTCACCGTACTACTTTTCAATAAACACAAGCACCAATGCTCACTTCAGTAACACCATACAACAAGGGCTACACCCTTCAGCACACAATATTGCTTACTCTACGCACACTAACTCTACAGTCGAATAATTACGCTCAAAAATTCACGCCTGTTTGTACTCTAAATTCAGTTTCGAGAAAGTTCTACGGCATTCTCAAAAAAAAAGAAAAAGAGAAATCACATGACATGCAAAACTCACACCTAACCACGGTAAACACGATTGCGACGTCAAGAGAAATCATATGACATGCAAAAATTCACACCAAACCGCAGTAAACAAAATTGTGATGTCATAAGCACAAATTTGGACCCACTGAAATTACGTAACGGAGAAATCTGTCCAGAATATTCACGAAACAATTACGTCAGTAGACAATTATGACGTCATAATGCAGCTTTACGAAACAATCCCACGAATAAAACTTAGGAAAACAACGCATCGGTCTAGAACTTTTTTGTAGACAAAGCATTTAAAACAAAACCATAAAAAAAAAAACGGTTATATCGTTACAAGCATATATATCGTCCTATCACGAGAAAGCGATCAGAGCGCTATATCGAGCTCGCTTAAAAGTTTCCGGCCACCAGTCTACCACTCTAAGATGGGGAAATCCCGTTAAGCGCCTATAGCATGGCTCCACCAGCAAACTTGCCGGCTTGTTCTTCACTATCCCTGAGTGTCAAGCAGGGGAACTGTGGATATCTATTCTAAAGTAATTTGTTTTGACCGGACTCGGTATCAAACCAGAGTCTACAGCTCCAGAGGCAGATGCTCTCACCACTAGGCCATCTGAGCTGTTATGATCCGTGTTTTACAAAAAAATAATTGATTTGTGATTAAAAAAAAGTAAACTCAAAAAAAGCCGAAAACTTTCAACACTTCAAAACTTCATTTTCATTATTTAAACATGTGGCACACCCATGCTTCACGCGCGAAGTGTTCATAACTTTCTATATCTGTAAAAACCGATGTTGCAGTAACAACTTTCTGCTGTTTTTTAACTAATTTATTGAAGATACAGGAAAAAATTATGTTGGCCTAATAGTCACAAATTTACATTATAGAAAAAAAGTATTTATCAGGTCAAATTGAATTTCAATAATTAGAGGTTGTTGATGATGACAATTAAGCCAAAAGGTTTAGATTAAGCAACACAGTTTGTAATGCAGAGTCAATTCTTCACTTACTTGTTGTCCAGCAAATATATTTTGGAATCTCCATCATCTTCAAAGTTGATGAGATAAGACAAATCTCCTCTAACCCAATGTTTATCGGTGAAATCTTCAAGTGTCGAGTCCATCCGCACCTTATTGCCTTGCCTGTAAATCTTGCACTCATCTGATGGCAATATGCGTGATACAAATGGAAGCCAACTTTGAAAATCCCAAGTCATTTTAACGAAGAAATCTCCACCAAAATTAGCCAAGGCTTTCTTAACATCTGGTTTTCTGTTTTTTCGTTCGATTTTCTTCTCGTCATTGGAGGCTATGAGAAGGGTTTTGATCGTGGGTCTATGTCCATAGCTTACAGCTTCCTGTAAAGGATACCAGCCAGCGGTACTTTTAACACAAAGCGGGTGCCCATGCTTTATAAGAAGCTGAATGCATTCTTTATGGCCCAACATCACAGCTAAGTGCAATGCAGAATTGCCATTTGAATCAAATAAATTAGCAAATACATCTTCTTCGCATTTTTCAAGCAGCTTTGTCAGTTCATCAACATTATTTTCAAACACAAGCTGATGTAAATGATAGTCAACTGTGCTTACAAATTCCTCACTCATTGGCAAACTTTATGCAAAATATACTTCCTAGAAAAAAGCTATACAAAAAATCCTGCATAAGACAACACAATATGGAAGAATGCAATCAACGTAATGGGAATATACAATTAGGGATGGGCAATGTGGAACACCGAATCCGGTGCGATTCGAATCCCAAAGTATTCCGTACGCAAAATATCTGGCTTTAGCAGGGCTGACTGCGACAGCTGAGGTCCAGGCTGACTGAAGAACATTTGGAGAAGCTAAATGTTCTCCACTGCAATCGGTCTTTTCTGTGGGAGGTTAAATTGTGCTGTTGTTTTATTAGTTCTTTTTGAATAAAGCGCAGTTACTGACATACATTGTTTTACCTATGAATGATCAACGGGTTAGAGATATGACGGTACGCTTAAAGTGTTGCTGAAAATAAGATATAGCGGGTGACTGATTCTAGTGAATTGAAAAATTCGGTGCTCCGGATTCGGTTTTGTTCCGGAACTGTCAAATGTTCTACATTGCCCATCCCTTTATACAAATTTCATAATAATAAATATATGTGAATAAGCTTGGGCAATTTTGTGGCTTTAAGCATGAAACATAAATGCAAACAATCACAGCACAATAACGTTTAGAGTTTTGTCAATAATAAACAGGATATCAGAGGTTCCGGTACTGCAGCACTATGGCGTTCCATCAATGAAAGCAAAGACGGTCAAAAGCAGCTTTTTTCGCTTTTTCATTTTCACTTTAACACTATGCGATATCAGGTACAAAAAATTTAGTAAAAAACGCGACTCGTCACCAGTTTCTTGCAGAAACTTGAATTGCACGAATAGGGGAGTTAAATGCGTAAGCAAAAAATAAAATACTACGTATTTACAGTTTAACGGCTCGTTTAGTAGATTAAAGTTTTCAATTGTATTAAGTCTTTGGCATAATTTTATATCGTAGTCAGTTCTCCAGACACGAAACGATCCTCACACAATATTAAAAAAGTTGCGATCACAATCTTCATAAAGTACTGCCATGCTGTGACTCCAAGCAAAATCAGAAAGCAGCCTAAACATATTTTTGGGTGTCGCAAATAGTTTTTATCAGTAAGTTTGCATAAGTTGAAAAATATGGGTTGAAATTTTGGGGTGAGTTTAATTATTTCTTGAGGTTTTCCCATGTGAAAAAGAACCATTCTGAGATGTTTGCCAAAAAAAAACAAAAAAACAATTAAAAACATATTTTTTGAATCATTTGACAATATTGCACATAATTTGCAATATTATCGTAGTTACACACTACACAGTGATGTCTACCATTATACACAAAAACACGAAGTAATAGGAAATGTTATGACTTTTGATCAGCAAACCCAAAAATCAATACACTGCAAAATCGTGTTACTCCATAAATTAACAGCATTTGACGCTTAATTTCTTTCAGGATGTTAAATAATGCGAAAAAAAACTTCTTAATTTCAATTTTCAGATGCAAACTCAGCAACATACCAATGCTAAAATACCTTGGCCAAACGACTGTAAAGTACTGCTATTATGGACAGCATATCGTAGTGCTAAACTTGCACACTTAATTATCACTTCCTTTTGGCTTTATGCTACAACCACATTGTTTCCTTCATGTCTGTAGTAACATAAATGCAACTTACAGTTTTGAATCAGTAATACAAGTATAACTTATCAAAAGCAGCTTAACAAAGCAACTGAAACTTACGTAAAGCCAAAAATGAAAAAGCTTCAGTAACAAGAGATGCACGAAGCTAATTTAATGTCTGACATGACTTTTTTTTAACGGACTATTGAAAGCTAGAGTCATTCAATTGGCGCAATATATCTGGCACAGATAGCAAAGTGTTTTAACTACTGGTACATCACTTGCCTACATACTTCACTGACCAAATCAAATTCTTGAAACCTCAAATCACGCTGCAATCTTCCAAAACGTAATTGTGATTTTCTGAATTTTACTTTCTGTGTTTTACCTTTGCGAATGATGAAAAGACAGCCAGCAAAACAAATGTCAAGCTCAAAATCTACCACAACTCATCCTAAAGCAAAACTGAAAACAAAGCCAACTCAAAAGTTAGGGGATGATACGATTATGCATAATTATAATCGATAGTGTAATGTGGCAAATTTCAAGAAAACCACCAAAAACTACATCCAATGAAAGGGGTTACAAACATACACTACACATAACAGTTTTGTTACACGTTACACACATAGATATGCTAACAGTTTTTTTACACGTTACTCGCAAAGGAAGAAAATACTTCTAGGACGCACAAAAGCAGACGATCTTGAAAATGTTTTAAACCAGGGATGGCGAACTTTTTTGACTGAATGGATCATATATAAGACTTAAACCAAAAAAAGACACAATGTGGCTCACAGATTTAATAATATTAATGAGAAACCTGTAGCTGCATCTTCTCCGCTAGTCCTATAATCCTAGGCTGAGAATGTGTAGTTTTCAGCCTAACACATGCATCACTTAAATCTGCGCTGAGACGATTCCTGGTGCTCTATTTTATGAAAATCCCATGAGAAAACTTGGAAGTGTTTTGTTTTCACATATGATTTTATAAAATTCATATGTGAAAACAACGAAAGATGGTTTTTACCAACTTTTGAAACTGCAAAAGGGTCACTGAAATGCCACTTCGTGACCCGCGGGTTAGTGGTTCGCCATCCGAGTTTTAAACAAGCCAGTTTAGCAAAATATTTAAAAATCTGTTAATCAAGACAAATGTACATGGAATTCGAGTTATGGTAACATGTACAAACAATTATATTATTGCTAAAAAATGCTCGTTTTTACTATAGCACAGCCATGAAATTCGAAATATATATAACAATTCAATACTTAATGAAGTAGAATAAACGTTGGAAAAGTAAATTGGAATAGAGCCTTGACCTAAAAACAAACAAAAATAATAAAGAGGTTGACTATTATGATTACAAATACCAGTACTACAACTTACTTGGCAACATATTAAAAAACTAAATTTGAAAAAATTACTACCATGAGCGTAAATAATGGACAATACAAAACAACAATACCTGCTAATTAAGTTCTAACTTGAAATTTTCCAGCCTTGGTGACATACTTTACACCTTTGAAAGGTTTGTACTTTTCCCCATAAATATCAACTTTGCTGACTCGTAGGCCTGAAATGGACAATTGCTGTATGGTGAAACTAATGGATAAAGTTGGCTTCTCTTCAGGAGCAGGTACCCCCGACTGAAGACTTAAAGTTCCTTTGATAGAAGGTGGCTTACCCATCACAATTCTACCAATATCCCATTTCAACTCTTTGTCCACTGGACTGAAAACATAGTCACCTTGAGAAGCAAATAAATTCATATTCATCACTTGCTTAGGCATGAAAGCACAAATTCTAACATTTTCTATTGTTTTTCCTTTGGTATGACGAGGTCCAATAGTGACTTCAAATCGACCACCACTACCAGCGTAATGCACGTTGTGCCTCACATAAACCGGAATTGTTGACATGTTCTGGTTCCCAATATGGTAGGAGCACAACTTGAAATTTCCATCCGGAGGAACAAATGAAAGCACACGCTCACATTCCCATCGCTTAAACCTGACACAAGGATGAAAACTAACATCATCAAGTAAATTTGAATTGATGAAAGACAATGTTAGATCAGGCATCCCAGATAGTTTAACTGAAGCATCAATCGTCCCTTGTATTTCAGCAAACACAGTAGAGCCAGAGCGATCAATTATAACATCAACTTCTTCAGTGATATCGAAGTACGCCTCATTGCTAGCATACTTGACTCCAGTTCTCCTCCAAGGTATGTTTGACAGTTGACCACTAGGAAGATGATCAGCAACATTACTCTGCCCTGTCACACTATTAACAACAGAACGTAACATATTGGGTGGCTTAATCATTTCCTTGAGAATATTGCTCTCAGTTGCAAGAGGATAACCATTATCTAACATTTCTTCCAGTAACTCGTATACAACAACATAGTGTTCTTTGATTGCACTTTCAGAGCAAGTTCCAAAATAATCTACAAAGGTGTCAAATATTCGATGCAGAAACTCAATCACAAATAAAGGTTGGATTTCCTTAGTAACAGCAGCAACAAAATATAAACGATCTCTGTAAATCGTAATCAAATAATGATGTGGAGCAGACACAACAGGAGGAAGATCTTCAGGACTGGATGCTTTTTCCAGTGCTTCAAAAACATAATCACAAATTGATCTTTTGATGGCTGTCTTCCAATGTTTTTCCATGAAGATATCCTTGTGAGAATTCATAATAAACAAGCTGTGAATCATGGTTGTTTTTGATTCAACTATGAGTAATATTTTAAAAATTAACTACAATTACCAGTATCCTATTAAATGAATTTATTAAGATAAAAGCAACTTTATGCACCTACATCCAAGGACTATCTAAAAAACACATACTACAGTATTGTACTGTAAATAATTAAGCATTAATGTATTGGTAGCTAACAAAATTCAGACCCAATGACAGTTCATGTTTCAACAACCATGCAATATGAGCAAAAATAAGCCCAGTGTTATTGTTATAGTTGGGTGTTTGAGAAACCACGAAATGATTTTGAAAGTCAACAAAACTGCAGTACTTATGCAAAACATTATTTGTTAAAGTCAGTATATACATGTATACAAAATTTAAAGTTCTGTAAGCCTTGAAGTTTTATTTAAATTTTAAGTTTCGGCAAATTTGCCCATGCCAAAATTTAGCTGGGAACAATGGATGTCACAACCAGGGAGTCGAACCACGAACCGGTAAAAACCGCTTTTTTTCGTTGAACTCGAACTGAACCTGAACAGTTTAAATTTGAGATCATTGAACCTGAACCGAACCCAAACTTTTAATATTTCAAATCTGTGAACCTGAACCGAACTCAAACTTTAAAAATTTTATGCAAGTGAACCCAAACCAAACCTATAATATTTTGTGTACATAAACCTGAACAGAAATCATTTAGTAACAATGTTTGAGCCTGAGCTGATTCTTAAAATGTATTAATAAAAATCTCTAGAAATGTGCTACAACGCGTAACATTCTTTCTGCTTTTCAAAATTTAATGAGTCTGAAACAAGCAGGGAGTCGAACCGAACCACGAACAGGTAAAAACCGCTTTTTTGGGTGAACCCGAACCGTTTAAATTTTGAGATCATTGAACCTGAACCAAACCTAAACCTTAAATTTTGGTGCGACTGAACTTGAACTGAACCCCAAATTTTTGAAAAATCTTGAACCTGAACCGGAACTGAACCGCTAAAAATTAAATTTCTTGAACCTGAACCGGAGCAATATTTTAAACAGTTTGACTCCCTGATCACAACTGCAACTGCCAATGTCTGTGTGTATGGTCTACAGATAATCTGCCTCACACTTTTTCCATGCATATATACAAACCTTTGCACATATTAAACTTCAGTGCTTTGTGCTGTCATCATCTTATTGGTGGTATATATATGATCTATGCAGTATGATACAAGGTTCCATATTTTTTTCAAATGCAGTGACTAACCGCTGCAAAAACTGAGCTGTTAGAAAAGCAATCATTATGGTCTACTCAAGTACATCTCTTATACCCAGCAGTACTCAGTAAATCTGATCGAAATCAGCAGCATTTTCTCAGTTTCTGTTCTGAATAAAAATCGAATCAACTTCTCTCGTCAGCGACATGGCCAAGCGGTACCGCGCGCAGGTGACAGATCCTATGTGAGGGTTCAAT
Organism: Trididemnum miniatum; assembly: GCA_964006365.1. Taxonomy (NCBI): domain Eukaryota; kingdom Metazoa; phylum Chordata; class Ascidiacea; order Aplousobranchia; family Didemnidae; genus Trididemnum; species Trididemnum miniatum. The sequence continues at coordinate 24,704,774 of OZ023236.1, forward strand.
TCGCAGCTGGAGCCAATTCCATTTGACACATATAGTGGGTGGGGGTGGCTGCTGACTCGAAGAGCGCAAACTCACTTTGCAGTCTCCCTCAATTACTGTTAAATTTTTCCTTCAATATAATTTGAAAATAACCTCAGGTATTTATTTATGGGTCGAACTAAACACCGTATGGGACCGCATGGGCACCGTATGGGCACTTATGGGACCGTATGGGCCCTTATGGGACCGTATGGGCACTTATTGAACCGTATGGGAGGGGTCGAACTAAACACCGTATGGGATCGTATGGGCACCCTAACCCTAACCAATACAGTTTCATAAGTGCCCATACGGTTCAATAAGAGCCCATACGGTGCCCATACAGTCCCATAAGAGCCCACACGGTCCCATACGGTCCCATAAGTGCCCATACGGTTTCATAAGTGCCCATACGGTTCAATAAGAGCCCATACGGTGCCCATACAGTCCCATAAGAGCCCACACGGTCTCATACGGTGCCTTTACGGTCCCATAAGTGCCCATACGGTCCCATAAGTGCCCATACGGTTTCATAAGTGCCCATACGGTCCCATACGGTTCCATAAGTGCCCATACGGTCCCATACGGTTCCATAAGTGCCCATACGGTGCCCATACGGTGTTTAGTTCTACCGTTTATTTATAACTAAGAAAAACCTTGTTTTATAATTTTGATGTTTAATTTGTACCAGTACCGGAACACTAATACATGTCGTACAGCACTTCTTTTTTTTGTTGTTTGGCAAGCGTATGGACTAGTCCAGAGTCTAGTTTATGATCCCACTGGTAGACTGGTTTGTGAGAGGACTAAAGCAAATTTTCTCAGATTGTTTTGAGTCAAAACAGTTTCTTTTTTTCCTAAAGCAGTACAGGTACATGGTACCACTGACCAGTTCTGAGCTACCGGTAAGCATAAGCAGATAAGCCCAATCACATCCTCAATTTCACAGAAACAATCAAAAGTTTACACAATCCGTTCAATAAAGCTCAGATTATAAACATTGGTACCGGTTAACCTTGCTTTTGCAAATGCAGTAGCACCAGCAGTCCAAAATCATTGTACCACCGCACTGTGTACCGGTATCATCTAATCTAACTAAAGCTAGATCTAAGTAGTCCAGCAGTACTGGTAACCTGGTAACACCTAACTGACAGCTGATGATAGACTGGACTAGGCTAATTCTGTAAACTGCTAGACCTAGACCTAAAAGTATATTTTCTGAAAGTGGCTATTATTACGAGCCCGCAACATTTGTCTCTTTGGTTTATTTTAATACCGGGTACTTCGTCACACTCTAGTAGAACCAGGAGAGCGTGAAGGAATACTAAATGAAACCAAGCATATACTTATACGGGCCAATACAAATAATAGCCACTTCCATATCTTTTTTGAACCAGACTAGGCTACCATATTAACAGATTAATACCGGTATAGGCTACTCACGGATCGCGTTCAGAGTAAGCCATTCAAACCTAGAACTCGTCCGCGTCAGGTGATGAAAGATGCGGATGGCTTACTCTAGATGAGACCCCAACTCACTACTTCAATCAATCCTCACTGCTTCAGGTATTTTTACAAGGCTTGTTTGCGTTAAGCCGTGGTTTGAGGTTAGGCCCTAGCCCCTACTATAATAACTCACTACCGGTAGCGCCCCTAGCCGTCCTTGTGCTAGTGGCATATTTGCCAGTTACCGGTATAAGATGCGATTTAATTCAAACAAGCTCCATTTTTTCTTCCAGTAAGAATACCAGTACAGTATTTGACTAGACTCCAAAATTGGATAATGTTTTTAAGTATAATTTCTCCCACTTCAGAATCGTTCCAGTTGGTACCACAAACGTGAAGTACGGTAATTCCCCATTTGCTGATTTATATATGAATCAGAAACTATTATAACCGATTCGGCAAGCTCGTTCGATTAGGGTAGGGATAAGGCAAAGTTAGTTAGTTTTGCTATCGCAGCTAGACTAACATTGTTTACAAGAACGACCCTGAAGTGGGAGAAATTATACGTAAAAACATTATCCTCCCAAATTGGACTACTTTCTAGATGACTGCACACTTGGGCCTCTGCCACTGCATACCAACTTATGGTCGGTGTTACTAAATAGGCTAGTAGACTATCACACTGTACCGGTATCTAGGGTATTAGTTATCACTAAGCTAATGCTAAGAGTGGGACCATAGAGAACAATGGTGGGACCACTCTTTGTGTTCAGGGTCCGTAACGAAAATCTCAGCTTAGATGATATTTTTTTACAAAATTTGCAAGGAGTTCCTAGTCTAGTTTATTTAATAATAGCGAGCAACGTCAGTATCTATTAGACCAATATTAGACTATGAACGCAGCTCGGTAGAGCTTATCCCTACTTTCAATTGATTTCGGCGATATCTGTCAACAGCGTATAGGGGAAAGTTTGCATTATTATTATTTTATTTATTTTTCTGCATACTCCCGTTCACTGTTGACGCTGAAGGCCAAAACTTTGTTTAGTTTGTTTATTCTTTGCTTTTTTCGTGAAGGTGCGATCACACTGACTGGGATGGTATCACACTGACTGCCTTTGTGGCGTTGTGCGGCTTTATCTGGTTGCGACATCGCATCTGTGCTGATGTGGTGTTGGAATGGGATGGGTCTCCTCGGCGTCTCGAGGGTCTCGGCGCCTCAGTTGCTGTGTTCGGATTTATTCTGCAGGTGATTCTCTTTTTCCTCTTTTTTTTTTAGGTGTCACGACCATGCGTGTTGTGGGGATCCAGTTATGGACTCAGTGTGGGGTTTCAGTAATGGGTCCCACTAGCGAAAGCGCAATCTTCGGCCGTAGCCGCGCGTTAACACTCTCGATGGAAATGGATGGAAGGCCCGTTAGGTAGCTGTAACCCTTTTGTAGACTAGCTGCTTCGCAGTTGCCTACCAAACTCTTTCATGGTTGCTGGGAAAAATAGATTGCCAAATGGATTGGTCGGAAACTTCTGGATCTTCTTTTCTTCAATTTTCAGGCAGTAGTTCAGCAGCAACTTTTAATTAAAATTTAACCAAAACAGACAATAAATCAGAACACATAGAGCGCCCCTACAAGCTAGACTTACTGAATGCCGCCAGCTACCTCTATTTATAGTTTTTTTGAACATCGAAATGGACAATGACGTCACACACAATATTGGCCAATTGCAGCGAAGCGGGAAATAGTAATATTTTCGTAAAGATGTAATATGAAGGAAGTTGCAAGATGAGCATGGTCGCACTGCGGCGCCAGCGAGCCGCTACGCGACATAAAGTTAAAAATTAGGCAAAAACTTCTATTACGCAAATGAGACATCGAAATTGACGTGTTTGTGACATCATCATCGAAAATGACTTGCAATTCATAGTTTAAGCATTTTGTATGATTAGACGTGCCGCTGCGAGACATAAAGTTAAAAATTAGGCAAAAACTTCTATTATGCAAACGAGACATCGAAATTGACGTGTTTGTGACATCATCATCGAAAATCACTTGCAATTCATAGTTTAAGCATTTTGTATGATTAGACGTAAAATATAGTGAATAAGATTGCAGAGATGGCAAATGCTTTATTTTGATAAATTCGCCACAGTGTTGTTCTTGTATTTTTGTGTGTGTGTACTACTATCTTCATATCGCATGTTTTAACGTTTTGTCGTTTCCTCCTTTTCTTGAGTTTCTCTTTCTGTAAATGTGTTCGGCGGTACCTTCTTTTTTTTTCAAGAATAAAAAGCTTGATTGTTTCATTGTACTTGTATATACTTTTTTTGCTGTTGCACTGACGTGCTGGATCGGTTTTTGTTATTATTATTATGTAGTTCAACCGGCTTAACAATTTTTATTAGTTTCTTGAAAATTGCAAAAACAGAAAATTCAAAAGGGGCAACATAACATTTGATGTCTTTCGGGAAGCAAACAGCATTTTTGTGGACATGTCACAATGCTTTTTTAAGTGGGCCCACTGTATGATCATAAATACACTGTGATAGTACGTGTCCGCGATCTTGGACATGTACTATTTAGGAATACCCACTTATGGCAGAGTTGCCATATTTTCACTACGCAAAAGGAGGACAGGTTCTTTGAGGGTCATCACGTTCGCAGATGTCCATTTTTCCGCCCAAAAGCAAGTGAAGACCTCCCCAAAAAAAGATCATCACGTCCGCAGACGTCCGTTTTTCTGCCCAAAAGCAAGTGAAGATCAAAAAAAGGTCATCCCCCCGATCACGCCCGCAGGTTCGTAGTTTGCATTGAAACTTCCCAAAAATTTTCCTGGGAAAATGATTTGACATGTTTTGACTGTTCATAATGCCGAAAAGGAGGACATTTGGCCATTTTTTGGCGTCCTCGGAGGACAATTTTTTTTTTTTTTGGTCGAAAATGAGCACGTATGGTAGCCTAACTTATGGTATCCTTATTTAAAATCTGTTGGAAAGACATCGCAAAAATTTTGCCTTTGCATAACTGTTTTCTGGCATCGCCTTCAGGATTTCTATTTTACGGACAATGCTCCAAAGTCCAAACAAACACACTCCGACTCAAGCGAAAACCAAAAATCGAAGGTAGTGTCTAGACTCTAGAGCATCGGGCCGGTTTCCATAATCAAAACGCTGCTCCGCTGCTGCTTGTTTGTTTCTATGGGCTGCCGGTGCTCTAAACACTTCCAAAATCAAAACTCCTACTCTGGTTTTGACCCCTGTTTTTCACACCAGGCCGCAAGCATGACTTCGGCTCATTTTCACGACAATGACTTCAGTGATCTAAAAACCAGTAAACTCCGACTCCAGTGACCAGTCCGGCTTTGGCAAAACTCGCTCGACATAGCCTGGACACCTCTTGACACGAAATCGATAAAAAGTGCTCAGTTGCTCAAGCAAGAGATCAGTTATTGCCAACAACTGCTGATGTAGATCAGCTTACAAGCTGCACAAAATTAAGCTCTGCAATACCGTGTACACAAAGATGAACGATTTGCAACAAAACAAAAACACCCAATCAAATCTCAAAAATGTTGAACATTCAAAGTATAGTTTGACGACAGTCATGAAATAAGCATCACATTCTTAATATACTACCCGTACAATGGGGCAGAGTGAGCAACTATCTATTTGGGTGTCCGATACACCAAGTTGTCCCACGTCTTTCTAATTAAACTGACTAAAGGTGTCTTTACACATAATACGATACGACTTTTCGTACGTAAAGTGACGATGGCTACGAAACAGCTAGGTGTGACGTAATGGTACGTCACTTTGCGCTACATTCTAGAACGCAATCATAAGGTTTGCAAAACAATTGATAGAAACCAAAATTGTTAGGGTTCGAATTGTACAAGATATTTCCATCAAGTGCACACGTCAAAAAGTAGATGAAACATAGTACAACAAATCGGACTAAAATCGCATTTAGTGTAAGCAGACCTTAACTATGACAATACTGAGCGGTGAACAGTCATACTGACACTTTCTAAACGATTTTTCAAAAAGTCCACATCAAGCCTCTTTACTCTAATCAACCGAGTTACACTGAAAATAATCCATCCACTACATCTTATCATCCTCCATTCAGTGCATACACGCATAGATGAATCATCATCTTGAGTAATCTCATGAAACGTTTTGACACACTATCAGCGTAATCGTCAAAAATATACAGTTCGACACTCAAAATACGCAATATCATAATTATCATCTTTAATACTCTTGCAAAGTATTGCTATCCAACCGTTTACAGAGCCACATCAAAAAGTGAATCGTTAACAAGTTATGATTTGCTAACATCTTTACGCACCACAGCAGATCCATGTCAAAAGCACCTCAGAGTAAACATATTGCCATAAATTCTTTGCAAAGTATTACACTAAATCAGCAGGAAAAACAGACTACTACCCCACACGTATACAACCGCATGCACTCAACAAGCCTTATTTGCACTGAAAAGCATACGATAAAGCAATTATACAGTAGCTAAAGCAATAGCATAACCAAAACAACATATCAAATAGTAGCCACGCAGCAGCGCAGCAGATGCAAAACTCAAAATAAAACGATGAACGAGAAACGACTTTACACATTATACATGGTCTTTAGCTGTTAACAAACTTAAATGGCTTTCTTTTTTGCGGTCATTTTACTGGCAACAACACCGAATGCTTTGCTTTCGCAAGTTAATAAGCGAGTTTATGCAATACTTAATATCATCAAAAAATTAGCCGTATTGTAGTCAAAAGCACTAACAGAGAAAACACGAACTAAAATCAAAAACGAAAAGCCATTTATTCATCGTAGCGGCCAAAATTTGACAAAAAATCTTTAATTCCAAAATCACTCAGGATATAAAAGAATATTACTTAAAACAGTAACAAGTATAAACTTGAAAAAGAAAATGTTTACAGATTAAATACTCTTTCTAAAAACCCAATACGCCATACACATCAATATTTAATTCGTTCCACACGCAGTATTCGCTATTTGTCGCATAGCTTCACTACGTTTTGTCACCAAACATTTGCATTTCAAACCCGAGGTGGTCGTACTCGTATGGGTGACTACTAATTCAGTAAGGAACAACAATTATCACATGAAAACCAATTTTGCAGTAATTGCAAGCTATGACAAAATACAAGGTTGGACTTCATAAGTGCAAGGCATTCATGCAAGAAAATCAAAAACAAAGAACTAAATTTTTTAACTAAAGTTGGATATTTTTTTAAGGATTCCGACATTTTTCAAAAGTTTTCAGAAAATGCAACAAGGAACTAATGCACAACAAGTACAGTAGCTAGAATTAAAGTATGATTACGAATTAATTAATTGCACTTATCTAATACCCGATTACAGCGGTTACGTACGGGCACAACATTTGCACTCAATAGTTAACACAGCAGTTGGTCAACCAGCTTAAGAGTTCACACATCATCAAACCAATTAACTTTGAATCACATACAAAATACAGCGGTTGACTGGTATATGCAATTAATACAGTGGCTGTTTAATTTGCTCAGAGCTAACACTTATGCAAATTAGCCGAAAGTGTTAATTATGATTCAAAAAGAAACTTGATAGTCAAACAATGATAATTATGAAATAAAAACACCTTATACATGCAGCTAGCACATGCAAATGTTTCCAATATTACATAATTCGATCAACTCGTCTAAGTTCGTCCGTAATTAGGCTCTTGATAAACATTTTGATAGAAGGCCACATGTCATCAGTACGAGTGCCAGAATAACTCCGCAGAAGATTTTTTTCGCTGCAATAAAGAAATGATACGTGAACGCTAGTACTTAAAGCGTTCGCTCAACAATATCAGCGAATAACGTAGACGAGCTAGCCATTACGAAAATATTAAAACAAGGCTTTTACGAGAAGTTGAGGCAAAATACGCAAGTGGCACAAATCCATAACGAACTAACGCTAAACTGGCAATAACTGATAATATTAGTAGCTAGAATAAAGTTTGGGCATGTACGTCATTAATTTTTATACGCTAAGATTTCGAAACGAGTTTAACTTAAACACAACGAGTAATAAACTTATGAAGAATTAATTTTATCGTAGATATATTAGAAGTCTTAAAATCGCTTCATCGCTGAAGGAAGCAAATTTCTGTAAATCGATATTTGTAAAGTTGAGTTTTGGAATCTTAAAGATATTTACATTCACGAAAATCACTAAGGAGCTAATTCGAAATCTGCACAACATCATCAATAATATCAGAAGTCCACCTGAAAAATTCAAGAAGTGGTTTCGTTTCTTGCTGGTAGATTTTTTGTCTTCTCTCAATTGTTTCTGGTTTATCGTCTTCTCGTTGAACAAGCGCTTCTCCGGTGACGTCATCAATTCCCTAAAACACGTAAAAGTAAAAACAAAGGCAAATTTCACGTTGGAACGATATTTTTCAGCAACTGCTTTTCAATAATCACTAACAAATATCAAAAACCCTGTTTCTTGACAATTATTTAACGGACTGCGTCTTCTGTTTGTTTTCTGGCAACTTTTGCATAGTAAAAACAATTGGCGTTTTGTCAGAAATGCGCACTTCAAGCAGGTACGCTAATCGAATTCAGACCCGCAAATCGACTAAAGTTGACAATGCATCCGACTTTTTGCACTAATTAGTCTACAGTATGTGACAAAAATTAACTCTTAATCAACTTAACAAACCTTTATTAAACATTGCACAGTCAGAAAATCATACAGCTTAACATAATGATTGCAGAAAGCGGTATGATTTGCAAAATGAATAAATAAAATAAAAAACCAACACTCACAGCAATTCTTGGAGGATTGAAACCATCATTATACACTCTTCCACTAGGAAGATGAGTCCATCTACCACCGAGCCTCTCCTGGATGGTAGCAAATGGAACATCCAAGTTGATAACAGCATCCAATCTTTCTCTTTCAATTAGTCTCGAGGCCTGAGGAACATTTCTCGGAAAACCTTGAAGTATTTGTACAAGCAGCATAATGATAAGCTGTGCCTTTGCAACGGCTTTAACATCCTAAAAGTGCTGAATTTAATGGGTAATTTAATGGCTGAACAGAACAGGAAATGTTTTCACTGTGGACCAAATGACTGAAACCACTACAAATTACAAACTGTATCATAAAAGTTGCAACACCAGCTGTTCATATTCCATCATTTTTGCCAACCGAACAAGACATGCTTTAGCAACAATTAAATGTCATTTTATCGTCATGAAAAAGACAATCTTAAAACTCCACGCATTGCACCGCATACTGATCTTAATCTTTGAAGTATCTTATTATTTCTAAATGTTTCAAATGATGCAGTAGTAACTACCGGTAGGTCGTATATATAAAAAAAAGGTAAAAATGCTTTAAAAAAACAAAGCATTTGCACATTACATGATTAATGTATCAACATATAAACCAAACACACTTAAAGAACAGTTTTCTAGAACGCAATTAAAATACCATCTAGCAACCAGTTTTTTGATAGCGGAATCCGTTGTACTTGTGACATCATTAGTTCCACTGTGACGTCATCAGGAACCAGACTCCCAGACTTAATAAAGCTTGCAGCGATTTTTCCATATTCTAAACATCAATTCAGATTTAATGAAATCAATCCAAGTCTTGTCATATACAGAAAAAAACACAGTTAAAAAGTAAAACTACAACTCATGTTATCACTTATCTAAAGATCTGATGTAAAACTACATGAATGGTTAAGATAAAAATTAGGTAGGGCCATTCAAATCAAAAGATCAAGGGTGGAAAAACCTTTAAATAAAAGAATTATTTGCAAAACAAAAACGCATTTATTAATTTATCTTTTAGATTATTCAGTTATTAATTATCTACGATTGTCCACGAACTGCAACCATTGAATTGCCAGCTATTAAAAACAATAATTTAGTTTTTAGGGTGGCTGCTTGACTCGAAGACCTCACGGTCCCTTCGCAGTCTCCCTGTCCTGTTTTTTGTATTGTATTTATTTTCCTTTTGTGTATTGTGTATACTTTTGGACAAATAAATAGTGATGAGTGAATGAGAATGAGCACACATATCATTAAGACCCAAAATGGTAATAATGCAATCTTTACACTTTCAAATTATTTATAGGTCTGTAACAATAACGCAGTTAGTTTTTGATACCCAGTACACTGCTGCAAAACATAAAGAGATAAGCTCCTATTATCAGTAAATTTAGCTAGAAGGAACACAAAAACTATATCATTGAGAAGCCTGACATTCAAACATAAAATTTTCTTTCAAACTAGCATTCACAAAACACAACTTTAAAAGTGTTCACGGCTAAAAAAAATACTAATTAAATACCAGCATGTTGTGCTATTTGACAGCTCAGATGGCCGAGTGGTAAAAGCATCTATCCTCCCTACGGAGCTGTAGACTCGAGCTTGATTCCGAGTCGGGTTAAACCAATGGCTTTAAAATTGGTATTAACAGCTTCCCTGCTTGATGCCCAGCAATAAAGGGTCAGTCTTGAGAACCAGCCGGCAAGTTTACTTGTTGTGTCATTGGAAAAGACACTTAGCTTTGTATCAATACATCTGGGTGTGGTAGACACTATACAGATGGCAGGCGTCTCCTAAGCAAGCTTGTTATAACACTTTGATTGCTTTTTCAAGATAGGAGGACAAATATTCGACTAAATACAATAATAAAAAATAATAATAAACCACGTACTACTTTGGTTGGCAATTTCAGCTTGTAAAATATTTCCACTGGATAAATGCTCCACACCAAAATCACGAACAATCCTGGATGATATGGTACCTTTGCCTAAAGTGAAAAAAAAAAAACAATAAAGATCAGCAGTAAGTTCAGTGCATTTTATATGGCAACCAGAGTTACCCAGTATTACAGCCAATATCAGAACCATTATTCCATATTAGTAATCCTGTAATCTGCCATAAAAAATTGCCTTCAGGCTGCAAATCATTAATCGAGTAACGGTACTCTGTTAGACACCTACACCATGACAAGTACATTAGTTACAATGTGACACAGGACATTAAGCATAGGTATCTGATACTTAATTAAATTCAGACTGTAGAGAGAAGGCATTAGCGACATGGCTTAGCAGTTCCTTCCGCAGGTGATAGATTCTACGTGACGGGTTCGATCTGCGGCTGGAGCCGATAGCATTTGACATATGTAACAGGGGTGGCTGCTGACTCGAAGAGCACAAGCTCACTTCGCAGTTTCCCTGAATTACTGGAGAATTTTCAGTTCAATATAATTTGAAAATAACCTCAGCTATTTAATAAAAAAGACAGTAGAGATTGCTGGGCAATGCTCATTAATTCACATCTAATGCCATAATCAGATACTAGTAGCCTGAAATTGTGGTAACAGGGTAATGCTGTCTGCAATGGTCCAGGGTCATAGACCAAAACAACAATAATCTTCTATGGACATACCTGCTCCAGGTGGTCCCATTATCATCATATGAATTGCATACCTAATCGAACTTAATCTCATATTTCAGATTCAGTTACTACAGCTTCAGAAATTTGGTAAACAAGCTGAACGTACAGATGTGTACTGTAGACTGTTACAAGCAGACCAAGTTTCGGGTTAGCTGGTTAGGCCTAGGCAACAAACAAGCAGCCAGAAATAAACCACAGGATCAGCAGACTAGGTGAAATGTACTTGTGTACTGAGAAGCGGTCCTACTAAACACCGCAACGAACAACAAAGGACTGAAAACACTGCAAAGGACAACAAAGGACTTACTAAACACCGCAAAAAACGACAAATGACTTGGAATCATCATCTTAAACATAACAAACAACGACAAAGGACTTGAAATTAATTAATAAACACTGCAAAAAACGACAAAGGACTTGGAATCATAATCTTGAACATAACAAAAAACGAGAAAGGACTTGAAATTAATTACTAAACATCGCAAAGAACAACAAATGATTTGGAATCATGAATTTAAACATAACAAAGAACGACAAAGGACTTTAAATTAGTTACTGGAATCATGATTTTAACATAACAAAGAACGACAAAGGACTTCAAATTAGTTACTAAACACCTCAAAGAACAACAAAGGACTTGGAATCACAATCTTGAACACAACAAGGAATGACAAAGGACTTTAAAATAATTAATAAACACTGCAAAGAACGACAAAGGACTTGGAATCATAATCTTAAACATAAGAAAGAACAACCAAGAACTTTAAATCAATTACTGGTTGGGATCAGGGATGGGGAGGATCTTGAAAGATGGGATTGAAGGGGTTGGGATTGGGAAGTTTGGAGTCACAGGGTTTGAGGGAGGGGGTTTCGATCGGAGGGGTAAGGATGGGCATTTCAAAATAATTTGGTATTCTAGAATAATTAAACCGAATCTAGAATTTTGAATTTTATTTTAGAATAATTTTCCAAAATTTTGGAAACGTAGAGCTGTATATATACCTAATATTGTTTTTTATTTAATAGAATTAACAACACAAATGCACCATTTTTAATTTATAACTTATTTTTGTTGCAATGCAAAATGTTACTTATTTTTGTTGCAATGCAAAATGTTAAGCATTTTAAAATTTTTTCCAGTCAAACGAAATCTCAAGCAGATGCAGTTAAATTGGCACTGGAAAGAGCAACTTTTGCATCTAGGCCTACATAAAAAAAAAAAAAACTAAAACAAAAAAGAGATTAAGCTGTTGTGTTTGCAAAATTTAATTAATTATTATAATTAGAATTATCATTTCGGTTCCAACTATTCAAAATAAATTGACTTTTTGGATTCGGCTTCAAACGATTTGAAATTCTAGAATGCCCAACCCTACGGAGGGGTTGGAGTTGCAGGGTTGGGGGTAGGAGAGAACGGGTTGTAAGGTTTGAGGCCGGGAATTGGAGTCGAAAACATTGGGGTCGGGGATTTGAGGTTGCAGTCAGGTAAAATAATTTGAAGTTTTTTGTCGTTTTTTTGCGGTGTTTAGTAGGGATGTGCAGATTCCAAAATTTTTGTCGATGCTGATTCTCGTTGAAATGCTGATTCCGATTCCAAAAAAATTGCCGATACTTGCCAATGCCGATTAACCGGCACATTCCTACAATAAACAATGCGCTCGCAAAGCAATAGAAACGTCTTTGTTTCTTTCTTTCTCCCAACACTTGTATTTTTTCGCTTCACTTAGCGTATGTAAATGCTTTCGTAAAAAAAAATTGTTACTGGCTAGTAAAAAATGCAAATATAACACTATAGTTTTCAGGAAAATCAGCAAGTTTGTTATGTACGAAGAATCAATAAGTATCGGCTATATTTTACAGATGCTGATAGCGATTTCAAAAAAATTGCCGATGCCGATTAATCAGCACATCCCTAGTGTTTAGTAACTAATTTAAAATCTTTTGTTCTTTGTTATATTCAAGATTATGATTCCAAGTCCTCTGTCATTGTTTGAGGTGTTTAGTAATTAATTTAAATCCCTTTGTTGTTGTTTGTTATGTTTAAGATGATGATTCCAAGTCCTTTGTTGTTTTTTGTGGTGTTTATTAATTAATTTCAAGTCCTTTGTCATGCTTAAGATTATAATTCCAAGTCCTTTGTCATTGTTTGCTATGTTTAAGATTATGATTCCATTTGATAATTTTGTATTTTGAGACTAGCGAGTAGATGTGCACCACCATGTATGAAGTAGTTAATTTTTTTCTATTGCCTTTGAATAACCAAGAACCTTTCTGAATTGAACTTGGAGTTGAAAGGGGTCTCATCTAGAATAAGCCCCCACGCTTTGTCTGCCTCCTTAACTTTACCTATGACCTTAACCTTACCTAAAACCTGACCCTAACCAAATCTAGCTTTAATCAAACCTAACTAAATTTAACCCTAACCGAACCTAACCCTAATCAAACATGGGGGCTGATACTAGATCTAACCGGTTGAAAGATCACTTTACAACTAATTAGAAGATTTTTTCGGCTTCGGAGAGCTGAGTCACTACGATCAAAACTTGCAGTAGGATTTCTTGATTTACCAACTAAAGTAATGGAAATACTGCATTTAAAGTGTGATTTTTGAACTCAGCACTCTAAAACATGTCAGAATACATATTTGGATCATCTTTGTAGCACAAGGAAGAGCCATAATAGAAAAAAATTCACTCACGCATGACCAAAAAACGCCACCAAGTGGTCAAATTTTAAACTGAAATATCTCGAAAACCACTTGACCTAGACTGCTCAAAGTTTTTTTAAACGAAATGTTTTAGAAATCTCCACCAACATGCAAAATTTGAGACCAAAACTAGGGCATGGGTGGACAAGCTCAAAATTAAATCAAGAATGACCCGGAGAAGTTGGGGTCAGAGAGGCTGGGGTTGGGGGGATTGGTGTTGGAGTTGAAGGGGTGGGGTCGCAGAGTCGTAGGGTTCAAGGTCAGAGAGTTTATTGTCATAGGGTTCGGAGTCAGAAACATTGGGGTTGGGTAAAATAATTTGAAGTCTTTTGTTGTTTTTTGCGGTGTTTAGTAATTAATTTAAAGTCCTATGTCGTTGTTTGCTATGTTTAAGATTATAATTCCAAGTCCCTGAAGTTCTTTGTTAGGTTTATGTTTAAGATTATGATTCCGAGTCCTTCGTTGTTCTTTGTGATGTTTAAGATTATGATTCCAACTTCTTTGTTGTTGTTTCTTACCGGTATGTTTAAGATTATGATTCCAAGTCCTTTGTCGTTTAGTATCAGCCCCCAGGTAACGTTTAGTATCAGCCCCCAGGTTAAGTTAGGTTTGGTTAAGATGGTTGCCAGTAACTTCGCCACATGGTAATTTTGCCACAGTAACTTCGCCACATGGTAACTTCGCCACACTTCCATACATTGAAAATTTACATTGCCTATGCCGAAACAAGACTTTAAATTCCCGGTTGCCGTAAAAAATTTTATCGGGCTTTTCAAGTTAAATTCATTTAAGGTAACATCGTCACATGGTAACTTCGCCACATAATCGAAACTGTAGGGTAAGATGTGGGGAGAGTGCATGGGGTGAATGGGGTGTAGAGGGAGGTCAGGGGAGCTTTTGAGTTAAATTCATTTAAGGTAACATCGTCACATGGTAACTTCGCCACATAATCGAAACTGTGGGGTAAGATGTGGGGAGAGGTGTGGGAGAGTGCATGGGGTGAATAAGAAAGTGTGTTGGGGTGTAGAGAGAGGTCAGGGGAGCTGTGGGAAGAGAAGTAGGGAAATGTGTTGGGGTGTGGGGGGAGGTAAGGAAAGATGTGTGGGGAGTGGAAAAGTGTGGGGAGGGTGTGGGAAAGTGTATGGGGTGAGTGGGAAAGTGTGTTGGCGTGTGGGGAAAGGATGTGGGGAGGAGAATGGGGGAGATGTAGGGAAATGTGTTGAGGTGTGGGGCCCCAACACACTTTTAATTCCCCACATCTCCTCCCTACCCTCACCTTTCCCTGCATCTCCCCTTACTTCCTCCACACCCCATCACACTTTCCTACACCTCCTCTCATACCTCTTACCACATCTCCCCTTCCTCCCCCCACACCCCAACACATTTTCCTACTATCCCCACATCTCCCTTCACCTTCTCAACGTGTGGCGAAGTTACCATGTGACGAAGTTTCTGTGGCGAAGTTACCATGTGGCGAAGTTACTGGCAACCGTTAGGATTAGGTTTGATTAGGGTTAGGGTTGTAACTGAACCAAACCCTAACTAAATTTAACCCTAACTAAACCTTTAGAACCAAACCTGGGGCTGATACTAAACGTTACCCATTAATTCCTTTGTAGTCCTTTGCAATGTATTCAGTCCTTTGTGGTGTTTAGTAGGACCCGCTGAGAAGTACCAAACAGTAAGCTGCAAACTAAAAATCAACTACAATGCAGTCTGCAGTGTACAATACCTCTATACCATATTCTGCCTTTTGTTTAGTCTTTTTTAAAAACTGAAAAGACCGAGGCTATTTGTACGAGCCCCGTACAAAAAAGCGCCAGGTTTCTTTTATTATTCTTTTGCGCCAGTGTTTCCTCTAGGATTTGGACTAGTACGAATTTGCCTTAATGATAAACTCAAGGAAATTTTTGCCCAAGGATTTCACTACTTCAAGGATCCCTTTTACAATTTTTTTGCGTTAAATTTGCTTTTCCAAGATACAAGCTATAGTCTTGCATTAAAATATTCCAGTATTTTGTTTAAGTTTTTCAGTTTTGCATTTTATAATACCGGTATTAATTTCTGGTTCAAAATCAGTAAAATTTGCCCAAAAATTTTGCATTTTTCTCAAATACCTCACATTAGAGGGAACACTGCTTCGCTCTCCCCTGGTTCTACAAGAGCGTGACAAAGTACAGTACCGGTAATAAAATAAACCAAAGCAACAAACTGACAAATGTTATGGGCTCATAAAAATAGCCTAGCCACTTCTTTTCAAAAAATACCGTATCAATCAGTCAATTATAGATACAGTACGGTATGTTACCATAGTTTTGAGGTGTACTGATATATGGAAAACTTTCCACGCATATTGTTTTAAATCTTTTGCTCTTGTAATTTACAGACTTCACTACCAGCAGTGATGGGCACGATAAACCTTTCTATAGTCTACTAAAGCGATAACGATAATCGCTAATTTCAAAAATGCTCTAGACAATACCAATAATTGATGAATCTCAATTTCTTAACTGTTAAAGCGATATCAGTATCAGTAATTTAACTTTTTCCGATAAATGCTGCGGTAAATTTTCAATGTGTTTGACAAAGTTTTTTTTTCATATCACAAAAGTGTTCTTCTATTATTGGATGCAGTTTTTATTTGTAAGTCAAATCACAAAAGTGTTTTTCTAGATTTTTCAAGAAAAAAGAGCAATTCACGGACTCTGCCATGGGATTAAACAAAACAGAGATTTTATAAATTGCAACAAGACTTTATCGATACTGTGAATTTTACCATAGCTTAAACTACCTAACTTTGAACACAGTGTGCATAAAATGTAAAGAATCGTTTATTGCGATAATTTATTGGCGATAACAAAATATATTACAAAAGCGATATCGGTAATCGATTAATCCAAACTACATGTAATCGGTAATCGATAAATCCAAACTACAAACTATATGTATTTTACGCAATAAGATAATAAATTATCGCGATAAATGCCCATCTCTGACTACCAGAGTGTTTACCCAGAAATTAGATCTATTATTACTAAGACAAGCCTACCGGTAGTTTTTGGTCTAGCCTATTGAGTTTTAACGTTTTAGGTGCTCTTCCCTATGCCATCACCTGACAATAAGAAGAAAAAGCCTGCATTCAAACCACCGGTAGCCTACTTCAGAGGTTTAATCGGAGCTTGTATAGCCAGTAGCCACATCTAAAAACCCTATAACACGAGCACAGGGACTGCTAGGGGCGCTAGTGAGTTATTACAGTCAGGTCCACCAGAGTAGCTCTATGGGTCCACCCATGGTAATCTATGATCCACCACTGACTTCTTACTAAGTCACTGGGTCCACTGTTTCAACTCAGAACTGGTGTCATTTTTCCTCATGTGGAAATGCCTCCCGATCGGGCAACAAATGCAGCCCTGATCGGGAAACTGTTTTCCGGTTGAAACAACCAAAATCTTAAATATTAATTTGGGCGAAAAACTAAGCAAAAGGGGGAATTTTACTGTAAGTGATTTCATCGTATTCCTCGTCGAAAAACTCATAAAATAATCGAAGGAATTTTTTTTACCGTTCAATTCGCGCGTTAGGTCAGTAGTTGAAACAAATGTAGTTGAAATTGCGCAAACATTGCTTTTTTAGTGTAGAATAGTATGGAAGAGTATAATATAGAATTAGGGTGACCAGACGTCCCGTTTTGAACGGGACAGTCCCGTATTTTCACCCGATTTTGAGCGTCCCGACTTTTTCTCAGATGTCCCGTTTTTTATTATTTTCGCATTTAGCGTGAGAACATGATTATGCGAGAGTTAAAAAATAGAATACTTTTTTTAAATAGCAAAAAATTCATATTTCCTGATGTCGTTGGATTTAGATCCTAAAACGTCTTCGTTGAAAAGCTATTGCAGCTTTTCAACACGTCCGCTACTACCTGTTGCGGACGTAAGCGTGTTGGAGAGACGAAGAGTTGCGAGAAAAAACTCCTTGGTGGAACCAAGAAGTTAAAGAGGCTATTCGAGCAAAAAAAAAGTGGCCTTTAAGGCCTGGCTTATAAAAAAGTCATCAGTTGAACTTCGTTCGCAGTATTCGGAAGCACGTAAGGTGGCAGCCATAACAGTTGAACTGTCTAAGAAAAGGGCGTGGAAGGAATTCGGAGAAAGGTTAGACGATGATTTGAAAATAGCAAACAAAGTATTCCGGCAGACCATTTTCGCCGTTTGCGTGAAGAAAGATCTCAATTCTCAAGGTTGAATGGCGGTTTCTTTCTTCATCGAAGGTTGAATGGCGTCACTCTGAAAGATCCAGATGCTGTTTTGAATCGGTGGAGAGACTACTTTAGTGATCTTTTAAACCCAGTTGATGCTACATCGACACATATTCATAAGGAAGAGGTTGGGGAAGATATTCAGATCACCGAAGCAGATGTAAATGCAGTTATCAAATCATTGAAAACTGGAAAAGCACCTGGTGAGAATGATCAGACCTAAAATGTTAAAAGCAATGAACAATGTACGGTGTTCGTTGGTTGACTCGTGTTTGTAAGGTGGCATGTACTGTAGGACTGGCCAAGCACCAAAGCAATGGCAAACCAGTGTGATGATGCCTATCCACAAGAAAGGAGACAATAGAAAATGCACCAATTATAGGGATATATCTCTCATCAGTGTCCCGGATAAGGTCTATGCCAAATGCCTTGAAAAGAAATGCCATGAAATAGTCGAGCCTAAACTAACGGATGCTCAGTATGGCTTTTGTCCTGGCCGAAGCACAATGGACCAGATCTTTGCTTTGCAGCAAATCTTTGAAAAGTGAGAATATGCAAAAGAGGTCAATGTGTGTTTTGTTGATTTTGAAAAAGCATATATCGCATTCCTAGAGACAAGCTTTGGGTGGTGCTGTTACAGTATGGCATTGGTGGCCAGGTACTAACTGCTTTTAAGTCGCTGTACTAGCATTCCGAGGTCTGTGTTCGTGTTAACTGCGCAACGACGAAACCTTTCCGAGTAAGTGTGGAACTACGGAAAGGCTGCTCTTTTTCACCTATATCGTACCTTATAAATATGGATAGAATAGTTAAGAAAAGTGAGTTTTGTGGCGGAGTAAAGATCGGTGATTACACTGTGCAATGTCTGTTATTTGCAGATGATCTTGTGCTACTCGACCCTACCCAAAATGGTCTCCAACAAGCTCTTGACAGGTTTTTAGATGCATGTTCTATGGCCGGAATAAAATCAGTACAAAATTTACGCAGCAGCACTAGGATTTTTCTGCTGAACTTATATAACGAATAGAGTTAGCATTGCAATATTTGCAATACATCGCAATATTAACATTGCAAGTCTTTTTCATATTTCAGATCAATTTTTAAATATATCCTTCCACTTTTTAGTTGATAGCATTGTTTAGCGATGGGCTGGGACAAAGTTGTAACTTGTAATCATAGGCACACGCAAATGGGGGGGGGCACGGTGTCATGACCCCCCTCCCCGTCGTCTTAATAATAAGGTGCTAAAACCTAACTTTCACTCCATAATGTCTCAAACTAATAATGGTTGCAGCCTCCTTTAACTTATTTTAGCCAAGTTTCTGCTTTTAGCCATTAGCTGCAAAAATATTTTTGCATTGTCCATAATGACTCTACTCACTACGTGCTCTTGTTCGACAAAAAAGTGCGCTAAAACATGTTTCTTATGTGAAAACCGTAAAAACTCGTTGGCGGCTGGGGGTTTCACCCCCACACCCCGGTCGTGGCCCCACCTTTGCCAAACTTTGGGTGCGCCACTGCTTGTAATCATACACTCTTGTCTCAACTCTTTCCACTTTGGACTGTTTCGTACGGTAAGAGATGGTTGATCACGATTCTTTCACTTCTACGTTTGTTTGTTTTTAAAATGTCCCGTTTTTTCTTTTAAAATGTCTCGTTTTCGTCATAGTTTAATCTGGTCAGCCTATATAGAATGGAATAGTCAGATAGTAGGGAATATGAGTAGTATGGACTATAGAGTAATATGGATTAGTCAGATAGTGTATGACGTACCGGTAATAACTCAAGTGTGTTGAGGTATGAGCAAGGTTGGCAGTACGGTACGTTACGTTCAAAATTTACGTACCCGTACTTCAAAATTTTAACCGTACCGTACTAACGTAACGTACTTCGAATACATTTAACAAGCGTACCGTACCACGTACCGTACCAATGAATGGTTCGCTTAAAACGTACCGTACCTTAAAACGTACCGTACCTAAAATTACGTACCGTACCGTACCTTAAAAACGTACCGTACCTAAAAATTACGTACCGTACCTACCTACCGCCATTCTTGGATGCACGCCAAATTAGCTAAGTGCTATTGCAATGCCTATAAATAGGTTAAAGTTTGCAATATGCGACCTGATCGGAAATTGAACCCTATACAAGTTTTCCAGCTACAATACGAACGTGGTGTCCTCGAAACTACCAAGTCGCCAGCGATGTTCTACCGTATGAATAGAATAGAACATATCGCATCCTACCTTGACTAGCGCGGTTATCATCAGTCTGGAAAAGCAATGTCCCAGTCAGGAACGGATCTACGGGGGGGGGGGATGCATTCCCCCCGCCTGCCAACAATGCTTTGGATAAATAAAATTTTTCCATAATTTCGAACCTCTTCATTACAATAAGCCTTAGTCTTAGTCGCCTTAAGCACGCATAATCAAAACTGTGCGTAGAATACAAAATGCATTGTATTTGCTGAAGCACTCAAAAGTAGGGACCAAAAATATGAACAACCTTTGTCTGAAAATTGTACAAAAAGCGCTAAAATGGCCATTGCAGTATGCAAATTTTTGAAAATTTTCCGGGGGAGCATGTCCCCGGTCCCCCCTAGAGTTGTTTTTGTTACTTAAGTTGCTTAAAATTAACTCTGCGGGAAAAAAAACTACGCTTGAAAAAGTGACGAAATTTGGTGCCCTTCCCTGAAATAGATTTTGAATACGCCCCTGATACAAAACATTTTCAGAGGGCTTATGTACGGCCGTTTTCGAATCTAAACGTCTTAGTGTTTAGTTAACATTCAACTTAATATAAAATCACACCCCCCTCTAAAAAAATTTTTGGACCCGCCCCTGATCCCAGTCACACTGATCGATACAATTCGTGTGGGCAATCGGAACCGCAGCTAGCTCCTACGTTTTGTAAAAGCTGAGTAAACATTGGCCGAATTTTTCTTTTTTTTAATTGCTTTCCAAATACTGTAGGTTACGACAGAAAATAATGCTGCTCGGTGACAGTAGAACGTTATGAACAAGTCCAAACTTGTCCACTGAAATGCGCATTGCGTAAAATTTCTCTTATAAGCGTATTGGTAGTCTACACTCAGCACCCTACCGAGCCCTGTTTCAAGGAAGCCAGGACTACTAAAGGGACGCCAAAAGACCAAAAGAGACTTCTCCAATGACTTACCGGTAGCATCTTTTGTTGTGCTCATGAATCCTCTCTCAATGGAAATTCACGGTAGATGCATACCATGTATAATCGCGACCTGTTATTGTGAATTTGTAATGCCGCATATTAATATTCTAAATGAAAAATACTCTGTGTTGTGCTAGGCCCCAGAGGAGTTCTCTGTCCACTGACTGCTGGCCATAACTATTTGTATATAACATAAAAGTTTTGCAAGAGCATTAACCTTTTTTTGTCACAACCTTTTTTTATAATTACCAATTAATTTTCAGGGACAATCTAATTGTAACATTTAAAAATTGTATAATTGCATGCTTACGTGTTTTAATTCCTGCTTTGTGTTTCAATAACCTCGTCGGTTACTTTTATTTTTTTTTTTTACAAGTCCGTAGTTTCAAGATTACCGCCAGGACCAGTGTTGCCAACTTATTATGACAAAAATCCGCTAAATGAGACTTCAAAATCCGCTAAACGTATGGTTGAAATCCGCTAAAAAATCCGCTAACATTTAAATTCACTAAAAGTGCTGAATTTATTCTGTTGGTCACCAAATATTTTAAAACACTCACGACGAAGAGCATACCAGCAAGAATTTTTTTACTCTTGCTGTACAGATAGAAAAAAAAAATTGCAAGAACTTTTAAACGTGAAAAGCATAAACTAATAGGCAATATTGAATCATGATTGAACCAACATACTTGTAGAAACCACTGTAACCATAAACACAACAATTCTCAAGAGTGCATCAACTCTGAAGTCGGTAAACGCCGTTACAATTCTCACAGGTTTAAAAAAGCCTACCAACATTTTCGCAGAAATCCGCTAAAAAATCCGCTGTACGCCAAATGTAAAAATTTTCCGCTAAACAGAAGCAAAATCCGCCAAATCTAGCGGATTTTCCGCCAAGTTGGCAACACTGGCCAGGACTGATGGTGTACTACACCTTATCAATTCTGTATCGCTGTGAATATAATTCATCATTCAGTGTTTTTGTCCCATCGGTTTTTGATCTTCTGTACTTCAGGTGGCAGCGACCTAAATGAGCTTTGCTCCCTTCGCCTTCTCCTATGTGCATATTTCCGAAGCTACAGAGTGTAATGTTACCGTTTACTTATGTTTGTTTTTGGAAATGTTGTACGTCAATAAAATCTTTGTTCTTCTTGTTCACAAAATTTTTCAATACCAAGTTACGTACCGTACCACATGGTACGGTACGTAAGGTACGTTTAGTACGCATATTTATAACACGTACCAACGTACCGTACCCGTACCTTAGCAATAATTACGTACCGTACTAGCGTACCGTACTTTTTGCCGAAAAATGGAGCGTACCGTACCGTACTTGCGTACCGTACCGTACCGTACTGCCATCCCTGGGTATGAGTAGTGGTGTGGGAAAATGTGGCGGGTGTGGGAAAGTGTGTTGGGGGATGGGAAAGTGTGGGAGGAGGTATGGGGAAGTGTGGGGGAGGAATGGAAAAGTGTGTTGGGATGTAGGGGAGGCAGTGGCGTAACAAGGGGGGCGCCATGGCTACTTTTCAATTTTTTTTTATTAAAAAAAATGGATGGACCATACAGGCGCACGCAGGGGGGCCACGGTGCCATGGCCCCACCTTTGGCTCTGGCGTTGTCGATACCGATACGTGTTGTTAATATTTTAGACCTCGATGTGTCCTTTTTCGACAAAAAAACTTCGCTAAAATGAGTGTTTTTTTGTAAAAACCCTAAAAATTCGTTGAAGGCTGAGGGCTCTTCCCCCACACCCCCTGAGCCTCCGGCGCCCCCGCTTGTGGCCTCTCTTTTTCAAATCCCCCACACCCTCGCTTGTGGCCTCTCTTTTTCAAATCCTGAATACGTCTCTGGTCTCTCCACTTTATTAATCTTCCTCCTTCGTTGTTCTTTTCCAAACCGCGATTCATTAGCAATTCGAATGAAACACCAAATTTCACTGTCATTATTATAATTTGTGCAAAATTCGGAGTGAAAGCAGGGACGCAGAATTCCCTTTTCCCCCGGACGCAGGGTACCCTAGTTGCGCCACTAGGGGGAGGTTAGGGGAGAAGTGTGGGAAAGTGGGGGGAGGTGAGGAGAGGTGTGGGTAATGTGTCGGGGTGTGAGGGAGGTGTGCTGGGGGTGTGGAGTAGTATGGAATAGTACCGGTATGTGGAATAGTAGGGAATAGTACATTGAATAAACGTGTTGGGGTATAGGAAGAGGTGAAGGTAGAGGTGTTGAGAGTGTGGGAGAGTGAATGGGATGAGTGTGGGGAATTGTGTGGGATGTGGGAGGAGGTATGGGGAAGTGTTGGGGGAGGTATGGAAAAGTATGTTGGGGTGTGGGGGTGGTGAGGGAAAGTGTTGGTAGAGTTTCTCGGGAAGTTGAAAATCCGCAAAAAAGAGAAACCCTAATAGCAAGTGATTAAATTTGTTAGAGCAAAAATGCATATGCGCGTAAGGAGTTAGGAATAAATCTCATAACGGAACTGACAGAGAGCAAAAACCTTCAAAGTAAACAGGAAGAGCTGCTACAATAGACGGTCATAATCTGCAACGATTAGTTTGAAACATTGTAGATACTCGTCGAGTTGACACGAGTAAATGTAATACCATTATCGAAAACGTAGGCCTAGTAGGCTATGCTATTAACGCAGGTCTCAGGCCAGTAAAGTTTAGGATGTGGGCCTTTAAAAAAGCGAAATTGATTTCTGCTTGCGAATAATAAGGTTTACAAAAGTGGTTCTCAAACTGGGGACTGCGAAGAAGTTTCAAGGAGGCCGCAAAGAGGTCGCGGATTTCTGATAAATCACCCCCTTGAATTGAGCTTGATTGGATATCTGCGGACGTGGTGACCGTCCTTTTCTTCTCTTCACTTGATTTTGCGTGGAAATTTATGCTCAAAAATAAAGAACCGTAGATGATAGAAAAATATCTTTGGAGACCGCAAAGTCGAGATTTTAAATAGGTTTGAGAACCACAGGTCTACAACGATCGAATAACCTACCATTTACAAGAAAAACTACACAATTATTTTATATTTTTGCATCTTTTTAAGGAGATTCACTAAAGAAACAAGCCGTAATGCAGAGGGTTGTAGGTCGGTGGAATGTCTAGAAAAAGCATATTTACGAGTCAAAGTCGAAAAAATGAATTTTGAAATCTGCAAAAAAGACGTCGTAAAACTACTCAATTTTTAGTCGTGCTTGTTCTCATAGTTAAGTTTAGGTTTTAAATTGCATTAAAACACGTAAAAATCAACCAATCAAATCCGTAAACCTACTGACATAAAGAAAACATTCCGGAATGGTATCGAACAAGAAAAAAAAAAAAAACATTTCGGAGGGCGCATCCATTTCACTAGGGCTACGCTTTGCGCAACTCTGTTTAACATTATTTAAGCCACATTGTGCGCAAGCTGTTAAAAAATCTATTCAGGTTTTGAAATTTCTCTTACAGTTATTTACAACCTTATCAACAACGGACGGTACTAACGCAAAAAAGAACAGACGAAATTATTGAAAAACTTTCACTCTGAATTGCCTTTCAACAACAAAATCGTCTGAATTCTGAAAGACTCCTCTTTGGCTTCAAAATATCTTTTCCTGAGGAAAAGAATCTTTCTATCACCGCGCTTGACGGGATAGCAATATTGTATTGAAAAACACATTTTTTTAAACGATTGCTTGCAGAAGGTGTAGTTGTGCAGCTTCACATTTTTCTATGATTTTTTTTAATAAAGAAGATTTTGCAAAAGTACCGAGTAGGCCTACAGCCTAAAAATCGAGAAATGAAAGTACCGGCACAGCGGTACCGGTACATTTTTTCAAAGTACCGACGGTACCGGTGCTAAAAAGTACCGCGGTACTGCCCACCTATGATGCTATGTGTAAAACGTTATAATCTGCATGAATGAATGTACTTCATAAGCTGGAAAAAATACAGCTAGTGAGAAAGAAAGTATTTCAACAGACACATTACTTGGCAAGGAAACACGAAAAAGTAAGCCAATTTCATGAACTGGTTTGATAATGCAGGTTCATTGGCGTAGCCAGGGGCGGGGGGGGGGGGGGCATGGGGGCTATCTCCCCCTTCAATCCATCCTGGACAAAAACAAGGATCGTTGAATGTCCGGTGCCAAGAGGGGCCAGGGAATCGACAAGCTTACTCTTTTGAAAACAGCGGTTTTTGCGCTTAATTTTAAACTTTGTCCCCCCTGATGAATGCTTGGCCCCCCTAAGTCGACTGCTCTGCCGCCGGCTCTGGATCTTGGTAATTAGGATAATTACTTGCCATTGCGTGTTGTTTTCTAGCTGGGCTTTTACTGTAATAAGTGGGCTTACAAAGAGAAATACAATACAACTTTGCTTTTTGCGTTGGCCAGGGTTATGATGGCGCAGCCTCAATGGCCAGCGAACGGTCAGGCTTCATTTCAATTGTCCAAAACGAATCTTCGTTGACTGTGCAATGCATTACTTTAATTTGAGCGCTTCTGCAACTGTAAAGTTTCAGCAATACAAAATGCTGAAAACGTGGCACGAAAAGTACATGGTTAAAATGTTGACCAGTGCGAAGAAAACAGCGTTGTTGAAGTCTTGCATGAAAGAAGATGTCTCTAGTCAAGGAGAAACAAAACGTTATCATGTGGCTTATGTGAAACCCGATTTGTAGAACGCCATGTATCGATACCGGTGAAGTACTCAAAATTAGGGGCAAAAAGTTTCAACGAAGTTTGCCTGAAAACTGTTCAAAATGCACTAAAATGGCCATTACAGTTCGTAAATTTTCAAAAAATTTCCGGGGAGCATTCCCGCGGACCCTCTGGAGCTTTTTTGTATCTCAACTTGCTTCAAATTAGTTCTGCCGAAAAACTACGCTTCAAAAGATGTTGAAATTTGGAGCTCTTTCCTTAAAAAAACTTCTTATTACACCTCAGACATGAAACATTTTCGAAGGGCTTATGTTTACGATCTTGTCCGATTCTAGATGTCTGCCGTTTTTGTATTTACAGTAGCATACATTCAACCTATATCAAAATTGAATTCTCACTCCAAATTTTTCTAAATCCACTCCTGGCCTGACGTAAGTACGCATAAATCGAAAATGTGGGAACAAAATGCATCATATTTGGTGAAGGACTCCAAATGAGGGGCAAAAAGTTCGATTAAAATTTGTTTAAAAGGCACAAAAAAAGCCATTACACTATGTAAAATTTCAAAAATTTTCCGGGTAAGCATGCCCCCAGACCCCCTAGAGTCATTTTTTCCTTAATTTGCTTCAAATTTACTTTGCCGCAAAAACATCCAGTATAACGTTTATAAAAAAGGTTGCAATTTGGTGCCCTCCCTAAAAAAACTTTTAATACGCCTTTCACATGAAGCATTGACGCCCTATTTTGGGTATACACGTCTGACGTCTTTGTATGTAGTTAACACTCAACCTAATTCAAATCTGCATTCCCCCACCAAAATTTTCTGGATCCGTTTCTACTGTTGGGTAAATGTTATGGACTGACCCTGCCCATAGCACGGGGCCCAAGAGGAGCGCCTGGGTTTTCACCTTCTGCAGATCAATCCAATTGTTGCCTGAACTTGAACCTCAGAGAATTACCAGAGAAGAACAAATAGAACGACTCTGTATTAAATTGATCGAACTGAAAACTCTCAGGACGATGTAAAACCAAAGGGAAAATAGGTGGGGAAAGGTAGGTAGGTTCAGGTAAATCAGGCAAAATAGCGAGGGATTCAGGTTTTTCAAAGGCAAAAAACAACTGAAAGTTACTCGGGTATAAAATAAAATAACTAAAAACTGCGCGGTGCAGGGATATAACTTTGAACATAAAAAAGACGTCCTTCCGCCAACTGAACTCAACAAAACTTAAAAGGCATGACTGATCACACCGTAAAAAAAAAGTGTACGCGTGATCAACGAATAAAGAATTATCTAGAACAGTGATCTGTGAACTGTTCGCGGCAGGTGCAGCGCTCGAGCTAATTAAATGCGCTGAAGAAAAACAAGTGATACAAAGGTGAAAGACTAAAACCAAAGTTCGTTTCCAAAGTCGGTGCTGTAACAGTAAGATTTTTTAAACTTTAGCCCCCCCCCCCCCCAATTGAAAATCCAGGCTACGCCTTGTGCGGGTTACACGCTTCAGTTCAGTTTAGGGAGATTTTTTTGCCTAATCCGCTATTCTTTCGGCAGCGGGGCCGAGTGGTTCGGAGCGTCAATTTTACGATGGCCATGATCGCAAGGTTCAGGCAAACGGTTCAACTCCTACCGAAGCCGCATTGTTGCGTCCTTGGATAAAATGCTTCTCAACAGTTACCTCTGCTTGGTGGAATCTTAACAAGCAGCAAAATATAGAAGTCAGAAGCAAAATTCAAGCGGAAGACTTGGAAACAAGGCAACTCCTAAGCGAGTCTGGGTATGTCATATGCATAGCGTCTCCGTCACTTTCTCGTGACAGGAGGATAAAAATGAAATCACTAAATAATCATCATCATCTTTCAACGCGCTTTTTTGCGGGTTTAACCTACTGTACCTGTTACAAGGAAATAATTTCCAACTTGCAATGCTTACGCAAGCAGAATGACTTAAGTTTTCCTCAGCCGTAACTCATAAGCGGGTTGGATTTACCGGGTTAACCCCCTTAAATTATCATTGTGCAAGTAAATTGTCTTAACTGTCCTCGGTATCCTGTGTTAACTGGGTGACTTGACCTACGCGTGACCTACTGTATCGCAAACTAGGTTTAGCGCGATTTCTTCAACTAAATCTCCAAATTTCTTTTTATCACCACTCAGAGACGTAAGAGCCAGAATAGAAATATATTTTTAGCAAGCATACAAATTTAAATGAATGCGAGAAAAAGCAAAACACAAGCATGTCCACGCTGGATTGCTGGAAATCCCACCTTCTAGGCCTACTTCGGAAAAAACTGCCTGTTACAGAACGGAGGAGGAAATGATGAAAAAATTAACTACGAAATAAGTGCGAAAGCATTACGGAAAAAAGACAAAAAATTACACTAGCAATAAAAAGGTCGAGAAGCAGTCAGATATCGTCCGGGAAATCGATTGCACAACCTCCAACAACGACCAACGTGCACAATTGCCACAGGGTCAATTACTGGTTCAACACGAGCATAACCTGCTCAAGGATCTTGTAAAGCTGTAAGGGGCTCAGAGTGAAGAGATAGAAGGGTAGCTCCTATATCTTCTTCGATAAATTTCTTCTGCAAGAAGTTTGCGACTACCAGCGCTTTTCTACAGATTTCTCTGAAGCAAGCTCGTTATTGCGCCACCGTCGCTTTCTTGTAACAAGGAATAAAAGTGCAAAAAAATGAAGAAATAAAATAAAGAGTTTCAAAGAGCAAAGGATGTTCATTTCAATTCCGTGAAAAAATTGAAGAAGTAGCCCACCAGTACCAACGGATGTGAGAATAGTCCTACTCACATGTTGATTGTAATTTTAATGCCAACGATCGGATGGCTGAGGGGCTGCCTCTGGATTGGTAAACACCATGGGTGCAAATCTAGGGGGATTTATCCCCCCAATATTTTCATGTCCCACATCAGCGAGTCGAGATGACCTTTTTTTTTTTGGAAGTGATGACCCTTTTTTTTATCTTCACTTTATTGCACTTCATTGCGATGGGCAAAAATTTGGGCAACCGCGCGGGGGTGTCAAATTTGCTAAATCATCCCCCCCTAATCTCAAAAAATGGTCAATTTTGCGTAATCATTCCCCCAATGCTCAACATAAATTTGCACCCCTGGCTGTAGCTACTATGAATAAAATACCGACAGAAAGTTTCATGCTGAGCTTGAGGGCCACTGGTGTTGAGTCTCGAAGAGGGCAACAAACCATAAAAGGTTAAAAACCACAGGCGGCATATAAGAACCAGACGCGTTGGACCATTGGTATCCGACGGGAAAATTGCTGAATTAAAGTAAAGCATTAGAATGGCGCCAAGCGTTTGTTTTTCATTATTGCGAAATTCTTCGTAATTGAAAAAGCGTTTTTGTTTCTAGCCAGCGCATAATCGCTGATTGCTTTCCGCGTTTTAACGAGGGAGATGCGTGAAAAAAATCTCAACTTTGAGTTTGTAAAGTGCAGTGATCTGCTACGACAAGTCTTGTGCTGTGAAGTTAGCGGTGGTGTGAAGGGTTCACGCAGTAAATCAGATGATTTGCAAAATTAGGTCTTGTGCTGAGAAGCTTCGGTGGTGCAAAGAGTTTACGCAGTAATTAGAACTGAAGATAGGGAACAACTTAAATAGCTGTTTGCAGGATTAAAAAAACGTTGCAATGAAAAGCTGAAAAGCCGAGTTTGGTACTTGACTGCCAAACTGATCTTACAGCAGGTAGTGATTGTGAAGTTGTAGAGAAAGTTTTCATGTGTCGTTGTAGGGAAAGCTGTGGAGAAAGTTTTCAGGTAGAGAAAGTCGTTTCATTCTTTCGCGAAAGTTTTCATGTGTGCTAGAGAAAGTAGCGCAGAGAAAGTAGAGTAGAGAAAGGAGCTTAACTGGATTGCTTGATCTTAGAGGGTGACAGAGGTAGAGAAAGTTTTTATGTGTCGTTGTAGAGAAAGCTGTGGACTGTGGAGAAAGTTTTCATGTGTCGTCGTAGAGAAAGCTGTGGAGAAAGTTTTCATGTAGAGAAAGTTGTTTCTTTCTTTAGCGAAAGCTTTCATGAGTAGAGAAAGTAGAGAAGAGAAAGGAGCTTAACTAGATTGCTTGATCTTAGAGGGTGACAGAGGTAGAGAAAGTTTTCATGTGTCGTTGTAGAGAAAGCTGTGGACTGTGAGAAAGTTTTCATGTGTCGTCGTAGGGAAAGCTGCGGAGAAAGTTTTCATGTAGAGAAAGTCGTTTCATTCTTTAGCGAAAGTTTTCATGTGTAGAGAAAGTAGAATAGAGAAAGAGCTTAACTGGATTGCTTGATCTTAGAGGGTGACAGAGGTACGGTACACAGTTAAGTTACGCAATTCATCGTGTTCAAGCTCGAGCTTAAGTCGAGTTTAGTAATAATTTATACTGAGTTTATGATAAGTTCAAGTAGCTTTTATCGAGTTTATGTTGAGTTCAAGCAATTTTTGTCAAAATTAGGTCAAGTTTAAAACTTAACTAACTTTTCTGAAGATTGAGTTTGAGCTCGCAGCCGGGCAGCCCTGATTCAAAACGGTAAAAATCCAACTAATTACTTTGCCCACTAACTGTGTGCGGCTCCCAAAATATATGATCAACTTTTCGCACATGTGTTGCCTTGTCGAGATGGGCACTGCTAACTTATGGAGAAATATCGTATGTGGTTTAATACGTTTTTCTTGCGGAGTATATTGTAACATACGTAAGAGTTGAAAGAGTTTAAAAATTTTGTTTTTTAAGTTCCTGTTCGAGTTCTGTAAAACAGATCGAGTTCATGACGTTCGAGTTCGCAGCCCAGGTTCAGGACCAGGTTAATTCATGGACTGAAAAATCGGTATTTACACTTATACAGCTTCCGCGCATAACGTTCTTGAGAAGGCTGTGCGAAGAAAAAGTCGATAAGTTCACGTATTGTGCCACGAGACTTCCCCATCGTAAAGTTGCTGACTGGTAGAGATCCATCGGGGCACTTGTTGGAGCGTCTCGGTCGCTTTCTCGCTGAAAATGAACAGAGGAACTTCATTTTACGAACTTGGCCTGGTAAACAATGCTCCTTGTGACTCATCATCGCTGTAGCGTTCTATGTTTGTTACTATATGTGAGAGGCTTTATGCGTCAAAGCGCGGATCAAGATGAGCTCTGCAAACTCTCGTATCATTAGAGAACAAAAAAGAACAACATACACCGCGGACCTAGAAATAATGCAAATATACAAGCTTATGATGCAGTTTTATTTTTTGAAAAACTGCACTTGCTGCTTTATTGAGTACGGTATACCTAACAACTTTTGTTTTCCTGTTACGATGTTTCAACATTAAAACACATTTTTGAAACTAAACTTGGAATCAAAATGTCGCCATAATAAAAAGTAAATAAATTTAATTTTTAACCAGGCACGTTGTAACTTTAAAATTTACCCTAAAATTTAAACTTTAAAAATTAAACTCTTTAAAAAATGTAAACTTAGCCTAAACATTTAAAAACTTGAAATTCAAACTTAAAATTTAAAAACTTAAAAATTAAAAAATGTGATATGCAAACGTAAAGATTCAAAAACTTTAAAATTTAAAAACTTGAAATTCAAACTTAAAATTTAAAGTATATACAAATTGAAAAATACAAAAATTTAAACTTGAAAAATTTAAAAAATTTGATTGTTGATCGTAAAAGTTTACAAACTTTAAAAAGATTAATCTAAAATCTTGAACTTAAATTTTGTATATAAAATGTAAAACTTAAACTTAAAAAACTTGAAATTTAAACTTTCTGATTAAAAACTACGTTTCTTTCCTTATCATATTGCGTTTACTATTCAGCATAGATAGCATCTTTTTTTTGTTCTCTGATGATACGAGTGTTTGCAGAGCTTGACGCATAGTCCCTTCATAGTGACGAACATAGAACGTTACAACGATGTTCAGTCAATGAGAGCATTGTTTGCAAGGCCAAGTTCTTTAACCAAAGTTTATTTGTTCACTTTCAGCGGGAAAGCGACCGAGACGCTCTGACGAGTACGCCGATGTGCCTACTACTTGCCTGCAACTTGGCGATGGGAAAGAGTTGCCAAGTGTCTTTTCGAAACAGCGCAATACGTAAACTTGCCTGCTTTTTCTCCGCACAGTACCTTTAAGTACGTTATGCATGCAGCTGTGAATACCGATTTTTGAGTTGTTGGTTTGTAAGCGAAGTTTGAGTAAACTTAACTCAGCTGCATGACTCAGCCGAAACTTATCCGTAAGTTACAATATATACCGTAGAAGCAACACTAAAATACTTTTCTGATGTAGCAGTGAAACGTACGTACAACTCTTTCAACGGGCCAAAACAATTAGCGCAAAGCAACACACCCTGCTGGCCACACTGTGCTTATTGGGTAGAATTGTAGCCAGGGTGCGAGCTCGCAATTGTTTTTAATCCAGTTCAAGTTCGAGTTCAGTAAAAACTTGCAAGCCAAATTCCAGTTCTTCATTTTTGATTTTGTGAGTTCAAGTTTCACTTCAGCAATTTTTACCGAGTTAATGCTCAGTTTCATCGGGTTGAAGCTAAGTTAAAGCAGTTTATGTGAAGTTTATGATAAGTTCAAGCAATTTATGTGAAGTTTAGGATAAGTTCGAGCAATTTACAGTATGTGAAGTTCATGATGAGATCAAGCAGTTTATGTGAAGTTTATGATAAGTTCAAACAATTTACAGTATGTGAAGTTTGGGATAAGTTCCAGCAGTTTATGTGAAGTTTATGATAAGTTCAAGCAATTTATGTGAAGTTTAAGATAAGTTCGAGCAATTTACAGTATGTGAAGTTTGGGATAAGTTCAAGCAGTTTATGTGAAGTTTAGAATAAGTTCAAACAATTTACAGTATGTGAAGTTTGGGATAAGTTCAAGCAGTTTATGTGAAGTTTAGGATAAGTTCAAGCAATTTACAGTATGTGAAGTTTGGGATAAGTTCAAGCAGTTTATGTGAAGTTTATGACGAGTTCAAGCAATTTACAGTATGTGAAGTTTGGGATAAGTTCAAGCAGTTTATGTGAAGTTTATGACGAGTTCAAGCAATTTACAGTATGTGAAGTTTGGGATAAGTTCAAGCAGTTTAGGTGAAGTTTATGACGAGTTCAAGCAATTTACAGTATGGGAAGTTTGGGATAAGTTCAAGCAGTTTATGTGAAGTTTATGACGAGTTCAAGCAATTTACAGTATGTGAAGTTTGGGATAAGTTCAAGCAATTTATGTGAAGTTTATGATAAGTTCGAGCAGTTTACAGTATGTGAAGTTTGGGATAAGTTCGAGCAGTTTATGTGAAGTTTATGATGAGTTCAAGCAATTTACAGTATGTGAAGTTTGGGATAAGTTCAAGCAGTATATGTGAAGTTTGGGATAAGTTCGAGCAGTTTATGTGAAGTTTATGATGAGTTCAAGCAGTTTATGTGAAGTTTATGATGAGTTCAAGCAATTTACAGTATGTGAAGTTTGGGATAAGTTCAAGCAGTTTATGTGAAGTTTATGATGAGCTCAAGCACTTTACAGTATGTGAAGTTTGGGATAAGTTCGAGCAGTTTATGTGAAGTTTATGATGAGCTCAAGCAATTTACAGTATGTGAAGTTTGGGATAAGTTCGAGCAGTTTATGTGAAGTTTAAGATAAGTTCGAGCAGTTTATGTAAAGTTTAAGATAAGTTCGAGCAGTTTATGTGAAGTTTGGGATAAGTTCAAGCAGTTTATGTGAAGTTTAGGATGAGTTCAAGCAATTTACAGTATGTGAAGTTTGTGATAAGTTCAAGCAGTTTATGTGAAGTTTATGATGAGCTCAAGCAATTTACAGTATGTGAAGTTTGGGATAAGTTCGAGCAGTTTATGTGAAGTTTAAGATAAGTTCGAGCAGTTTATGTAAAGTTTAAGATAAGTTCGAGCAGTTTATGTGAAGTTTGGGATAAGTTCAAGCAGTTTATGTGAAGTTTAGGATGAGTTCAAGCAATTTACAGTATGTGAAGTTTGTGATAAGTTCAAGCAGTTTATGTGAAGTTTATGATGAGCTCAAGCAATTTACAGTATGTGAAGTTTGGGATAAGTTCAAGCAGTTTATGTGAAGTTTATGATGAGCTCAAGCAATTTACAGTATGTGAAGTTTGGGATAAGTTCAAGCAGTATATGTGAAGTTTATGATGAGTTCAAGCAATTTACAGTATGTGAAGTTTGGGATAAGTTCAAGCAGTTTATGTGAAGTTTATGATGAGTTCAAGCAATTTACAGTATGTGAAGTTTGGGATAAGTTCAAGCAGTTTATGTGAAGTTTATGATGAGCTCAAGCAATTTACAGTATGTCAAGTTTGGGATAAGTTCGAGCAGTTTATGTGAAGTTTATGATGAGTTCAAGCAATTTTCAGTATGTGAAGTTTGGGATAAGTTCAAGCAGTTTATGTGGAGTTTATGATAAGTTCAAGCAATTTACCGTATGTGAAGTTTGGGATAAGTTCAAGCAGTTTATGTGAAGTTTATGATGAGTTCAAGCACTTTATAGTATGTGAAGTTTGGGATAAGTTCAAGCAGTTTATGTGAAGGTTATGATAAGTTCAAGCAATTTACAGTATGTGAAGTTTGGAATAAGTTCAAGCAGTTTATGTGAAGTTTAGGATAAGTTCCAGCAGTTCATGTGAAGTTTATGATAAGTTCAAGCAGTTTATGTGAAGTTTAGGATAAGTTCCAGCAGTTCATGTGAAGTTTAAGATACGTTCGAGCAGTTTATGTGAAGTTTAGGATAAGTTCAAGCAATTCATGTGAAGTTTAGGATAAGTTCAAGCAGTTTATGTGAAGTTTAGGATAAGTTCGAGCAGTTTATGTGAAGTTTGGGATTAGTTCGAGCAGTTCATGTGAAGTTTAGGATAAGTTCAAGCAATCTACAGTAGGTGAAGTTTGTGATGAGTTCAAGCAGTTTATGTGAAGTTTATGATGAGTTCAAGCAATTTACAGTATGTGAAGTTTGGGATAAGTTGAAGCAGTTTATGTGAAGTTTGGGATAAGTTGAAGCAATTTACAGTATGTGAAGTTTGAAATAAGTTCAAGCAGTTTATGTGAAGTTTATGATGAGTTCAAGCAATTTACAGTATGTGAAGTTTGGGATAAGTTCAAGCAGTTATGTGAAGTTTAGGATTGTTCGAGCAGTTTATGTGAAGTTTGGGATAAGTTCGAGCAGTTTATGTGAAGTTTAGGATAAGTTCAAGCAATTTATGTGAAGTTTAGGATTGTTCGAGCAGTGTATGTGAAGTTTAGGATAAGTTCAAACAGTTTATGTGAAGTTTAAGATAAGTTCGAGCAGTTTATGTGAAGTTTATGATGAGTTCAAGCAATTTACAGTATGTGAAGTTTGGGATAAGTTCAAGCAGTTTATGTGAAGTTGAGGATTGTTCGAGCAGTTTATGTGAAGTTTGGGATAAGTTCGAGCAGTTTATGTGAAGTTTAGGATAAGTTCAAGCAATTTATGTGAAGTTTAGGATTGTTCGAGCAGTGTATGTGAAGTTTAGGATAAGTTCAAACAGTTTATGTGAAGTTTAAGATAAGTTCGAGCAGTTTATGTGAAGTTTATGATGAGTTCAAGCAATTTACAGTATGTGAAGTTTGGGATAAGTTCAAGCAGTTTATGTGAAGTTGAGGATTGTTCGAGCAGTTTATGTGAAGTTTGGGATAAGTTCAAGCAGTTTATGTGAAGTTTATGATGAGTTCAAGCAATTTACAGTATGTGAAGTTTGGGATAAGTTCAAGCAGTTTATGTGAAGTTTGGGATAAGTTGAAGCAATTTACAGTATGTGAAGTTTGAAATAAGTTCAAGCAGTTTATGTGAAGTTTATGATGAGCTCAAGCAATTTACAGTATGTGAAGTTTGGGATAAGTTCAAGCAGTTTATGTGAAGTTTATGATGAGTTCAAGGAATCTACAGTATGTGAAGTTTGGGATAAGTTCAAGCAGTTTATGTGAAGTTTAGGATAAGTTCGAGCAGTGTATGTGAAGTTTAGGATAAGTTCAAACAGTTTATGTGAAGTTTGGGATAAGTTCGAGCAGTTTATGTGAAGTTTAGGATAAGTTCGAGCAGTTTATGTGAAGTATATAATGAGTTCAAGCAATTTACAGTATGTGAAGTTTGGGATAAGTTCAAGCAGTTTATGTGAAGTTTATGATGAGTTCAAGCAATTTACAGTATGTGAAGTTTGGGATAAGTTCAAGCAGTTTATGTGAAGGTTATGATAAGTTCAAGCAATTTACAGTATGTGAAGTTTGGGATAAGTTCAAGCAGTTTATGTGAAGTTTAGAATAAGTTCAAGCAGTTTATGTGAAGTTTAGGATAAGTTCAAGCAGTTTATGTGAAGTTTAGGATAAGTTCGAGCAGTTTAGGTGAAGTTTAGGATACGTTCGATCAGTTTATGTGAAGTTTAGAGTAAGTTCAAGTAGTTTATGTGAAGTTTAGGATAAGTTTAAACAATTTATGTGAAGTTTGGGATAAGTTCAAGCAGTTTATGTGAAGTTTGATAAGTTCAAGCAGTTTATGTGAAGTTTGGGATAAGTTCAAACAATTTATGTGAAGTTTAGGATTGTTCGAGCAGTTTATGTGAAGCGTAGGATAAGTTCAAGCAGTTTATGTGAAGTTTGGGATAAGTTCAAGCAGTTGATGTGAAGTTTGGGATAAGTTCAAGCAGTTGATGTGAAGTTTGGGATAAGTTCAAGCAGTTGATGTGAAGTTTTGGACATGTGAAGTTTAGGAAAAGTTGGAGAAGTTTATGTGAAGTTTAGGATAAGGTCGAGCAGTTTATGTGAAGTTTAGCTTTAGGTTGAGTTCAAAACTGAATTAACGTTTTACGAGTTGGGCTAAAAAGATCGTGTTCGGCAAGTTCAAGTTCGAGTGTACAGCACTGATAGCCCCTTTCTGCCACTTTAAGATGCGTGCGTAGTTTTATTTGTGAGCGCTGCAACTAATCAACCTCCAAAAGCCGGACCACGTCCGAGCAGTGTTTTTGTGTTCCCAGAATTTCTTTCAGAGACTACAATATTTAAGTGATAGACTTACTTATGCTAAAATTATTTAAGTTTTTGTGCTTGAAAAGCAGAGATTGTAATGGGCTGCCAGCAAACCTCGCAACTTCCCATTCCGGGATTTCCGGCCCCAGCCGTGTTGGAGACCGGCAGGTGAACCTCCCCGGCGGGGACCACTGGAGAGTCCTATCTAACGCTACCGAGGTTCACCGCTTGGCGGTGTCGAGAATTCCAGACGCCATCCCCGAGAGGTTTGCAGGATGTGCTCCGTTACAAGCTGCTTCAACACTCCTCATGACGAATCACTGCTACAACACTCCTCATGATGAATCACTGCTGCAAGCTGCTACAACATTCCTCATAGTGAATCAACGTTTTGCAAAGTCCAAACGCCACTCAATCATGTCTTACAAGAAATCAATTCGCTCAACGCCTTAAAAGTTAACTAACCACAAGCTAGAAATATTTCGACAACTTTTTTTGTCAATCACTCGAGGATCTACTGAGTTTTAAGAGGAAGCCAGAAGTACAACTTCGACGTTAAAAGGTCCTTTTTTACCCGCACGAGTTTCTTCTTAAATCAACATTCTAATAGTGAGACAACTTTCAAGATCTGCAAAGTGAAGCTTGCAGGAGAAGTCGGAAGTTATCAGATCTTACCGTGCGCATTGTTTACATCAGCAACTTACATCAGCCAATCAACTGACGAATCACTCAGCCGTGTCCTGCCATCACTAAAATGCGTCAGTTAAATG
The DNA here is from genome assembly GCA_964006365.1 of Trididemnum miniatum. Taxonomy (NCBI): domain Eukaryota; kingdom Metazoa; phylum Chordata; class Ascidiacea; order Aplousobranchia; family Didemnidae; genus Trididemnum; species Trididemnum miniatum. The sequence continues at coordinate 24,742,272 of OZ023236.1, forward strand.
AAGAGCATTACGATGACGCTTACAACTTCTTTAAAAGCCAGAAGTGTTTTAACGTCAGTCCCATTGTTCCAATCGCAATTTCGGAGGGATTCGGGGTTCGAACTATTCAAATGTCTTCACAGGTTCGTGATTATATTTCATTCTCGTTTCTGCTACAATCAGGCAAACTAATGTTATTCCAGATTAAAAATTCAACAACGCATTTAAGTGGACTGAGGAGTTTGCAGTCGCCCGAATTGTGTCGCGTGCAAATTTGCTCTAGCTATGAATCGAACCCATCACACTGGATCTGTGTCCCACATGGATCATTGCTAAGATATTACAATTAAATGATTTGATTTTGCTTCAGTGCGAGTTGGAAGCCGGCAGCGTGGCGCAGTGGTTCGGAGCGTCGTTTTTACGACGACCTTGATCGCAAAGTTAACGGTTCAACTCCCGACCTAGTCTCGTAATTGCGTCCTTGGATAAGATGCTTCACGATGTTATCTCTGCTTGGTGGAATCCGGCAAGCAGCAAATTAAAAAAGTCAGAAGCAAAATTCAACCGGAAAACTTGGAAGTAAAGACAACTCCAAAGCGCGTCTGGATTCGTCCTACGCATTGCGCCTTCGCCGCTTTCTCGTGATCGAAGGATAAAGATGAAGAAAGCAAAGCAGTTTGAAACATTTTGATTTTTCTGCGCAGCGGAGACTCCATCAAAATCTGACTCCAGGTCTAATTCGAGTTTAGCTTGCTCAAGTAAGTCGTAGTTGGTGTTGAGTTCACGTCGTGGATGAAGATTGCAGGTATTTTTGTAAGATTTGCTACTTGATAAAGCAATACGCCTCCCGATTTGGGTCGATCAATTGGTCAATTCTTGAGCGCTCTGAAGGAAAGCAGGCTTGTGTTTTTTCAGAGGCATTAGGATAATGTTAGTGCTTGATCGTATTCATCATAATTTTTTTTTTTTTTAATGAGTTCGTCAGCTTAATTGCGTCAACAGTATAAAAACACAACTGGAATATAGATGTATTCTGTGCGCTGGGCCGAATCGTGCATAAAATGCTCTCAAACGTGGCCTGAACCTGGCCCGAAAAGTTCGGCTTGGGAGATTATCTATATGCGTCTCATATTTTTTTGATGGGGTAAATCTTTCGCAAGAAAGCTCGAAAAAGGGACAATATATTTATTTAGACATTTATATTTTAATTTGAAATTTATTTTCAACGAAATTTTAAAAATTTAACGAAAAGAATTTAAACTTTGAGATAATAAACTCTTAAAAATATAAACGAAAAAACTTGCAATATTCAGTGATGGGCACGGTAAACCTTTTTGTACTAAAGCGATAACGATAATCGATAACTTCAAAAAGCCCTGGACGATATACCTATAATCGATTAATCTCAATTTCTTGAAGCGATATCGGTAATCGCTAAATTATCGCCGATAAATTTTTCCGATAAATGTTGCGGTAAATTTTCAATGTGTGTGACGAAGTTTTTTTCTTGTAAGTCAAATAGCAAAAATGTTTTTGCAAATTTTTTAAGAAAAGATAGCAGTTCACGGACTCTGCTGCGGCATTAAACAAAAAAAAGAGATCTTTTTTAATTGTCACAAGACTTAACAGACACCGTGTATTCATTCCATAGCGCCAACTCACTAACTGAACTTTTGAGCACTGTAGGCATAAAAAATCGTTTATCGCGATAATTTATCGGCCATAACAAAATATCTTACAAAAGTGATATCGGTAATCGATAATTCCAAACTATTTTAAGCGATAATCGGTAACAAATTATCGCCGATAATTTATCTCGATAAATGCCCATCTCTGGCAATATTAACACTTAAATAATAATTAAAACATTAATATCCGAAAACTGAGTGGTGTTTGTTTTGAACTGCAGTCATTACGTCCACTACTAACTGTTGCGGACGTAAGCGGGTTGGAGGGACGAAGAGTAGCTAGAAAAGAACTCCTTGGTGGAACCAAGACGTTAAAGAAGCTATTCGTGCGAAAAAAGTGGCCTATAAGGCCTGGTTTGCATATAAGTTATCAGTTGGACTTCGTTCGCGGTACTCTGAGGCACGTATAAGGCGGCAGCCACAGAAGTTAAACTGTCTACGACAAAAGAGCCTGGAAGGAATTCGGAGAAAAGTTGGACGATGATTTGAAGATGGCAAAGTATTCTGGCAGACCACTCGCCGTTTTCGTGGAAAAAGATCTCAAGCTGCTTTCTTCATCAAAGGTTCAAGTGGCGTCACTTTGAAAGAGCAAGATACTATTTTGAATCGGTGGAGAAAATGCTTTCGTGATCTTTTAAACCCAGTTGATGCTACACCGACACAAATTCATGAGGAACAGGATGGGGAAGATATTCATATAGCCGAAGCAGATGTGAATGCAGTTATAAAATCAATGAAAACTGGAAAAGCACCTTGTGAGGATGATATCAGACCTGAAATGTTAAAAGCAATGAACACGTATATGGTGTTCGTTGGGTGACTCGTGTTTGTAAGGTGGCATGTAGGACTGGGCAAGCACCAAAGCAATGGCAAACTAGATTGATAATATCTATCCACAAGAAGGGAGACAAGAGAAAATGTACCAATTATAGGGACGTATCTCTCATCAGCGTCCCGGTTAAGGTCTATGCCCAATGCCATGAAAAAAAAATGCCGTGAAATATTCAAGCATAAACTAACGGATGCTCAGGGTGGTTTTCGTCCTGGTCGAAGCACTATAGACCAGATCTTTGCCTCGCAACAAATCTTCTAGAAGTCGTGGGAATATGCGAAAGAGGTAAACGCATGTTTTGTTGTTCTTGAAAAAGCGTATGATCGCATTCCTAGAGAAGCTGCGGGCGGTGCTGTTACAGTATGGCATTGATGGCCAGTTACTAACTGCTATTAAGTCGCAGTACATGAATTTAGAGGTCTGTGTTCATGACAACAACGAAACCTTTCAAAGTAAGTGTGGGACTACTGCGAGGCTGCTCTATTTCACCTATTCTGTTCCTTGTTTAAATGGATAGAATAGTTAGGCAAAGTAAGTCATGTGGCGGAGTAAAGATCGATGATTGCACGGTACATGTGTACAACGTCCGTTATTTGCAGATGATCTTGTGCTACTCGACTCTACCCAAAATGGTCTCCAGCAAGCTCTAGACAGATTTTCGGATGCATGCTCTGGTGCCGGAATGAAAATCAGTACAACAAAAACAGAAACTATGTGCCTGTCCAGAAAACCGAAGCAATGCTCTCTCCGAATTGATGGAGTACCACTAAATAGAGAAATTCAAGAACCTCGGTGTCTCATTCACGAGTGATGGCAGACAAAATAGCGAATTGGATATCCGCGTCGGAAAAGCAAGTGTAGTAATGCGCCAGCTCCACCGATCTGTGGTACTGAAACGGGAACTTTGCACCAGGGCAAAGCTGTCCAATCCATTTTCAAATTATGTTGGATCATGAACGAGAAAGTGAGATCTCGAGTTCTAGCAGCCGAAATGGGATTCTTGCGAAGAATTAGCGGTTTGACCTTGTTGCACAAGGTTAAAAGTGCAGATATTCGTAAATCTCTTAACATCGAATTGCTGCTTCTCCGACTAGAAAGATTACAACTGCACTGGTATGGACATGTGACACGAATGTCCAGGAAAGAACAGCCAAAAAACTGCTTTGTTCAACACCGATTGGTCGAAGGTCTATTGGCCGTCCCAGAACTCGATGGCGAGATTGCGTAGATCTGAGTTGGTCTCGCCATAGCATTCCAGTAGAGCATCTGCCTTTGTTGCGGAGGATCGAAATGCTTGAAGGCTCCAACTTGAGCTGCTGCTCCCGCGACCTCCCAAAGATAAGCTGGTCTAAAAAATGAATTAATATCCGAAAACTAAAAATATAAAATTTTAAAACTTGAAAATTAAAAGCTTAAAATTCAAAAATTAAATATTTGATACGAATACGAATAAACTATGAGTTGGAATCATTAACTTTAATTTTAACTTTTTAAATGTGACGATGGTTTTTATTGTGACCGGTCAAATTTTTCACAAAAATTTTCATACAATTTTTCAATGGAAGGCAACGTTCGAACTGTTTGCCTTTACCAACAATCTTTTGTGTGTATATATTTTGGGAAATTTGTGTTTCCTTGCGTGCGTGTTTTGCGATGTGTGTTAGAGCAGAGCAGCTAGTAGGGGTCACGGGAGATTAGTTAGTTAGGGGGGAGAGGTGACAAGTACCTTCACGTGGTCTCTCCTGTCAGTAGCTTATGGAGTTATCCATATGCGAAGCTAAACTTGTCTGAGAATGTTGTTGAATGTTTAAGTCAAAAAATATTCAGTGGTTCTTTAATTCAGTACCTTTTTAAATATTCGCTTCCTTAGACTAACAATTTTTAATGCACAGAATTTGATCATGCTTTTGAACGCGTACATCGGACTGCAAAAAAAATTTGTTACCGCTGGGTTGCACTACGAGGTTAATTCTGAGGTGCTGGTCGATTTGTATTACTCGTTAGGATACAAAGGCTGTCAATTCTATTTAATTGAAGTAAGTGTGAATAATTGAATATTATAGCTATGTTGTTATCAGAGATGGGCATTTATCACGATAATTTATCGGCGATAATTTTTTACCGATTATCGTTATCGCTCAAAATACTTCGGATTTATCGATTACCGATATCGCATTTGTATTATATTTTGTTATCGCCGATAAATTATCGCGTTAAACGATTCTTTATGCACACAGTGTTCAAAGTTAGGGAATTGGCGCTATGGCAAAATTCGCGGTGTCGATAAAGTCTTGTTGCAATTTACAAAATCTATCTTTGTTGTGTTTAATCTCACTGCTGAGTCCGTGAACTGCAAAACCAATGACCAGGTTATCTTAACCTGCAACCAGGGCCGGCAGTGGCGTAGCGAGAAATTTTTAGAGGGGGGGCATAATTTCCACAGTTTTTCAAGCGTATTTTTTGGCTAAACTAATGTGAAGCTGATTATGAAACAAGAAAAGTTCTAGGGGGGTCCTGGGGCGTGCTCCCCTGGAAAAATTTTGAAACTTTACGTGCTGTTATGGCTATTGTAGTGCATTTTGAATAATTTTCAGACAAATTGTGTTCAAATTTTTTTATCCTAATTCTGGGTGCTTCGCCAAAATATGATGCATTTTGTTCGCACATTTGTAATCATGCGTGCTTAAGGCGTGAGGCTGATTGCTATCGAAGAGGTTCGAAATTATAGAAAAACTAAATGCATGAAAAACATTTTTGGAAATGGCAGGTGGGAGGATGCATATCCCTCATCCTACCCCTCTGTATTAGCCCCTGGCCATTAGCTACAGAAACCACCAAAAGAATCTGGCATATTTTAGTCACTTGGCACCATTAGTATTGTTTTTGTTTACCAAAAGGCGATGTTAAAAAGGGGGGTGCGCATGGCACAATGGCCCCGCCTCTAAATACATTCCTGAGGGCCGGATTTAGATAATGAGATACCCTAAGCTATGTGATCACACTGATTGGAAGAGCAAAAATAGGTCTTCACGTCCTCAGATGTCCTGTTTTCACTGAAAATACCGGTATAGTGAAGAGCAAAAGGTATGCACATCCTCAGATGTTCTGTTTTCCACCGAAAGAATCGGTAAAGAGAAAAAAAAGGTCTTCTTAAATTATCTTTATAATAATTGGCTTTGTATCTCATGTGCTGCTGAGACCTTGCCCTTCTTTACACTTACTGCTACAGAATTTAATGACCTATTTTCAAACCCTGTGCTGAAAGTACCACTGCCATCTGCTGATGAACTTAACAATATACTGCTAGATGCTACTAATTGCTTTGACTCTGATAATGACATTGATGATAATATAGTACAAAATAACCAGATGGATACCTATTTCTCTATTCAACAAGCTAATGCATTACTGCATAGCAGGTACAGTAATGAAGACAGCTTCTCAACAATATGCGTTAATGTAAGGTCGCTGATAAATCCCCACAATTTCAGCAAATTTGAAAGTTTAATCTCTGGCCTTGACTTTCAACCACATTTAATTGCAGTTAACGAAACGTGGGAAAAGCCTCACACAATTGGCCAACATAAAATTTTAAATGGGTATGTGTATATTTCTAACCCCAGAGTTGTCAGCAGAGGTGGTGGTGTTGGAATGTACATAAAACAAAACTTGATTTTTGCCCCCTTTCCTGAACTATCGCTCATGCATGAAAAATCCTTTGAATCTCTGTTTGTCACTATTCAATTTGAAGGCAGAAGGCTGATTTGTGGCACTGTCTATAGACCGCCTTGGTGTGATAATGTGAGTCTGACATGCTTTTTCCAAAACCTGAATATAGTACTAACTGAAATAAGTAAAACCAAAAACAGATGTTTTATAATGGGAGACTTTAATTTCAACTTGCTAAACCTCTTGGACAAAAATACTGAAATGTTCACTGATGCTATGTTTAACAACAACTTCTACCCTCTCATTAATAAACCTACCAGAATTACTGACTCCCATAGTTCTACCATTGATCATATCTGGACTAATATTATGGCTACTAATATTACGAGTGGCATTATTGTGCATTGTGTTGCCGATCATTTACCAGTCTTACAAGTGTGTAAGTTTGGTAAATTAAAAATTTGTAGTGTACCTAAAACTAGATCTTTTGCCCTATGCAACATTCAAAAATTCAAGTCCTCACTAGAAACCGCTGATGTTAGCGATATTTTTGACCGTGCTGATCCTGATAGTTGCTTTAAAATGCTACACGATTTATTATTTGATGAATTTGACAAAAACTTTCCTTTAACAAAACCTACTAAAAGTAATAAACGCTGTGAGTGGTATGATCTAGAATTGAGACGTCTCATGTTAAAAAAAGATAGACTATACAAGAAGTTTCTTGCGAGACATGACCAGGCTTCTAAAACTCGGTATCAAAAAATTAGAAACCATTATTTCCATCTGATAAGCGTAAAGAAGAAAAAATTTTACTTACAAAAATTTAAGAATTCGCACAATAACTAAAACTCGGTATCAAAAAATTAGAAACCATTATTTCCATCTGATAAGCGTAAAGAAGAAAAAAATTTACTTACAAAAATTTAAGAATTCGCACAATAACGTGAAGAAAACCTGGCAATGCATTAATAATCTTCTTGGAAGGGGTAGATCAGGCAGTGCCGCATCAGCCTTTTGCATTAACGGTAAAATGACTTGTGATCCAACATTCATAGCTAATGGATTTAATGACCACTTCTCAAACATTGCTGTTGACCTGGTAAACCAACTCCCAAAATCTTCTCAACATTTCAAAGAATACTTAACCTCGGCCAACCCTTCTTCAATTTTCTTATACCCTACATCACCTTTTGAGGTCAAGCAACATATTAATGAAACATCCCCGAAGTATAGCGCAGGTTGGGATGAAATGCCTTCTGCCGCCTTAAAATATCTACCCGATTGTATCATTAACGTCCTAAGCTATATTTTTAACCTATCCCTTTGTCAGGGTAAATTTATCTCCTCCTTTAAGCATGCGAAATTAATACCTGTCTACAAAAGAGGTGACTCGAAAATTCTGACCAACTACAGGCCTATCAGCTTGCTCCCTAGTTTTTCAAAGATTTTAGAAAAAATAGTTTATAAACGTTTGTATTCCTTCTTCAGTCGCTTCAATTTATTTTCAAATTCCCAATTTGGCTTTAGGAAGGATCATTCTACATCCCACGCTAATTGTTTGCTTATTGACAGGGTTACAGCAGCATTTGAGAAAAAACTTACGACTCTGGGCATCTTTCTAGACCTTTCAAAAGCATTTGATACGATTGACCATAAAATTCTATTGCATAAAGTCAGGCACTATGGCGTCAGAGGTACAGCTTTGGACTGGTTTGAAAGTTACCTAACTGGACGTACCCAACAAGTATGTTTTAACGGCCGTGCTTCTAACAATATCAATGCAATTAACTTTTCCGTTCCTCAGGGTTCTATTCTTGGCCCCTTATTGTTCATTATATATGTAAATGATTTTCCCAACTGTTTAAAAAATGGAACCAGTTTATCCTTTGCTGACGATACGAGCATTCTGATAAGTGGTAATAATGCTAAATCAATCTTTGAAAAAGGCAAACAAGAATTAGATAATGTTGATAACTGGTTAATTGCAAATAAGCTCTCACTCAACGCTGGTAAAACCAAGTGTGTGTACTTTCGGACTGTAAACTCAAAACCTCCTCCATGTGCCTTAAACTTAATGATTAGAAACAAACCAATAGAAAGAGTATCGTCAATCCGAGTCCTGGGAGCAGTTATCAATGAAAACTTGTCGTGGAAAGATCACATGCTATCTTTAAAAAACAAATTAAGAGCTACATTGGGCGCCGTAATTAGAGTGAAGCCTTTCCTCAATAAAAACGCTTTAGTAGTAATTTATCATTCGTTAATGCTAAGCCACATCAGATATTGCATTACTAATTGGTTCCATGGCAATTTAGCTATAGTTAGTCAATTACAAAATACTGCAATAAGTTCATTCGCTTGTCCTTCGGTCTAGCTAGTGAAGACGATATTTTACCATTTGTGAGACGGCATAATTTATTAACGATAAATGATATATTCAAACACGATGTAGCAGTAATTATGTATAAATATCAAGGTGCTCTTCCATCTGCGTTTGACGATATGTTTCGGTTCGAAACATCTTCAATTAAAACTCGTAGCAACAGTCAGTTAGTTCCCGCTTTCTGCCGTAGTACGGTAAGCCAACAATCCATACGATATGTCGGGCCGAAAGTATGGAGTGAAATTCCAATCGCCATTAGGAAATCCCGGACAATCAGTGCGTTTAAAAAGAAATTGAAACAGTATTTCATAAATGGCTATTAGGCTGTCCAGTGTCCTTGGCTGTATCTCTGCACCTCTCCATTTCATTTCTAACATATAGTAATGGTGTGTTAAGCCAGCAACCTGTCTCTGGATATAATATTGCCATTGTTATTATTATTACAGCATTTTTATTGTTATTATTATTTTTTCTAGCTTCAAACAGACACTGCTTCGTTTTGCTTTTTTGTACTTTCAGGTGATCAACTGACGTGCATGCAATTTCGGACAGACTTCTACATTGTGCATCCTGTTTCCAACCACCTCCTTACGCCTTTGGACATCGGACATGCGTTTTTATTTCATTTTTTGTTTATTTATTTATTTTTTTTTAGGCTTAAAATTATGTGAGATGGCAAGACCTGGAGGTAGCCGGCCGATGCCAAATTTAGCTTGCTTTAACATTGCTGTATTTAGCATTATTTCTGCTCTGTCGGTCGGTCCTGCTGTAAAGTTCTTGCCATGTTGAGACATCACAGACTTCTGGAAACGGCTTAGCTCACTGGTTCTCAAACATCTTGCTTCATGGCACGGGATGTTTTTAAATCGGTGGTCTGGCTGGACAGGATTTCTTTTGGTAGGTTTCTTTGCCTGTTGGGCCTTTTGGGGTTTTCTATTATCGGCAGCGCTCGTGATAATTAAGGCGGGTGTTACGTGTTTTATTCTTGCTTCTGTTCTCCGTCAGCATTTCAGTTCTATAGGCGCTGTTACGACTTGGATTAACCTTGAAAGGCCACACACTGTCATGTTTTCCTACCATTGCACCATAGCATGGCAGTGTGGAATCTGTAACTCTCTTAGCTGTCTTTTTTATCTGACCGTCGTATTTTTTTTTTTTTGTGCTGCATGTGTGTGTGTTCTTTTTTTTTATTTGATAAATCTCTATTGTCGGGTGCTGCAACCATGCTTCTCATGTTACTTTTCTTGATCTTCCATTCTCCCCTTGCATGTTACAACGTTCATCGTTTTGTTGCTTCTTCCCTTTTCTCGTGCTGTCCAATTATACTGTATGTTATTTATGCATGTTATTCTTGTGTTGACGGTACGAAAATAAAAGACACAAACTAACTAACTAACTTCTTTGTTCGTGATGAGGCCCCCCATTTTCTCCGAGGCCCTAGGTTTCAACCTGCTTAGCCTGTGCGTAAATCCGGCTCTATGCCTACTATCCATATTTAGCCTGTCCACATGTGACATGTGCAATTTATGTGGGCTTCAGACCCACGGTTCTTCTAGTTGCTGTTACCCACCTTACAAACAAAAGTTTGAAGAAGACATCTGTGGATTTAAGCTTTTTCCTGAGATTTAATTTCGATGGTAGGCCAATTAAGTTTCAAGTACATTCATACAGAGGCAATATTGTAGAAATATACGCGTAAATTTGGCCCTCGAAAAAAAGTGGGGGTCCCCGGGACCTCGATTAACTAGCACGCTGTAGGCGATGCTACAATTCTTCCCTGACTGGTAGTGACGAGAGGCATTGCAAGCGTTATAGAATTCCAAGGCAAGGCAGAGAGGTGCAGGTACGTTTTCAGAGTTACCGCCTGTTATTGAGGAGGGGGGAGGGGGAAAAACAATTGATCTCTTATGAAAAGTTTGTTATCGGATGTTCTTAAACGATTGCAAAAGGTCTTAAATTGTCCATAAGGTTTTCACTGGAAGGAAATAATGTAAGAAGATTTGGCTGAGAATATTTTTGAAAATCAATGCCTCTGTTGCTCCCAGTACTCGAATTGAGGGGGAATGCCATTCCCCCATAAAACGTTTGAGGGTAAACCATTCCCCAGTAAATAATAGGCTAAACATCCCTTCGTTACGTCTTGTAGCCTACCATCCCTCCATAAGGGTTTTACAACTCGAGCTCTGGTTGTCCCCCTATTTAAATAAGAGTGTGAAAACGTTTACTTTGCAGTTGGAGCTAGGTTCGATACTTGACCAAGTCGTACCAGTTACCACAGCATTTGAAAATGGTATTCCTGTAAGATTCTTGATGTTTATCATTCTGTATATACGTGTAAATATATCCAGCGCTTTAGTTGTAAAAACCCTTAGGGTGGGATAGTACAAACAGGTGTCCAACACAGTCCACGCCGGGTGTGTGTGACTTCATTTTTGATGACGTCTTTTAACGACGTTTTAGGGGAACAATCCTTAGCAACGTTTTTAAAGCCCCTTCCTCTCACTCCGCACATGCCTCATCTCCCTCTTCTCTCACTCCGGACGTGCCTGCTACATCAGTTTCGGCTTTTGCTTCTTCCCCACATGTCGCATGTCTACCATAAAAAATGTTCAAAAAAAGAAGCAACAAAACTCTTGTCTGCGTAGGGGGCACATTGCTACTACACCCCCCGGGCCTACAACCGGCGTTTGTAGCCCCTGTTGCTGTTTAACATATCGTACAACCCCAAGTACTGACTACTGAGTAATTGTTGAGCGCAGGCCTACTGTTACAATGTCAGATCGTACAAGAGCTGGAGTTTGTTTCGTAATTTTATTGATGAACTCAATAATCAAGCGATTCCACTGTTTTATGCATTGCATTTGTATGAATTGCATTGCAAATTTATTTATTTGTAGCAACTCTTATCAACCTTGAGTTTCCGTATCTTTAAGACAAGTGGCGGACATTGCGTGCGAATGCGATCATAGAAATGCAAAAACAACTTTGCTCTTGCATTTCTGTTTTTTGGCACTAAAAAATTATATCAGCGAAAAAAGTAGTGACACACCGATAACCATCTTAAATTTACTTAAGTGAAGTAAAGACAAGGCCATATTCGATGCTCATTCAAAATAGTAAAGACTGCAATGCATACGTCCATATTCTGTCTGTTTTTTTTAGAGCGTCAAAAGACTGGCAGGGGACCCGTTAAGTCCGCTCATTTTGAACGCGAATAACTTCGTACATACTCGCGCTAAAACGATGGTGAAAGTTTGGGATAGTAGATAATTTTATTATTAGTTCGCCTGTGTATTTTTGTCGCAAAAGACTAATTCATGCGCTTTATGAAGACCCACCTATTTTGATCGTTTTTCACATAAACGCTAGAGAGTGGCGATTTCGCTTGACTGATCCAAGTTTTTGCGGTTGCGAAGATTAACAATCTTTGGGAATTGTAACGGCAGGGGTCACCTGGTGTAGCGGACGGTCTGACTTCAAAAACAGATAGGCTTACTCTGGTTTTGTCGGTTTTGATTACCATGTAGCCTAACAAGTTATCAAATCAACGATTCACGTGTCATGCAACTCATAAACTCATACAGAAAGATCCATGTATACATATTAGCTTACTTCCTGCGCAGTATGCATATATATCTGGGCTCGTTTGCTGCGCGTCAAGGATGAGCGGCAAAGTGAATACAGAATCATCATTCAACGACATTACATTACGAAAGAACCGCACAGTGAATAAGCTCTGAGGTTGAATGAGGTAAACTCCAGGACGGCACATCAATAGCGAATAAATAAGCGGTGTTCGGAATTACGCAGTTTAGAGTAATTAAGGAGTTAAATCTTTACGAAGGTACGTTTGAACAGGTACCGGTGTTGGTAATTAAGTAGCAATTAAGTAATGTAATTAATCAAGTATCATTGCAACCGTACATCCATATCACCACAGAATAAAAACTAATCTGGGAATTTTTTTGCGATGATTTGACTATATTCACCATTCAGATCATTTCTAACAATTATAGTAGTTGCAGTTTTTTTTTTTTTTTGTCGAAATTACCTACTATACAGTAGATATGAGGGATGGCGTGCGTTTTCGATTTTGTTACAGCGTGTATCTAATTCAATTTTCTACCAGCTGTAAGAAAATCAGGCATTACCGCATTGTATAAGCATTTCATGGGTGTGACCAGTGGCGGCTGGTGTAGAAGAGCTGCAGCACCCCCGAAGTTCTTGCAAAAAATGTGGGAAAATTTTGGTAAATAAAAAAAATGCATCAAAAAAATTTTGTTAATTTTTTTTTGATAATTGGATACTCTACTCTACATAACTTAGCTATGAATACTGTAGCGTGACTGTAGTCACTACTCACTAGAAGGTGCACATCTCCAGCCGGTAGTGAAGTAATCATAAGCATTCATGCAAATAGGATCCTGATTGATGTAGATATTGGCGTTGGTCAGAACTGTACGCAGGCCAGCTCGTGGCAGGTTTGAATCATTTAGAAGAGAAAAAATGTGAACATTGTGAAGTTACTTCCTGTAGTTTTTTGTTGGTAAAGACTGGGCCTTCTTACCCAGTTACAGTGATACCGATGTTACTGGTAGACTGTGTTGGTGTGTGATTGAGTAGTAGCTGGTGTGTAGTCTAGATGAAGATAACATGTAAAATCAGCCCCCAAGTTCGGTTAGGACAGCGGTTCCCAACCTTTTTTTTTCATTACCCACTTTTGATGTGACTGATCCTCAATTACTCACAACAATCTATTACTGAAGTTTACCTCAGTTGTATCAATTGGTGAGATGTAAAATAAAGGTCTACATGTCTGCAGATGTCCTGTTTCATGAAAATATTGGTGAAGAGCAAAAAAACGATCATTGACTTTCCAATGCTCAGATGACCCGGAAATCCTGGAAATGGTCTTGCACTGTCCGGTTTGCCTCTGTGTGATTCCTAATCAAACTAATCTTTTTACTGTATTATCGTTTTTATGTTAAAAGCTGCTGTGTAATAGACTGTTTGATGACTATCGGTATTTCAGTGCAAACAAATACAGAGATATACTTGACCTAACTTCAGCCGCTTCAAATCACGTAGGCCTATTAGCAATTATAGGCTATAGGGTAACGTATACGTGTACACTGTAAAACACGCATAGACAATATTAAAAAGTTAACCTCAAATCACCCAACTATCCTAACTTTTTTTCTAACATCTAACTATCTGGACAGCCAAGAGTACTTTCAAACTTGCTTTTTGAATACATCAACTCTGAACCCCAAATAAAGCTTAGGTTCTATAACCTTAACCAGTAGGGCAGGTCGATTTTGAAAATCATTGTGAAGTAAAGTGCCAGTAGTTTCATATACAATAAAAACTCACTTGTATGAAATATCAGCTATATCCAATGAGAAACCGCTTGCAGAAATTAATTAGTAATTTTTTATTATTTTTGGAAAAATTTTTGTTGCCGCTAGAAAGCACCCGACTAAATTTTAATTTTTCTAAGATAGTTAAATAATTTAAGGGTTGTATTTTGTAAATAATAATTAAATTACATTGCGGTATAAGGCAATTGGATTATTGAGCAATACCAAATAAAACAAAAAAAAAAAAAAGAGAACAAAATCACAACTTGCAGTTCAGTTCTTCATTCGACTGGCAATAATTGCCTTTTGACGAAAATGACGGACGTAAATAGCGGCTCAAAACTTTGGCAATTATTCCCATGTGATGACTTTCAAAGCCGTATGAAATGCGTGAAGCTTCCGACACGAGTTTGACACATCTCTCCAGTGGTCTCCACACTTTTGAAGTGTTAAGGAAGATCATTAATATTTGGTTTGAAATTATTGGCAGTTAAAGTTTGAATATCTTCGTTTGAAAGTTCCTGCATAAGTGATGGGTCAGCACCTTATTCGGAAGCTGGTAACCTTTTAACTGCTGCTCAATCAACCGATGCCATTTGAAAACTGCCTTTTGGGCCAGCTTCTAGTCGTTGATCCCTGAGATAAGCTCTTTCTTCAAGTGGGACTTTTAGACATGTAGGGCAAAGGCAAAGAATATGCTTTTGTTGGCTGCCCACAAGCTTGCAATAGACTTGAACATCATTGCACGACATGGTTTCCAACCAACAAGTACAGACAGATACATCAAAAAGTTTGTTTATTTTGTTATCAAGATTACTTTTCGTCCGGACTTTAGCGTGTTTACTGTTTACGGTTAATATCCTTCACCAAATTCAATAAGTCTTTTACTTTTCTGCGGATGGCTTTGGTAGAATTCAAAGGAAGTCGAGGATTTACTGCCTGCCATATCGAAATTAAGTTGCCACTGATGCATAACATGACATCCCAAAGAGATGGTTCAACTTCAGTCATGTTAAGATAACAATAAAGTTGAATTATGGTTCATTTAGTGCCGAGTTCGGTTTTTATTTATTTGTATCAGACACAAAAAATCGGTCTCGAGTATTGTTAAAAGTGCATGGTCCAGAGAAAAATATAATAAACAAAAAAACGCAAAAGAAAAAATACCTAACATATTTACAAAGAATCACACTCAAAAAAACAGACAGCGTTTATGCAGCATGCATAAGATTATTGGAATTGGCAAAAAAGACTGAACCTTAATAACACTTTGATTTGTTAATTGCCTTAACATCACCAGATCACAGCTTTAATATTAAAGAGTGTTGTTCTTTGCCTTTGCCCTACAAATCTAATAGTTCCACTTGAAGAAAGAGCTTATCTCAGGGATCAACGACTAGAAGCTGGCCCAAAAGGCAGTTTTCAAATGGCATCGGTTGATTGAGCAGCAGTTAAAAGGTTACCAGCTTCCGAATAAGGTGCTGACCCACCACTTATGCGGTAACTTTCAAACGAAGATATTCAAATTTTAACTGCCAATAATTTCAAACCGAATTTTTATGATCTTCCTTAACACTTCAAAAGTGTGGAGAGATGTGTCAAACTTGTCGGAAGCTTCACGCATTTCATACGGCTTACGGCTTTGAAAGTCGTCACAAGGGAATGATTGCCAAAGTTTTGAGCCACTATTTACGTCCGTCATTTTCGTCAAAAGGCAATTATTGCCAGTCGAATGAAGAACTGAACTGCAAGTTGTGATTTTGTTCTCTTTTTTTTTTTTTTTGTTTTATTTGGTATTGCTCAATAGTAATTTAATTCATCTCAAAAAAATTAAAATTTAGTCGGGTGCTTTCTAGCGGCAACGAAAATTTTTCCAAAAATAATAAAAAATTACTAATTAATTTCCGCAAGTGGTTTCTCATTGAATATGACTGATATTTCATACAAGTGAGTTTTTATGGTATATGGAACTATACTGGTACATTACTCACATCCATATTAAAAAATTAGTGTAAAATCGACCTGCCCTATTAACCAGTTCTATGATCTTAACCACAATCCCCGCACCCCTAACAGTACTCTAACCCCATTGCTTTTCTTCAACGACAGAAAGCTAAAAGCCCAACTGTCTTAACTTCCCTCTAATCAGCTAATACATAATGGTGACCTTTTGCTTCATTTTGCTTACTAGTTGCGTGCATTTCACCGTCCCTAATGCTCATAAATCATGTGATTTGTGATACTAATGCAATCAGACGTATATATTGTTGTGACACAATTTCCCCCCAAAAAATAACCTGGTTTTCAGCAGTGCCTTCGGAGGTGTTTTGACATTGACGCTAAGCCAGATTGTGAGAAGCTGCTGCTTATGGTCGAAAATGAATGAACAATGTAGGCACGTAAAACGCTAGTGTTAGCCTTTGGGCTGACCCGTAGCAGCGTTTAAACTGGAGCCTATGTATCTGGAATCTGCCTTCATAGCCACGGTGTTTTTGGAGGCCTAGGCTGCCAACATATTCCGTGAATAGAACGCTAATGAATGTGCAACATAAACTTTCATCAAGCATTCGACTTTTAGTTTATTTTATTCCACGACAACTAAATCAAGAAAGAAGAATAGCCTAGCTGAAAGCAGTGATTTTATTTGGAGAAGTCTTTAACGACTATGAATATTGTAAATGCTGTTGCTTTTTACACTCTGTTCCAAATCACCAAGCTTGCATTCCTTCTTGTGAGCCAGCTGCAAATTTACACAGCTTCCCTAAATGATGCAATCATTGTTTCCACTTCCCATAGCTGCATGCTTTGCAATAGGTTACCTCAGACTCTTAACACAAGCATCACAGACTGCAGTTCTGTCCTCTTCTTTATAAAGTGGTTTTAATACAAGTATTGTTTGGAATAATTATCTAATTTTTGCATGGTTGTATCATTTTGTCCACCAAAAACTTCTGGGATTTCAAAGTTTGAAAATGGGAGTTTCAAATAACAGTGAGAAAAATTTGGGTCTCATCTAGAATAAGCCCCCACACAACCTTAACCCAACCTATAACTTGACCCCAACCAAATCTAGCCCTTACCGAACCTAACCCTAACTAAATATAACCTTAAGCGTACCCAATCCTAACCAAACCTAACCCTAATCAAACCTGGGGCTGATACTCGATTTAACCCGAAAAATTTTATTAGCAAACCCGCATGAAAGCTGAAAAATAATATATATAAAAATGTAATTAATCAAGAGATCATCATAAATTTTGCTTAGATTAGTTTAAACAGTAGGCTATGATGTCTCTGTGATAAACCAATAAATTAAAAAAAAAATGTCTATTTCACAGAAAATTCCGGTTGCCGAAGTTTGAAAAATGGTAGTTGCGTAACCGTTTTTGGTTCCTGTAGTGCGACTCTCTAAGTAGGGGAATCGTTAGGGGATGTTTCCGGTTCCGCAAACCACAATTTTCAAACTTCGGTAACCTGAATTTCCGGTGAAATAGACGCTTCCAATTAAAAAACAACATTTTACTAATTTAGCCAGTACTTAAAACAGCATGGGACTAGGCTTATCGATAATAGCAACAAAAAGTCAACCATACCAAAATGTAGACTAGCCTATTTGTCTGTTTATGCCTAACACATCCAACTCAAATAGAAATAAATTCTTGGTATGCTTTTATGGCTAAATGGATATATAAAGTTTTGTCTAGTCTAAGGTCCAATCAAAATTTTGCATTCAAAATAAAGCATCTGTAAACCCAGTCTCTGTTTGAGAAAACTCATCTTAGGCAGGGTGTACTATGATCAGGGTAGCCTAGAAAACTAGAAAAGAAGGATGGTGCTAGGCCTACCATATTGTGGAAACTCAAATTTAAACTGTTAAAGCATAAACCGTGATCAGTCTAGTTTAAAACCCTGAAAATTTAAGGCAATCTTTTGGTAAAATTTATTTTTGAACAAATTTGTGCTTGTTAAAAAATCTTAAATGAAACAGTGCTTGGTTTTGAAACAAGAAAATGGAACAGTACTTGAAAATTAAGTTATAGAAATAATTAATAGAAAAGCTGGAGGAAGTTTAATCTTGACTTACATAGGTAATGCTACAGTTTGTTTTTGCAATTGTGTAGTTTTTTTTTCATCTAGTAAAAAGTCAAATGCACTTTTAAGTGCTTGGTAAAATTTCTGTTTTGAGTTGTTTATGTTTCATGCACTGAGGGTGTCATCTAATTTGTTTTTTCAAACTATTGTATTTGCTTTTTAGGTTGTTGGTTTTGCCAAAAGCTATTTTTTGATTCTTCCTGACATTTTTAAAAGGATGAATATTTTGCCTAAAAAAAGTTGGCATGTTCGTAATAAAGATAATGTTGCCAAAGTTCGTAAGGATGAGGAAGAAGCAAGAAACGAAGAGAAAAAGCGGTTGCAGCAGATTGCTTTGGCTGAGCAAGAAGCACGGACTGAGCTTCTTCGTAAAAAGGCTCGAAAATCAATTCCTGATGCTGCATCATCGAGTCTTCTTTTCAGAGACGGTTCTGCAAAACCTATAAACTTTTTTCAAGAAACTGGCCCTGGTGGAAAACCATATTCATTATCGGCTACTAATGCTGAACATGAGAAAGAAAAACAAATTGAAAAGGAAAAAGCTGAAAAGAAACTTGGTGTACTTACGTATTTAGGTCAAAGTGCAGTTGAAACATTGCCAGATGATGAAAAACCATGGTATTTTAAAGCTCCCAAAAGGGATAAAGACTCGTCTCAAAAAGAGCTTTCAAAATCAGAAATAGCTGATAAAAAACGTAAAGCAGCATTAGATCCTTTAGCTGAAATGAAAGAACATTTAAAGAAGAAAAAGAAAAAACACAAGCACGAACAAAAACATCACAAAACATCAAAAACACACTCAGGATCTAAACATTTATCATCTAACGACAAACTTGCCAAATTACGTAAAGAAAGACTGGAACGAGAAGCAAAAGAAAAGCAACGTTCAGTTCAATTATTACAAAAACATTTTGGCTCGTCTGAAACTGATAACATTTCTGAACAATCGAGTTTTATTCCTAGGTACAGTAATCAATTTAACCCTCAGTTAGCTAGAAACAATATGTATACCCAGCAATAGCAGCAATGTTTGTAATCATGTACTGGGTGGTCCGAAAGTTTTTCTACCCTCTCAAATTAAGAAGTGTGTACACTGTACAGTTGCATGCTCATGAAATATATTCGAAGTAAACAATGTGTATGGAAAGTATATAGTGTTGTAAATAGTTATGAAAGTGAGAATGAAATAATATTTCACCAGACTGAAAATGTACTACCCAATAACTGTGCGGGAGTGACAACATTTTCTGGTAAACTGTATTATGCTGTCACACATATTTTTTTCATTGCTGATCGTTCAACAAAAGTTTGGGTTACCAAAAAAACTCCGTTATCAGCACTTGTTATTTATGTAGGACAGTTTTTTTGCGAAGAATTGAAATTCACCTTAATTTTTGTAACGGAAAAAATTGGTGGAGATGGTGTTTCGGTGCCGGTTCGTATCTTGCTGCAAAAAAAAAATACACGCTGAGAGCTTAGTGATGGTTTTAATATTTACACATGATATGTTGAATAACAGCACAACGTAATCTTGAGCAAGTTTTGGTTTACGAGTAATGTCATTTAGTTTTCGTAATTTTCTTTTTTTTATTGCTCTTCTTCATTTCGTGCTTCTGTTTTTTTTTCTTTTGTTTGTGCTTGTGCTGCAGTTTGCGCTCATACAAACTTGTAAGAAATTTTTAAAGCTTTTAATGAATGTTTTTCAGAAATTTTGAGTTTGATTTTGGCTGCATCTGGGCAATTCTGTTTATTTGGAGCAGTTATACAAGTTAAACATTTCGAAAAGGTAAGCAATATAAACTTTACGTCTTACTGATGCCTACTGTGTTTAACACGTGTTGGCCTACATTTTTTTTATCTTGTTTGAATTTAGTCTGCCGTTTGGCTCAATGGTTAAAGACACCGCTAATACCGCCAGATGTCTGGGATTCGATTCCCGGGTCGGTCAAAGCTGTGTTGTTGAGGCGCTAAGTCGCGGAGACGGGCCCGTCACTCGTAACACTCTTCGGCGTAATGCCGCGAGTATAATGAAGATTTGATTTTTTTTTAGTTTTTAAATAATGGTCTTGGTTGCTTCCGCTGAACCTTAGCTGATTCCGAATCGAATCCGAATCACAAATATCGAATCCAGAGTTTCGAATCCAAAATTTGAGAGGCTAACAAAATGAGCGTAATGCAATGCTGCAAAATCATCAACAAGTGTACTTAAAAAAATGCACAAAATATACTAACAGATAAGCCTATTTGCAACACATCTTCATTCACATGAAGAAAGTTTATGGCCTCCACATGTTCGCCTTTCGGTCTGTTTTGTAATTTTGTTACGGTAAGGCCGGCGCTTGAAAAAGCTCTCTTTGACGGAGCTGAGGAAGCAGGTACAAAGGTGCGTTTACGAATACGCGGCAATGCGATTACCATTGCAAATCATACTAGCCTGCGATTAACGCGATGTAATATTTGTTATCCTGCGTCAAGCAAGCTGATTGTTCCATGATGTCATAACAATCAAACGTGCATTGTCTCACTGCCGTCGTCAAGTTTATTTCAAATATTTTTTGATACCGGGCGATGAAGCGGTAAAAATCGTACAGGTACAATTCCTTAATATCGCGTCGTTTTTATTGCGTTGCCATACCAAAATTCAACGTCAAAATGAAATAAACAAAAAACTAGGTAGTCGCGTTGCCGCTAGCCGTGTATCGGTAAACACGCCTTAAGGCGCGTTTACCCATACACGACAAAAATTTTTCGCACCTTGTTTATTTTATTTTACTGTACACCGATCACGCGAAAACCTGCGAAATCTTTCTACATTTACCGATCACGCGAAAACCTGCGAAATCTTTCTACATTTACTTGCATTATCGATATAATTTTAGTCGCGTGTCGCGTTGCCGCGTGTCGGTAAACGCGCCTTTAATACACACGATCGTCACAAATAGCTATCAGTCATTGGCAATTGCGTGTGTTTGTCGCTTGCGCAGTAGGTGTGTGCAGTTTACTCGCGTGCGTGCAAAACCGCTATCTACGATATCAGCGCACCCTGGTCCCTGTTTAAACATGCGTGTGCACCACTGCGCTGCTGCTGTTATAGTGCAAATGCGTGACTGTTGTTTATACTATTAATTCTCCGAGATAAGTGACGCAACTGCATCGCATTGGTATGTTTTTTTCATTTCGAATCGGCAGTATGAAAAAAAGATTCCGAATCATTTAGGATTCGGATTCGGATTGTTTTAAAAGTAGAGGATATTCAGTCTGAGAATTTATTTGTGAAGAAAAAGCGTCCCTCAGTTTGTCAAATAACGCTATGCGTAGAGTTTTCTGTCGGAATTTGCAGCGTTTTTTTGTACGCCCGCTTCCACAAGCGAAGTGTGACTTGCGCGCTTATCGACGTTTGTGTCCTGCGAGTCAAGAATATAAAAATCGATGCAGGTTATCTTTTTGTTGGATTTCGAAGTAATGAATTTTTGATCTAGTTCAAAACGCAATTGCTTCTCGCGAGATGTTTATCGTTATTATGTTGACCGCTGCGTGGCGCTATGTGACTTGGTGTGCCATTTGCTATAATTTTGAAAACAAAAAAAAGCGTGTGTTATGGTTGAAATGATTACGTCGACTTATTAGCAAGAGTTGTGGTTCGGAATGTTTGATATTTGAAGTATTAGTTCGTTGCTAGTGGTTGCAAAGTTTTGGCTCTATGAAATACTAAGTGTGTGTCAGGCATATCCAAGATTAACATTTTAAGCCGATTGCATTAAACTGTTCTCGAAAATTCAGCTTTTTGTTTATGCTGCAGGATGTCAGGTAAAGTTTTATTCATTTGTATCAGTCTAGTTGACAAGATAATGCATATACGGTTATACCTGGCTGTTGTTAAAGCGTAAAGTTGAATTTAATGTGTGTAGTTCCAGCATCGAAGTCTTTGGTATTGTAAAACCAGTCTCTTCACTTAAAAAAATTGCCATTGGTTTTGGAAATTGTTCTTTAGCTGATTGCTTTTTTTATTTAGCTCAGCATGTGCAAGAAAATAGTCAGATTCTGCTCTATCTTCATTTTTTAAAGGAATTTCATAGACAAATTATTTTGTTTTAGGTTCAGAAAAACTTCCCTTATTTGAGCAACTTCCTCCTGGCTTAAGGTAAGTCGAATAATTTGCAGCAAAACGCATCTTCTTACTTGTTTATTTGATTTAGGGGATTGATCTTGAGCTTGTAAGATTTGGAATATTAGCGGTACTAAGCACAGTTAAAATACAAAAGTTAGCTCTGCCAGCGAACGTTATGCGGAAGATTTGCACCAGTTAAGGGGATATTGCTTAGGTTTGATGAAGGCCTACGTGCCATTTACTGCTATTTATATATATACCGGTAAGTATTTTACTCACTACTTCGTAACCTTTCCAAAATTACCCCATTTTCTAATAGCCTTTACGTCAACCAATTAATTTGACGCTTTAATGACCTATCTTTGTAAATTGGACTAACATTTGGTACTTGCCGAAACACAAAAAGTCATTGGGCCCGCGCGCTCTACGCATTACTTACAATTTTGGACGTGATATCGTCATATTTATTCTGGCCGTCGTAATTGTTATATTTGTGCGTTTTTGCTTTTGATTCAACTCTTCACTCATGATTTTGGCAAAACGCTATTTTCTTAATTTTTTTCAGCCAACTTGCCTGATATTAGTCCACACTTGATATAAGTGGTTTCTTCTGAATAACCAGACTATATCCCCATCTCTTTGTGCTGTAGAAAGAAATGTTTATTCATATGATAATTTTTTTAGGTACCTTGGTCAATCCCCATTTGGTTGCCTGCCTACAGCTGCTGGTGTGTTGCCTCGAGCGCCAAATCCTTTTATCGCTCACATCTACCCTTGGGCAGCAGCAACTGAACGACAAAATCGTGGGTTAAATCGATTTCCTGGCTCGATCTCTCAACCGGCTACCACCGCTGCTCTTGTCGCTCTTGCTGCTTCGCGTTGCGTTGATAAGAACTTGTCAGTGAATTCCTTGCTCAGTAAGTGGTGATGATGAAAAATTGCCGAGTCAATTTTTATTTACGGTGAAAATTCGTGTGTAACGGGTTCTTGCCGCTTCTCTCAGTGTCAGAAGGACAACGACATTAATTGTATCTGTGTTGTACTGTGCACTATGTTCTTTGTTTTAGCAAGTTTTTACATTTCGATTTTGTGCGAAGATTAGACTTATGTACTTTTTTAAAAAAGTATTTAACTCGTTTGCAAATTCCAGGATGGTTTAATGACGAATTTTTCGTTCATAATATTATATCTTTTGAAATGCGCATTGGTTTGCAGTTGCATTGTGAACTGTTAGAGATTAACGAGTTTGCTGGGACTAATACTATTGGAATAATTGCAGATTTTACAAAGCAGTCGATTGACAATAAACTAAGCATAAAAGAAAACCCCGCGGACGAGCCTTCATCAATAAGTGAAGTTCCACCGAAAAAGAAAAGCAAGTTACAGGTTTGTATAGAGTTGATCTCCAATTTTGATGAGTAAAAGCTGTGGTAACGGTGCTCTATTGCTTTACGCTTGGCTTTCGCGTTTCTGTAATTGGCACCGTAACTTTCGTAAATTTTAGACATGTATGCTGATTGCTGACCTCCGTTTGGTAGGATGGGGCGTGACAGGGAAGACCAATGCCATACCAATAATTACTCAACAAACTCTTTATTGTGCAAACGATTTTTTTGCATTTCAATAGTGATTTTTGCTCATTACGGAGCTGCGAACTCGCTAGCATATTTGTCGAGTTCTAGTTATTCACTAATAACTTGCAGGTTCAGCTAGTTCAAGTTCGCAGCACTAGCTTTTTATTTGCTGGGCACTGTTGGCTTCCTTTTCGAAGGAGTAGCATGTAAGCCATCACTTTACTAATGTGCTTTAACCTTCGAAAATCAGAACCTTTTTTTGTTATGGGTAAGAAAAAAAACATCATGTATGAGATTGAATGTTGCAGCTTTTAGCTGGAAACGAGTGTTGCGGGATGCTTTTGTAATTGGCTTATGATGGCTTAGTCTTTTGAATTTCTTGTAACATGGTTATTGGTTATACGAGTATTTAACCTGCCGACACAATTGCTTGGCAATATTTTACGAAAATTTCCTTCAGGCATGGTTGTTATGCCGACATCATCGTGTCATTCATTTGCTTTATATAGTCAGTTAATGTCTTGCAGCATGTGTTCTCATAAATTTTAAGTGCGTTTTAACGCAATATTGGACAAGAATCGTTTTGGAGTTTTATTGCTTTTTACAGACAACTCCATGTGCTATTACTTAAAGCTCTACTACCTTGTAGGGGATTTTCGTTGGAAATTTTTCAGCTTAAGTAACAATATTTATTCAGCTGATTGGGATATTTTCTTGAAATACAGTTATGCACACCTATGATTTTAATTGTAGTTTGATGTTGACGCCCGATCTGAAACATCTCCTACGGACACAGCTGACGACGTCACTGCTACGTCACGATCTGTAGGACTTCCATATACCGGTGAGCGAACTTCATTGACTTATCCTGCTTGTTGGTATTTTTTTACATTGTATGCATAAATGGTGCTCCATTGTAAGAACAACTATTTCTCGTAAAAGACTGAAATCGGAGACGTTTTTTTTGCTTTAATTCATCTTTTGATTTTTGGTCATGATATATTTTTTGTCCCGGCCATTCTATCCTAATATTGTTTACGCTTACGTGAAATTCTGACAGTTTTCAAATAAAATTACCATTGCAAATGAAAGTATATTTTACTCAAAGTGTAGCAGCAGCTTAACGAGTAGTTGCGGTGGATTTTTTTCACCAAAATGGCGTGATTAATTCTCAATGATTATTCTGCGGCATATGTGGTGCATGTTTGACCCTAACGCCTCCATTTATGAAGATTTGAGAGGTTAAAGATGATATATACAGCTCAAGGCATTTAGGCAAGACCTCCATTTTTTTTAAACGGAGCTCCGTAGTTAAAAACTCGCAATTGTTTTTTCTTTGTTATTTTGCTAAACTTGTGACCCTGATGATGACAGCTGCATTAATATTAACTAAGCGTCTGATTTGAAAGGGAAAATGATTGGCCTGGTGACATTGTTTAGCGGTTAGATGTACTGTAATTCGTGAACACGTTTTAGCATGTGATTTAATTTTTTTGTGACATTGTTTCGTATGACATTAGAAATTATGGCGAGTCTAATCAAATCGTGAAAAATTTTTTCCTTTTTTCTTTGGTGTGCAAGCTAATCTCCACCTTACATAAAAACAATTTGTTTTTGATAATAATTTAGAATTGCTTTTCACGTTCTTCTGCATTTGTTGCCGTGTTGCGCATTTTTGTAACCACCGCAAACCAGTTGGAGCTACGCATTAATTGATTTATTCGTTATCTTTTCTGCACATTTTGATTTGGATGTGATTTGTAGGTATAGCTTAGTTCAGGTATGGCGAACCTTTTTAAGTGGTGGGTCAAATTTAAGGTTGCAGACCGAAAAAAGAAAAAACGTGGGTCACGGATGTAATAACATTAACGAGGGGCTTAACGCAAATTTTGCCGAAATCTGTGCATAGAGCAAAAAAAAAAAAAGATCTTCACCTCAGAAATACCCAGCTTCCCGTCTTCAATGCCCCAGTACGGAAAAATAAGCTTTGTTTCTACGTTATTTTTGTTACCGTTTTTTCGTAAAATTTTCCAAACTACAAGTGGGTCACTGAAATGAGCAAGTGGGTGACTTAGTGACCCGCGGGTCAGTGGTTCGCCATCCCTGGCTTAGTTATTGCAAATGAGCTTCATTTCACTCTGAAATTAACTTTGAATCGAAACCGTACATTTTTTCATAAATATTAACATATTTAGTTTAAGGCATTTAAAACAAGCGATTGCGTTTAAGAGTAGGATCAAAAAAGTTCGTCTATGTTCGTTTCATTCATCACCAACAATGCACAAATGCTGAACCACCAACATTTTTTTTTTCAGAGTGGAAAAATGTAATTTTTGAATTTATAGTTTTATTCGTGATGAGGTTAATGTTTTTCATAAATTTTTGTACATTTTCGTACAAAATAATTCCTTCTGTTTTTCCACCTCATTTTACCCACCTTTATCTTGTCTATTTTCTTGTTCTGGTGTGATTTACAATTTTTTATCTGTTTCTAACTTGCCTTAATTAGCCGTAAAAAATTATCTTTGGCCTTGACCTGATGACTTTAGCTTTTTGCAGCTTTTTCTTGTTTGAGTAAATTATTCGCTACTTATTTGTCAATTTGTCTTCGCATCTTAATTTTACGGTTTAATTTTAGATAAACTCAACTTAGGGTTTCCATGTTTCAAAATTGATTTAACCTAATGAAAATGCAATTAGCGGTTCAATATTACATAAATACGTAAGTTTAAACTTTTATTTTTAAGTTTTGTTAAGCGGAGTAAATTGCAAATTACTTCTCTGTGTTAGGTCTTTCTGAGCAAACTGGAAATGCCCTTGTGCATATTTATGATTTTTGCATTTGTAACGTAGGTTCTTCAACTTTTCCGACCGAATGGCAGCAATTCTTTTTCCGATGTCGCAGTTTTGATAACTTTGACGGAACAGTTAATCTTCAGTCTAACATCGGAAACATTCGGAACTGGTCGCTTGCTAATCGTCGAAATCGTTTCCTTTCGGAATCAAGCAATTCAACGTCGTTTGGACGCTCGGAATCTGGTGAATTGATGCCAAGCATCAATGGGTCTCGTGACCATGATGCTTGTACAAACCAAACTACCCGCTCATCACCTAGTGATGACGTCATGAAATCGCCATGGCATTCTGATCACTTGAGTGACAAAGGTGGGATGAACATTGCCAGACAGGTTGCGGGTTTTAACGCATACGAGTCTCGCACTAAGCATTTGAAACTTCGGAGTACCAATAAATATGGGAAGAATATAGCTTGAAGGATGAAAAATACAGCCACAGTAATGCTCTAAACTGGACGTTTCGACAGCGTAGCTTCATCTGCCATCATCAGCAGTGTAAGCAACTAGTCTAGTTCTTTTAGTTTTGTTCAGCCTTGCTTACACTGCTGATGATGACGACTGAATCTATGTTGTCGAAACGTCCAGTTTTAAGAATTTCCGTAACTTCATGTTTCCTTCTTGAAGTAATTATCCTTAATTTAGTTGAAAGGTTTAGCATTGTAAAAATAATTAAGAACCATGTATATAGTGAGCTTATGTCATAACATAAAGTTCAAATCAAATCAAAATCAAATCTTCATTATACTCGCCGTATTACGCCGAAGCGTGTAACGAGTTGCGGGGCCCATCTCCGCGGCTTAGCGCCTGGGCTACACAGCTCCGAAGAAACGTCGCAACGGTGGCGAGTCGTTGGCGACACTGTGCCGATTTGACCGGCCCGGGAATCGAACCCCAGACCTCCCGCACCGATAGCGTGCGCTTTGCAACTGAGCTAACGGCCATAAAGTTTGCTGTTTTTATTCTATGAAATTGATTATTGTCGTTTTGGGCCTAAATTGTTGCTGTATGCACTAAATTCAGAATCAAAGCTTGTGATTTTTAAAAAGTTTTCAGCGATTATTTTGGATGAAAAATTTCGTAATAAGCCTCTTTCCGGAGTTTCGCAGTTTTAAAAAGCGGTTTTGCGTTGTTATGGTATATATACGGAAAACGCTTTAACAATTGAGTTGAGCTACTTTTATTTGGAGAAAAAATGCGTGCAAAATGACACAGCTGAAAAAATTATACTTTTAAATGATATTGAATTTTCTTATTCTAAATCTTGGAATAGGCTACTAATTTCGCATGGTGTTCTCCGTTTTAATTTTCTCCAACTTTATAGGAAGAAAGCTCGCTGAAATGCTGAAGAAATCGTCCGGGTTTGTGGATCCAGTAAAATCGATTTACGATGATGTAAGTGCAATTTCATCCAATCGAGTTGATCCTTGCCGAACTTCTGAAACACTGAGTGATGATTCAATAGTTTCAACCAATAAAAGATGTTCTAGTACGTCATCTGACCAATCACGAGACGAAATTAATCCAAGACCTAAAAGTGAGTTGAAATTAAAGTTTGTTGTGCTTCCCAAGAAATATACGTAACTTGACCGGTTGAAAATATACTTCATTGTTCATTATGATATGTAAAATAAATTCACACCTGCTGCTTTAATTACAGATGCACACTTTTCGTTTTACATGCGTTTACTTGCAGGTACACATTTCGATTTTTCGAGTCTCATTGGTGCAGTTATTGCTTCAAACTGCACTGATGACACTTACCGTTTTTTCGCATTTTAACACAGATCTAATATCTTTATAATTTTAAGTTAGCTGCCACAGTCATTCTATTTCGTTTGAAACTTTTTTTGCATTGCGTTGGGTGGTTAGTAGTTTGTTCATTTCAGATTTTTTTACGTCGTGCTGGAATTATGTGCCAAGTTAGTGTTTACGAAAAGTTATACGTCTTCTAAAGGCAATAGAGTTTATTAAATATGAAAATGCTGTTGAAAAATTTATTTTGATTTGATTCTGTTATGAACTGTCCAGTTGGCGTAGTAGTTAATGGCATCGCTATCGGTGCGGAAAGTCGGGGGTTCTATTCCCGAGCTGGTCAAATCATGCAGTGGCGCCAACTGCTCGCCACGGCTGCCGCTGCATGTTGCCCAGGCGCTAAGTCGCGGAGATAGACCCCGCCACTCGTTACACGCTTCGGCGTAATACCGCGAGTATAATAAAGGTTTGATTATTTTAACTATTTAGCGTCTTAATTGGTTTCATGTTTCAGGGAAACGAGCAGGCTCTCTGGGTGACACTTGTCCTGTTTGTGGCATCAGTGTACGAGCTTGTGATATGGAAAATCATGTAGAGCAAGAACTGGAGAAGATAGAACAAATACCTAGGTATGTGGTGGTTTGTAATTTAGATTTTTTGATTTGTTGCATTAGCTTTGCAGCATAATGTTTGAAACCTCTCCCAAGTTTTAGCCGAAAGCAAGCAGATAACCGAAAACGTTTTTTAATGACTTTTGATCATGGGTTTTGACCATGGGATAAGTAACATCTTTAAACTTCCAGTAATTAAAAATTGTTTTCAGTTATTCTGGCTGCATGTTTCAGCAAAATCTATCAACTTTGTTTTATTTTTTCCAGTGAGGTGTTGAAAAAATACGTAGGCACCGGACAAACTACTTCGGAAAAACGAGTTAGAAAATCTACGGTAAGTGTCATACCCAGTTTCATTAGCTTGTTGGGAAAGTTGCATAAAAAGCCAAATGAAACATATAAATTGAAGGCACGTTTTAGAGACCACTTGTTTTATATCAGACAATGAAATGCTGGGACGAGTGATTGACTCTTTTGAACTAAAACTATTTTGTGATTATTTTTCGTCAAGGTGCGAACTAGTCTTTCTCAGCCCTTGCAGGGCTCCTCTGAAACGTTTCGATAAAATCGATTGAGTCCGACAGTCGAACAAGTTGATATTAGACGAAAATAGCTTGAAGAGGAGAAAAGGCAATTCTGTTTTCTATTTGCTTATACACTGCGGATGATAACAGTTGAATGTATGTTGTCAAAACGTCCAGTTTTAAGAATTACTGTGCTTTATTTTTCCTCCTAAGTACATGTTCATACGGCATTTGCTCTGTACAGTATTTCGGTTTACGGACCTCCCAGCCGTTTGCGAATTTTAGGTTAAGAACCCTTGGTAAAACCGGCCGTTAGCTCAGTTGCAAAGCGCACGCTATCGGTGCGGGAGGTCTGGGGTTCGATTCCCGGGCCGGTCAAATCGGCACAGTGTCGCCAACGACTCGCCACCGTTGCGACGTTTCTTCGGAGCTGTGTAGCCCAGGCGCTAAGCCGCGGAGATGGGCCCCGCAACTCGTACACGCTTCGGCGCAATACGGCGAGTATAATGAAGATTTGATCCCTTGGTAAAGATTGACAGAAATCGAGATTTTAAAACTCGAAGACGTTAGGTTTTAACACATGCAGCAACTTCAAAGCAGTGCAACATTTGTTTAACGAGCCAATTTTTTCAAATTCCTTTTTTTTTACAGGTTGCCACGAGCTCAATGTGGGCTAGTGGAAAGAAAAACCTTGATTTGTTGGGGAAAACCGATAGAAGTAGCCGATTTAAGGTGATTTTAACTAGCTAAGGCATTATCTTTAATTTTAGCTTAATATTTTTAAAAATGTTAACAAATACGTGAGTGACGAAAGTTTAGCATTTGTAATAAAGTGATGCCCCGGTAGTGGTAAGCAGAAATACCTTATGCCTCTACAATAAGTTATTCTCATGTGTTTACTTTAGTAACCCTTGTTACGATAAGAAATACTGTTTTCTGTAGTTCCTTTTGCTAATTTAATGTTGCGATTGTCCGCCTTCTTGTTAATACGGCGATTCAGTAATGGCGGATGCTGGCCAATAAATATGCCTTGAGGTACACATTATCAGCCTAGGATTACGAGACTTGCAGACAAGATGCAGCAACAAGTTACTCATTAATATCATTAAATCTGTGACCCACGTTGTGTCATTTTTGGATTTAAGTCTCAATTATGACCCACTCAGTTAAAAAGGTTTGCCGTCCCTGCCTTAGCGGGTCAAAAATTGGTAGGTTTTGTGTTAAGTTTTTAAACGACACGTAAACGCAGCTGAAATTAAATTTGTGGGTCACCAATACTGCTGTAAGAAGTATTAAAATGTTGATGAAGTGAGCTTAAAAGATAATATTTTTATCTGCTTTATTGGAAAACAATAAGTTTTGTCGTGTAAGTGATTACTGATTATATTACCACTATTGCTGAGTTGTTTTTTAATTTTTGCCGAGCGTTTAGGGAACGTTCTTTTATCTGTTTGGATAAATCATTAGTGGTGGGAATCAGCTTTGAAACAGTGCTCTATGACAGAATCGGAGCAAATATCAGTAGAACAGGGTTTATACGGTCAGGGAAAATCAGGGGAAAACATATCTTTTTCGAGATGGTCAGGGAAAGTCAGGGAAAATTAGGGAAAGTCAGGGAATTCAACAAAAAAGTCAGGGAAAACTTGGAAAAAGTCAGGGAGATTTTTTTGGAAAGTTCTTACCTCCTATGAATCAAGATCCATTGTTTATTTTAGCAATTGTATGTCAAACAAGCTTGACTTCATACTTTTCTTTTTATTTAGATATTTTCTTACTATAAAAGTAGCCTGGAATGTCTAAAAAATCGAAATACACTTATTTCCAAGTTGGTTGGTTATCGTCTGAAGAATTCAAGGCATGGCTTTGTAAAGCTTCTACCAAAGGTGAAGCAAGATGTCGACTGTGTCAGACAAATATGGCATTGAGCAACATGGGAATCAGGGCATTGAGGAGTCATGCTGGCAACAAATCCCATGTGAAAAAAGTCAAGGAACTGGCCGAAATTAAAAATTTCTTTGCTAAAAGAAGTGACATTAGACCTGCTAACTTATCTTCTGAAGAAAAGCAGCTGCAATCTTCCCTAGATACGGAAAATTTGGTTGAAATTCAATCATCCTGCAGTGCAAATAGTCAAAGTACGATTCTACTGGTCTTTCAAGCAGTGTTGCCAGATCTCAATTTACTCAAGTAATCTAGAGAGTAGCTAGATTTTTGATTTCTAAACAACAAAAGTATCTAGATCAGTATCTAACTACAAAAGTGGGTTAATACGACAAAAAACAAGCGATATTGCGGAGTCTGACATGAAGTAACTTATATACAGCATCTAATAATAGCACACATTCAGTTTTTGGAGAAATATTCTGCCTCATGAAGACACATTTTAGTCGCAGTGACATCGAAACACCTTTAAACACATCATATGTGAGTTGAATAATACATAAACGTGAATTATGCATACCGTACTCAAATTTATTCCAAGCTAGGCAACTATTCTATGCTGCGTATATATCTACAGGTCTACAAAGTACAAACAGGCAAAATAAAGTACCGGTACTGAATTGGTCAAATGTTTAGGCTAATATTAACACTAGGCAGCTAGACCTAAGCTGTACAGTAGTAGCCTGCTTCGCTACTCAAACTGCCCTCACCATATCGTTAGCAAATTAGTCTTACAGTCTTAGCAGCCTACTGGTACTCGTGATTAACTTTACCTTCTTATCATTCTAATGATTTAAAACCATAAAATTTGAAGCTCCATTGTATCAGAGAATTGGGCCATGTTCATCTCCGCATAACACAAATTGTCATTTTGCTGCAACTTGCCTTAGACGAGACAAATACTTGAAATCCTATTCCTACTATACCTGTAGGCTAGCAGGCCTACCGGTACTGAGCTGAACACGCGGAAGAAGGGCTCACAAAATTAAAGCAATAATTCTGGCATTTTTCCGCGAAGGGATAAAGCAATAAACAAACTGGATAGCTATAGATTAGTAGCTAGAATCTAGACGAAAAAATTGGTATTTAAGGAAACTAAAAAGTGTCTAGATCTACCGGTAGATACTAAGTAGCTAAGTTGGCAACACTGCTTTCAAGATGGAGGTAAATTGAATGCCGAAATACGGTGGGTTCTGAAGCATGTTGTTCGTGGATATAGTGATAATTCTGTTACTGGTTCTGTGGACCTATTTCAATCAATGTTTCCCTGACAGCAAGATTGCTAGTATACTGGAACTTGGCAAAGACAAATTAAAATGTTGTGAATTATGGTATTGCACCTTGCTTCACACAATTATTGAGAGAGCAAGTCTCTTTATCAAAATGGTTTGTAACTGCAGTGTTTTTATTCCTGTGATTTTCTTAGATTTTTTACTTGAAGTAGTGCAGAGTGTTGTGAACTGCGAAGCCAGATACTTGTGAAACATGTCACTTTTCTTATTTTTGGTATTCAAGCCAAGCTTCTTGCGATTTTCTAAGATAATATTACGATAATTCACCTGTGAAATCTTTATTTCTGCTGCTGAATTGATGTTTCTGTGTATGTAGGCATTAGGTATACATAGTTATTTTTGCTGCTGGTTGGTATTATACTGTTCGTTTATATTCTCTAAGTCAGGGAAAAAGTATGTTTTGCAGGATTGGGTCAGGGAAAAACATAGGGATTTTTAAACAAAAGTCAGGGAAAACAGGTGCGATTTTGAGGAAAGTCAAGGGAATATGTCAGAAAAATTCCGTATAAACCCTGTAGAAATGTACCACCTTCAATCAAAATACATTAGAAATGTAAAATCTTATGACCAAACAGTCAGTTTCACCTGAAGTGTCTTATTCAAATACTCTCAAGATCGATTTAAAGGGGCATTCAAGTCAAAATATTTGTTGATTTTATGAAAGGCATCGATAAATAAAAATCAAAAAAATTTTTTCGCGTTGATCCAGTGTGTTTTTATTGTGTAGTTTAGAAGATATCGAGCTTTAAAATCGGCTTGTCCACTATCTCTGACGTCATTTGATCATAGATTCCCCTGCGATATGTGACGTAATTTCAAACAAAAATAAATTGCGGGAAAAATAGCTACCCGTAATGGCTAGTTTTTGTGTTGGGCTAGTCTAGTCTGACAGCTTGCTAGTCTAGGCTAGTCTGATTCTAGGCTAGTCTGACAGCTTGCTGGTACTGTCAGACTGTGGTACAGAGTGTTGGGCTAGTCTAGTCTGACAGCTTGCTAGTCTAGGCTAGTCTGACAGCTTGCTGGTACTGTCAGACTGTGGTACAGAGGTACCAGTACGTACTGGTCAGCCGGTACTAACTAATAACTACCGGTATGCACTGATAACTCTGTAACTGGATATCCCTATCATTTATTCTTGATATTTTAGCAGACTGGCAACATTTACTGTCAACTATCAACAAGCCTAAGACATTTCTGATTCAAATTTGCAATTTGGTAAATATTCTACGGTATTCAACTTTAGCATGTGAGTACAGTGACCTCCCTTCGCCTTACCGTAGTCAGGCAGATAGACCAGTCCTACAAGTCCTCTGACTCATCTGGACTTTCCAAATCCGCAAGAGGTCAGAATACTCGAAACATAGATTTCCAAGCATACACCTAGGGTTTCCAAATGTAATCGGGGTACTTTCAAGATGCAATAACTTTTAAAGTAAGGAGTTTTACGACATAATATTAACACATAATAAAGACATGATTTTTTGAAGTTTTTTGAGCTAAAGTGAAAATGTCGACTTGAGTGCCCCTTTAAGAAAAATCAAATCTTGATTATACTCGCGCTGTTACGCCGAAGCATGAGACGAGTGGCGGGGCCCATCTCCGCGGCCGGGGAACTCAGCTCCCGAAGAAATATCGCGGCGGTGGGAAGTCAATCCCCAGACTTCCCGCACCGATAGCGTGTGTTCGGAAATTGAGTTAACCGCCCGGTTAAGATCGATTTGTCTTATTCTGTTTGCATACATTGCTGAGGATCGTGGTTTCGGGTGAAACAGGTTATTGGGTTTCATAATTTTATATTTTTCGTGCATTTTATTTGAAGTTGGTGTATTTCTACTGAGATATTTGATTAAATCTTCATAATTAAGCCTAAGTCTTTTTTTAAAGCCAGATTAAACCTGGAAATATTGCGTCATGGTTAAAACGTGGCCATTTTATTTTAATATTTTACTCGCCAGAACAGTTCTTATCAGCGTATTGTTTTTCGCTTTTCTTCTGAGAGCGCTGCTTGTCTCAAGATCGACTTGTCTTATCAGCTACGAACATGTCGCTATTCATCTTCTATTTTTTCTTCAGCTAATTAAGTGATAAGTAACTTGATTCGAAATAATTTCAACGTATTTCTTATGTTTAACATATGACACACGTTTGCTTAGCATACAAGGCCTCGTCATCCGCAAAAATTCAATTTTTCATCTAATTTCAAGTAACATTCATCTAAAATTAATGTTGTATAATTCGTAGTGGATTCTTATAGTTTGATTTTTCCTCAAAAACATTTCGTGCTAATTGTTCAATTAAATCCAATATTCAGCTTTACAAACGAGTGTTCTTGTGTCGCAGGAACATTGCTGATTTCTTGCTTAATTTGCTGCCGAGACTGACTCACTGAAAGTCTGCAGACTCTGTGGCGTGTGTCACCATTTGTCATGAAGCGACATTGACAATAAATAACTACTTCAGCTATAAATTACTAGATTTGCTCGAGATTAGACAATTACATACATTCACGAAAACTTTACTATTGTAGATGGAGACATGTTCATGTATTCAACGTTGTTTGAACAAATTTTCAATTTGTTTTTTCAACATCAATGGTTACTGGTGTAATACGGCGAAACAGGCTGCGTAACAATAGTTTCTATACAATCGGCAACAGTTGCGAATCGAACCCTATAACGAAGGACGTGTAATCTTGGCATGGTTCGGTTCTGCTAGGACATGTCGCTGACAAAACTTTTTTTGGGCTGAAGTTTTTTTTGCAAATCTTGTTTTAGTTTTTGTATCAGATTTGTTTCTATTATGTTTAAATTTATGAACGTTGAATGGCATACCTTCCGGTTAGCGTACTAATGAAAGACATCGCTGTTTGTGCGGGAGGTATGGGCTTCATTCCCAGGCCGGTCGAAGCAGACACAATGTAGCCAACTGCTCACCACCGTTGCGACGTCTCTTCGCAGACTGTTTTGCCCACTGCCCAGGTTCTAAGTCGCAGAGATGGGCCCTGCCACTCGCTACACGCTTCGGCGTAATACCGTGAGAATGATGAAGATTTGATTTTCTTGATGTTATAAATAATGAGCGTGTTTTGCTCGGTGCAACCATAATTTTTGAAAAAGATTTGGAAAAATAATTACTTGTTGCCTGTTTTAGCCCTAATTCAATTAGAGTATGTTTGCTTTCGTTCAGATAGGTGGAGCTTAGGCCTATCTAAATGATGAAATTTGGTTGTTATAAAAATTATGAAAATTTGATATATAAGTTCAATGCAGAATTTGGTGTTAAAATTTACTGCAGTTTTGACAGGACCAAATTCCAGCTGTGTGTGGTAGAACCCCGACTGGGTGTGTTCGTAAATATGTCCGTTTATGACGTGCAGGGACCCCATAAATCGTCCTATCTATTTTCGGTCTGTCTTCACGCGCTGAGCTTCGTTAAATCTCGTACGCACTTAGCAGTTTATTAATGATGATTTAATTTAGAGTCGGCAAAGTAAATGTTTGCTTTTGCTTGATGTGCTGACTTCTAAACGCGTCTGTTCTTATTCTATTGATGTAATTTACTGCCATAAGGTATTCGATTGTGCTTGTGGTTAAGCTCTATTTGAATTTATGATTTGTGAGCTTGTCTCTTTCTGCTTGTTTTGCCACGGTTTTCTCACAAACCCGAGATGTTATTAACGTTTTATAAATTAATTAAACTCGGATTGTTCGAGATCTAGTTTAAACAGATTTACGCAAAAGATACTTAATTCTTAATAGATTTTACGTCTTTTTTTCTACCTCTATCGTTAAATATCCCATTTGCTTGCTTCAAAGAAATGATTTTTTCATTTGTGTTTCGGTTATTTTGAGTTTAAATTAGATTTAGACTGAAACATGTGTTCTTGGAGTGCTTAGCGGCTCTTCTTATTATTACTGTCGGCTTCTTCGCTACTTGCCTTGATTTACGAGAGAAATAACCATACGTGTCATTAGTGATGTAAGCAGTTGAAAATAAATTACATATTTCTTCAATTTGCTTTTTCTTTACGTTTTTTCTCGCTGCTTTTAGCTTTAATTAGATAAATCGTCTATGATATACGACTATCCATTTCACTCTCACTTGATTTTATTCAATGACAGCGTCTTGGAGCGTAGGTCGTTTCCTACAATACTTACTGTTGTCGCTTTTTTGTATTTTGATAAATGAAGAGGCTTTTATACATTTTGTGTCATGCATTTAATGGCGCCTTTGGAAACGGGATTGCAGTGCTTAATTTTTCACTCGACTTGGCGCCGTGTTGGATAGCCCCTCGTCTCATGCGTGTGCGCTTTTCTGATTTTTATTTTTGTATGTGATTTGAGTTTGATAAAATATTATGGTGATGACAAATACGCATAATTGAGTATGTGGCAGTGAAGTCAGTTGAATGAAAATAGATGTTGCGTTTGCAGTGAAATATTCAATTTACTTTTTTATGAAAGGATGTATTTTGAATTTTTACACTACTTTTATATTATGATGAACTCACGGAAAAATTCGAAACTCATAACAGCTTGGGTCTCATTATCGGCTGGTTCCCCAGATGCGGTTCAAAACATCGAAAGTTTTTGAGCTTTGAGATGCATATTTAATACAAAAAAAAAAATCCAAATTGCAAACGGCATCACAATTTTTTGGAAAAATTAGTTTATTGCCGCATTTTTGTGAAAAAAATGTTATTAAAAATTTTCATTACCCTTAAAACATAATCCTAATATGAATTTTTCAGACGTATGAGAAAGTCCGCAGTAACCGACTTGAACGATTAAACACAAGAGTAGGACGTTGTTTGCGGTCTGAGGAAGCTACTTTCCCTATCAACTTGGCAGATAGGGACTCCTGGCCTAATTCTGCGGCTTGGTCCACTCACTTCAATCTTCCGGCGAGTTGCCCAGTATGTTGTTCAAGATTGGTCGGGTCACAGTCAGCCATGCACGACCACATCAGTCGATGCTTGAGACAGGTAACTATGTTATTAAGAATTTAACTTCTTGATGATTATTAAGTGTGTTGGTTTTGTGGTGGTCGGTGAGAAACATACAAACATCTAAACAAATTCAAAGGCCTAACTGTAAATAAAATAACTGAAGTTATTTTCAAATTAAATTATATGGAGATAAAATTAAACAAAACAATCTACCGGTATTTGTGATAATTTTCACATATAATATAACAATGTTGTGAATGCGTTACCAGTATCTAGTACTTTTCAGTTACTTTATAGATTGAGTGCATCACTATTTCATTTCATATTGCAAACATTTGTCACTCTCCCAGTGTTGAATGCCTATTAGTTACGTAACCTTGCTGTGACTTGTGTTGTGCTGATTCAGTGTTTTTTTTTGTTATGTGGAGATTTAAATCAAATGTGTTTCATCTTGGCCCTCAGTCAACCTGCAATAAGTTTAGTGGGTATGAGAAGACAATGGGTTTAGTCTGGGTGGAACATAGTGTGTGCACTAACCTACATGCTGAGCTGTTTAGTTGAGTATGAACTGAGCGAGTTACGAACTCATAATTTGCATGTCTTATGTTGTATGAGTTGTCTGTTCACCACAGAAAATACTTCTTCAATTTGTCAATGCTCATTGATTGATATGATATAAAAGCGCTTGCGCTTAAGTCATCTTTTCATTTATTATTATATACATATATTTTTTGTTGTAAAAACACGAATAAACCTGAGCGAATAAAACACGAATGAAACGAATAACCAAATATTCACTGCACCCGCGGTGTTCTGTCGAGGCGTGTGACGAGTGGTGGGGTTAATTTCCGCTGCTTATGAGACAAGTAAACGAGTGTCAGAGAGAGAAATTAACTCATACCATCGCGGAATAAAGCAATGCCATCTGTGTTTGGAAGAAAAACTTACAATCGCCAAAGCTTGTTTGCTGGAAGCAATCATCACTTCGAGTTGCATGTATTAGTATTATTATTTCATTGAACTGAAAATTCTTAGTTATTGAGGGAAACTGCGAAGTGAGCTTGCGCTCTTCGAGTCAGCAGCCCCTGCTACTTATGTCAATTGCGATCGGTTCCAGCCGCGAATCGAACCCGTCACGTAAGATCTGTCACCTGCGCGCGGTACCGCTTGGCCATGTCGCTGACTGGCCAATTTATGTAGAAAATGCTTGTATTTTCTCAATTTCTAGTTCACTTTGTACTTTTTGACTGTAGACCTTGCTTGTAGTAGGAAACCACTTAACGAGAAATAATCACCAAGTGTCATGTGCTTACGAAGTTCTTTGTTTTAATAGCATTATTTAACACGCTCTAATTTCTGCTTCAAACGTCGCTAACAAGTTTCATTATGAAATTGCCATGCAGAAGAATGTGTCACAACATTTGGGAGAAGAGGAAACAGATGTGGATGTTGAAAATGAAGCGAACTTAGACAAATCTGGATGTGAAGGAGGATGGTCGAGCAAGATACAAACACCATTCATAAATGCTTCTCCAGTTAAAGCAGGATCCCTGGTGATGAAACAGCGAGAACTAGAGTCAGAATCGGAAAAGGTAAAAAACTGAATTAAGCTTTACTTGAGTATATAAAATTGAGTGTTAAGGCTCGCTGTTTTGTTTTAGTTGTATCTTTTGATTTATCCTCCTATTACGAAAAAGCGGTGAAAGCGCTCTAACGAGCTCGCTTAGGATGCCTGTAGCCCTATTTTAATTTGAAATTCAGCATTACTTACGTTTAACTTTGGTATATTTTTTCTGTCAAGTCTGCTTTACTTCAGTCACAGAGTAATCAAAAAACTGAAACTTGTGTAAAACTGCTAATTTAGGTTAGCCTAATCAGTATCTTCATTGTCTTTGATCATTGATTTACCCGATCTTAGAATACTTTTCAGTATTCAATTATTTTTCAGTATCTCAATGTAGAAGTGGATGACACACAGATGTATGGCCCTGTGCAATATGCTGAGGAGGATTTATTACGTGTAAATAACCAAGAAGAGGAAGAAAAAAGCGCTGAACGATGGTAAATGTTTAATTATGTGATAATAGCTTTTCAAAAGAATTTAAGTTCAAGTATAGTCCTAGGTACTCTAGCTTGAAACGTATTAGTGTTAGTTTATTCTCTTAATTCCAAAAAGCATGCAACTATGTTCAAATTTTTGCTCTTTGGAAAGTGGCTTGAGATTTGTGACAAAATACGAGGCTGCTGTTGTACTTCATACGGTTACCTGACTATTACAGCGCATCAACTAATTAGCATGGTTGAGATTTGGTATATTTTAATGGTCACATTGGAAAAAATTTCGTGACATTCTTGATCTGTGAAATTTTGCTAAAATTTTTGTTCTGTGAAACACTAAAAACATTGCGTGTGCAATATTTTACGGCTTTGATGCAGAGTATTTCGTACTAATTGCATTTATTAGGCACCCAACAGATTGGTGCATTTGTAGGAGAAAGTGGGGAAAAGCGGACCGGCGGGGTAAAATGGCACATACCCGTAACTTTATAAAAATGTTTAATGGTCTGGTTACCACCAAGTTTAATGAAGCGTGACTGTAGAACGTTGCAGACACCTTTTTTCAAGGTATTTTAGAGTAGAAAACTGGAAAAGGCTTGAAAATAGAATTTTGGGCTCTCTGATGTGTAGTGAAAGGTATGTATTTAAACTATCAATGTATTTTGTACTCACATTGGAAAAGTTTTTTTAAATATGTGGAAGGAGTCTTATTATGTAACGCACAGATAACATGGGTTCCCTCATGCTAGTCTCCAGCCTGAAGCAGGCTAATTCTCAAAATCGAAAAGTTAGATAAAATGGGTAAAGCGGACCAGTAGGGCTCCTGCAGCCGCAATGAAAGTAATGCAGAAGCTGAGTGCTTTTACTGTAATGA
Organism: Trididemnum miniatum; assembly: GCA_964006365.1. Taxonomy (NCBI): domain Eukaryota; kingdom Metazoa; phylum Chordata; class Ascidiacea; order Aplousobranchia; family Didemnidae; genus Trididemnum; species Trididemnum miniatum. Next base: position 24,782,815 of record OZ023236.1, read on the forward strand.
GATGTATTCGAAACGTCAGAAAATGACGGATGGATTCAGTGCTCCAAATGCCTGCGATGGACCCAGGAAGCTTGCGCTGGTTGCGGCGAAGATGACGACAACTTCATAAGTAAACTATGTTTTTATTAAAATGTGCAAAACGTGCATAGACATTCAGCTTGTGAACTATTGTTAATTGTAAATGGTTTTCGTTGAAAAAATTACCACGATTGCTCAAAACTGCTGCGGTCCACTTTACCCCTCATGCGAGGGGTAAAGTGGAACATCGGGGGTATTTTTCAATCAAAAAATTTCGAATAAAAAAAACTATTTTTTTAAAAAGTTCGATTTTAGAACGAACAGCATATGCTAACGCTTACCCTCAAAACAAAAAAATCAAAATAATTTTTAAAATTAAGGAATTACGCGACTGGCTTAGTTGTTCCACTTCTCCCCACTTTCTCCTACATTAATCTTAATTCCTTGACTAGCTAACCTCAAAATAGCTTTACCCCTAATTGAAGGGTAAAGTCTACAACGTTTTTTGAATTTGGTCTGTCATGTTGCACTTTTATTTATAGTTCCCTGATATCCAATGTCTCTGTGGCTCCATGTGACGATACTAAACCGGAACAGATTGTTAATTCTCTTCAATGTAAGATAACAAAACTTGAAGATGAAAGTCGATCCACTCAGTGCATGATTTGCATGGTGAGATTTTCTTTTTGTCGAAATAATATAAAAACGTTACTTCATTCTGAGGTTCATTTCTTGGCCCAAGTCATTGATCTGTGTTGCTAACCTCTGCAATTTAACACTGAATAGCCCTGCCCTCACTCTTCAAGCAGTATATAGCTGTGAATGACCTACAGAAGCCTACTTTAACAACTTGGCAGTAGCCTTCATTGCGCTACATTTAAGTTATATGGAAATTGAATCCCAACTTTCCGATCAATTGGGGAATCAGGAAAAGTTCATTTTTTAATCTGGAATTGCATGGTTTCTAGTTCATTTTTTCATACAGAGTGCGTACAAAGACCCAGTGACATCGATTCAGTGTTGGCATGTTCACTGCGAACGCTGCTGGCTTCAAGCTCTTCGTGTGAAGAAATTATGCCCCCAATGCAACAGTATCACTCCACTCAACAAACTACGCCGGATATTCTTGTGAAGATTATTACGTTTTAAAGTTTTACTGTGCACTTCATTTTTTATTTTTGGTATGCGTCAATTAATGTAGCCTATTTTACTCAATAAAAAAGTGCTATCATAGCGTTGTCTGGTTTGTTCTTTTACGAGTTGTAGCAGAGATGGTATATTTAATTACTTCAAAAGGTTGCTGAGGCTAAACCTGGCTGTTTTGTAAAGAACCAACCCAATGGTTATCCCAGGTAAGGCCAGTTGTCCGTCACGTGGAGGCAACTTAGTTAAACGCTTATAGTTTTACCGCAGCATCAAGATTTTAAACTTTTATTACTGATTAGAATTGAATTCTGGATGCATAACCCTTATTCGAATTTTGCTTGAAAAATGCAAATAATACTTGCATTATTTAGGATTTGATTTTAACAGCTTCGGATTTGGACATTGAGTTACGAAATTTAAAATTTCATCCGGACATTACTGCCTAGTTTCGTACAACTTCGTTCAGACTTTGCTTGAGCATGGTTTACATTAGAACACGATCTACAACGATCGTAACGATTCAAAAATTTTGCGACACAATACCATTTTTTACTTGCTTTTCGACTCAGTTCAAGTTTTTGTGCGAGTTTTTACGTTTTCATGCGTAATGCCACAACTTGTGCAGATTCGGGACAAAAATTGCGCAATTTCGTCGAAGATTTTCCACGACGTAAAGGCGTTGTTTCAAAAATTCTTACGATTAACAGGATCCGCTCTTGGGATCATTCAGGACCTGTTAGGATCTATTGCGAGCGTAAAGTTTTGATCTGCTGGTTTTTAAAAATCGACAGTTATTTTCACGTTTCAAACATTTTCGGCACGATTCTTGATTTTGCGAGGCATTTTGTCTTTGTTTTAAAACTGATTCTCACCCTTCGGCAACAAAATAATGATTAAAAATGATACTCGAGCTAATAGTTCTTTCATTAACTCCTCCATTATTTTTAAATGAAACTTTGAAGTTGAAAAATTACCAAAATAAAGCAGTGCCGACATTGAAAAATTGGCCACTAACATCACGCTATTCATTCTTTCAAAAATCAATGATTTTTGCTTTTCTAGAAAGATTTCTATAGGTGCTCAAATTAGATCACGTGTCTGGTTGACCGATGTAAGGTCTTTTATAGAGATTCTGCTCAGATCAATTTCGAAAATTCTCTGCTTTATGCGTTTCATTATCATAATAGGCCTACTTTTTCTTCAAAAATTAAAAATTTCGTTACTCTCACTACATCAGGGTTGCCTTGGTGGGGTGCCCTGGGGGGGCTCTAAAAATCGGCCAAGTCCTTGTGAACGTTTAGATTTTAGAGCAGAGGTTCTTAAACTGGGAGGCGTAAAAAGTTTGCCAGGTGGGCGTGGCATAGCAATGACTCAATAACTGAACGTATATTTTCAAATCTTTTTTTCGTCAAACATTAAAACTTGTTTCCCCAAAACAGCAGCTGCATCCTTCCCATTAAGACGATTAAGCCATTGCAAATAAATTGTTATAGGCTATTTTTTGCATGTTTTTTGTGGCGTGGTGGGCAGTGCCGTATCAAGGCATTTCCGAAGTTCGGTCCCCCCGGTCGGGAGGAGGACATTTGTAGGGCCCTTACAATATTGTTGTATAAGACTCAGAATTAGAGGCAAAAGTTTTAAAGAAAATTTTTTCAAAACGTTGTAGAAAAAGCTCTACAATTGCAATTACGTAATGTAAATTACAATTCAATTTTCAAAAAATTTCCGGTAGAGCATGCCCCCGGACCCCCCCTAGTGTCATCATTGATTTTTATTTTGCTTCAAATTTTGCTCTGATTTTGAGAGGGTCCTGCTAAACCTGCAGGAGCACAAGGACCACCTCTGCAAGTGAGTTAGGAGCACAAGGACCGCTAGGGGAGCTAGTGAGTTATTACTAAGGGCCCTATAACCCCCATAACCGAACCCTAATTCCTAGAAATAACTCACTAGCGCCCCTAGCGGTCCTTGTGCTCCTAACTCACTTGCAAATGCGGTTCTTGTACTCAGTCAGCCTAAGTGTGGCCACTTTTAGTGATTTTTCACGAAATTAAGTGATTTTTAAAGTTTGTCAGTCTTTGCAGTGAGTTAGTGATATTTGAGCAAATTTTGATCATTTTTAGTGTTTTTTATATTTTTTTCATTAAGAAAGATTTTTTGGATTACTACACGTTTTTCTGTTTTTAAACATTTCCACTAGTCCAATAAATTGTCGAATGACAAGATTGCATAATGCATGGGATTGGTTAGATAATATGGGCACAAACTACGGTTACGGAACGAGGAAACGGAATGATCGGTTATGCAGCGCTCTTGCCAATAAGCCTGCCATAATTTTAATCCGAGGGCTGACGCACTCGCGCGACATGACCGTTTAAGTGAGACAATTTATTGTTGGGGTTGGCTTACGGAGAATTAGGTTTCAAGCTAACCTGCTGACAGGTAGCAGGTTATAGGTCATAGGCCTAGACTAGACGATTTGTAATTAATTAGGCTAGTACAAAAATAAAAACAATAATTGCCAGTTACTGGTAAATTCAAATTGAAAAAGAAAAACTTTGGTAGCTGTAGACTACAGAACATTGATTAAACTAATGCAAAGTTTCAATACACTGATACATAGGCTACAATTACGGTACAGCTCAAGCTGCTGTTCAGTTCCTGGCTCAAACAGGCCTAATGGCTATGCTCAGTGCTTGGCTTAGACTTGTAGACAGTTCACTGTTCAGTGTTAAAGCTGCTGGTAAAGAAAAAAAAAAACATAATTTCCCATTAAAATCTTGAACTGTTTTAGGAAGGAAGGCCTAAAAGGGTTTAAAATAGATGAGATAAAAATGTTCAATTATAGTGCTGCATGCTTTATTAACATAGATTTTTTTTTTGAATTTTTATCCGAAAACATACCATAAGACGGGGTAACTTTGGACTGATTTTGACATGTTTCTACATCTGACATCTTAACACTTACAGTAAAGCTTCTTTTTAGTACCTCAACGTAACACTTTGGGTCTAAGCTCTTCAACAATTCTTCATCAACTCATGACCTAACTTCTTTCTGGTTGTAGTCTCTTTCCAAATTTTAGTCCAAAGTTACCCCGCTAACGAGGGAACTTTGGATTAATGCAAATTTCGGGTTGTAATCAAGCCTTTTTAGATTTCTGACTAAATTCACATAGCAATGAAGGTAACTTTGGACAAAAAAAGTTAAACAGTTTAAGGGTAATGTTTCAGTCTGATTTAAATTGTTTAAAAAAAAGTGGGGACTTCTTTTTTCGCATTTTTAAGGTAATGTTTTAAAGTTTACAAAAAAAAAATGTAGACAACCTGGAGTACATAATTCAAATTTATGAGGTGTAAGTGTTGAAAAATTATGGGCACTGGGCACAGAGCCTGACTGCCTGAGTGGATCCAAAGTCCGGCTGCATTTTTTGGATTTGGGGCAGATTTGGATTCTAAAATTTGTTAACAAAAAGGACCCCGGAGCAGATTCGGAGTCCAAGTCTTTGAATTCAGAGCGGATGCAAAGTCTTTTTTTTGTGACTCCGCCCATCTCTGGTCGGTAGTGTGGCATAGTGGTTACAAATGTCTTTTATACGACGATTACAATTGCAAGGGCATTGGTTCAAAACCCACCCAAGCTTCGCTATTGCATTTTTGGATAGGTTGCTTATTTTATATGAAACACATGACTGCTTAAGCGTAAATTCATCACAAAATGTATAGAAACACTGCAGGATTCCAATAATGTAGTATTATAAGCTAAAATCTAGGAACACTACAGAGTCTAATAATGCCATAAGTTCTATAGCTCAAAGTTATGTACCTCACAGTCCAAAGTTACCCCGTCTTACAGTATTATTCTACATTGTAAATGAGTATTATGAAATACGGTACTGTACTGATAATCTAGAATGGGCTGTTTGGCGCAAGGCCAAAGGTATGATCGTATGATATTACAGTTTTATGAACTAGTATGCATTGTTTCTTGGGGTTTGAATCATTTGCTTGATGTGTTAGTGCATTATTCCTTTGCACTGTTTCCTCTATGTACAAAATTTGAGAAAAATGAGAACTTTTGGGTAATTTTTTTCCAATTTTTCTTTAAGCTTGCTAGCTGGAATGGAATGGCAACTTCTGGCCAAATTTGAATCAAAGAGTTCAATATTTTGGTGCAAAACAAAAGTTACCGGTACGAGTATGTATACTATGGAAACTCTACTTTGAGGCAAAAATTGGATGAAACTTTCTTCAAACCTCTAAATCTTTGGGCAGATTTTTCATTACAATATATATTTGGGCAAATTCGCACTTGCTAAAAACTGAGAGGGAACAGTGTTTCTTCGTTTTCGTTAATGGGGACTAACAATTATTAGTGACATCATAGTATAACTGTCAACAAACAGCCAATCATAGGGAACATTGTATTTTGTATTATTTTGGTTGCATATTTATCCTATCACGAGAAAGCGATCAAAGCGCTATAATGAGCTCCCTTAGGAGTTGCCAGCCATCTGTCTACCTCACCAAGATGGGGGAATCCTGCTAAGTGCCTTTCCCAATGGCATAACAAGTAAACTTTTCGGCTTGTTCTCCGCACTGTCTCTTTAATGCTGAGCGTCAAGCGGTAAAGCTGGGAATTCCAATTTTAGAGTCATTGATTTGACCTGACTCAGAATCAAATCCAAGTCTGCAGCTCTTGAGGCAGATGCTCTTACCACTCGGCCACCGAGCTCACCAATCGGCTGTCATTAAGTCAGATCAGTGGATACCCGACACCCGTACAAGTGTTAAGAAGTTTTGATGGACAAGTTGATACGCCTAGGAGATAAAATTTTAATTTAAACCATGCCGGTAGACTATGTAAATTTACTAATTCTTAGGTCCATTATACAATGTTCTTTTACCTCTGTTTGCAAGGCAATGTTTTATTGGTTTTTGTTCAGATGTCAGCTGAGTGTTATTAATTTGGCTGTACAAAATGCCTGATTAGGGCGATTATTTTATTTATTTTTATTTAGTCGCATATTTATCCTCCTTTCACGAGAAAGCGATCAATGCGTTATACAAGCTCGCTTAGGAGTTGCCAGCCATCTGTCTACCACACCAACATGGGGAAATCCCTCTAAGTGCCTTTCCCAATGGCACAACAAAAAAACTTGCCGGTTTGTTCTTCACACTGTCTCTTTAATGCTGAGTGTCAAGCAGGGAAGCTGTGAATACCAATTTAAGAGTCATTGGTTTGACCTGACTGGGAATCAAACCCAAGTCTACAGCTCAAGAGCAGACGCTCCATACCACTCAGCCATCTGAGCTGTCAAAATTATTAGACTAACTAATAGCTCAGACTCACTAATAGCAAGATTAGAGTAACTAATAGCAAATCCAATTTTTGTTAACAACTCAAGTCCAATTTAGAGTCTAAAATTTTTCCCAAACCCTTTAGAAATTTTGTCCTTAAGTTATTTTCAGTTGACTAATTGTCTGCCAACAGTGCTTGATCAAATCTCCATTAATTGCTTAATATATACATAATATTATGCTTGACTATTAATACTTTGGAAATAAAATTATATCAATATCCCTTTAGGTTTTATGTTGCTTTTTGTTGATTAATGTTGTGACGAGCCATGCTCAGGCCTAGAATTATAACAGTTTTGCTGCTTGCTATGATACTATGTGTTGTACATGGAAATTTTCAAACCAAGAATTTGGTTAGTTCACCACTTGATGATAATGTGGCAAAAGATAGGTTTTTCAAGAACAGTTGGTCAACTAAGCAAATGGATTTAGGTCCAATTAAACCCGAAAGTGCGGCGCAAGAATTTCAGATATGGACGTTGAACAATGGCTTGGTGGTCTACCCTGGACCTAAATTGGCAAAAGACGTTCCAATTGGATTTCATGCATTTACTAATAACTCTGGTTTTTTGGAAAGCATGTGGACAAACACGAAGTCACTTGTTGATTTTGTCAACACCAGCCCTGAATCAGCACATTATGTTTTTATGACTTTTGATGATAATGCACTTGAAACTGTTTCGTGGATGCGCAATCAACTTATTAATGCTTTGTCACAAAGCAAACTTGCTGATAAAGAGCAAGATTTTCTCTCTCGTTGCTTTTTTGTCATTACACCGGTTTTTGAAATTGGAAATTGGATTTCATCTATACTTAGTGATTGGTCATGCACTGATCACGGTTGTGGATTAAATCAGGTGATGTTTTATTCTGAAAAATGGCAGCCGCAAATTTTGGTTAGTAAAAGAGTTGATGCCAGATACGATTGGGTTTTTACTCATCAGTGGTCTCCAAATAGTTTGAACTTACTACATATATCATCTAGTTTATGCAATGATTTTTCTCTAGTGCTGGAAGATATAAATGGATCTGTCATACTTATTCCAGATGATAGCAGAAATTGTTCTATTGCGAAACAAGTTTATGTCCTTCAAAGTGCAGGTGCAGCGGGAGTTTTGGTCTATTCAAAACCAGGATTTCCTCTTCAAGATTTAAACTGTGCAGGCGATGATTGTGACAATGTGATAAATATTCCAGTGGCTAGCATTGCGTACAACGCCAAACTGATTAGCACACTTTCTTCTCAACAAGTGGTCAAGGTTTCTTTACAAACGACACCATCTCCAAATTTTTATTTTACAATTAACACTCGCGGTGAAGTGGTGGAACCTGGATGGTTTCTTTATCCATCCTTACAATTTTTTGCGTGGCAAATGCAGTGGCTAGTTTTTGATGACAATTTGATGAAACAGATTTCCCAATTAGACGATTATGTTGTCACAGTATTTAATCACACTGTAATGCAAGGGAAAAATGGTACTGGAAGCGTCAGCATTATGTTTTCAGATCTTTCGCAATATAGTAATCTGTATCTGGATGCTGCACTAAGCTGTGAAAGTGATCGAGATGAGGGGTGCCCTCCTTGGGATCACACTCCACAGCTTTATGTATGTTGTGAGGGTGCTCCGTTATGTGATGTAGAAATTGGTCGATGGATTACTTCATTTCGTCGAGGAATCGGACATTGGCTCACTGACATCTCCCCTTTACTGCCCCTGCTGGCCCCATCCAGTTCGACATCAAAGTGTAGTTTTGTTATGAAAATGGGTTCTTGGTGGGCACAACCTTGGGTTAGTACTTTAATTTTAAGGTTTCAAAAACCCAGAATTGCTAGACCATCGGTATCATTGAACATGCAGAACCTCCCTCAGACTACTCCTGTTATGCCATTTCGGATTATCAAACTATTTGAAGGTGGTACATTTGATAAAACGTACAACTCAAAATATCATCCTATCACATTTGTTGTACCTTCTGATGCTGTTGTGGTGCGAGTTTACGCGGTTATTACCGGCCATGGGTCAGATAATAACGGTTGCGGTGAATTTTGTGTCACAACTCACAATTTTGTGGTTAATGGTAAATACAAGCATACGACGACCTTTGATAATGCTGGCACTCCGTTGGGCTGTGCGGACAGGGTACCCGAAGGTGTGGTACCTAATGAGCATGGTACATGGTTGTATGGTAGAGATGGTTGGTGCGATGGACAACAGGTGAACCCTTGGGTGTTTGACATTACATCGCAGCTGGACTTGCATTCTAACAATACCATCGTTTACTCTGGTCTTTTTAATGGAACGGACCCTAACCCGACTGAGAATCCTGGAGTAATTATAATGTCGTCTTATTTGGTTTACTATCGCAAAGCTTCAGTTTAGATCATGCAAAACCGGTATTTCAAATAAATGAATTAATGGAGACTATGATCACTAATTTTGTATAATATATGATTTTTCAAGGTTTGTTGGGTTACTCTTTTCGTCATTATTGAGGTTGCAATAAAGTGCAGTATTGTCAATGGACAGCATACCTTACATACGTTCATTCTATGCCTCAATTGCAGTTATTTACTTTGTGATTGTCTTATTGCCGTTTGTGTGTTCTGACTAGTGCAATATTGAATTGCAATTTTTTTCATGCTTAGTCCCTGCTAGATGTGTTAGAAATGCTGCAATATTTAGCGTTCGTCAGTAATTTAAGAATCAATCCATTTTTCGGATGCATGAAATAGCATGGCTTGGTGCGTTCTCAGGGAGGCCGATTAGTGTATATTTGCTTTTGGATCGTGTTTTTTGTGATTGATGACATGGTGTTGTTTGTTACGATTTAATCGCCGGTGTTGTTTGATCTTGCAAAATGCGAAAAAAAGCTCTAACATCTTTCAGCTCACGTTCGGAGTTCAACAACTGAAACAGCATTCGAATTGTGGACTAGTAGTTTTACAAGATTACTTATGAATGTGTATTAACAGCTCAGATGGCCGAATGGTAAAAGCGTCCGCCTTGGGAGCTGTGGACTCTGGTTTCGTTCCGAGTTGGGTCAAACCAATAACGATAAAATTGGTATTCACAGCTTCCCTTCTTGACACTCAGTATTAAGGACAGTGTGGAGAACAAGCCGGCAAGTTACTTGTTAAGCCGTTGAGAAAGGCATTTGGCGGGATTCCCCCATCTTTGTATGTTAGACAGGTGGCTGGCAATTCCTAAGCGAGCTCGCCATAGCGCTTTGATCGCTTTCTCGCGATAGGATATGGTACAAAATATTAAAAAAAGAATTCTTTTCGCGTGCGATGTATGTGCCAAGGCATTGCTACTTGACCATCCACCTCAGAAAGTTGATTATAATACTTTGCTGCAGTTTGAAGATATGAAAATATTCCATAATCCAGATATTATACGGAATATTTTAATGCTGTTGTTATTATGCAAGAGATGTAGCTTAAAAAAATCCCATTTTGCTTGATTCAAAATATGCTTACTTTACAAATCAGTGATTATTCACAAAACGATTTGCCAGCACTACTGTTGCAAGGTTACAAATAGCCTTGCTAAATGCTTAAAAACATAAAAAAGCTGTGTGTTGCTTTGTGAGATATGCCTTCTTGACTACTCTGATTGTAAATCTTGGAAGCCTTTTTTTTCATTTTGATTTACTGCAAATGTCAACGTGCAGTAGGTAGCTTAGCTACTAATTTTTTTATCATGTGATTAGTCAATAAAATTGCATTGTCAGTAAGCGTTTAGTGCTTCTATTTAGTTGGTACTCCTAGCGCTTTGAAATGCGTTTCTAAGCTTTTAATGTTATACACATGTAATCTACAAAACGAGCGAAAGTGGTTATCATGCTCAATGGAATCCGAAATGGGGGCGATTGCCTGAGTTCGCTTTCACCCTAAAACGCCTGTAACTAAGTGCTGCTTGCGAAACACCAGTAATTGAAATGCCCAGTTTGGCCATTTAATCGCGTCCCATTATATCACGAAAGTAAATTGCCCTCCTTCAACGGAAATCCTAGATCCGTTCATGTTTGCTATGTGCGATGGATCGACTCCTGGGTAAAAAAAAAGAGGTAAAAAAGCTGTGTATTGCATTGCGAGATGGTTTTTAACCACTCGGATTGTAATGCTTGGAAGCCTTTATTTTTTCATTTTGATTTGCAGCAAATGTCTACGTTGAGTAGGCTATTTTGATTTGCTGCAAATGTCAAGCTACCTAGCTTAGCTACTGATGTTTTTATCGTGTGATTAGTCAATAAAATTGCATTGTCGGTAAGCGATTAGTGCTTCTATTTAGGCCTAGTTTTCAGTTGGTACTCCATCCTGTTAAAATGCGTTCTAAGCCTTTAATGTTAGACATGTAAGCAGAGGTGCAAATCTACGTTGAGCATTGGGGGGTATGATTCTGAAAAATTGACCATTTTTTGCCATTTTTCGAGATCGGGGGGGATGATTTAACAAACTTGACACCCCCGCGTGGTTGCCCACATTTTTGCATACCACACGAAAAAGGTCATCACTTCCCTGATACCAATTTCTTGCCCAAAATGTAGTGAAGACCAAAAAGAAAAAATAAGAAGGTCATCTAGTTCGCTGATGTGGGGCATGAAAATATTGGGAGGAATGCAGCCGAATTATTGGGGGGGGTACACCCCCTAGATTTGCACCCACGCACGTAACCTGGAACAATTGCAATGTGCAATGGCGGCTCCTGGGTAAAAAAGAGAGTAAAAAAACCTATAGTAAGAAAACTGTGTAAAAAACAACAAAAAAGCTGTTGCTTTGTAAGATATGTCTTTTTGACTACTCTGATTGTAATGCTTGAAAGTCTTTTTTTCATTTTGATTTACTGCAAATGTCAACGTGCAGTAGATAGCTTAGCTACGGTGCTGATGTTTATCATGTGATTAGTCAATTGCATTGTCAGTAAGCGTTTAGTGCCTCTATTTAGTTTTTAGTTTGTACTCCAGCGCTTTGAAAAGCGTTTAATTTTTTTATTTTATTATTATTATTGGCATATTTATCCTCCCATCACGAGAAAGCGATCAATGCGCTATACGAGCTCGCTTAAGAGTTGCCGGCCATCTGTCTACCACACTAAGATGGGGGAATCCCGTTAAGTGCTTTTCCCAACGGCACAACAAGCAAACTTGCCGGCTTTCTCCACACTGTCCCTTTAACGCTGAACGTCAAGCAGGGAAGCTGTGAATACCAACTATAAAGTCATTGGTTTGACCCGACTCGGAATCGAACCCCAAGTCTACCGATCCAGAAGCAGACGCTCTATACCACTCGGCCATCTGAACGGTTATACACATGTAATCTACAAAAAGAGCGAAAGTGCTTTTCATGCCGAAGCGGATCCCAAAGGGGCGATTGCCTGATTTCGCCTCCACCCTAAAACGCTTGTAACAGTAGCTGTAGGCCCTGACTAATTGCTGCTTGCGAAACACCAGTGGTTGTTTAACAGCTCAGATGGCCGAGTGGTGAGAAGGTCCGACTCGAGAGCTACAGACTTGGGTTTGATTCCGAGTCGGGTCAAACCAATGACTTTAAAATTGGTATTCACAGCTGCCCTGCTGGACGCTCAGCATTAAAGACACAGTGCGGAGAGCAAGCCGGCAAGTTTACTTGTGTGCCGTTGGGAATGGCACTTAGCGGGATTCCCCATCTTGGTGTGGTAGACAGATGGCTGGCAACTCCAAAGCGAGCTCGTGTAGCGCATTGATCGCTTTCTCGTGATAGAAGAATAAATCTGCAATTAAATACAAATAATAGTTGAAAAGCCCAGTGTGGCCATTTTAATTGCGTCCTATTACATGGCGAAAGCAAATCGCCCTCCTTCAACAGAAATCCTACATCCGTTCATGTTTGCTATGCGCAATGGCAGCTCCTGGGTAAAAAAAAACGAGGTGCAGCGCTATCTGAAAGCTGACAAAAATTTTCGGTTATAGGCATGTAATTGTAAAGTCACGAGCTGCGAAGTTATGACGTCACAAGATCAAAAGCGGATTTTTAATTACACTATGCAGTGTCTACACAGCATGCGATAATTAATTAAAAATAAACATCAGGCACCTATCCAGAACTTTAGCGGGAGGCTTTAGTCGAAAAAGTGCTGATCTTGCAGTTTTGGGAATATATCTAGCATTATCGAACTTCTAACATATTAATAATTATGTAAAAGCAAAATGTAGGAGTGGACTCGAGCTTTTCCCCTCCATTCGAATCTGCTAATGCACGCTGTAAATGCAGTGTACATAACACATGTCTAACATCAAAGTTTGGCCGAAATAAAAATCTTATTTATTTACGGATATAGCCTGAAAAACCCCGGGAAATGTTTCGTATTCGGCGTTGACGTTAGAGATGGCATGGGCCGCTAAGAGACCCGCTAACTAGCCGTTAACCGGCTTTTTACTCGTCCGCTAACGGCAAGTTCTATCTGCTGTTTCTTACTGGGCCGCTAACAGTTTTTCAAATCTCTTTGAGTTTGATTAATGTGATTAAAGTTCATAAATAGAATGGGCTTTGGGCGGGCTGGGCTTTATTTTTGGTATGAGTTGCCGGGTCGGTTACGGTTACTGGGTTGGAGGTTCCGGGCCATGGGCGGTGCGGGCCTCAAAAAAGTCAGCCCGAGCCATCTCTAGCTTACATGCTTATATGACGTCACTATTGCAGCCTATAAGGTTGACGGCCGACTCCCTGCTTTCTCCAAGAACGAAGACGAGTAGTTTTTATATATCCCTGCATTAATTGACTCATTTTTCTTTGCAGAACTGAATAAAGTTGCATTAAGAGTAAGCTTAGGCCTATGGGACTCCACAACTTAGCATCAAACACTTAAGCTCATTTTTCAAATAATTAATTATCATACTGACATTGAATAGGCCACAGTAAGCCTATACTCATGTGATGTTACGAAGGCTACCAGCTTATTACCACCTTGATACCTGTCTCCATAGGCGCACGCAGGGGGTGGGCACGGTACCATGTTCCAGGCCCTGTTGTAGATTACAAAACTTGGCGGGTGCCAAAGGGGGCACGGGGTATGGTACCGTGCCCACCCCCTGCGTGCGTCTATGGACTTATTCTTTTGAAGACAGCGGTTTTTGTGCTTAATTTCAAACTTTGCCCCTCCTGATAAACGCTCGGCCTCCCTAAGTCGACTGCTCTGCCGCCGGTTTTGTATAGAACACAACGACATCTCATCCAATCAAGAGCGCTCATTGGTCAAACCATGGTCAAACATCACCTCCCAGGTCCCAGGAAATAGTTATTGTACGCTGACCTAAAGCCAAATTACCAGAATTAACTGACCTAATTTAAAATTTTTTTTATCTCTAGTGGACCTGAGTTCTATGGATTTTTTTTATTACTCGATAAACAGAGCAGCGGTAAATCTTTTTGGCAAACTTCTGGTTTTGCGAGTCGACACAAATTTAGTTGATGGTACCGTGGGCAGGATTGGGAAAAATCGATTGCAATCGATATTCGATTGCGATATTCTTTACTTTTTGTTCATCGAATGCACTGGAGCCTTTACTTTTTTGAATGAATATCGAATATGGCCTCGTCTTTACTTTTTTTTCGGCTCGATTAGATATTCCATATTCGATTCTTTTTGTCCAGATTACTTTATCTCACTTTAGGAAATTTAAATTAATCGTCGGTATGTCATTATACCTTGTTTTTGCTGATAAATTTTTTTTGTGCCAAAAAAAAACAAAAAAATTATTTTAATAGCGAATTCGCTTTGCATCAATAGGCTAATGTCGTATAGGCCAACTATGTCCGTCGTTTGTCTGTAAGTTACCGCATGAATGTGAGGACATCACAAAAAATGCTTGGCGTACACCGCTAAATGCTTAGTGTAATATCGATTGTCGATCACAATATTCTTTATTCTTCACTTTTTTAAACTATCATCGAAATCGATTATTTCTTTACTTTGTGGTGAACTATCGAATATCGATTATTTCTTTACTTTTTGATGAACTATCGAATATCGATTATTTCTTTACTTTTTTGGGTATCGATTGCCAACCCTGACCGTAGGTACAGAACCTCCAAGACAGAACCACCGATCGTCACTGGTAGTCGGTAAAGTCCTTCATGATCAAAAAACCCAGACAAGGCTTATTGCAAACTATCTACGAATGTGACAAAGAATTGGGCTAAGAACTGGAATATCACAGTTGATGTGCCATGATGAAACAGCGGTACACCGTACATTAGATAATCTTCATTGCGTTTGGATCATCCAGAAAAAATGCTGCAGCAATAACGAGCCGCTGGCAATAATGTGCTCAATTTGACCGGGCGGAATCAAACCTCAGATCTTTTGCACCGGAAGCAATTTATATTGCTAATCACGATTACGTTATGATTATGTGAATTAGTTTTAAAAAGTATTCGAAAATGAGAGTCTTTCATGTGAAAACTGTAAAAATCTGTTGGCGTCTGGGGGGCAGAGTCCCCGGACCCCCGCAGTGGTCATCTCCTCCTTTGCCAAATCCCGCGTGCGCCACTGCCTCTCTTCTTAAAATTAACAGTCTGTTCAGTCAGCAATCTATATGCTATCCAGCAATGGGCATTGATCGACATAATTTATCGGCGATAATTCATTACCGATTATCGCTATCGCTCAAATTAGTTTTGATTTATCGATTACCGATATCGCTTTTGTAATATATTTTGTTATCGCGATAAACGATTGTTTACACTCACAGTGTTCAAACTTCAAAGTTAGTAAGTTGGCGCTTGGGAAAAAACACACGGTGTCCATTAAATCTTGTCGCAATGTAGAAAAATCTCTCTTTGTTTTGTTAAATGCCATTGCAAAGTCCTTGAACTGCTCTCTCTTGTCGAAAAATCTAGAAAAACATTTTTGCAATATGATTTGCAAAAAAATGTTCGTCAAACACATCGAAAATTTACCACAACATTTATCAGAAAAATTCATCGGCGATAATTTATCGATTACCGATATCGCTTTCAGAAATTGAGATTTATCGGTATCGCCCAGAGCTTTGTTGAAATTATCGATTATCGTTGTCGCTTTAGTACAGAAAGGTTTATCATGCCCATCACTGTCTATATCTGCCTCTGGTAGTCTACCAACATGGCCTATCATTGACCTTTTACACAGGCTAACTTAGACGTAGCAGACTAGCAGGGCTAAAACTAGTCTACCTTGCCATGAGCCTAAGCTAATATCATTCAACTAACCTAGCTGCCAAACGACCATGCAGGGGTATATAGCTGACACAGAGATCGAACATCGAAGCTGTCTCAAAAAAAAAAAAAAAAAACTCGCAGTAGGGCTATCGTTTGTTGCGTCGTTTGGATAAAGGCGCGTTTACCGATACGCGACAGGCGGCAACGCGCACGCGACAAAAAATTTTCGCACCTTTTTGCTTTGCTTTTACTGTTCACCGATCACGCGAGAACATGCAAAATCCTTCTACATTTACTTACCGTACGTTATTATTTTAGTCGCGTTGTCGCCTGTCGCGTATCGGTAAACGCACCTTTAGGAAAATTAATGTGAGACACAGAAAAAAACAAAAATTTCCATTTAAAATTTAATATTCGCGTGTGGTCAAAACGAAAAATGTGAAAGTTTGGCTGAAAAAAACTAAAAAGTTAATCAAAATTCTTTCTTTTTTGTACTAAAACAAAAACTAAATGGATAAAAAGGAAAAATTTGGGAGCTCTGCAGCTCCTATGCACGAGCAGCCACTGTTTATGAGAACAGTTCCAGTGGGCAGCATACCGGTACACTAGTAAGTTGTGTTTTAAACTTGTCGATTTCACTGTTCGCCAGACTGTCTTTGAGCCTTGGGCTTCTTTTTTTATGTAGGCCTGTCGCGCTCTCCTGATGCGATACCGCGCACCACCAACGTACAGTCTCATCGTTCAGCATCGTTATTGGGCTTTATTTATATAAATAGTGGTAACAAAAATCAAACATGAAATAAGTAAACACCATTGGGTCTTTGCAAATAAAAAAACATACCAATACGCAAACAGATTGAAACAGCATTATCAGCCTGCTTATGATCTACTGTCTTGAGCAAAACCAAAGTCATTTACTGTAACTTTCACACACTTTAATCATCAGCAACTCTGCACTTTACCAGAATCGAAATTGATGTAGACTTTTTGTGATTCAAGGCTATTACCAGCTCTCAGTTAGAGTATAATCGAGTTTGTTAACAAAAGCGATGAAGTACAATAGCAAGTCGTTAAATCTTTGAACAACGTGATCCTTAAAATCAAGCTCAAGTTGAAATATCATACGGCACGTTTTCACAAGTAATTACAGTACACCAAAACAACGCTCCACCGTTCAAACCAGCTTAAAAAACAGTCTTTTGTCAAATCGTACAAAAATTAACAGCTTTTTTCAAAACTGAAGAAATGTATTATCAAAACCGAAGAAATGTACAAAAAACTATACAGTTATCATGTGCAATGCAAAGCGTCTCTATTGCATAGATTTCTATCGCAGCAACATCGACACACGCTAGCGTGGTGACCCGGTCGACATTGATATTTGTTGTTATGTACCCAGTTGTTTATACAGGCGTCAGCTTGCTTGCAAGTCTTTGATATTGAAATCTGAAATATAATGAACATAAATAAATTATACTTATTCGTGGCAATTTTTGGGGGGGCAAACCAAATTAAGTAAACTTAATTTTTTTTTTTTTTGTTGCCAAATTGATAATGCAATCTCGCTCCTCCGAAACTACAAAATCAAATCTTCGACTGGGCAACACAGCTCCGAAGAAACGTCGCAGCGGTTGCGAGCCGTTGACGACGCTGTGTCCGAATTGACCATCCCAGGAATCGAAGCCAAGATTTCCGCTCCGATAGACATATCTCCAGCCATTGTGCCAATGGTTGAAGATATAAATCAAGAAGACAACACTGAGATCGCATGGTTAAAACTGTAGTTGAGTAACCATCCTATTTACGCAAGCCACGGTGTAACCTATTATCGACTGCAATACTTCATTTTCAATAATTTGTTACGTGACTTTGCTGATTAATTTTCACTACCAATAAGAAAAGATACACTACCGCTAGTTGGTGTTGTACATGAACCTAACTCAACAGCTCAGATGGTCAAGTGGTAAGAGCATCTTCCTTTGGAACTGTAGACTCGAGTTTGATTCCAAGTCCGTTCAAACCAATGACTTTAAAATTGGTATTCGCAGCTTTCCTGCTTGACGCTCAGCATTAAAGAGACAGCGTGAAAGGCAAGCCGGCAAGTTTAATTGTTAAGCCATTAGTAAACACACTTCCAGGAATTCCCCATCTTAGTGAGGTGGAGAGGTGGCTGGCAACTCCAAAGAGAGCTCTTTGCTACGCTTTGATCGCTTTCGCGTGATAAAAACATAGTTATGCAACTAAATAAAAAACAATAATACTGTAACTGAAGCATGGGGATAGGAAATGATCTAACATAAACCCGATTATTGTTTTTAGAGGCTCAATTATTTTGTTGTTTACTTTGTTTGTTTCAATTTGCCTGACTTCACTTTGGCACACCTCTCCATCTCGGCACAATATCTTCTTTCCAGTAGATCTGCATTCACTCTCAGAAGCCGCGTTTTGACACGTATAACACGTAATAGCTAAAAACATTATTGATGTCAAAGCCTGAATAGAATATGCCTTATTCGATCAGACTTTTCTGGATAAGAACGCAAGTATCATTCTGAAAACTCTAAGCGGAAGAGGCGTTGTCACCTTCCAAAAGTTTGTGCTCGAAAGTCGCTATTTTTCTGTCGGAGATCACATTTTAAATGAAAAATTACCCCATGATTTGCAAAATCAAACCCTCATTATACTCGCGGTATTACGCCTACGCCGAAGCCTGTAATGAGTGGCAGGCCCCTACTCCGCAGCTTAGCGCCTGAGCAACACAGCTCCGAGAATACGTCGCAGCGGTGGCGAGCCACTGGCGGCACGGTGTTCGATTTGTCCGACCCGGGAAACTACTAATACTACTATGAAATCTTACGATCGTTTCCATCCAGCCACTTCGTTGTAGGATTCACTTCTAAAGCCGGTTCGTTTGCAGAGAAGGAGCATCCGGTTTCGGAGTATCCGAAGTCCAGAGTAAAGTTAAAATTTTCAATCTCATTTCGCGACACTCTGTTTTTTCCGATCTTGTAATGAGTAGGGGGCTCGATGACGTGCCTTCTTCCTTTTGATTTGACTTGATAGGAATATCCGTTTGCATCAGTAACCTGCAAACAAAAGATTCAAGTGTGTGGACCACATAATTAAGGCCAATCAAGTTCACGATTTACCTTAACAATTTGATGATAAAGACATCGCTATCCGTGCGAGAGGTTTGGAGTTAGATTCCCAGGCTGGTCAAATCAATTTTTTTTTTTTTGATTCGATGATTTGTGGCAGACCATAAATTTGTAATAGGTAAGTCACAAATCATCAAATAAAATCTAAATAATATCTCTCTTTAAGCAAAGTAATTACAGCGTTACAGTTTAGGCAAATTGCTTACCCTGTGCACAACAGGTCACCGCCAAAACATCATTTTTAATGTTAATTAACAGCTGCAAAAATTATAACAAACCAAACAGCAGACTGTTTATGCTTTTAGTGAAGGCACTACAGCAGATGAATCTAACACTCACTTTAAAGCTATTGACTTCGCATGGCATTGACATTCCGATGCTAGTCAAACTGACTTGCTCTTCGTTGACTCTTGGACTTCGTTTGTATCTCGGAGTGCGAGAATCTGTTAGTTGCAAGCGCAAAGCTGCTCGAGGATCAAAAAATATGTTTCCGGTCTGTCTTCCAGGAGGAGGAAAAGCAGAAGGAAAAGACGACATTTGTGGTGCGGCTAAAAAAACTCATTTTATTCTGACGTTCTCACTGACTATAAGGTCCCACTCAATTGAACAAAGCTAACGATATACTGTACATGTTAGATTGTGAGTTGACAAAAAAGAAAATTCCCTTTGCGGTTAACTTCAGCGAGCGATGTAAATCAATTGTTAATAGGTTAAGGTTGAAAAAATAGCAGATTTTTAAAATAGGCTGATAAAGAGCAAGATTCCTATGAAATTCGGCATGAGAATGCTTTGTGGAAGGCCATAGCGCTGACTGAAATTAAATGCTCGCGGTACAACGCTTGAAGCAGACGCAAACTTTCTTACCGAAACTGGGAATGGATTTGTCCCAAACAATTTCGATGTCATCAACGCTGAATCTGCACGTGTCACTGAAGGTTGCTATAAATGCGATTTCGGAACTTTGGATTAATCGATTTTGAGCCAAAACAAATTCTCTAGCTCTGACGTCATTCACAAAAGCGTTGATGCAATACGCGTTCCAAAACTAGAAAAACAAAACAATTAGGCCTTAACTGAATGCATCAACAATATGCGCAGTAATCTGAAATTCAACAATAACAAACTACTGTACAATACAGGGGTGGGATATGGACGGCGGTAAAGTGCGCTCAAGATCTACTTCTGGAAAGTAGACTTACAAACTTCAAAATAAGCGTACTTGCTCGAAAAATTTTTAGATCCGTTCTGAAAGATGTTGTTATAAAAAGCCAAGCTCACAAACACAAAAAATGTATATACCGGCATCTTTATGGTATCTTTTTCTTATTTTCCAAAATTATTTTTCGGTAGAAACACCGGCCGACTGGCGTAGCGGTTAAAGGCATTGCTTTCGTGGTTGAAGGATTGGAGTTCGATTTCCGCGTTTGTTAAATCGGACACATTGTTGCCAACCGTTTGCCACCGTGGTGACGTTTCTTCGGAGCTGTGCTACCCAGCTGCTATGCCGGGGAGATGGGCCCCGATGCTCGTTACACGCTTCGGCGTAATAGCGCGAGTATAATGAAGATTTGATTTTGATCTTTTCGGTAGATTACTACTGTACATTTCATATTTTTTCTCATTGCTTTTCTAAGTACAAATATAGGCCTGAAGTTCTTTTTTCACACTTACTTGAAATAACGGAGGTCTGCATGGTAGACGCACTGTGAGAGCCCACCAGTAGTAGCCAGGTCGAACTCTTGGTAATCGCACTCTCCCGGAGGCAGTCCGCGATGTGACAACCGGAGTTTCCAGAACCGGAAGCTCTAAATTTTTCATTTTAATTATAAAATTGTTTTGACTTTACTCTAATAAACTATTACCATTTGTTGATCTGGACGTGAGCAAAGCAAAAGCAACAAATATAATTCTGCAAATCAGAATCGCCTTCATCACAGGTTTACTTCATCATTCTTAATTTAAATGCTTTTGCGTAGAAATGAATACAGGAAAGCGTGCTCAACAAAAATTCACCTCCTGGGCTTTACTGTAATTTGGTTTTTGCAATCGGCACCGTTATGCTAAAGTTAAGTAAAGATGAAATACGTTATAGAACATTGCATTAATTTACTAATCGCAATTAGCCACCCCAACACGTCTTTTTCGTTATTAATTGCGGTAAAATTTATCACTGCTATAATTTAAAACCGGCTAGTTAGCTCGGTTGCTAAGCGCACGCTATCGGTGTGGGAGGTCTGGGATTCGATTTCCGGGCCGTTTAAATTGGCACAGCGTCGCCAACGGCTTGCCATCGTTGCGACGTTTCCTCGGAGCTGTGTAGCCCAGGCGCTATGCCGCGGAGATGATGGGCCCCGCCGCTCGTTGCGCGCTTCGGCGTAATAGCGCGAGTATAGAGAAGATTTGATTTGACATTGCACTTAATCTTGCTTTTTTCTATCGTATCATGCACAGCCCCGAAATATTGCTCCATCTTTTGTTTGTTTTTGCAAAAAATGCACAGCAGCCAATTCATTTGCAACACGCGTGCTCTGCGCGTGCACTTGTGCGTGTAAATTTTCCATTACAACATGTCAAGGCCAAATATGAGATGAATGACTAGTTCAAAATCTGGATTTATAAAGCGACTTTTGAATTTATGAACCGGCGTTTTGGTGAATGCCAAAATTTTGTTCCAATTAAGTTTGGATTTGATATGCAACGAATTTGTTATTTTCTTTGAACAAATAAAATGGAGTCTACTATGATTTAAAATTACTGTCTTTTTAAATATTATGAATAAACGCATCTTGTGTAACTCAAGGCGCTATTCACTGCTAAATCAATTTGTTAAACGCCTGCAGTCTGTGGCATAATAAAGAAAGCTCTGAAAAGTAGAAGCCTAAGAACTTCTTATCAACTTCGGATGATGCTGCCAACCTGCCATTAAGAATGTCCTTTTCAGAATATCGAATCCTGTGGAACCGGTTCTTGTTTTGAACCGGTTCCGTTTTTAGGATTCGGTTTAATTGGGAAGAAAAATTGCGCGTGATAAATCTTTTCAAACGTTGCGCATAAACGCAAGGGCGCGCTCGGCCTCGTGTGTGTGTGTGATTATGCGGTGTTCGTAGGAGGCCGTAAAAAATTTGTAACAGACCTTGAGTGTAGCATGCACCGCTTGTATATATACTGGAGCCGTATTTTTTCACGTGTTTCCAAAACTTAAGAGGGGCATGCTGGCCGCTGTTAGTTCCATGGCTACGCCACTACGTGTATATATGCTTCAAATCTATAATGCTGTAATCCTTGTGCTGGCTATAAATTCATTAAAAATGAAACAAATGGTTGTTTTCTTTGTTTTGCAGTAGTCGAGCGGTTGCGTGCTGAAGTGATATCGAAATAGTACTAATGGCCATTTTATAGATTTAGGATTCAAATAATGAAATAATGAGAGGCCCTAGGCTATTTGATCACACTGATGGGATGAGCAAAAAAAAGTCTTCACGTCCTCAGATGTCCTGTTTTCACTGAAAATTTCGGTATAGTGAGAGCAAAAAAAAAGGTATAGCCTACATGTTCTCAGATGTTCTGTTTTCCATTGAAAGTATCGGAGAAGAGAAAAAAGTCTTCATTGTTGGTGATGAGGCCCCCCATTTTCTCAGAGGCCTTAGGTTTCAGCCTGCTTAGCCTATTAGGCCTATACGTAAAACCGGCCTTATGCCTACAACCCATATTTAGCCTGTCCAAATGTGACATATGTCCAATTTATGCGGGCTTCAGACCACGGTTCTTGCTTCTAGTTTCTGTTCCCCCTACCCCACAAACAAAAATTTAAAGAAGATATCTCTGGATTTAAGCTCTTCCCTGGATTTCAATTTTGATGGTAGGCCTATTAGGTTTTAAATGCAATCACGCAGAGGCAATATTGTAGAAATAAACATGTAAATTAGGGCCCCCCAGGCCCCCCCCCCCCTTGAAAAAAAGTGGGAGGCCAGACCCCCCCGGCCCTCCTGCTTCCGCCACCTATGTGAACATCCCTACAGCTGCCACTTTGTTTGACCATACCACTGATGTACCAAGATTGTGAAAAAAGAGTTGAAGGGAGAAGGCAATTTTTTGGCGGCTTCGATAAGAAAGACCTTTTTTGGATTCTGACTGTTTAGCTCCTGGAAGTTTTAAGGAATAAACGTGGAAAATCGAGGCGTGTCAAAATTGAAATAACATTTTAATTAAAGTAAAACGACGTGGTCCTTCCTAGGCGCTGTCCCCTCTGTGCTACCCTATAACTGGAACATTTTGAAGTGTTGTGAGGTGTCTTGTCGGGGTCAAGAGAAGTACGCTGATGTAACAATGCATCCCCACAAAACCCACTACGTCTGGCTGCTTTCCTGCCACTTACCATTAGTTAATGATGCAGGAACAAACTGGTCGACGCAATCATTTATTTCTTCAATTGAAATGTTAAGTGTTTGTAAAAATCTGGCGTGTTGTAATTCCCCCATGAAGCAGTTGATGCAAAGGCTGATATCCACTGATTCATTTGTGCCTCTTCGTACACCTTGACACATCTGAACAAAAATGTGGAGTTGAAACAAATAAATTAAGGTAGCCTACGATCAGAGATGGGCATTTATCGCGATACTTTATCGGCGATAGTTATCGGCGATAACTTTTTATCGATTATCGTTATCGCTCAAAATAGTTTGGATTTATCGATTACCGTTATCGCTTTTGTTGAATATTTTGTTATCGCCGATGAATTATCGAGATAAACGATTTTTTATGCACGCAGAGTTTAAACTTCAAAGTTAGT